>JAQMRL010000004.1:15626179-16243679 GCA_035578175.1 Catonia carolina
AGAGAGAAAGAGAGAGGGGGAAGAGAAAGTGGAAGAGGGAGAGACAGATGCCTTCCTTACGTAGTGCGTGTACAGTCATTTTGATCAGTTTGGTGTTACAGTATAAAGTTTGGTAGCAGTTTTCTTTTATTTCATTTTGTTTTTTATCCGATCATTTGTTTTTTGTTGTATTTTGTACATCGCCATGAGTGATGTTATAGGTTAAGGGTACTTTGTCTATATAAGTAACCAAAAAGTAGCGCAGAACTTGCGATACCAATTTCAAATTATTGGTATCGCAAGTCCTGCGGCTGGGTGGGGTGTTGTCACCCCTCCTGTGGTCACTGGTCATTGATGAGCTACTCACTAAGCTGACGGAGGAGGGGTTCGAGGTAGTCAGCTATGCTGATGACCTGGTGATTCTGGTCAGAGGGAAGCATGAAACAACTATCCGGGAGCGTATGCAGGGAGCCCTTAATCTAGTTCACACCTGGTGTGGACAGGAGGGGCTGCGTATTAACCCGGGAAAAGTGGTGGTTGTTCCTTTTACAAGGAAAAGGAAGATCACTCTGGATGCTCTGACTCTGGAAGGAGTGGATTTAAACTACTCCCCTGAGGTGAAGTATCTGGGGGTTGTTCTGGATCGTGGCCTAACTTGGAAAGGCCACATGTCCAGAACTGTTGAGAAGGCTACAAAGGCCTTATGGATATGTAAGAGTCTGTTTGGAAAGACCTGGGGGCTTAGACCTCGGATGGTAAAATGGGCTTACGTGAGTATCATTTTGCCAATGGTCACATACGCAGCCTTTGTATGGTGGCCAAGAATAAATCTGAGGACGGCGCAGGATCGGCTGAGGAAGCTACAGAGACTGGCCTGCCTGGGGATATGTGGTGCAATGTGCACATGCCCAATGGCTGCTATGGAGGCGATGTTTGATTTGCCTCCTCTTCATATTCAAGTGAAGAAAGAGGCGATAAGAACTGCCTTGAGGCTGGAGGCCAAGATCGGGATCCCATCAGAAGAGATGGGCCACACCGAGATCTTCAAAGTGATTGAGGGGATGGGTGTGGTGGGTGGTCCTCGGGACCGTATGGACAAAGCATACGACTTCTCTGACACACTGAGGGTTGAAATTTTTGATCGTCAGGAGTGGGCGGAGGAACAGCCAGTGATACCGGAAGGAGCTACCGTTTGGTATACTGACGGCTCAGTGATGAGCGTAAGAGCAGGATTGGGGGCCTGGGGGGCCGGGGGGAAGATTTCCCTGGCCCTTGGGTGTAACATAACCATCTTCCAAGCAGAAATCTTGGCCATTAAGGTCTGTGCGGAGAGGTGTATTGAGAGGCGCCTCAGTGGGTCGCACATTTATATTCTGTCCGATAGTCAGGCGGCCATCAAGGCTTTGAGTTCTTGTACTTTTGAGTCGAGATTGGCCTATGAGTGTCGGGAGGTGTTGAATGTCGTGGCCAAGCGTAACGTGGTGATGCTGCGCTGGGTGCCGGGGCACCAGGGAGTGCCTGGAAATGAGAGAGCGGATGCCTTAGCAAAGAAAGGTGCAGCCTCTCACTTCATGGGCCCAGAGCCATTCTGTGGAATTGGTGAGGGCTATTTTAGAGGTATAGTCAGGGCCTGGGAAGAGGAGGCTAAAACCTCCTATTGGGAACAGGTGCCAGGTTGTGTACAGGCAAAGAAATTTATTGCCTATTCCAGCAGGAAGGCTGGGATATATAATAGACTAGGAAGACAGGACTTGAGGAGGGTAGTGGGCCTGATGACTGGTCATTGTAATCTTGGGTATCATTTATCCAAGATAGGAAGTGCTGAAGAGAGCCTGTGTAGATTCTGTCACGAGGCAGAGGAGAAGGCTGAGCACATTTTATGCAGTTGCAAAGTGGTTGGCTGCAAAAGAAGAGTGCTGATGGGTAAGGAGGTGTTAACACCTACTCAGGTAAGTGCACTAGATCCTAGGCAGATCCTGCGCTTTATTGAAAGTGTGGGGCTGGCCTAAATAAGGAAAGGGGCAATCACAAAAGATCTTTTAGGTCGCGGTGAGGAGGGGCTGCAGAGGCCTGAACGCCCAAATAGTAAAGTAAAGTAAAAAGTCCTGCGGCTACTTTTTGGGTAAAAACGCGGAAAAGACATCCACCAAAGAAGCCGGAAGAAAACACAAAAATAATGTAGATGAATCTTTGTATTCGGTATTGAACAAAAAATAAACAAAAACTTCTAAATGCTAATTAAGTAGTAAGTGTATTTGTTTGTACGGGATTTTCTTCTTAAAAAATAAAATACTTTCAAAAACATACAAGTACTGTACTTGAAATTTATTTACTAGTTTTGATCATAATTTTTCTGATGCGGCTTAAATTCGGGTGCGGCTTGTTTTCGGAACAATACGGTAACTACCTATACTAGGATTTGAACCAGGAACCTTTTCTCCTGAAAAAAATACGTGTAGTCTTAGGTTATTAACATTTTTATAACACTATTAAATAATTTAATTGTAATTTATTAATTTGTTAAAACCGGTTGTTATAACTTAAAAAAGGAAGTTTTATCATTTATTAGTAACCAGATCCCAAAAGAACTTGGAATAAATGTTGCATTATGTGATGATTTATTGTGATAAGATACGTAATTATTTGTTAACTCTAAACATGTAAGTTCTATTTTGTTTATTATTTTAACAAACTATAATAATACTTGTGAATTGTTTACAGTTTTTGGAACAAGAAGGGTGTCAACATATAATAGAATTTTGGTTGGCTGCGGCAAATTTTGAATCTCATTTATTACATAATCCAGATTGTGATCCGATTCAAGCTCAGAATGATGCAATAATCATTTATGATAAGTAAGTTTGTGTACTTTTTTAACTTTTTTGTAACTATAGTATTTAAGTGTCGAGAGACAAAAAAGACGTATACACAAATGTTATACATACCCAACTCCTTCCACAACCGAATGACATGTTCCCTGATTGAAACTTTGTATTCATTCAGGATGGGGCTTCTTGCCACAAAGCTAGAGTCTGTCTACGCTAAGAGTACTCCGACGGAGGCAACCAGCAATACAAGTGAGCATGCGCATTAAGTAAAAATACGCACAGCATGATCAATAACGAAATTTGATACAACTCTGATTCGCTCTAAGCTTAATATAATAAAAACACGTTCAATTCATTTGTTAGAAAATGTTTTATAAATCGAACATTAGTTTACCATTAATAACTGAAATTTTACTATTGTTTTCTTATATTATTATTTTTTGTTATAAATATTATTTATGATAAGTAGGTTTTTATTATAGACTCAGTTTTATTTAATTTTTGGTCACAAGTAATATAAGACTAATGTGCTTGAATTATAACAGGAGAGTAAACAATTCCAGTGATTCGTTGTTTATCATTTCAGATTGTTTATTTCATATCATTAAAATAATTAATGTCTGTGACTAGTTTAACACAACTGTTTGCACTTGCCCGTGATTAACTCATTTTTAGTTTCATCAGTTATTTTTTGATATTGTATCAATTCATTTCGATTTTCTTCATAGACTGAAGTTGAAAAGTTTTGTAAGCTGTGTTTTGTTAACATGCATGGCAGTCAATGTGTTGAGTTTTTGAAACATAAAAGCGGTAAACATTAAAATGTAGAAAAAAATTGTTTTGTAAATGTATTGGTTAAAATAATTAATTAAGGAGTCTTTATGAAACTACAATAATTACAAATAATTTGAACGGTATAATTCAAAACGTTTAAAGGATAATGTTTATTTTAACTGGACGTAGATATTTTTATGATGGAACGTAGTGCAAGATAACTGTCCGGCAGAGAGGTAGATACGCGCCAACTAGTGTAAAACTTTTGTTTACAACCTATAGGCGCTTGCTTCACGCAGAGTACTCTTATAGTAAATGGACTATATATATCAGCTATAAATTTTCTCAGAGAAAATAACTTCAAAATCCTTCCCTGGCCGGATAACAGCCCTGATACAAATTCAATGGAGAATCTTTGGGCAAATGTAAAGGAAAATTCAAGAAGAAGACAATCACTGCAAAGACTGATCTCATTGCTGCACTTACCGAAAAATGCCTTAGAAATGAAGAAATTCAAAGAAATTTTGAACCACTCATTACAGGCATGCCAAACCGTATAAAAATTATTATAAATAACAAAGTGCATATATATTCATGTGAGGATTTACAGCTTCAGCCGTATCTCGCATCCTAAGCACCACCTCTCTTTATCTTACCAGTCATTATCGGAAAACCGCCACATAGATATTGCCTCCTGCACACGATCCAACCCGTCACTTCCTGCCTACCCCTCCTTCTTCTATTGGCTGACGTCCACTCCCATACCCTCTTTGGCCACCTACCAACCTCCATCCTTTGCAAATGGCCAAACCATTTTAATTGCTTCCGGGATATGGTATCCATAATATTTCCTTGAGTGTCATTTCTTCTCCTAATTTTGGAATTTGATCTATGCATGACACACCACGCTCCGCTTCCAGAAATCAATGTCCACCGCTTTTTAGGTGACAACAACAAAACAAAGGGTATCATTCTAAATATTAAACGTTGTAAATATGTCAATAAAAAAGTTTTGTAAAAATATTGCTTGAGTCCCAGTTCCGTGTAGTTGGAAGGAATGCAGTGCGTTGTTATAGTAGTGGGTGAATGAATGAGTGTTAGTAGTGTTTCACAGCTGCTGCATTTGTAGTGGTAGCGTGTACTAACCAGACTAAAAAAATATTCTTTTCATCCGGTGCATTAATTTAACAAATACCTACCGGGTCATTAACTTGGTCGGATTCATAATATTTAACTTACCAATTCATATCGAAATATGTAAATAAATAAATGTAATAAATACAAACAAATATGTTTAGATATGGAGAGTTTAAAAACAAATGTTTTGTATCAGAGTAATACAACAATCATTCTCCCAGCATGCGTCACTCATTCAATATACCTCACTTGTACCCTTCACCCCGCAACTACACGAAGCTTGGAACCGCACAATATATGCTATTGTTTTGATTTCTGTCCACGTGTCTGATAATTTACCATCTCTGTAGGTAATCAAACCGAGGTTTTTCTACTTTGTTGTCTGTAATATTTATGCGTTACCACTGCGCCACAGATGCGATCGCTCGTTAAGATTTGTTTTGTTTGTGATTTAATTTATATCTTGGTTATCTGTTCCTAAGTATTATATATGTGTATAAAGTAAGATCGATTATATTTATTTCTATTTAAATAAATGTTTTTGCAATTTGTATTATGTGAAGTGAAAGATTATTTTTTTCATTTCAGATAAGGTAAGTCGGTGTTAGTCTATTTGTTAGTTATTTTTTAACCTAATAAGTACTTTGATAACAACTCGTTATCTCCTCTGACACATTCTATTTTTATCGTACATAGTGTTGTAATGTAAATCGTTCTTGTTTTACAGATATTTATCGTTGCAAGCGACTTGCCCTCTAGGCATTGATGATGCGACACGTTGTGAAGTAGAACAAGATATTTGTGTCGAATCGATCAGGCCGAATCCGGATTGTTTTCAACCTGCGATATGTGTTGCGTTAACTTATCTACACGTTAATTGGTTAAGACCGTTTTTATCGTCGCAATATTACGTTCATTTATTATCAGATTTAATGAGATCATCGCGTGCAAATAGTAGTCCTGCAAGTTCAGTTACGGATGTTAGTATCGATACTAGTGTAAAACATGATCCTGATTCAATATGGAGGCGGAGAAGACAACCAAGGTAAATAATTTTTCCGTTTTACAGTTGGTTATATCTTAACCCTTTCAGTGCCACCCTCTTTCACCATGGTTGTGCATAAAATGCCGAGCCACTTTTGATGTATAAAACAAGCATATTTGTTTAATTAGATTACAGATAAAGTAATAATTCTAGAGACTTGAAATTTTGGTCTTACCTTAAAAATAGATGAAGAATTGCATATACATGATCAAAACTAATGCTTGTCTTTTTAAAAAAATTAAAAACAAATTTAAATTCAGTACAAGCAACCGAAGAAAATTGTTTTTTACACTTTCACACAAAATAACTAGTTTATAATTATATTTTTTACACAAGTTGGCACATATATCATGTAGTCCATTTAATTTTGAACAAAACCATATTAAATTTGTTTATAAATTGTCACTACGAACATACTTATTGAGGATATTAGTTCAGCATGACGCGACTGAAAATTTGAGTATTTATAAAAAATGATAATTGTATAGTTTCTAACATAGGTTCACTTTCAGAGCCCAGAGCTAATGTAATGACGTTACTTTTTGAGGCCGCTTGTAATGGCGTCATAAAAATCATACCATTATACGCCGTGACGTCATTACATTAGTATATCATTTTACATTTTTCATAGTATTTACGTTGTTTATATATTTACGTTATTTTTATTCATGTTTATTGATCAATATTTATTAACTTCACTATCAATAAATGTATTCTATATTTTAAAATTTATACATTTATTGAAATATCTCGGCATAAATTGACAACGTTGCGAGAAAGTGACGTTATGTCGTTATATGATATAAAACGGCCTATAACTAATTTCACAGCGGTTTGCGCGCAAAAATAAGCTCATATTCGGATTTCATATTCCATTTAAAAAAAAACCCAAACGATATGATATAAAACACTGCTGTAGGTTTCGAGTAGCGCAGAATGAAAACAATAACATTATGACAAAATCAGATGTAGCCAATAGAAACTCAGTTACCACGGTAGCCAACTTCGAAAATAAGTGACTGTGGAAATTAACCGTGGTTAAATTTGACCGACGCAGTTTTGATCGAGATCAAAGTTGGTGAAACAGTTTCGAGTTTAAACGAACGGTCATCTTTTTGACCACCGTTAAATTTGATCGTGGTCATGGTGTATTTGGCTGATGTTGGAGAAACCGGCCATAAGAGGTGTAAAAGACACTAGTCACAGTTATCTCTGAGAGTAATGAATTTCATCATTATACATCCAGACCCTGTGAATAAAGTGAAGGTGTCATTTGCAGGGTGGAAAGTATTTATTGTATTTATGATGCTTTTAAAAGGCTCCGGCATGCTGATTAAGCACACATTTCCACTCACAGAGGCAGGTGATAGTAAACGATCTGAGTTCTCGTTTTACTTATTAAAGCCTGTAGAGGTTCAAACCGGCCTTTTGGCGAACGACATAGACAACAGAAACTATTGCATAAAATAATTTGGGTTTCTAGTGACAAATTTGAGAACCCAAAGATTAAACTAATTGAAATAAAACAAAGCTATACCCGGGTGTAGCAGGGACCAGCAGCTAGTTTTATTTATACTACTAACAAAATTGGTCCTATTTTACATTAGCAAGAGAAAGTCATGTGAGTAGTTCACATTGAACTCTATTTTTTTATTAACTGCATGGATTTTGATGTCGTTTTATCAGGGAATTTGAAATTTGTAATTTATTTAATTTGTAATAGTACTGTTGTTTCAATTTTCAGTGGTCTTAGTATTGGACGAATTGACCAACTTGGAAGGTTTGAAACTGATATTGAACCAGAACCCGATCGTAAATCAGGTACTTACTAATTACAGTAGCACTAAACTAAACTTACTAGTATACTAGTATAATACCGTTATAATATACTAGTATGCTGCAAACTTACTAGTTTCTGTAGCGCTATACGTGGGCTGTATAAAACGTGGGTGATAATAGGGACTGTAGGAAGGAGGAGGAGGAGGAGGAGGAGGGAAGCTTTTGAAATGTGGTGTTACAGGAAAATGTTGAAGATTAGGTTGGTGGATGAGATACGTAATTTAGAGGTTCTTAGAAGAGTGAATGAAAGATGTATATGAAAATTTTACTTTAGATAATATTAAACCACCAGTAAACACACAAAATTAGCAAGAATGATCTTACCGTTAAGAAGGCCTTTTCAGATCCCTGGATCCATCATCAGTTAACTCACAAACACTATAAAAAAATTTTCACTGGCAATGCATTGCCTTGTCAATTCAAGTCATGACTGAATAAAATTATTTGTTACTAGTTAAAATTATTTCATATCAAACAGGTGTACCAATAAAAATAGATCATCTTGCTCAAAAAATTGTATATGAAAATATCTAACCAGAAGAAGGGATAGGCTTGTGGGACATTATCTTAAAACATTCAGGTATGGGTCTATCAATTATATTATATATATATATATATATATAATATGTCCAGTGCCCGTTCCAGCTATCACCAGGTCTGGGTGTTCAGCAAGCCTCTCCATTTTCTTCTATCCGTCCACCATTTCTCCTCCTCGATTCGTTCCCAGTTGTATCCTGGCCCCTCCATACTCCTCTTAATTTCATCCTTCCATCTTTTTCTTGGTTATCCGCTTGATCTCGTTCTGCCCACCCTTTCTTCTTCCATCCTTCTAGGTAACCTTTCCTCCCCCATTCTCTTCATATGGCCATACCATCTTATCCTCATTTTCTCCACCCTCTCCCTCATACCTTCCACATTTAGCTTCGCTCTAATCTTGATATTCTTTATTCTGTCTCTCCTTGTCCTACCCTTTAGTGCTCTTAAGAACTTCATCTTCTGTGCCTGTAACCTACTCCAATTCCTCTCATTCATCCCCTACGTTTCCGCTCCATATAGACCTGCTGGTGCGTAATACAAAGTATACATCATTAATTTGGCCTTCTCTGGTACCTTTCTGTCTCATAACAAGTGTTTTACTGCTTGGTATATATTTCCTCCTTTTTGCAACCGCTTTGTTATTTCTCCATCTATCTTTCCGTCTTCTGAAATCTCACTTCCTAGATATTTAAAACTTTTCACCAGCCTCAATGCCTCTCCTTCCAGTGTAATGGTTCTCTTGATACCCCTTTCTCTTCCAAAAACCATTACTTCACTCTTCTCTCTGCCTATTTGAAGTCCAAAACTCCTCATTATTTCATTCCAAGCATCCAGCTGAATTTGCACACCCTCTACGTTCTCTCCCCAAATCACCATAAAATCATCTATCGATTATGGAGGATAATATTAAGGGAGTGAAATGTAGGGGTAGGCAAAGGTTAGAATTTTTAAAGAAAATTACAAAAGATGTAGTGTGTTGTAGGTAAGCCGATATGAAACGACTTGCGCTAGGTAGAACAGCTTGGAGAACCGCATCAAACCAGTCGATACTGATGACAAAAAAAAATTAATTTCTGTTATTTATTGCATGTTACTTGTTAAAATTTTCGTCAATGTGACTTATTTTTAAAGGTGAAACTTCAAGATACTTTCTCAATCATGGTGAAGATAATTTTTTTACCACATGGATATGATGGACTGTGAAATTTTTACAAAAATGTATTGGTTATGTCAAAATACAAATTTCAGAGTTTCAGAAACTTCTACAACTTCACAAGCTAAGGCTTATGTAGGCATTTTCTCTCAATAAAAAGTAAAGTAAATAAATAAAAATATAACATTATCTATGGCCTGAACTCACCTGGTTGATCTTGCGGTAAAGTTGCCGATGCATGTCAGCTGTTTAATTGTTGATTTTTGGAGACAAAGGTTCTGCAATTAACTTCCTAGTAATTGTATATGGTTTGATAATTTTTGTTTTTTTGGGGGGCTCCCAAACTCCCCTACACCCCGCCGTCTCCACCCACTACTATGGCTGGCCGCAAGGATGCGAGGTGGTACAGTAGAACAGCAAGATAATTTCGCCTTAGTATACCGCACCATTACAACTTAACGTAGTCATTCTTTCTTCTCTAAAAAACAGTCAGCCGCTGAGCTTAACATACACCACATAGACACAAATAACACATAACAATACATAAAATAACATAAAGATCACGCAGTATTTACAGCCTTCCTTCACAGTATCCTGTACAGAGTTTCTTTAATTTTGCTATCTCTGTGAAACAGATCTACTTCTCCATTTATTTCATTGGCTGTAGCTATACATCTATTGATTGGAGCTATTTTACTTTTTGTAGCTCCAGCAAACAACCTAAAACTTCTTAAAGCTGTGCCAGGTACTCTCAGAAAAATCTTCGAGATATCCGGAACTTCAACTCGTGAGTGCAGAATGTTGTAAATGTAAAGTACTTCCATCACTCTACGTCGCGTGCTCAGACTCTGAAGCCCGTAGAATGAGAGGGCATCCGCATAGCCATCAAATTTTCTCCCAGATCTACATTCCAACTTATAAATTAGTCTTTTCTGCACCCTCTCTAGTTCCTTTTCTGTGACGTCCCTTCTATAGTTCCACACCGTTGAACAATACTCGAGGACGGGACGCACAAGGCTCTTATAAAGTCTAAGTACTGTTTTCTCAAATTTGAAATCACGACTAATCCAAGCTATGAGTCCTAAATTCCTTCGAGCTTTTGCAGCTATTGAAGCTACTTGCTCACGGAATAATAGCTTGGAGTCAAACAACACACCAAGGTCCGTGGTGCTGGTCTTTCTTATGATTTCGTTATGGCCAAGAATGTACTTGTGTACATAGCTCATCGTTTTTCTTGAATAAGTTATAACGAAAGTTTTATAATAGAGATAATAATAACATAATTTTATGTGGATTTGATAATAGATGGTGGTAACTGATGTACTTTGATAGTTGGAATTTAATTAACCAAACTCTCTCAGGAACGATTGGCTTGTACAAAACTACTTCTTCTTTTATGGGTCTTGGTGTTGCCTATTATTCTTAATTGAACCGATTGCAACATACACACATTAGGGTAAAAAAGAAAAATTGTGGTTTGGAAGTAATCTAATTTTACTATTGTAATAAACTTCAAAATTGAATGTAGTTACTAGAAATCTTCTAAGTTGATCTTCGTTTATCGTATAAACTTATGAAAACAAAATATATGAATAACTTAATTGTTTCCGTTGTTTTCAGAATCTCGTATTACAAGGGTGGTCAAAAAATTAGTTAACAAAGATGAAGGAAAAGTAAGTGTTTATTTAGTTTTAATTTATATCAATTTGTAAGTTGTTGTTAGGGCCATCAGCCCTTGGGTTTTAATTTTGTATAAATATGATTATATACACTTTTGTCGTAAAGTGCATACTAAGGCCAAAATCTTAAAAAAATCGATTTTTCACACGTTTTCGTGAGAAAAGAACGGAAAATCGCTAATTACTGCTAAACTAAGCGTTATCCAAACAAATGTTAGAAATAAAAGCTGTAGAATTTTAAATTCTCTACAACTTTTATTATATAAATTTTTGCGCTAAATTGCATTATAAAGCCGCAATCTTAAAAAAACAATTTTTTTACGTGAAAACGGCCTCACCAAGAATTTCAGCAAACATGGCACATACCCTATCTTGTAGAGAATAAAAAATTAAGTAAATGATGCGATTTTTAAAAAAATCGTAGGACCAGTTTTTTCGCAAAAAAGTGAAAAATGACATGAATAAACTACTACCGGTTGATCGATTTTGATGAAAATGTTCGTGTTGGGTCCGGTAGTGGTATGTACTTAAGTTTCAAATTTCATGTTCGTACGATGTTTCGTTCTTGAGATATTCTGTTCGTGCTCACACACACCCACACACACACACACACACACACACACACACACACACACACACTCACACTCCAATCTCTAAAAACATGTTTCTTGGGTTCAGGGGGTCTGAAAACGTGTAGACCGGTGAAAATTCGATTTTGAAAAATCGACATGAAAACAATACTTTCCTTCAGCTATATATTCATATAGACAAGAGAAAGTAAAAATTGGTTTATTTACTATTGTTAAGCACTACAAACTAGGGTAAGTGCCATGTCTGCTGAAATTCTTGGGGGACCTCTGCTCTCATAGTAAAGAATTGTTTTTTTTTTTTAAGATTCCAGCCTTAGTTGCACTTTAGGGCAAAAATGTAAGTAACGGGTGTTTCAAAAAGGACGTACTTTGAAGTTTGAGAACGCTAATTAAGTAATTAAGTAATTACAAATTATACAGTATGAAATTATTACCTTTATAACATTCGGATTACCTTTAAAACTTCACAATAAATGTTCAAAATGACTTCCTCTGCTTGTAATGCAAGTTCGGACACGTTTCATAACATTTGCCGCCGCTTTTCGTAGTGTTTGCTCATTAATGTTTGTAATCTCACTTTCAATATTAGCCTTCAATTCTTCAATTGTATGAGGATTGTTTTTACAAACCTTACTCTTTAAATTCCCCCAAAGAAAAAAATCCGCAGGAGTAAGATCTGGGGATCTTGGTGGCCACAATCCTTTTGATATCACATGATGGCCAAAAAATTTTCGTAACATATTCAGCGTTTCAGTAGAAGTATGGCACGTTGCGTTATCCTGCTGAAACCAACAATCTCGATCGTGTAATTCTAACAACGCTATAAATTGTTCAATTAAGTTGCGGTACACCTCACCATCTACAGATGTGTCAAAAAACAAAGGCCCAACAATACGACGCCGGGAGATCGCACACCAAACACCAATTTTACGTGCGTGTAGTGGACGTTCATGAAATGTGTGAGGATTATGAGCGCTCCATATTCGGCAGTTTTGGCTGTTGATGTAACCATCCAAGTGGAACCATGCTTCGTCACTGAAACAAACACGATCCAATATTTCAACACCGTTGTCATTAACAAGAGAACGTATCCAATGACAATACTGTATACGTTTCCCGTGGTCAACTTCTTTCAGTTCATGAACGACACCGATGCGGTAAGGATGCTGATTTCATTTTTTTGTAGCCCTTAAAGCGGAAGATAGTGATAATCCAGCCTGTGAAGATAACCTTCTAAGTGATTGGCCGGGTGAGGTAGCCAAACGTTGTTTCACATCGTCAAAAACTTGTTCTGTTAACACTGATGGTCGACCTGTGCTTTTCCGATACTGTACACTGCCAGTCTCACGAAATTTGTTAATCAGATGCGATATTGTGGTGTTATTAGGTACTTCAGAATTGGCAAATTTTAACTGGAACTCGTCTTTCACTCGTTCGTAAGATTTATATGCGCAATAACTTTCAATAATAAAAACATGTTCATCCTTTGAAAAAACCATGTTTGAACTTATACAGACACTACAGACACAAATGAATACTGGGATAGCCCTAGTACATGTCAGTAATACACAATGGGTCAACAATGAGTACGGTAGTGCCAACTGTTATTTGTGGTAAAAAAATATTCCCTATGCAGAAAATATTAACCCTTAAACTTCGAAGTGCGTCCTTTTTGAAACACTCGTTATTTAATTAAAATTGTTAGAATTTAAAAACCTATTACTTTTATTTTACGCGTTTATTTTTACAACGCTTCGCTTAGCGTCAATTAGTAGTTTTCTGTATTTTTTGTTGCTCATAAAAATCATTAAAAATGGATTTTTAGTGAGTGCAACCTTAATTATTTAACATTTTATGACAAAAAAGTATATAATTAAAATCACAGACAATTAAAAAAAGTACAACGAGTTTCAAGCACTTTTTTACTTTCTCTTGCCTATATGAATATATAGGAAGGAAAGTATTGTTTTCATGTTGATTTTTCGAAATCGAGTTTTCACTGGATCTATACGTTTTCAGACCCCCTGAAACCAAAAAACATGTTTTTAGCGATTGGTCTGTGTGTGTGTATACAAAATATCTCAAGAACGGAACATCGTACAAACTTGAAACTTAAGTTACATACCACTACCGGAACCGACACAAACATTTTCATTAATATCGGTCAACCGGAAGTAGTAGTTTATTGGTATAATTTTTTACCTTTTTTGCGATTTTTCAAAAACTGGTCCTACGATTTTTTTTAAAATCGCGTGGTTTACTAAATTTTTTATGCTCTACAAGATAGGGTAGGCGCCATCTTGGCTGAAATTCTTGGTGAGGGTGTTTTCATGTAAAAACTTTGTTTTTTTAAGATTATGGCTTTAATATGCATTTCAGCGCAAAAATGTATATAATAAAAGTTGTAGACAATTTTAAATCCTACAACTTTTATTTCAAACATTTTTTTGTATAATGCTTAATTTAGCGGTAATTAACGATTTTCTGTTTTTTCTCACGAAAACGAGTGAAAAATCGATTTTTTTAATATTTTAGCTTTAGTACGGATTTTACGACAAAAGTGTATATAATAAAATTTATAGAAAATGAAAAGATCTACAACTTTTATTTTAAGAATGTTTCTTTACAGAGCCTAGTTTAGCGTGAAAGTGTGATTTTCCGTTTTTTTAAGCCAAACTGAGTTCGATTTTCATTTTGCGTCATTCACTCATGATTAAAATAAGGCTATGTTTTTGAGTTTAGTTTTTGTTTATTTCTAATATTTTATTAATAATGTTAGGTTTACTGTTAATTATTTGCATTGGCAAGAGAAAGTTGTGTGAGTGTTTCACACCAGATTTTTCTACTTAGTTTGGTCAAGTGTTAATTAGTAATTTTCCGTACCTATTTTAAAGTACAACAGTGGTTGATTTTCATTTTACGTTGTTTACTCTTGATTGAACAAAGGTTATATTTTATAATATTATTTACGTCGGCAAGAAAAAGTCGTGTGAATGTTTTACACTGGATGTTTTTATAAAATTTCATCGTAGTGTATACATTTTACTACTATTTACTTCTAACATTTACTTCTTTTTTAATTAATTTTTTTTAATCTCATTGTCAGAAAGATAAAAGGCTTTAAGAAAGCTTAATGAATTATTACTTTCTCTTGCCTATATGAATATATAGGAAGGAAAGTATTGTTTTCATGTCGATTTTTCGAAATCGAGTTTTCACCGGATCTGTATGTTTTCAGACCCCCTGAACCCAAAAAAAACATGTTTTTAGTGATTGGTCTCTGTGTGTGTGTGCGTGTGCGTGCGTGCGCGTGCGTGCGTGTGCGTGCGTGTGTGTGTGTGTGTGTGTGTGTGTGTGTGAACAGGATATCTCAAGAACGGAACATCGTACGAACTTCAAACTTGAAACTTAAGTTACATACCACTACCGGACACGACACGAACATTTTCATCAAAATCGGTCAACCGGAAGTAGTAGTTTATTCTCATAATTTTTCACTTTTTTGCGATTTTCTCAAAAACTGGTCCAACGATTTTTTTTAAAATCGCCTGATTTACGTATTTTTTTATGCTCTACAAGATAGGGTAGGCGCCATGTTGGCTGAAATTCTCGGTGAGGGTGTTTTTACGTAAAGAAATTGTTTTTTTATGATTACGGCTTCATTATAAATTTTAGCGCAAAAACTTATATAATAAAAGTTGTAGAGAATTTAAAATTCTACAACTTTTATTTCCAACATTTTTTTGTATAACGCTTAGTTTAGCGGTAATTAGCAATTTTCTGGTTTTTTCTCACGGAAACGTGTAAAAAATCTATTTCTTTAAGATTTCGGTCTTAGTATGCATTTTACGACAAAAGTGTATATAATAAAATCTATAGGAAATTAAATTATTTACAACTTTTATTTAAAGCATTTTTTTGTACAGTGCCTAGTTTAGCGTGAAAGAGTGATTTTCCGTATTTTTACGGAAAAAAATACGGCTTCATTATAAATTTTAGCGCAAAAACTTATATAATAAAAGTTGTAGAGAATTTAAAATTCTACAACTTTTATTTCCAACATTTTTTTGTATAACGCTTAGTTTAGCGGTAATTAGCAATTTTCTGGTTTTTTCTCACGGAAACGTGTAAAAAATCTATTTCTTTAAGATTTCGGTCTTAGTATGCATTTTACGACAAAAGTGTATATAATAAAATCTATAGGAAATTAAATTATTTACAACTTTTATTTAAAGCATTTTTTTGTACAGTGCCTAGTTTAGCGTGAAAGAGTGATTTTCCGTATTTTTAAGCTAAACTGAGGTTGATTTTCATTTTGCCTTTCACTCATGATTAAAATAAGGTTATACTTTTTGAGGTTAGGTTTTTGTTTATTTCTAATGTTTTATTACTAATGTTAGGTTATATTGTATAAATTATTTGCATTGGCAAGAGAAAGTTGTGTGAGTGTTTCACACCAGATTTTTTTTATTTTTTTAAACTCGTACAGAATTCAGGCCAGTTTTTAATTAATGTATTCTTGTAGATAAGTTTTGGTAATGTTTGATAAACATTTAGGTAGTTAGCGTGCACTACGCACTACTGGGTTACATTTAGTCTGAGAGGGCTGGTAAATATTGCTGGAATTAGTTTCACCATTGTACTTCTTAAGTAAAGTATTTTAACATCTAAGCCCTGGTTCATTCAGGATCTGGGTATAATAAATAATAAACAAATTTATAACAATTATTTATTGACACAATTGATAGCTCGGTTGTGCGGTGCGTTTGGCCTCAAGCAGAGTCAAAACAAAACTAGGATAGTTTCCTAGTTTCGTACACCTTGGTATAAACACCAAATGGAAAGTCACAAAGTTTGATAAACCACCAAAACAGTCATATGCACTATTGGGGTTTGTTCAGATGAACTAAGAAAATAAAATCTGAAGATATGGAAATTTTTCGGAACAGCAAGAAGAAGAAATTGAAGAAGAACCATCCAAGATGACTAAAGTGATCCTATATGGTCATAAAAGAAAAAAACAAAAAAGTTGTAGAAAATTTAAAAACCTATAACTTTTATTCCAAACATTTTTTTTGTACAGAGTGATTTTTTAGTCCTGTTACCCAATTGTTAATGTCTGGTAATATTTTTCTAAAAAACATAAATTTTGTTTTGTGACACTAAGTTGGTAGCCCTACTCAACCAGTATGGATATGGCAGTGTGAGTTGATTCTCCTTGAGCTGTGTAAAATTTTGTGCCATTTCGGTTGTGCTACGAACAGAATGTTTTTTTATCCTAAAACAATCTCTTGTTTAAATCTGAAGGCTGAAGCTCTAGAACTAATCGTATGTGATACGGATACAATTTCAATTTTTTAGCAGCTTTCTGAGCACTCGAACATGACAAATCAACATGCGAGGAAAGTTTTTGTAAACTTTTCCATGGAGAATTGAGCAATCTTGTTTTCACATTCTCTTAACGTCATCTGTCAAGAGAGTTTGTTGACCACTACGTTTTCTGCTGCAAACAATCCCTGCCTCTAAAAATCAGTTAGTTAGCCTAGAAATTGACTAGAATAGAGTGGAGGAACACCAAAAAATTTAATTTGAAATGATTCTTTTACACTCGCATACGATTTTGTAGCAAAATATTGTTCAAGAATGAAAACCCGTTGTTCTAGGGTGTAAGGTAAAATGAGGACACAACACGGTGTCTTCACCAATTTATGTAACAGAAACAAACGTCTCCGGACATAAAATCAAAAAAAACTAACTAATAAAAAAAAAGCTGTACCAGTCAAGACGTATCCCACCAACCAGTTGAGATGAAATACCTCAAAACCGATACATTCGGGGGCTGTAGCACAAGGTGCAAACAAAAACTCCACCACCATGGTCAGAAGAACCAGGTATGGAAGCGGCCAGGAGAAACCATACCCCAAAAGCTAGAATTAACGGTAGAGCAACACAACACTAAAATGCGGAGGCGAGATGATAAAATCTATGCCGGGTCAGATAAATGATTCATTACACAACACAAGAATATGAGTGACTTAAATGTATTTATTAATAAAAACAAATAATAACGAAAAATCATTAGCCCAAAACTGAACTGGCCTAAAACGTAAAAAACAATAGCCTAGTGAATAAAATAAACTTATAAACTAACAATGGTTAATGATCAAATAAAATATTTAAACGTACACAAAACTTTTAATTACGAAACAGAAACAAGTTCTTAGAAATGTTAAATTATCAATAAAGAAAAACAGAAAGTAAATACGAATTAATATTTTTTGGAATGAATTTTTTTTACATTAATTTTATAGGTAGGGAAAGTAAAAAATCTTTACTTAAACAAATATTAATAATAAAAAAAAACTTTTACGTAATGAACATTAGATATTACTTTATAAAAAAATTACTTTAATGGTTTAAAAAAAATAAAATAAAATTTATGGTTATTCATGTTCATTGGCAAATCATCCGAAAAATCAAAACAAAACACACCAGTCCTAACAAAAGAATTAGGAAGGGGACCACAGAGTTACAGAATTAACAAAAAAAAAAATGTTCTAAAGTAAATAAAACTGAAATTAAAAAAAATGGAAACACACCAGTCCTAACAAAAGAATTAGGAAGGGGACCACAGAGTTACAGAATTAACAAAAAAAAAAATGTTCTAAAGTAAATAAAACTGAAATTAAAAAAAATGGAAACAAAATTTTAAAGAGAAAAATAAAACGGAATAAAAGAGATCCAAGATTTAGAATGTAAATTACGTAAAACAAAAATTCGGGTGATTTACCAAAGAACATAGAATGAACTAAATCTTAGTTTGATTCCTATTTTTAAAACAATCAAATTAAACATATTACATTAATTAAATTTATTAATTAATTAAATTTGTGTTTTTTTTTTTAATTTAAAGTCCAAAAAAAAGAAAGACTGAAACTGCGAAAAGGATACACGAATATCCAGACCAGAACCATGACTTAGAGTTGGATGTAGGTTTCAGTTGCAGTTAAACCGTACATCCCCGAAAATAATAGGAAATAAAAATTTAATCAAATTATTTAAATTAAAGAGAAAAATTATGAAATAAAAATTTACATTAAATTATTTAAATTAATGAGAAAATTAGGATATAAAAATTTACATTAAATTATTTAAATTAATGAGGAAAATTAGGAAATAAAAATTTACATTAAATTATTTAAATTAATGAGAAAATTAGGATATAAAAATTTACATTAAATTATTTAAATTAATGAGGAAAATTAGGAAATAAAAATTTACATTAAATTATTTAAATTAATGAGAAAATTTAGGAAATATAAATTTACATCAAATTATTTAAATTAATGAGAAAATTTAGGAAATATAAATTTACATCAAACACCGTATTAATTGTTAACCGAAAATATCAAGAAAACAGACAAGCCAAAATATAAAAAAAACCAAAATTCCGAACCAAAATTTAAATTAAAAATTTCGATATTTAAATCTAAGAAATTCAATAATGAAGTTCATAATGGAAAAATTACCTGAAAAAATTCTAGGTGAAACAGTCGTCAAAGATTCCCAAGTCGAAAGTGAAAAAATTCACACGCATAAGAAAAACATAAAAAAATGAGCATACTCCCCTCTCCTACTGCAGGAGGCCAATACACCAAGTCAGCGGACTCAGCGAAAAAAAGGGAATAGAACGTAAATCGCGCGTGTCAAATAGAACTAATGTGATTTATTGAGATTGAAAATAATTAAATTAAATACAAGGAAAATATTTCAATAAAATACGCAGTTGAATTAAAAATGAACTTTGAGACCGGAAATGCATAAATAATAAGAATCATACGATGAAATTCTTTTAAAGAAAAATTAATTTTTAAATAATGATTTTTATAATAATGTTAAAGAAAAGAAATTTATAAAATCACTACAGTATGTCCCAAAAGTAAGGTGAACATACGACTTGAAAATAATAGCAAATTTTTCATTTAAAAGAAATGCAAAAATTTATTTAAATCAAAATTCTAAGGGGTTTCAAAGATTTTGAAACTCCTTACAAGGGTAAAAGACATTCTGTTCGTAACACAACTGGAAACAGCACAAAATTTTACGCAACTCAAGGAGAATCAACTCAAACTGTCGTATCTATACTGGTTGAGTAGGGCTACCAACTTTGTGTCACAAAACAAAATATCCCTTTCTTAGAAAAAAATTACCAGACATTAACAATTGGGTAACAGGACTAAAAAATCACCCGGTATAACGCTTAGTTTTGCAGTCATTAGTAATTTTCTATTTTTTCCGTGAAAATCTGTAAAAAATGGTTTTTAAGATTTCAGCCTCAGTATGCATTTTATGACAAAGGTATATATAATCAGATTTATAGGGAATTAAAAGATCTACAACTTTTATATTGAGCAGTTTTCTCTACAGAGCCTAGTTTAGCGTAAAAGAGAGATTTTACGTATTTTAGGCCAAACTGAGGTTGATTTTCATTTTGCACCATTCTTTCATGGTTGTTTTTACAAAATATGGTTATGTTTTTTGAGGTTAGTTTTTTTTTTGTTTATTTCTAATGTTTCACATTGGTTATTTTTGCATTGGCAAGCGAAAGTTGTGTGAGTTTTTCTAACCAGATTTTTAATTTTATTATTATTTTTTTATAGGCTCAAGAAGAAATGGCATGGCAAGTAGCGGAAATGATTGTTAGAAACATAACGAATGTAACAATGGGAGGTGGTAACAGTCAAAGCGATGAAGAAGAAGATAATAACACATGACGATCTCTAATTATTATTTATTATTATTGTTATATAAATATAACGGTAAATACTTATTTAATTAATTATATTTAAAATATATAATTATATGCCTAACCTGATACATGTAATTGGTCCTACATAAATAACCATTTATGTAATTTAATAATAGCTGTCATGATATATATCATTACAATATAAATACTATACTATACTTATTTTATCATAAGTATGTTATAAGTATATAATAATATGTATACTTATTACTTGTGATGTATGAGGGCAGTCCAGAAAGTAACTGGTGTTTTAGAATAAAAAAAAAACATTCGACTGAAAATAACATTTAAAAGCCTCGCTCTTCAATGATATTTCGGAATTAATTCCATTGAAATTTAGTGCCCTCTTAATGGTAGGCCAGTTTATTATTTATATTGTCACAGCTTCCCATAGTCGTAAAATGACAGTAAGTGATTTGTCAAATTTAACCGTTTGCGAGCTATTGACGGGTGTATCTGGAAGTACGGAAATGTGTAGTATGCTATTGACAGACATACAGGGTGAGCATAAAGTCTTGCCCCGATTATAAAAATTTATGGCAGAATAACCGTTTGACATAATAATTTAAATTTGATGCTGTTACATAGGTTAGTGTTACTAGTTTTTTTTTTAAATTACTTACATTAGTAAACTTGAATGTGTGCCCCCATGGTAGCTTGGAGAATGTCGAAGTGGTATTCCAGTTCCCGCCAGGTGTTTTGTAACATGTGTTCTGTCAGAGTACCCACAACAGCTTGTATCCTAGCCTTCAGTTCGTCGACGTCACCAACTGGTGTGGCGAAGACTCTGTCCTTGATATAGCCCCAGAAAAAAAGTCAAGGGGAGTAAATGACTGGAGAGCGGGGTGGCCAGGGTGTTGGACCATCCCTTCCAATCCACCGATCTGGAAATGTTTCATCCAGGAAATTACGCACTATCAAAGCCCAATTACACTTTATAAGCATGCAACCTAAGCCTGTTATGAAGAATTTTTACCACACTTGCTTGCGGTATTTGAAGTTCACGTGATGCTTGACGAGTTGATTTAGACGGACTCTGTTGAAACGATAGCCGAACACGATCAACAGTTGCTTCACTCACACTAGGCCTGCCACTTCTAGGAAGATCTTCAACGCTGCCTGTTTCTTTAAACCTTTCATACCATCGCTTTATTGATTTTACATCAGGAGGGCTGCGTCCATAAGAAGCCCAAAAATTATGCAGAACACTGATGGGCGATTTCATTTCGTGAAACCAAAGCACACATTGCGCTTTCTCCTGCTTCGACGCCATTTCGTCAGCAACTAACGTGAACTAATAGACCGCGTCACTGTTGAGGAGCACTAGCGCCATCTATTGAGTCACAAAAACTACTAACAATAACCTATGTAACAGCGCCAGATTTTAATTATTATGTCAAACGGTTATTCTGTAATAAAGTTTTATAATTAGGGCAAGACTTTATGCTCACCCTGTATGTTCAGGTGCAAAAATTTGCAGCAAGCTATTGATGGATATATCCGTAAGTATGGAAATGTGCAGCGAGGTATAAACATATATATCTGCAGCCGTGTTCTAACCTCAATGAGCTATTGACGCCTGTATCCACACTTAATGCCAGCTTAACGTTTTGATGGTTTAAATAATGTATCACTCCATGTATTTCACAGTTGGTGGCAATATTAATTTTTTTATTCATTTTATGACATAATACTCACACGTACAGTGTCTGTCAAAAGTTTAAGGACCCCATTAAAAAAAAAAATTTAGTTTTTCTTACAAAAGTTTTCCTGCGATGTATCTGTAGCTTAAGTCACTTTTCCAGATCCCCACAATTTGCCACTTCACTGGCTTGCAGCTCATTTTCAAATTAAGAAATTAACCTAAAACTTGTTATTAGTAAACTTAACAGCATAAATGACAAATGGCAGGAATCAGTTGTTTCGTCAATGCTACCAGCTCCTTAGATCATGATTGATGGAAATCGCTGTTTGTAATTAATTAATAGGCGGCAATTACGAACACTAGCAATGTTTGGAAACCGGGTTTTTAATCTGCAAACGGAGATAAAAAATTATGCATTCAACCCCGTCACGAAGATGATGTGTTTTTTTGAATTTAAATTAGGCTTACATTTGACTTTTTTTTTGTTAAACGGAAAAAACAATAAAATTAGTTGTATAAAATATAGAGGGAATGGAATGTGTTCTGAAATACTACTAACTTTAAGGGCTATTTGATTAATGTTTTACATTGTGTAGTGTCACAAATGTATAAGGACAAAACCCAATAATGTGAAAAGTAGCAGTGTCCTTAATCTTTAAATTTTTGACAGACACTGTGTTACAATGAGACAACTTTAAGATAAGAATACAGTGTGTATACTTGCATGGCCTTTACCGACACAGGTTTGCTGACATCAAGGAGAGAAGTTTCCCTCCGGTCTTTACTTTAGGGACAACCCTCGTGTATCATAGTAATCAAATGAGAACATCTATCTGTATACATTTAAATTTGTATGTATCATGTTGTATTAATAATAATACAATAATAATAATACCTGTTGAATATGTCCCTAATAATATCCATCAAGAATATTTAAATTAAAATAAATAAAAATATAAAATTAAAATCTATCCACATAAAATTTTCATTAATCCAAGATTTATCGGATCGTTGTGGCACCAGATTCAAGATATTAAATTTTTTGTGGTACTGAAACGATGCGTATAATCACATTTATTTGTTTGTGAGGTAAGTCAGTGATTGAGCGATAAACAAAACAAACGGATGGTTATCGTTATGCAATGTGTATTTTATAATATGTTAAATTGTGAGGTAAGGAATGGGAAGGTTATGTTACAGCATAGAATTCAAAAAATTGAATAACGAAAAAACGTGCTAAAACCTCGACCAAGACTATGTAATTTGTATTTCTAACTAAATTTTTTTATTGTTTTCTTTATCTGTGATTTTCTTCATGAAATGTTAATTTTCACAAGTCGTAACTGTTTCTTTGAACAGTAATTTTTTTGTATTGGAATTTTAGATCACATGAGGTGACGTAAGATGTTTCTGGAAGTTCCTTTTACAGCCCACATTCTCAGCTTTCGTTCACTGTAGGCTTTTTTCCTTTTTTCTGTCCACCCAGTGTTCTGTTTTTGCTCGTGTTATGCCTTGTCAGTACAATTCATCATTCTGATGTAATTTTAGGATAAACAAAAAAATTTTCACAAAATTTTGATCTGAATATTCAAACATGTGTTGTCGTTTAGGTCAACAGCCGAAAGGCTGGTTTGAACCTCTAGAGGTTTAACTAAGTAAAACGAGGAGTCAGGTGGTTTACCAGCCTTCCTCACTGAATAAAAAAGTATGCTTATCAGCATGCTAGGCCCTCTGAAAAGCACATATTTTCCACTCTGTAAATGACACCGTCACTTCATTCACCACAGGGTCTGGCTGTACAATGAAATTCATTACTTTCAGAGGAGATAACTCTGATTAGTGTCTTTGACAACTCTACCTCTTCTGTTCTTAAATGCTTCAGTCATTTAATTGGCTGACCATGTGATAAGAAACACAACTATTTATTTTAGCCCTGCAACGAACAGATTGAGCGTAAATAATTTGACACTCCACCTGTCTGTTGTGGGCAGATTCAAACATATCAATGTATTAATTTAAACATAAAAAAATTTGAGGTTTCTTCCAATCCATTACATTTCTACTGTAGAGATTAAATTAATTGATTATTATTTTAAGTGTTCTGATTCTTAAACATCTAACATAATATTGATTGTGATTTTTAAATAAAATGTAGAAACGCGATATGCTTGTGTAAATTACTAAATGACCAGGTGAGCAACATTTATGTATGAAATTTTAATAAAATTTAAATACTGTAGGCTAATAATATTAAAAATTGAACAGTCGTAATTAACTGTAAACTGAAGATTTTATTTTGATTCCCAAATAGGATCATTTTAACATAGTTCCTTAAATTGCTGTATATGATCACAAGCAGTGAACAAGTTAATGCGATATTAAATGTATATGTAAAAACCACTATTACAATAAATTCTGCTTTTTTAAATCAGTTTTTAAAATACCAATTCATTTCTATAATACTGGGCAGAGATTCCTGTGTTGCTAGAATAAATTTGTTGTTCTATTTTACCATTATGGATTTTACTGGTTTGTAAAATGGGTGTAATGATGAGCTGTCATTTTTTTATTAGTAATTGAGGAAATTCTTAAAAGACTTAAAGTAACTCATTATTTTTATGTGTCATGGTTTTTAGAATCTTTGTTTTTATTTCCGTAAAATTTTTAAAAAATTAGAAATTCTTCTACCATGTAATTCTACCATGAAAACGGAACTAAATTAACCTAAAATATACTTCAGTTGCATCTGTAGTAGCTCTCTGGATGATGAAAAAACAATTCTTTTGGTTTTTTTGTGAGTATTATGGTTTTTTACGTATATATTATTTTACAATTTTTAAAGAAACTTGAAGATATGGCTTTTGCTCACGTTGTAGTAGCTCTCTGGGTGATAAAAAAAACAATTCTTTTAGTTTTTTTGTGAGTATCTTGGTTTTTTATGCATATATTATTTTACAATTTTTAAAGAAACTTGAAGATATGGCTTTTGCTCACGTTGTAGTAGCTCTCTGGGTGATAAAAAAAACAATTCTTTTCGTTTTTTTGTGAGTATCTTGGTTTTTATGCATATATTATTTTACAATTTTTAAAGAAACTTGAAGATATGGCTTTTGCTCACGTTGTAGTAGCTCTCTGGGTGATAAAAAAACAATTCTTTTGGTTTGTTTGTGAGTATCTTGGTTTTTTTTACAGATATATTATTTTACAATTTTTAAGAAACTTAAGATATGGCTTTTGCTCATGGTGGAAAAATAAAAAAATTGTTTTCAAATTCTATCATTGTTAGAAAATTATTTAAAAATATAACAGTTTGTATTTGACTGTTCCTCGTATACAAATATTTAATTAATGTAATGTTTTTTATTTCTGTTTATATAAAAGATTTTAATATTTATCTTTTTACTGCTTCTTTTATTTTGTTTTTACAAGTACTTTTGCGGTGTGCACCACTTCTTCAGGTAGTAGCATATAGTTTCTATACTGCATCCAACAGTCACTTGAGACTGTGGAAAAGATAGGCGATTCCAATTAAACATTGGTTGTATAGAGCTATACGCACTCCGCTGCTATCTCTCCTACAAACATACGTATATTTAATTAATAATGTATAAGTTTTAGTTGAAATTGTAATTTCAACTAAAGTTAAAATGATAAATGTTGATTATTTTATGAATAATGTTCGGCTCTAATATTTGATTAAAAGACGCAGTATTTAAAATTATAAAGAAATGAAATACTTTAAAATAAATGTAAATAGTTGTATTGATAGAATAAAAATTTATAGAATTGATAGGCCTATGATGATGAAATGGATAAATATAGATTTTGAAAGAATAAGAAAATGTTTTTTTTGCCGGCCGCATTGGCGCAGTTGGTAACGTGCTCGCCTCTCATCATGCGGTCCTGGGTTCGAATCCCACTCAGGCACGGCATATTTTTATACGTTACAAAAAATCATTTCATCCTCCATTGTAAACAGTTACACCCCCAACTTCGTCGCTAATGACCGTTGTAGTTGATGCGACGTTAAATAAATAAATAAATAAAAAAGAAAAATGTTTTTAATTTTATCTTTTCATAACATTAAATGGTTTTACAAACAAAATGCTGTACATTACTTTAAATAGTTATATTACAAATGTAATAACAATTCTGACACATAATTATACGAGGTTTGTCCAAAAATTAAAGACCGTTTTCATTTTAAAAAGCAGGAAAATTTTATTTTAACAAAAAAAGTACATGGAGTTGTAAGTACATATAAAAACTATTTTTCAACGTAGTCCCCGTTAACATCTATGCACTTGCTTAGCCGGGGGATGAGCTTCTTAATGCCTTGGTCGTAGAAGTCTCCCGCCTGTGACCGCAACCATTTCTCCACCTCTTCCTGGACTTCTTCATCAGTCTCGAAGCGTTTTCCAGCCAAATGTTGCTTCAGGTAAAGGAAAAGATGGAAATTGCTCGGTGCCAGATCAGGGCTGTAAGCAGGATGGCTAAGAACGTCCCATTTAAAGGAATCCAGGAGCGCGGTGGTGACCACCGCAGTGTGGGGCCGAGCATTGTCATGCAACAAACAGACTCCCTTGCTCAATCTCCCTCGGCGCTTGTTTTGGATCGCTCTTAGAAGCTTTTTTAGGGTTTCACAATACCGAGCAGCGTTAATTGCAGTGCCATTAGGTAAAAATTCGACAAGATGATTCTTGTCGAAACTTCGTTGACGGATGATTTCCTCCCCCTCCCTTCTTCGTCATGGACGTTGGTTCTGCCACTTGAAAACTCTGTACACCACTTCCTGACATTGCGTTCATTCATTACATTACCGTAAATGGCCTTCACACGTCGATAAATATCAACAGGGCGCAATTTTTCCGCGTGAAGGAATCGGATGACGGAGCGAACTTCACAACTGGCGGGATTCGGTACTGGGACATCCATCGCTAATGACTGTCAAGGACACACTAATAAAGGTACAGATATGCGCGACGCCTCATTTTAGAGGGGAGAGGCGAAGCTACAAGGTAGTTCTGCCACCTAGCGGAATATTTCACCGGTGCGGCGGTAAAATTCAAACGGTTTTTAATTTTTGGACAACCCTCATAGATATTTCTGATAATAACGTAAACATTTTTAATTACAAACGTAATTTGTTTCAATATCATAAGTATAATATAGCCTACAATAAGATAAACTTTTATTTTCATAGCGTGAGTCATGTTTTAACATGGTACATAACAGCGCTCTGGCCATATAAGCAATGGTATCTTCAGACTCTTGGACAGCAGAGTATACAGTGGACCCTCACATTACTATGTGTCATTAAATTAGTCATCGGATTCCTAGTCGCACGTGCACCTGACCCACCAATCGTCAACCCCTACAGTAAAACATTCTGATCGAATGTACACCCTCCCTTTTGTCAAGATACCCTCGACCATGCTACCCGCACCCTCCCAACAACAGCTCAAGGTTGTTTCTGTTTTACAGTTTTGTCACAGCTCTCATACTATTTAGTAGTGTTACGCGTATTGCTTTGGTTATCGGTTTAGCATCTGTGCTGTAGTGTCAGTCGTGTTATTATACATACATATTCTTTGTAGTTTTGGTACCGTGGTTCCTGTGTACATTACTGTAGTTATAGTGAAAATGGGTCCTACATCGCGCATAAAAAGTAAAATTTCTATTAAAGAAAAGCAAGAAGTTATAAAAAAACATGATGAAGACTAGGATAAATGAATTGGTTTGCCAGTATCGTTATTCCCAGTCTACAATTTCTACGATTTTAAAGAAAAAGTCAGTTTTAAAATATTTTAAAATGTCTGATAGATCAAACACAATTCAAAAAGGCATTTTTTATAATAATGATACCTATTATCAAATCATTTGTACTGAAATCAGCGCTATTTGAAGAATGTATAGGGTTATCTGTATGTACAGGCTAATGTAAATTTCTTGTAGAATTGCATATTGTAATATGGTCTAATGATTGGGCAAGAATGCGGTCTCACAATACGATATTTTTGCTTTACGATCGTTATTCCGGAATGAATTACGATCGTAATGTGAGGGCCTACGGTAGTTATAGTTTATAGTTTCTTCTTTTTAAAGGTTTGAATCAAACTCTGTGAAATAGGAAGATGCAATCTTCATGTTGTTGTTAGGTCATCAGCCGAAAGGCTGGTTTGAACCTGTAGAGGTTTTACTAAGTAAAACGAGGAGTGAGATGATTTACCATTGCCTTCCTCACTGAATGGAAAATTACACTTTTCAGCATGCCGGGCCCTCTGAAAAGCACATATTTTCCACTCTGCAAATGACACCTTCACTTCATTCACCACAGGGTCTGGCTGTATTATGAAATTCATTACTTTCAGAGAAGATAACTGATTAGTGTCTTTTACACCTCTACCTCTTCTGTTCTTAAATGATTCAGTCATTTAATTGGCTGATCATGTGATAAGAAACAAAACTATTTATTTTAGCCCTGCAACTAACAGATTGAGTGTAAATAGCAATCTTCATAATAAACATTTTCTAGAAACTATGTTACTACCTAAAGAAGCGGTGTAAACCGCAAAAGTACTCGTAAAAAAATCTAAGAAGCAGTAAAAAGATAAATATTAAAAGTTATTTATATAAACATGAAAAAAATTACATTAATATGGGTTCTGCTGCTACGATGCTCTAACTGGTAACTTGAATTATTTTAAATACTTAAGTCTTTTAGTTTGTTGTATCATAAGTTCAGCCGGTATGGTGTCAGGGTGCTGCTCCAAGTTCATCATGATTTTGTCCAGTGATAGCTGACCAATGCTTTAACAGTACAGTAAATACTGTAACTACACTATTTTTCTGGTTATTTGAAACGAAATTAAATTTACAAACTTGAATCTAATAAGCAGATTTTATTGTATTATTGTTAAACTAACAAAATGATCTAACAATTAAATGGGCTATACTTAAAGACGTAACTAAAGAACAAAAGACATTTTTTGTTTTATATATAAATATGTATGTAGTAGAGTAGTATTGATGTATGTATATGATATATATATATTTTATTATTTATTATTTGTGTCAATATGTATAAATGTATATACGTATAATATTTCTTAGGAAAATATACAAATAGATATTATTATTATTATTATTATTATTATTGAATAAATTCACAAATTTATTTTTATTATTTATTGTTTTTAGAAGAAATAATTATTTTGAAATTTTACTAGTAAACTTCTGTTTTTCGTAATTTAATATATAGATACTTTAGTCATGAGATTGCCTTTTGCGTATGGATGGGCTGTGAGGAAGGGAAGTGAAAATTTGACAGTGCTAGCAACCTCAAGTGTGAGGCTCTACAATTCACTACTGTGCAGTTTCTACATACATATTAATATTTTGTTTTTTTATGTACATATAAAAAACTTTGTAATTTACCTTCTACTGCGTTCAAAATCCTTCTTACAAGTACTTTCACGATGCTCACCGCTTTTTCAGGTAATGATAATAAAAGTTCTAGAATATTTTATATTGCCCATAACAGACAGGTGGAGTGTCAAATTTTTTACACTCAATCTGTTCATTGCAGGGCTAAAATAAATAGTTCTGTTTCTTAACCTTTTGAGGACTATGTTTTTCAACCTAGAACTCAGCTCACAGCCTGAGTTCTTATTAGGTTTTTCGTCTATTTCTGCTTCCCTTATTTATTATCTTTCTGCTATTTTTTTTTTACAAACTTCCACCCCTTGAATACTTGTACACGTAAATAACCCTCACCCGCACAGTCAAGCGCCCATACGTGCATGCGCGCGCACACATACACGCGTGCATCCCTCTATGTACGCGTATAATATACGGTTTTACAGTAAAGAAAATACCGAAAATACACTAAACAGAAAGAAAGAACACTTATAATATATTTATTTACTATGAAAATAAATCAACTTTTGGTCGTTTTCGTAGGCCTTCGTACGCTACAACTGGGTTGCTGGATTGCCGGTACCTCAATGTCGATATCTGTTTCGGACTTGAAATATCGTGCCGTACATAAAATGAATTTTCACTATCACTCTCATTGTAATTTTCAAGATCTGAATCGGGATTAGTTGTATATTGTAATATATCGTCAACCCGTAGACGCCTACTACTAAAACTAGCCATTTCCACTCGTATATACAAAATAAACAATGAAATGAAATGTTCAAAATAAAACATATATATATATATACACGAAACACGATTTACATTATAATAAAACACACTTATATTCACAAGAAATAAAAATTTGTTATTAGTAAACTATAAATAAGTATTCTGTATTAGTAAACAAACGGTAGCAAGAAGCTAACACAACTATAAAAACTTTTCGGAACTCATAAGTGAGGTTAGACAAAACACATGTGCTGTTTCAATCGCATAAAACAAAGCCTACTAAATTAATTTTCGTTTGTAACACGTAGTACATGGAAAAAATGATAGATGTCAGCACAAGTATAAAGCAGAAGCAAACGTACCGGTACGTTCGTAGTATTTTGGACCGAAAAACATGAAACGTACCCGTACGTGCATAGTCTTTTACGATCGCAGAGCGGTAAACGTACCCGTACGTTCGTAGTCCTCAAAAGGTTAACACATGGTCAGCCAATTAAATGACTGAATCATTTAAGAACAGAAGAGGTAGAGGTGTAAAAGGCACTAATCAGAGTTATCTCCTCTGAAAGTAATGAATTTCATTATACAGCCGGACCCTGTGGTGAAAGAAGTGAAGGTGTCATTTGCAGAGTGGAAAATATGTGCTTTTCAGAGGGCCCGGCATTCTGATAAGCGTACTTTTCCACTCGGTGAGGAAGGCATGGTAAACCACCTCACTCCTAGTTTTACTTAGTAAAACCTGTACAGGTTCAAACCAGCCTTTCGGCTGATGACCTAAACAACAATATTTTATAAAGATTGCATCTTTCTTTGTCAATGGTTTGAATCAAACCATTGACAAAAAGTTTGAATCAAACTTTTATTAACATTATCTGAAGAAGCGGTGCGCACCGCGAAAGTACTTGTAAGAAGGATTTTGAAAGCAGTAGAAGGTAAATTACAAAGTTTTTTTATTTGTACATAAAAACAAAATATTAATATGGACCTACTGCTATGATGCTAACTAATAACTTAAATTAGCAGCAATTTGCAAAACAGTCGGACGTTAAACCAAAAAAAAAATAAAAAATAAAAATAAAAATAAAAAAAATAATTCTACATACATTTTGTAGGTTGTGGTTTATTCCGAGAAAAGGTTTTCTTCATAAACCTTATAAGAAAAAAATCTGACACGTAATATTGCCTATTGCTTAATTGTTGTTGTTGTATAGGTCATCAGCCGAAAGGCTGGTTTGAACCTGTAGAGGTTTTACTAAGTAAAAGAAGGAGTGAGGTGGTTTACCACGCCTTCGTCACTGAATGGAAAAGTATGCTTATCAGCATGCCGGGGCCTCTGAAAAGCACATATTTTCCACTCTGCTAATAACACCTTCACTACATTCACCACAAGGTCTGGCTGTATAATGAAATTCATTACTTTCAGAGGAGATAACTCTGATTAGTGTCTTTTACACCTCTGCCTCTTCTGTCTTTAAATGATTCAGTCATTTAATTGGCTGACCATATGATAAGAAACAGAACAATTTATTTTAGCCCTGCAACGAACAGATTGCGTGTAAATAATTTGACACTCCACCTGTCTGTTATGGGCACTATAGCTTAATTATATGACTAGAAATGTTTGGTTTACTGTAATTACCAGATACCTCTATTCGTTCTATTGGAACAAAATTTTTTATGGATGAATCCCCTTCTTTACTATCGCTATCGCTGTCGTCTTCACTATCAGTCTCACGAGTATCTACCGAACTGTTTCTTTTTTTTACCAGGTGTCAGCAAAACTGTCGAAGAATAGCTTTTTCATGTCTTTAATTTCCTTCTGTTTTTCAAATTGTGGAAAGAGAAACATCACAGTAGTTTGCTACTGACTCATGGCTTTTGTTTAGAGGCAAGGATAGGCAACTTTGTTTAGCTTCAACTTCACAACATTTTATTACACTGCATATTAGATTTTATTCAGCACTTTGAATTGTCCGACCACGTTTTCGAGAAACAAAATTTCTGTTTACAGCAACAAACAGTTATATTCGTTCAGTTAACCTACAAAAGATTCTGCGATATACTGTATAAATGTTCTGAGTATAGTACACGTTGTTGTGTTGGTTGTACTGAAATTAAAGCAGTTGCGCTTGTGCACCGATGCTTTTCCCCTTTATTCCTCGTTAAAACCAAAGGCAATTTCGTGACTCAAGTAACTATATTGTTGCATCATTTTTTAAAAACTAAATTATTGAAGAATTATTATTATTAAATGATTAATTATTTAAATTTGAATCAAAAACACATGAATAATCAAAAATAATCAAGTTTTATTAGGTGATGATCAAAAACTCGTGCGTATCTGGTATTTTGTTCAACTGAACCAGTTTAAATTAAAATCCAGAAAACGTTAAAATTCATGATATATTTTGTGATTTTAAAAATGATATTAATTTTTGGTGCATTTACAAACTGGAATGAATGAAAATTAAATGAAGTAATAGGTTTCATTGAATGGTGACAATATAAAAATGGTGTTCCGAAATTTTATAATAATGGTAGTCTAGAAATTGCTGCAGGCAGCTGTAGCGTTTCTATTTTAGCATTCCATCTTTTTCTTAATTCATTTGTAACCGAATCCATCCACTTTACTCTTGGTCTTTTTCCCTCCAAAGTACACATTTTTTTTTAGACAATCCTTCTCGATCTTATTGACATGTTCAAAAAATCATAGCTTTGTCTGTCTTAATTGTCTTCATCCATCCCCAATTGTTCTCCAATTACTTTATTTCAATCCTATTTAAAAATATTAATTTTTTGCTGATCTGTTAAAACTGCTATATCACTTGTTTTTTTTTTACCTTTATTTTTACACAGTCCTACTTTCTACTGACTTGTTTCAGTGAATCCATCATCATCAGAATACATAAAATTGAAACTTAACCTTTTAAAATTTATTAAAATTTTCAGGATGTATCCGTCAGTCATTCATTTAAAACAAAAAAATAAAAGAGTTATATATTAATAACTAAAGATACATAATCTTCTGAAAATTTTAATGAATTTTTAAAAAGTTTAGTTAAAATTTAACGTATTCTGATGGTGGGTAATCCATCGAAATATGTCAGTAGAAAATAGCATTATATTAAAAAAAAATCTGGTGTGAAACACTCACACAACATTCTCTTGCCAATGCAAATAGTTAACAATAAACCTAACATTAGTATTAAAACATTAGAAATGAACAAAAAACTAACCTCAAAAAACATTAGTGAAATACGCAAAATTAAAATCGACCTCAGTTTAGCTTAAAAATACGGAAAATCGCTCATTCACGCTAAACTAGGCACTGTACAAAAAAATGCTTAAAATAAAAGTTTTAGATCTCTTAATTTCCTATAAATTTTATTTTATACACTTTTGTCGTAAAATGCATTCTAAGGCCAAAATCTTAAAAAAATAGATATTTCACACGTTTTCGTGAGAAAAAAACAGAAAATTGCTAATTACTGCTAAACTAAGCGTTATACAAAAAAATGTTTGAAATAAAAGTTGTAGAATTTTACATTCTCTACAACTTTTATTATATAATGTTTTGCGCGAAAATGCATATTAAAGCCACAATCTTAAAAAAAATGTTTTTACGTAAAAACAGCCTCACGCAGAATTTCAGCAAACATGGCGCCTACCCTATCTTGTAGAGAATAAAAAATCGAGTAAATGAGGCGATTTTAAAAAAAATCATAGGACCAGTTTTTGAGAAAATCGCAAAAAAGTGAAAAATTATACGAATAAACTACTACTTCCGGTTGACCGATTTTGATAAAAATGTTCGTGTCGGGTCCGGTAGTGGTATGTAACTTAAGTTTCAAGTTTGAAGTTCGTACGTTGTTCCGTTCTTGAGATATTCTGTTCACACACAGACACACACACAGACCAATTGCTAAAAACATGTTCTTTGGGTTCAAGGGGTCTGAAAACGTATAGATCCGGTGAAAACTCGATTTCTTAAAATCGACATGAAAACAATACTTTCCTTCCTATATATTCATATAGGCAAGAGAAAGTAACAAGTGATATAGCCACTGTAACAGGTTAGTGAAGTATTAAATATTTTTACAAGATTGAATATAGCCTATAGAATTCATTATTAAGATTTATTTATAAATGAATACATCATTTTCAAATTGTTTCATTTTCTGTCTTTCTGATTTTACTCCTTTGAAGGTATATCATATTACTGTATAGTACGTTTATTTTAGGAAGAAGCTTGTAAGGGGAGGGCGAGTAGGTAGAGTAGGGATAGTTTCAAAGGGGCAAGTGTTGTCTCCTCACTTAATGATCATTCCCTCTCTTTCTAACCGTATACTATGTTACAACTACGAGGTGCTTCCCCCACCACTAAACAGAACAGCTCAGCGGCACACAGCGTTGGAGGGAAAGCTTCTAGCTAGAACAAATGACCTGTACTTTCTCAAATAAACCGTGCAACCGATTTTCGAAGGTACTTTCAGAAAAAATTAAAACTTAACCAATTTATTTGTACAAATTGAAAAATCTACATAATTTTGAATAATTCACTAGCGAGAATAGATACATTCTCATTGTACGTGTGACAATTAACTAAAACAACAGCTGAATTATAAAAAGTTGATCTCTGTCGTTGAGTCTGGATTTTCGACCCAAAGTGTGTCGTCTTCTGAGCCATCGAGTGCATTAGAAAATCCAGATTTCAGAAAGCATTTTGGAACTAACTCTGGTGAAATCTGTACCCATGTACTTGTTGTTTTAACCCACTCGCAGATCATTTCATATTCCAGCTTTTTTATTTTTCCCGAAGGTGTGGATATACCGGGTGAGCATAAAGTCTTGCCCTGATTATAAAAATTTATTGCAGAATAACTGTTTGACATAATAATTTAAATTTGATGCTGTTACATAGGTTAGTGTTAATAGTTTTTTTTAAGATTACCGTATTTTCCGGACGATAAGACGCACTTTTTTTCGTAGGAAAATGACCTAAAAATTACCATGCGTCTTTTGGTCCGAACGCTAGCTACATTTCAGGGTAGATGCTTTCTATAATAATATTTAATATTACCCTACTCTACTTAAACACGTTCAATAACTAGCGATTTCAAAACAAACCATACAATGATATGGGATGTACCGTAGTTTTTAAACTGTAGGCTATCGTCTTGAAGTTTCTAAGCATACACAGTAGTTTCTGTATCGATATTACTTACGGTAAATATCATAGCATTTTAAAATGTGAAGCATGTTTCGCACTCTTTCGCTTTTAAATTAAAAGTGGTTCAATATGCAAAGGATAATGGCATTCGGGCAGTAGAAAGGCATTTTTTACCTGCTCCAACAGAAAAAATGATTCGGGAATGGCGGAAACAAGAAGATTTATTACTCAAGGCAGATAATAAGAAACATACTAGTAAATTTCGAACTCTTACTGTCAAATGGCCTCAACTAGAAGCACAATTGAAAAATTGTATTATCAATTACAATTAGACTAACCATGGTGCCTGAATCTGATTGTCTACCTGAATTGACAATGCAGTCTGTCAATTCTGGTAAACAGTCCAACAGGATTTCACGTACACAAACTAGCAACATGGATAGTAACACCAATCCCCCGCATTACCCTTCTATTTATCAAAATTCTAAAAATTTTACCACAACATTGTCCAATCGATATCTCATGTTAACATATCTGTATTAAGTTTTACGCTGAATTAAACGATAGTTTGCCCGAGCTGAACGATCGTGCGGTTACCGAGATAGCAAGGGTTCAGAATATTGTAAATAAATCAAAATTTAAATAACGTATGAATTTGAAATTTCGTACACGCTGTAAGAATATAATTGTCTATGTTGTGTTAAAATTTTATACTTTTCGGTCAAATATTTATCAAGTTACACGCCTCTAAACGCATGAACTTTGTTGCGATATCAAAAAAAAACCGGGTCTTTTCGTCTTCCAACCTCGATATGGCAATTTTTAAACATTAAAAATATAGAACTATTATAGGTAAACGCAGAATAAAATTAGCTAAATTTTTATGTAAAGTATGTAGGAATCCGACTCATAATTTTGTAGATGCTTTGGGTTCAAACTCGGGTGTCTATGATTATGAAACCGATAGTAGTAATTTACGTACTTACAGTTTCTATATCCATTTTTTTTTTGTAAATTTATGACTATGAAATAATTATATATATTGTATCTTCTGTACTTGCTGTTTTTCAATAAAAGGCATCACATTTATCTGTTATAAAAAACTAATTAAAATCAGTCAAAATAATTTTTAGATAATTTATGCCTTGAAAAACAAGGGTGCGTCTTATCGTCCGATGCGTCTTATCGTCCGAAAAATACGGTACTTACATTAGTAAACTTCAACGTGTGCCCCCTTGGTAGCTCGGAGAATGTCGAAGCGGTATTCCAGTTCCCGCCTGGTGTTTTGTAACATGTGTTCTGTCACAGTACCCACAGCAGCTTGTATCCTAGCCTTCAGTTCGTCAACGTCAGCAACTGGTGTGGCGAAAACTCTATCCTTGATATAGCCCCAGAAAAAACAGTCAAGGGGAGTAATGTCTGGAGAGCGGGGTGGCCAGGGTGTTGGACCATCCCTTCCAATCCACCGATCCGGAAATGTTTCATCCAGGAAATTACGCACTATCAAAGCCCAGTGGGGCGGTGCCCCATCTTGCTGAAAAATTATCCATGGTTGATATTCTTCTAACTGTGGTGCAATGAACTGTTGCAAAACATCTAAGTAAATGTTAGCGTTAATGGTGTTTTCTGTGAAGAAAAACGGCCCGAAAACCTTATTATGCATGAGGCCGCACCAAACATTCACATTTTTGCTGTCTCGCTGTAACTGTACAGTAGCATGTGGATTCTCTGATCCCCATATACGGACATTATGCCTATTTACCATTCCACTGACATGAAAGGTGGATTCATCGGTAAAGCATATGCGATTTAAGTAATCGTTAGCGCCGTCAATCCTGTTGAGAATCTCAGTTGCGAATTCTGCACGTCTCAGCAAATCATTCGGTTGCAAGGCCTGCACGATTTGCACTTTATAAGCATGCAACCTAAGCCTTTTATGAAGAATTTTCACCACACTTGCTTGCGGTATTTGAAGTTCACGTGATGCTTGACGAGTTGATTTAGACGGACTCCGTTGAAACGATTGCCGAACACGATCAACAGTTGCTTCACTCACACTAGGCCTGCCACTTCTAGGAAGATCTTCAACGCTGCCTGTTTCTTTAAACCTTTCATACCATCGCTTTATTGATTTTACATCAGGATGGCTGCGTCCATAAGAAGCCCGAAAATTACGCAGAACACTGATGGGCGATTTCATTTCGTGAAACCAAAGCACACATTGCGCTTTCTCCTGCTTCGACGCCATTTCGTCAGCAACTAACGTGAACTAATAGACCGCGTCACTGTTGAGGAGCACTAGCGCCATCTATTGAGTCACAAAAACTACTAACAATAACCTATGTAACAGCGCCAGATTTTAATTATTATGTCAAACGGTTATTCTGTAATAAAGTTTTATAATTAGGGCAAGACTTTATGCTCACCCGGTACAGTGAGTATTTGCCATACATTGAGTATACAGTTCCTTCGTAGAAGCCTTTTGAATGGCTTATTTACAAACGTCCAAAGGTTGTAGTACAGATGTTAACCTCTCTTGGAATGATCACTAAATCTGTTTTCCGGTGCTGCTAAGGATTTTTCACATTATATATCGAGGGGTTAGTGTCAAACAACACTATCTACAAAAACCTAATTTTTCAGGCGAGCCATCACCATTTATTTACCATTTACCATTGCTGTTGTTGTTTAGATCAACAGCCGGAAGGCTGGTTTGAACCTCTAGAGGTTTTACTAAGTAAAAACAAGGAGTGAGGTGGTTTACCATTGCCTTCCTCACCAAGTTGAAAGAGTGTGCTTATCAGTATGCCAGGCCCTCCGAAAAGCACCCACTTTCTACCCTGCAAATTACACCTTCACTTCATTCATCACAGGGTCTTACTGTATAGTGAAATTCATTACTCTAAGGTGAGATAACTCTGAGTAGTGTGTTTTACACCTCTACCTCTTTTGTTCTTAAATAGTTCAGTCATAATTGGCTTACTGTATGAAAAGAAACAGATCTATTTTTTGTAGCACTGGAACCAACAGATCGAGTGCAATTAATTTAACACTCAATCTGCCCGTTATGGGCACATTTACCATTAAGAAATAAATTAAATTACACTAAATTTATAGTTGACTACGTGTACGAGGTTTGTTCAAAAAATAACAGGAATTTTCGTTTTTTGAAAAAAATATTTATTTATTCATCTACATTAATATTGTCGCCTTCAAAGTAGTCCCCTTCGCATGCAATACACTTGTGCCAACACTTTTTCCAATCCTCGAAACACTTCTGAAACTCGATCTTTGTGATAGCTTTTAGCTCTTCAACCAATTCGCTTTTAATGTTATCTATGCTTGTAAAACAACGGCCTTTTAATGTTCTCTTTATTTTTGGAAATAGAAAAAAGTCACATGGAGCCATGTCTGGCGAATATGGAGGCTGGGGCATTGTTACTGTTTTGTTTTTGGCCAAAAATTCACGAACAAGCAATGAAGTGTGAGCAGGTGCATTATCGTGGTGCAAAAGCCATGAATTGTTTTGCCACAAATCCGGGCGTTTTTTTCGGATTGCTTCACGCAAACGGCGTTGAACTTATAGGTAGTACTTTTTATTGATTGTTTGACCTTATGGCAAGAATTCATGATGCACTATGCCATTAAAATTGAAGAACACAGTGAGCATAACCTTTGCATTCGACTGCACTTGTCGAACCTTTTTCAGTCTTGGCGATCCAGAATGCCTCCATGTTTCGTCACCTGTTATAACACGTTTGAGTAGATCCGCATCGTTGTCGACTTCATTTAGTGACTCCTGAGCAACTTCTATTCGCCGCTGTTTTTGTTCGAAATTCAACAATTTTGGAACAAATTTTGCTGCCACACGTTTCATACCCAAAACATCCAAAAACATTTCATGGCATGAGCCAATCGATATGCCAACATCATCACTGACTTCTCTGATTGTGATTCGGCGATCGTTCATAACCATTTCTTTCACTTTTTTCACGTTTTCATCGGTTGTTGATGTGCTTTTACGTCCGGGTCGTTCGTCATCTTCAACGTTTTCGCGGCCATCTTGGAAACGCTTATACCACTCGTAAATCCTTGTTATACTCATAGCAGACTCACCATATGCCTTTGTTAACATTTCACACACTTTATTACACTTTATTTCATTTTTCACGCAAAATTTAATACAAATTCTTTGATCCATTTATTTAACAAACAAAAATAGCCGTGCTTGAAAAACACGTCTAACCTTAGCGGCTTCTACTTAAGAACTAAGCAATGAATATTGTTAAAAATTTTATCGTACGTCAGGGGCATGTGTACCAACATAATAAAAAACAATTTTTACAATCAGACTATCCAAACCCGTGAAATTTAAAAATTCCCGTTACTTTTTGAACACACCTCGTATAAATAACTGAGATAATAGGAAGACAATCAGATTATAAGTAGTTTTTTCGCTCTCCTGAAAAATCTTTAAAAAATAGGTTTTTGTAGATAGTGTTGTTTGACATTAACCCCTCGATATGTCAGCGAAAACTGTCAAGGACGAGCATGCCTCTTTTTACTAGCAATGCTTCATTTTGATTAAAGAATAGTGTGCTATACAATTATAAATAAGTCGTTACACAATCGTAATTATTTATCTGATAGGTAACATTTACTATCTCTAAACGTCTGGTACATTTCTGCTAAAAGGCCATTTAAAAAGTTTTTTTTTAATGTAACACGCACACCTTTTTATCGGATCGATTTAGTTCGAAATAGATGCGCGGTATATTCAAGTAAAGACTGTATATTATATCTCCTGCATTCTAATTAAAATGAAACATTATGACAAAAAAATGTTCAACATTTTTAAATATCACCAACCTTTGAATTGATAAGATTGTAAAATTGAAATTAAAAAAAAAATTGTTAAAATATAACAGAGATCTGAAAATTTAGTGATTATTTATATAAGTAATTTTAAGTTGTGAATAATGAATTTTATAATATAAAATTTATTTAGTTTTTTAGAAGTACGAATGAAAATATTCACAGTAATGAAAATTTTAATGAAATTTCCTAGGGTAAATAAAGAGTTCCCATTTTTTCTGAGATTTATCTCTTTCCAAAAGAAAACTCAGAAATATTGTATTAATTATTGTATTAATCATTATAGTTTTATCTTATATTATTATCTATAATTTTATTTATTTTAAAACATTCCCTTGTAGTTACTCACCGATTTAAATTATTATGTTACTCATAATTTTTTGTGAACACCAGTATATGATCGATATTTATACCATATGAGATGTGACTATAAAATAATGAGATGGCAGTACTACAGAACTACGTGTGCGCCAAAGTTGTACGACTGACAGCTGTGTAATGTGAAGCCTTTGTTCTCACTTGCCGCTCCTTCCATGTCTGTAGAAATATTAGTCTAGCCATGGGCTTCATTTGTGTAAGATCAATTTTTTGTTATGCCTAAAAAAATGATTTTGTTTAGCTTTTATTTGTTATTCTTCTTCTTCTTCTTCCTTCAGGGCATAGGCGAAACGCCTGTTCCGATCTCAAAGGGTTTATTTGTTAAATGTTGTTACATGACCATCGCATTACCATTATTCCTGTCCGTATTTTTCCTTTGAGACTTGCAAGTAATTTAGTTTTCCCTAAAAACGCTACTAACGTCTTGTAGAGTAAGACCAGTGGTAGGGCTGCTACCTTGGAGCCTCTGGACCTGACCCAGGTTTCATTCGGAGACCCACCTCCTAGGTTCCTCCGCTCCTCACGCCGTTGGGAAATTTCCTCTTCCGCCGCTCAGACTGTTGACCATAGAAACCAGTGATATCTAAGGCTATCACTGGTTCCCCCAACACCAATCTGTTCATCGACCCAGTTTCCCGCTGGGATTGGTTACCCAACCTTCCGCTGGGTTACTCGACTTAGCAGGGGCACCTCTAGCAGGTTAAGTGTTGGAGTTGGAGTGAGAGAGGCTAAGAGAATTCACTTGGTTCTTATGTTATGTGATGCAGATTTGTTATTAGTAATTGTAATTTATTAACACCACCCAATTTTGTCACTGAGATTCAGCTTAAATTCTTATTTTTTTTAACAAGAACTCCCAATGGAGTTAGTTAGGAATTTCTGTCAGCTGGTCACCATACAAAGTTGCTCGCTTAAACAGTGCTGCTTAACAATTATAGAACCTTTCTACCAGCTGATTGACTGGGCTGGCCTGAAAGCCAAAAAAGTTATAAATGGTTTTTTAATAGAGCCATGAATTATCGTGAAATTTCATATAAAACTTGGAAAAACTACTACCAAACTTATATTTTATTAATTCATTGACTGACCAACATTTTGACGATTTAATTAGTTCTAAATGCCCTCTTTAAATGCCCAGCTTACATTCTGACAACAATGGAATCAAAATTTTTTCTAATATAAGTACCGCACTAAATCTAAATTGAATAACATTTTTGCCTTCATTTATTAATGATTTAATTATTAACTATTAAAATCTTTTGTAGACTCATTTTTATTCTGTTTCCAAACGATTGGAGTAATAAAAGTAAGATTACACCCTTGTAATTTTTTAGCCACATCACATATATATTTGTTTGTTCCATTATTGTTTATCTTTTATAAAGATTCCTCCTCAGTTGATTAGTTTTAACGTTATTTTTAATTGATATATTCATAATACTGTATTGATCCTTTATTATTGTTTACTAAATTTTATTATTCTAGTAAAAAATACATAATATTAAACTGTGATAGTGTTTCTATTATATTCATTTATATTATATATTTTGTTTATTGTATTATATAATATATTATTGTTTTAGTTTAAGAATTAATAAAAATTATTTATTTAAATTTGTTTTGATTTTTTCTTTGTGATATTTCGATATCTATTTTTTGATTCTCATTATCAAGAAACAAGAAGTCTATTCTTGATTCTGATACCAATGATATCAAACAATATTGTAAAAACAAACACAAAAAATCTGGTTTGAAACACTCACACAAGTTTTGCTTAATGATACGGATAATCACTCTTTGACGCTAAAATAGGGTCTGTAGAGAAAATGCTTAAAATAAAAGTTGTAGATCTTTTAATTTCCTATAAATTTGCCATAAAATATATACACTTCTGTCATTAAATGGATACTAAGGCGGAAATCTTAAAAATATCCATTTTTTTTACAGATTTTCATGAAAAAAAACCCAGAAAATCACTAATTACCACTAAACTAAGCATTATACAAAGAAATTTTTGGAATAAAAGTGGAGGTTTTTAAATTTTCTCCAACTTTGATTATATACACTTGTCCTAAAATGCATATTAAACCCGTAATTTAAAAAAAAATTCTACTAGAGTACAACCTCCCCTAGAATTTCAGCAAACATGACGCCTACTTCATCTTGTAGAGCATTAAAAATGTAGTAAGTGAGGCGATTTTAAAAGAAATTGTAAGAACCATTTTTAAGAAAATCACAAAAGAGAAAAAAATCGCACGAATAAACTACTACGTGCGGTTGACTGAACGTGTATATGTGGTGAAAACTCGATTTTGAAAAATCTACATGAAAACAATATGTTCCTTCTCTAATATATTCATATAGGGCAAAGAGAAAGTAAAGAATTATTTTTTTATATTATAATTTGCAAAATACACGCAATGAAACAAAATGAAAATGTGTTGTAATCCATAAGACCATTATAAGGCTTTTGTAAATAGTAATTTTAGTACTGATGATTTACAAGCAAACATGACACCTACCCTATCTCGTAGAGAATAAAAAATTGAGTAAACCAGTCGATTTTTAAAAAAATCGTAGGACCAGTTTTTGAGAAAATTGCAAAAATGTGAAAAATTACACGAATAAACTACTACTTCCGGTTGACCGATTTTGATGAAAATGTTCGTGTCGGGTCCGGTAGTTGTATGTAACTTAAGTTTCAAGTTTGAAGTTCATACGTTGTTCCGTTCTTGAGATATTCTGTTCACACACACACAGACCAATCTCTAAAAACATGTTTTTTGGGTTCAGGGGGTCTGAAACGTATCGAAAACGATCCGGTGAAAACTCGATTTCTTAAAATCGTCATGAAAACAATACTTTCCTTCATATAATTATATTCATATAGGCAAGAGAAAGTAAAAATACATTCTCACGCTATCTATTGAATATCGTTGGAACTAAAAATTGTAAAAGTGCATTCTCACGCCATCTAGCGGTAACGTAAGACGGTTTGTAAAACAAACATTCTTTGAAAACGTACAATATTAAAATTCCAAACAATATTAAGATTGTCGGGAAAAGAGAAGTATAGATAGATTTACTAGTCGAAGGTTGACGATGAAATGCCCCACCCACACAAACCCGCGGTTGATAACTTTCTTAAATAACTGTTCTACCAACCTTAATAAAAAAATTACCTTCATTTCCAATATATTCCCTTCTGTTTATATCGATAGAATCCTTTACAAAATTCAGTTTCAATTATTACTTTTTCAACAATTAACCGATAGATGGCGTGGTCGTGTATGTTAATACGTCGTTTTCATTCAATGAAATACAACACATATTATTCTGAAAGTACTGCAGTCCTCAAAATATTACTTTTTAAAAATCTTTGATTAAACTAATAATATATTGTGCATATTCTGACATTCTTTCAAATCAAACAAAACAATACACAATCTACGTGTATTGGTCGAATATTGTTAAACTTTTAAAGTGATTTATTTGGACTCATTCCCTTTTAGGTTAGCCATATTCGTAAATAAACAACCGTCGGACTCCATGGTATAAAGCTGGCCCTAGACGATCAGTCTGATTGATCAAAAGATTGAACAAACAGACTGAAGTGAGGTTCAATCATTTCTTCAGTCGTTTGATCAATAGCTTTTAGGAGTGTTGTAGCTGTCTCGTTTCTTTTCCCAGTTTCGTCATTTTCTACATTTTTCGTTTGTACTTTTCGTTTGCGGTGTTGTGCTGAAACAATGAGTTCCAATCCGGATTTGTCCTTCCTTTTACTGAGTGTAGCTGCCCTCCAACAGAAGAGGAAGGATAGTAATAAAAATAAGAAGAGGAAAAGGCAGTGGTCAAAAGAATGGTATAAAATGAGAAACCGTTTCAGTCATGAACATCTTCTCAGCATTCTGCGCGATATGGAGCCAGAGGATTACAAGAACTTTCTGAGAATGAACGATGAAAGTTATGACATGCTGTTGGAGTTAGCAAGACTAAAAATTGAGAAAAAGGACACCGTTATGCGCGAAGCGATTCCTGTAAACCAGAGGTTATCAATCACATTGAGGTACCTATCTACAGGCATGGATTTGGAGGACCTAAAATTCATTTTTTACTTCAATTTCATTAAGTATGTAGCCCGGTTTAAACATTCTCAATGCTGTCAACATTTTGTCCCAAGCTGTGCTTTTTTTTTACTGCGATTGAAATAATCTTTGTCCTTCACTTTCCACAACACTGGTTGATCACGGTATAATTCAATCAGTATACTCGTGAATTCGGGTTCTGATTGAGTTTCACCCTTTGCCAAAGAAGAAGAGTTGAGGGGCGTGGGCGACGAAGGGACCGACATCGTTGGTGCCGAGCGCGTGACTGAGGGAAAGATTGATCAAAACGCTACTAGACGCTCAATCGCCCTCTTCAGTCGTTTGTCTAAATCAAAATTTCTATCAATCTCCTTCAGTCGTTGACTCAATCGTCAAACACACTTCTAGACGCTCAATCATGACTGTCTCGGTCGATTGATCAAACACTTTTGATCAAAAGACTGATCGTCTAGGGCCACCTTAAGATTGAGATTTGTTGAATCAGTTATTTAATGACAACAATTATTTTTTTAATTACTTAAACCAAAATAACCCAACTTTATAAACTATTAAAATCTTTTTTCTTTAAGAAATTACAGCATTTTTGCCACAGTCAGCATCGAAAAATCGACACAACTCTAGTTTTTTTAAAAATTATACAGGTGACTATCATGCGTTTTTTTTTTGTGAAATCCTGATCTCCATTATTGATCATGGCAGCATTAATTTTTGTTATAAAGATATCATAATTTTTACTTACCTCTTACTGGACTGGTGCTATATTATTTTTCTTCCTATGTTCTTATTTTTTAACTTATGTTTCTGTTGATCACCATCACACAGAGTATTCATATACTTACTTTTATGAAAACGATAAGGGATTTTTTTGATGTTGTTTGATCTCTGCTCCTATTTTCATAATTCTGGTCAACATTTTTTTTTATTATAAATTTTTCTGGCCTCCATAAAGACTAATTGGTACATTTAAGATCAGATTTTTTTCAGTTTTTTATAAACTTATACTGTTCTAGAAAATCCAGAAATCCTAATAAACACATTTGGAGATTTGGGTTTTTTATAGATTTTTGGGGTGTTGTTGTTTAGGTCATCAGCCGAAAGGCTGGTTTGAACCTCTAGAGGTTTTACTAAGTAAAACAAGGAGTGAGGTGGTTTACCACTGCCTTCCTCACTGAGTGAAAAATTACGCTCATCAGCATGCCAGGCCCTCTGAAAAGCACAGATTTTCCACTCTGCAAATGACACCTTCACTTCATTCACCACAGGGTCTGGCTGTATAATGAAATTCATTACTTTCAGAGGAGACAACTCTGATTAGTGTCTTTTGCACCTCTACCTCTTCTGTTCTTAAATGATACAGTCATTTAATTGGCTGACCATGTGATAAGGAACAGAACTATTTATTTTAGCCCTGCAACGGACAGATTGAGTGTAAATAAATTGACACGCCACCTGTCTGTTAAGGGCAGTTTTTTGGGGTAGAAATCAAAAATGTCCTCGCCACGCTCGTCTAACGAGTAGTTACTACAATAAATGCAACCAGAAAATTTCAAATCACTGTACAAATTTTAGGGCACTCTGAATTGGTTTGGGAGATCTCATTTTTAGAATCTACATGAAAAATTAATTAATATGAAATTTACTTTTTCATTTTCTGATGTTAGTTATTTAACTTGTTTTTAAGTAGTGTTTGGAACATAGCACCCATCTTGTAGAGCTATTTTTGAGAAAAATTGACATGAAAACAATAGTTCCCTTCCCTATATATTTAAATAAGGCAAAAAAAAAGAAAACTACTAAAAATAAAATACAAACAAAAAACTAAATACTAATATTTTTTAAGATGATAAACTTTATTTTTCATAATTATAAAAAGTGTTTCCAATAATACAACAGAAATATATATCATTTATCAACGTATATAACAAAGCAGCAAAATTATATAGCACGACCCACAACAATGTATCAAAAAGTGTATAAAGAATAGAAAAAGTAATTGAATAAATAAATAAATAAATAAATAAATAATGAAAGAATGTTAAAAATAGTAAAAGAAATATTTCAATTTTAAAATTTACCAGAAATATATGATGTACAATTTAGAAGATATCTATTGTTCTTTTGCTTAAAAACAAATATATATATATATATATATATATATAGAAAAAAAATTTACAAGGAAGGTAAGTAATTAAATAATAGAATTACATTTTTACAATATAATTATAACAATTATTATAATATATAATCAATATTAACATAAATAAAGATATTAACATTAAAATAAAATAAGCAATATTTTAATTTTATAAATTAATAATAATAATTATAATAAAAATAGTTAAAATAAACAGTTAAAAACGTTACTTAAAATTTTAAGCGTAAATAATACTAAATTAAAAAGATAATTAATACTGGAGCAGTGGAATTTTGATTTACTTTTGTTAGTTTTTATAAGTAGTAATATAAGATAATGAATTTATTTTAATAAAACTTAACATCTATCATTTCTGTCCTGGATAAAAAATGAGATTGAAATTATTTTTTAAAAATATTTAAATTATCCTGACTAGATATCAGTAAAAAAAGTATACTTTCAAGAAAAATATAAAGATTACTTGAGCAAACTAAGAGAACGAAATATATTAAAGCTTTCTTTAAAAGAGATTCATAGTTATTTATTCGGTAACTAATAGAAATATAAAGTAAAAAAATAATATATTTTAACATAAATATACTCTAATTAAAATTTTGTACACAAATTGCAAAAATTTAACTACATAAGAGTTTTATTAAACATTGGTAAAAATTTTATTTAATAAATTAATTATTTTAAGGGCGAACAGCTTCGGGAGTTGCATGAAAACGACGGTAAATGGATTGGACATAAGTAAAGACGCATTTCCAGTCTGGACGACGCATGGCCACCATGTCTTCGACATCTAGCAAAGGTGCTATGTCCGCCTCTTCACTGAAAGTAAAACAAAAAAAAATCTAGTGTGAAACACTTACAACTTTCTCTTGCCAATGCAAATAATTAACAATATAACCTAACATTAGTAATAAAACATTAGAAATAAACAAAAAAACTAACCTAAATAAATATAACCTAATTTTAATCATGAGTGAAAGACGCCAAATGAAAATAAACTTCAGTTTAAAAATACTTAAAAATACAGAAAATCACTCTTTCACGCTAAACTAGGCTTTGTAGAAAAAAAAACGCTATAAATATAAGTTGTAGATTTTTTAATTTCCTATAAATTTTATTATATACACTTTTGTTGTTAAATGCATACTAAAGCCGAAATCTTAAAAAAATCGATTTTTCACACATTTATGTGAGAAAAAAACAAAAAATTGTTAATTACCGCTAAACTAAGGGTTATACAAAAAAAAGTTTGAAATAAAAGGTGTAGGATTTTAAATTCTCTACATCTTTCATTATTTATACATTTTTGCGTTTAAATGCATATTAAAGCCGCAATCTTAAAAAAGCAATTTTTTTTACGAGAAAACGGCCTTCTTAAGAATTTCAGCAGATGTGGCACCTACCCTATCTTGTAGAGCATAACAAATTTAGTATATGAGGCAATTTTTAAAAAAATCGCAGGAGCCGTTTTTGAGAAAATCGCAAAAAAGTGAAAAATAACACGAATAAACTACTACTTCCGGTAGACCGATTTTGATGAAAATGTTTGTGTCAGGTCCGGTAGTAGTACCTAACTCAAGTTCAAGTTTCAAGTCTCAATTCAGGTTTCAAGTTCGTACGATGTTTTATTCTTGAGATATTCTTTTCACACACACACACACAGACCAATCGCTAAAAACATGTTTTTTGGGTTCAGGGGGTCTAAAAACGTGTAGATCCAGTAAAAACTTGATTTCGTAAAATCAACATGAAAACAATACTTTCCTTCCTACATATTCATTTAGGCAAGAGCAAGTAATAAACAATTGATGTGAAACATTCGATTGACTTCTTGCCAATTTATATAATAAAACGTAAATATTTTTTGCTGGTTATGCCCTTTCTGCTAGACACCAACGGTATAACCTATGTTTGTTGTTGTTTAGGTCATCAGCCAAAAGGCTGGTTTGAACCCGTAGAGGTTTTACTAAGTAAAACGAGGAGTGAGGTGGTTTACCATGCCTTCCTCACTGAGTGGAAAAGTATGCTTATCAGCATGCCAGGCCCTCTGAAAAGCACATATTCTCCACTCTGCAAATGACACCTTCACTTCATTCACCACAGGGTCTGGCTGTATAGTGAAATTCATTACTTTCAGAGGAGGTAACTCTGACTAGTGTCTTTAATACCTCTACCTCTTCTGTTCTTAAATGATTCAGTCATTTAATTGGCTGACCATGTGATAAGAAACAGAACTATTTATTTTAGCCCTGCAACGAACAGATTGAGTGCAAATAATCTAACACTCCACCTGTTTATTACGGGCAGAACCTATGTTTAATCAATAATAAAAATTTGGTGCAAAACACTCACACGACTTTCTCTTCCCAATGCAAATAATGAACAATATAATCTAATATGGTTTTCACGGTTGATGAGCTCTGCTGTTCTAAGCGTTTAGACCAATCAGAACGTTTGCCAGGATTGTCAGATTGTACCTGACAAACATTATGCGCACATGCATATAAGAGCCGCAATAGTTCACTCGTGTCTTTCATCCCATTCTGAACACATCGATTATAGAGCACGTTAACATGCAATACTTTATAATAAAATCAGCTAGTTGTATGTTCATAGGTTATAATTGTTATTGAAAGACCAAAAAAATGGCTGACAAAATACATAACAGAGCTATGAGAACAAGTGTTGGCAACGTTGCTGGCAAGTAATTGGCTAACTATAAAAAGGGTAGGGGGCAATGCGTTCGTTCAGAGCTAATCAGCCTTGAAAAATAGTATAATATTTGTAATAAAACATTAGAAATAAACAAAAAACTAACCTCAAAAAACATTACCTAATTTTAATCATGAGTGAATGATGCAAAATTAAAACTAACCTTAGTTTGGCTTAATAATACGGAAAATCACTCTTGGATGCTTAGGCTCTGTAGAGAAAAGTGCTTAAAATAAAAGTTGTAGATATTTTAATTTGATTGTATACACTTTTGTCATAAAATGTGTGCCAAGGTTGAAATGTTTAAAAAATCCCATTTTAAACAGATTTTGATGAGCAAACTACAGAAAATCACCATTAATGCTTAATTAAGCATTGTAGGCTTTATAATGTTCTACAACTTTAATTATACACTTTTGCTCTAAAATGCGTATTAAGGCTGCATTAATTCCTTTAATACCCTTTAATTCCTTTTACAAAAGGCTTAACCCTAGAATAGCATAGTGTCGAAAGGAGCATTATTGGTATTCATTCGTAATTTTTACGATTCTATTTTTACATTGGGATTGTTCGTTAAAAATGTTAAATGAAACGACTTTTTCCACTAATTCACTTTTAATATTCATATAAACATACATTCTCGTTTCTAAATTACAGTTTTTATATTTTGTTTTTATAATAGTACAGAAAATAAAAAATTTTAGTTTTTTTATTGCTTTGGTTTTGTTATGATAATTTATAGTTATTATTGGTTATAGTTTTACTTTCTCTTGCCTATATGAATATATAGGAAGGAAAGTATTGTTTTCATGTCGATTTTTCGAAATCGAGTTTTCACCGGATCTATACGTTTTCAGACCCCCTGAATCCAAAAAACATGTTTTTAGCGATTGGTCTGTGTGTGTGTGTCTGTGTGTGTGTCTGTGTGTGTGTGTGTGTGAACAGAATATCTCAAGAACGGAACATCGTACGAACTTGAAACTTAAAACTTAAGTTACATACCACTACCGGACGCGACACGAACATTTTCATCAAAATCGGTCAACCGGAAGTAGTAGTTTATTCGTGTAATTTTTCACTTTTTTGCGATTTTCTCAAAAACTGGTCCTACGATTTTTTTTAAAATCGCCTATTTTACTCAATTTTTTATTCTCTACAAGATAGGGTAGGCGCCATGTCTGCTGAAATTCTCGGTGAGGCTGTTTTCACGTAAAAACGTTGTTTTTTTAAGATTACGGCTTTAATATAAATTTTAGCGCAAAAACTTATATAATAAAAGTTGTAGAGAATTTAAAAACCTACAACTTCTGTTTCAAACATTTTTTTGTATAACGCTTAGTTTAGCGGTAATTTGCGATTTTCTGTTTTTTTCTCACGAAAACGTGAGAAAAATTGATTTTTTTAACATTTCGGTCTTAGTATGCATTTTACGACAAAAGTGTATATAATAAAAGTTATAGAAAATTAAAAGATCTACAACTTTTGTTTAGAGAATTTTTCTCTACAGAGCCTAGTTTAGCGTGAAAGTGTGATTTTCCGTTTTTTTTAAGCCAAATTGAGTTCGATTTTCATTTTGCGTCTTCCACTCATGATTAAAATAAGGTTATGTTTTTGAGGTTAGTTGTTGTTTATTTTTAATATTTTATTAATAATGTTAGGTTTATTATTAATTATTTGCATTGGCAAGAGAAAGTTGTGTGAGTGTTTCACACCAGATTTTTTAATATTGTCTTGATTAATATCATAATACAGTACATTTTAATAAGTAAACTAAAAATATACACTGTATTGCTGTATTACTGTATTGTACGAGGGCTATTCAGAAAGTAGGGAACGTTTTGTAAATAAACAAAAACTATGTAAAAGAAAATTTTTTTATTATATACATCTGAAAGAGTGACTAAAATACTACTTTTCTACATAGTCACCAAGCAAATTGAGGCACTTGTCATAGCGATGGACAAGCTTAAAAAATCCTTCGTCATAGAAATCCGCCGCCTGCGACCGCAGCCACTCAGTGACGCGCGCCCGGAGTTCCTCGTCGTCGTCGAAGCGCTGTGTTGCCAGCCAGTTCTTCATTCTTGGAAACAAGTGAAAATCACTCGGTGCAAGATCAGGACTATAGGGTGGACGAGGGAAAAGTTTTTTCCCTCATTTTTGAGGGAGATTTCCCCACTTTTTGAGGGAAAAAGATCAGTAAGCATTTTTGGCACCCATCTTGCACAAAATTTGTGGTAGCCTAGCTTTTTAGTGACAATTTCAAACAACAAAGTGCGTGAAATTTGTGGGAAGGAAAGTGAAAGCTCCGTTATCGTGAATCGTCGGTTTTCACGAATTTTTTCATCGACTTTGGCGACCAAATCGTCTGTCACAATGCTCGGGCGACCGCTCTTCTCTTCATCATGGACTTTGGTACGGCCATTGTTAAACCGAATACACCATTTTCGCACTGAACTTTCATTTAATTTTCAAATTCAACTGGCTAGCAACACAGCGCTTCGACGACGACGAGGAACTCCGGGCGCGCGTCACTGAGTGGCTGCGGTCGCAGGCGGCGGATTTCTATGACGAAGGAATTTTGAAGCTTGTCCACCGCTATGACAAGTGCCTCAATTTGCTTGGTGACTATGTAGAAAAGTAGTATTTTAGTCACTCTTTCAGATGTATATAATAAAAAATTTTCTTTTACATAGTTTTTGTTTATTTACAAAACGTTCCCTACTTTCTGAATAGCCCTCGTATATTGCTGTATTACTGTATGTATTTGTTGTGGTAAAGTAGTCCTCGTCTTCTGAAAGATTTTCGTCACTTGTTGGCTCATAGTCATCTGAACCAGAAAATGATAAGACGTCATCTTCAATTTCTCTTCCACTTGAACCACAAGACTCTTCTTCACTATCGCTATTATTGATTATTTTATCGATTTCACTTATGCTAAGTGCCATTATATACCTCGGAATAAATTATATTTGCGGTTTGAAATTTATACTAAAAACTAATTTTTGTTCATAAACTGCAACACTAAAAATAAAATTAATATGTAGAACTATAATTATGATGAAAAACACGCTACATAAACATTAAAATAATAACAAGTATCGAAAACGAAAAACTATGAAAGTAAAAAAATACCCCACGTCGTTGGTATATATTCGTAAAAGTTACGAGCAAACTGAAGCAGAGCAAAAACCGTACTGCCTGCAACCGATTTGACAATACAACTAACCGCATATAAGGGTAGGGTGAGCATACAAGGGTGGTCAGTACAGTCACTGCAGGAATTCACGATCGGCAATGAAAAAAGTGAATCACTTCGTAAAAAATACGAATGCATACCAATCCAGGGTTAAGGGTACCGACCAGGATAGAAGGTTAGTGTCCTATCCATACATTCACGTTATGTGGCCTGTTGGTAGCCATGTAACTGTCTCATGGTGTATGGAACTGGAAGGGCTGCCCATTCCACCCTGGCGGAAGGTGGCTTGGGGTATTCAGTCAGCCAACCAAAAAGCTGAAAGCAACAGTAAACTAAGGTTTTTTCTGTCTGACTAGTTATCATGGGGAGACTCCCTTATGTAAGATTCTGGTCAGGTTTACTTAGTATATGCAGGTCTTCAAGAGCTTCGAGATCATCAAGAACTTTAAAATATGAAAAAAAAAATTATGATAGCATTCTCTCTGGTAAAACATTCCGGAGGTAAACTAGTCCTTCGTTTTGATATCTGGGCAAGGACTATCAGAGGGAATTTCATCAAACAGATTTGAAATTCTTCGAGTTGGAACATGGAATGTTAGGAGTTTTAAAAAAAAACTAGTAGGAGAGAATTTAAAAAGGGAAATGGATAGGTTGAAATTAGATATTGTAGGTATATTAGTGATGTATGTTGGGACGATGATCAAGAGTTATGGTCAGGTGGGAAAGGGATAGTAATGAATAAAAAAATAGGACAAAGAGTAGCCTAGTATAAGCTGTGTAGTGATAGGATTATCACCTCCCCCTACAATTTACTCCCTCCCCTCTAAATTATTGATAGCCCAATACCTGGATGTGTTAAGATATGCCTCACTAGCCTATCCCTTCTTCTGGTAAGATGCTTCCATATACTTGAAAAAATCATAAATATATAAAAAATTGTAAATGATTACTTACTCTGCAACTCTGAAAGCAAGTTCGAAGTTGTATCTTCGCTGTTCAGGGGTAAGTTTATCATAATCGAAAGCTTCAGGGCAGAAATGATGAATGAGTGCACAGAAAGCGAGTCCATTGCTCCAGCTTGTTGAAAAGTTATCTATTTGGACGTTCTGAAAAACAATAAAAACCACATAATTATTACTTTAAACACTAATAATTAATGTACATACAGCATATAGTTAAAAGTTCAAAACTAACTCGAGTATTTAAAGCACTAGACATCAGTTGTAGTGAAATAAAACAATAAAATAAATAGTGAACATGTAACAAAACAGGTTTTCCTTTTTTCGTCTCTTCGGAGGCTGGTGGGTATACAATGTTGTTCTCTCCACATTATTATGTCCTCTCCCCCTCCTTACTTCACTCATACGAGTTGTGGCTATTAAATAACGAGACTGACGTAAAAATTTCATTTTTATTTTTTACATAATCACTTATTGTCACCTTTAATATACACTCCTTCTCCATCCCTACAATGCTCCTTGCGAATTTTTCATTGTTGGAAACAAAGCTGGAAGTCATCTTCTGTCAGCTCCTTCAGGACACGTGCCACTTTCTCTTTTACAGCTTCCACAGACTCAAATCTTGTCCTTTTAATCTAGATTTCACCTTACGGAACAAGTAGAAGATAATAACACGTGATGAAATGTGGTTTTTTACTTATGATCCAGAAATGAAGCGCCAATCCATGCACTGGAAAAGCCGAACTTCACCGAGAGCCAAAAAAGCTCAAATGAGCAAGTCAAAATTAAAAGCAATGATGATTGTTTTTTTTTTTATATCCATGGGATTGTGTACCTTTACTGGGTTCCTGAAGGTCAAACAATAAATCAATATTACTACCTTGAGGTACTTTCTAAACTATGTCAAAGAGCAAGGAAAAAACGCCCTGAAATGTGGAAGGACAAATCATGGGTTCTCCACCAAGACAATGCCCCAGCTCATTTCACGTTATCTGCCAAGAGATTCCTAGCCAAGTACAGCACCTCAGTGTTAGAATATCCACCTTATTCACCTTCTTGCACCATGTGACTTCTACCTGTTTCCTAAGGTGAAATCTGCATTAAAAGGGACAAGATTTGAGTCTGTGGAAGCTGTAAAAGAAAAAGCGCCACATGTCCTGAAGGAGCTGACCGAAGAAGACTTCCAGCACTGTTTCCAACAATGGAAAATTCGCATGGAGCGTTGTAGGGATAGAGGTGTGTATATTGAAGGTGACAATAAGTGATTATGTATAAAACAAAAATAAATTTTTTTTACATTAGTCTCATTATTTAATAGCTACACCTCGTATATTCCAAGCTCAGTCTTCCCCTTGTCGCACAACCTTCCATCAGCCCCTCAAGAAGGGGGAGAACCAGGGTGAATGTCGCAGTAAATGCCCAATCAAACTGTTTCTTTTTCCTTTGACTGTGTGTAACAGGCTTACATATTTATAAATTATCGAGGCTTCTGTCTCTCCAAATGTTTAGAGGGCTGTATTTTGCCCATTAATGATCTATATTATGGACACTAGCTGCAAATATTATGGATGGACCAATGGAGGAAGAAACATGGAAGTCTGGGTGAAATGAAACATTGAAAATAGGATGAGAAATCTTTGGAACTGGTATGGTAAAAGTTTCGGTATTCATTTTCATCGAGCAGATGACAAACTCATGTGGCCTTGATAGTAGCCATTGTTCTTCAAGGGCAAGGCACCTGAAGAAGAAGAAGAAGAAGAAGAAGATGGGAAAAGAATATTGATATCTTGCTCTCCAAGTTCTTTTGCAGATCCTTTAGTGGTAAAATAATTAAAAATTTGTTCCTGTATATGATAATAAGAGTCTAAAAGCAAGATGTTGGAAAACACCGGTATCACAAAGTTGATGTTTCTAAGACATAATCAAAAGAACAACAAAAATACAAAACATGAAGAAAATATACATCATGCTAAGAAAATCCATAAACTCATAAAATTAAACATTTAACAAGTAAACCAAATATTAAAATGACAACACATTTTTAATCAAAACACACATTTTGATAACTTAATAGACACTCATATACATGCAAAACTAACTCTGTAACACACTTGTAATAATAATCTTGTCAGTGATGATCCACAAAAATTTGCTTTCTCATTGTTTTTTACATAAGTGGTAAAAATAGATGTATGTGTACAATTGAACAGGGGCACACCCAAAATCGATCAATCGACGAGTGTTGCTGAACAATTCAATAGATGAGCTAAACAAATTGGTTGCCCATGAGACCTACACATTATTATCTATACCAATATTATAAAGAAGTAATATTTTTTTGGAATACTATAGTGCATTCTGCAAGAATGAATAGATGGAAAGAGACCTCCTGCCGAAAAAGACTTTCATGGCTTGCAAATTTAAGGGCTTGGTTTGGGAAGAGTTCCACATATTTGTTCTGTATAGCAACCAATTAGGTTAGCCATGGTGATCACCAGCACTCGAAACTAATAGGCATACTAAAACGAAGAAGAAGAAGAATGTTATTTTGTTTGTACGAGGTAATCTCAAAAACTAATAAACGCATTTCACAAAATTCTTTCACAATTGGAAGCTTCCTAAGTATCACAGGCTAAAAAGTCATTATGTATTTTTTATTTTGAAAAAAATATTTGTGATTAGTAAAATTAATTCATATTTTATTTTGACTTGTTTAGGTCGACAGTCAAAAGGCTGGTTTGAACCTCTAGAGGTTTTACTAAGTAAAAACGAGGAGTGAGGTGGTTTACTATTGCCTTCCTCACTGAGTTGAAAGATTATGCTTATCAGCATGCCAGGCCATCCAAAAAGCACCCACTTTCTACCCTGCAAATGACACCTTCACTTCATTCACCACAGGATCTAGCTGTAAGTGAAATTCATTATTCTCAGAGGAGATAACTCAGACTAGTGTATTTTACACCTCTACCTCTTCTGTTCTTAAATAGTTCAGTCATATAATTGGGTGACTATGTGATAAGAAACAGAGCAATTTTTTTAGCCCTGGAACTAGCAGATCCAGTGCAAATAATTTAACACTCCACCTACCCATTATGGGCATTTGACTAAGACCAATTTATTATATATTGACCATGACTAATATAAAAACCTTTCAAAAAATTTTTTTTTTAAGAAATATACTTTACCTTTGCCCATAACAGGCAGGTGAAATGTTAAATTGTTTGCACTCGATCGACTAGTTCCAGGGCTGCAAAATATAGTTCTGTTTCTTATCACATGGTCAAGCAATTATATTACCGAAGCATTTAAGAACAGAAGAGGTAGAGGTGTAAAAGACACTAGACAAGAGTTATCTCGTCTGAGAGTAATAAATTTCATTATACAGCAAAAACCTTGTGGTGAATGAAGTTAAGGTGTCATTTGAAGGGTGGAAAGTTGGTGCTTTTCAGAAGGCTTGGCATGGTGATAAGCACACTATTCCACTCAGTGAGGACGGCAATGTTAAACCACCTCACACCTCGTTTTACTTAGTTTTAGTTAGTAAAGCCTCTAGAGGTTTCAAACCACCCTTTCGGCTGATAACCTAAACAACAGCACGTACTTTACCTAACTTTTAACAAATATTCAGTTGTATTTTCTGTTCCAATGGTGATTTATATTGATATAAATGAAGTTCCTGTTTCCAGTACTAAAAGGTTTTATTTGTACAGTGTGATTTTGCTTTCAATGTTTAAGGTTGTGCAAAAAGTTAAACGCTTTCGTTTAGTTTACCGTGAAGTGCAGAGAGTATGGGGTGGATTGCTAGTATATTATAATTGTACACTATGTACGAGGTGTGGCTGTTAAATAACGAGACTGACACTGCTGCAGATCAAGGAGGCATGGGTGAACCGCCATTAATCAACAGCTGTTTAGTGTGAAACTTTCTCTTTAGTATGCAGCTAGTCTCGCTTCAGTAAACAACACCGTTTAGTCAGAGCCTACGTTCGCGTTATTGTTGTTTTTTTGTTTTGCTGGATAAAATGGTTAGTATAATAAAAGAGCAACAAATTATTGTGAAATTTCACTTTAAACTTTGAAAAACTACTACTGAAACTTATAATTTATTGAAAGAAGTGTATGGCAGTGTATGTTTATCGCGGGCACATGTTTCTGAATAGTTGAAGCGTTTTAAAGATGGCAGAGAAGACGTTGAAGATGATTCGTGGCCAGGTCGCCCTTGAACATCAAAAATGGATGAAAATGTTGAAAAAGTTGGTAATTTGATTCGGTCTGACCGTCGATTAAGTATTCACGGAATTTGCGAAACTGTAGGTATTGATAAAGAATGTGTACGGTCAATTTTATATGACAATTTAACATGCGAAAATGTGTGCTAAAATGGTGCCTAAAATTCTAACGTTTGAACAACAAGAAGCTTGCAAAAATGTTTCTACTGACACTTTGTACGCGATTGAAAATGACCCAAATTTTTTGGAAATGATAATAACATGTGATGTGGTTTTTTACTTATGATCCGGAAACAAAGTGCCATTCCATGCACTGGAAGAGCCAAACTTCACCGAGAGCCAAAAAAGCTCAAATGAGCAAGTCAAAATTTAAAGCAATGATGATTGCTTTTTTTTTATATCCATGGGATTGTGAACCTTCACTGGGTTCCTGAAGGTCAAACAATTAATCAATGTTATTACCTTGAGGTACTTTCTAAACTACGTTAAAGAGTAAGGAAAAAACGCCCCGAAATGTGGAAGGACAAATCATGGGTGCTACAAATCATGGGTTCTCCACCAAGACAGTGCACCAGCTCATTCCGCGTTATCTGTCAAGAGGTTCCTAGCCAAGTGCAGCAACCCAGTGTTAGATCATCCACCTTATTCACCAGATCTTGTACCATGTGACTTCTACCTGTTCCCTAAGGTAAAATATGCATTAAAAGGAACAAGATTTGAGTCTGCGGAAGCTGTAAAAGAGAAAGCGGCATGTGTCCTAAAGGAGCTGACAGAAGATACTTCCAGCACTGTTTCCAACAATGGAAAATTTGCATGGAGCGTTGTAGGGATAGAGAAGGAGTATATATTGACGGTGACAATAAGTGATTATGTATAAAATAAAAATAAATTTTGTCAGTCTCGTTATTTAATAGCCACACCTTGTATAATTATTCTATTGCAGAGGTCCTGAATTTGGTTTGTGGTCAGGTTGGGCACTTTTTCAACTTTATATCACCTCATATCAATGCCTATGCACAAGCCAAGTCATATGTAAAAATTATTACCCAATAAACAATTTTTAATGACTACCTCCGTGGTGCAATGGTTAATGTACTAGACAAGTCCCGGGTTCAATTCCTGTGAATAGAGTAAGAAAATTATTACATGTTTAAATCCAACTTTCCAAATCCCGCAGTATGTACTTGGTAACGAAAGCCATATTTTGGATGTGATTCTTCCTTCGATCAATCCGTAGGCTATATATAAGTATGTGACTATCTTGGGTGGAATGGAATGTTAGAATTACTCCAACTGTGATATTAGCTTTAAGTTTTTATTTTTGTATGTTTTGTATGTTTGTGGCCCCTTAGCAGCCCTTTTTTTACTTTCTCTTGCCTATATGAATATATAGGAAGGAAACTATTGTTTTCATGTCGATTTTTCGAAATCAAGTTTTCATCGGATCTTTACGTTTTCAGACCCCCTGAACCCAAAAAACATGTTTTTAGCGATTGGTCTGTGTGTGTGTGTGTGTGTTTGTGTGTGTGTGTATACAAAATATCTCAAGAACGAAACATCGTACGAACTTGAAACTTGAAACTTAAGTTACATACCACTACCGGACCCGACACGAACATTTTCATCAAAATCGGTCAACCGGAAGTAGTAGTTTATTCGTATAATTTTTCACTTTTTCGCGATTTTCTCAAAAACTGGTCCTACGATTTTTTTAAAAGCTCCGTCCTGCTGGAAAATGTAATCTCCTGAATCTTCATTCATTTGAGGAAATCCACCCCATTGGCATCGCAATGTTCGGCATTTCCTAAATGAATCCATACGTCAATGATGGATAGGTCGCATGGGGAATGACGACTCTGCACTTCAGTTTTGGCCACCGAGGTCTCCAGGTCTCACACCCTGAGACTTTTTCTTGTGGGGGTTCGTGAAAAGTGCAGTTTACATACCACCTCTTCCCACCAATTTGAATGAACTAAGGAATCGTATCACAGCTGCAGTCAACTCAGTGACCCAAGACATGCGTCAGAGAGTTTGGGATGAGTTCAGTTACCGTCTAGATGTTGTACGTGCAGCCGGAGGAGGACACATTGAACATCTATAAACTTTCATGTATGTAAATTAAAATTTAAAACTTTCTCTTTCAAATGTAATTTACAGAATTAAAATATAACATGTAGTTCAGGAAATACAGCTTATTGAAATTGTTTCCATCTTATTGAATCACTCTGTATTTTAATTTTAGTTAAAACAAAATTCATATTAAAAAATTCCAAGCTCTCACAGTTATATACTGATTATTATATAAACGTCTGACTGTTCTGCAATTTCTGCTAATGCAGACAGTGGATAACAATGATAATAAAAATGAGAGATGAAAAATGCCAGACCTGACTGGGAATCGAACCTGGGACCCCGGCATAGAAGCCAGTTGCGCTAGCCAACAGGCCAACGGGATCTTATCAACAGATATACAACAGGATCATAAAAAAATTAAAACAGAAAATAACATCAACCAAGAAATTAACACAACAAAACAAAATTGTATAAAACAACCTAGAATACAAACATTAATAATAAAAAAAACAAACAAAATAGCACAATACACTTAAAATAAAACTGAAACAAATTAGAAATCAATATAACAATACAAAAAAAATAAATAAATAAATAAACATCGTGCCAAAGCATCATGCGAAAGAAAATATAAATAACTAAACATCATGCAGAAATTTCGTAAAGAAACACAACAGATGGAAAATGAGAAACAATATTCATGCATCATGTTAATGAGTTAGTTTATTAATATTGATTAGAGAGAGAGAAAAACACAAAGAGAAAGAGAGAGAGAGAGAGAGAGAGAGAGAGAGAGAGAGAGATGAAAGAAAGTTTGAAGAAGGCACACGACAAAAGTACCTTATATTCCTTTGTTTGTGCCTGCACCCAGAAGAGAAGACGATCCTTGATAGATGACGCACTTCTTGCTAGTTTTGGATCCGTGAACTTAAATATAGGAGTGTCAGAAGGCCCACGGCTACACAAGCAATAAAGCCCCCAATTGTTAATGTCATGATGCACGCCCTAAATACTTTTTGTATTTTTTAAAATTTTTTGTTTTTTTTTTAAGTTAATTGAAAGAGATACATAGAAACAAGACGATCACTCCATGTTCCATATTCCCTATATATTAAATTAATATCATAGTTAAATCTAAAAACGTGCAGCCAAATTACAGCTAGTTAAATTTAACTTAAAAAATTATTCTTAACAATTAAACATGATTCAAACATGAATCATAATCATACTTCAATTGTTTTACATGGTGTTGTACCCAACGACGGATCCAGAAGCTATTTTGGGGAGGGGCAATCTGGGTGGTTTGGGGGGGGTTCTCACCCATAAAATTTTTGAAAATTTAAAGCTGTAAACTCAATTTTAGGCCTAAAAAATCTATAAATATCGACAAGCTGAAAGTTACTTTCTATTCGTATTAAAACATGATAAACTGTAAAAAGTGTTTACAACTAAAGCATATTTAGGTTATTTAATCATTTAATGTCATACTTACAATACTAAATGTAGCCTCATCAAGTATAAAAGTGATATGTTTTAATTATTTTTGTTTTTAATTAATTTATTTAACGTCGCATCAACTGCAACGGTCATTAGCGATGACGTTAGGGTGTAACTTTGTACAGTCGAGGATGAATTGATTTTTTTGTAACGCATGAAAATATGCCATGCTTGAGTGGGATTCAAACCCAGGAGTGGATGATGAGAGGCGAGTATGTTATCAACTACGCCAATGCGGCCGGCGTAGTTAATAATTTTTATAATGTGAGTTAATAAATGTAAACAAAATGTTTTACAGGTAGTTTTATATTTATATATTCAGATACAGTATTTAGAATATTAAAATCATTTCAACAACTTAGGAGTTACATTATTATTTTTATAAGATTATTATTATTTATGGATTATTATTTTTAATTTGAGCCGTTGACTTCATTTTTGCAAAAATTGTTCATCGTTATCCCATCTATGAATAATACCCTAGAGTTGTAACCTTCTGTTGTTTATTGGCGTTAGTTTACATCAATTACAAGGTATGTCCAGAAAGTAAGTTCCGTTTCTATTTATATCCGCTGCAGCACTGCGATCGCAGTTCCGCGCATGCCCAGCAGATGCTCTGTTTCAAGAAGAAGAAACCTGTGCCATTTTGAGATCGCTGTCAGCCGCCTACGCTTTGTTGTGCTTGTTTACAATGTTGGTGTTGATTGAAAATCCCGCCGCTTGTGAAATCAGATCTGTGATTCGTTTTCTGAATGCTAAAAAAGTGAAACCAATCGAAATTTATCGGCAAATTTGCGAAGTTTACGGACAAAATGCGATAAGTGATTCAATGGTGAATTAGTGATTCAAAATCACTAATTCATGAAATTGTTACTGAAAAACTGAAATTTCGTAAACTTTGCTCACGTTGGGTACCAAAAATTCTCACTGAGCAACACAAAACCAAATGGATGGGCAGTGCACTTCATTTTTTGACCCGTTATGATGAAGACTGCGAAGATTTTCATTTTTCGATTTTCATCTGTTCTTACATCTCAAGTCTTTCCTTGGTGGTCGACACTTCAATAATGACGAACAGCTGAAAGAAACTGTTTCCAACTGGTTGAAGACACAAGCGGCAACCTTCTATGAAGAAGGCATAGAAAAACTTGTACCACGCTATGACAAATGCCTGCAAAAATTCGGCAGTTATGTGGAAAAGTAGTTTAAGAGTTGTACATTTTTGTGCAATAAATGTTTTTTCTGTATCTGTACACAATTTTTTTTTTATTACCAAACAGAACATACTTTCTGGACATACCTCGTAAAATGTCTACCTACTCTGAACCATAATTCTAAAAATTCTACAATATTTCATTTTTTGTAAAACAAATCGATCTCGGGGAGGGGGCAATTGTTCTCAGTGCCTTCTCTCTGAATCCACCCTTGGTTGTACCACAAGATATTTCTCCAGAATAATCAATTCAGAGATAAAAATTTTATGGGAGGAGTAAACTTAAGAAAAAATGTTATGTGCTAAATTTAATTGATTGCATTGTATAGTATGTGGCACATAAAGTATGGAAAGTGCGAACATATTATTAGGAGGAAAACTAAAATGGAGGAGAGTAAAGGCACTTGCCTGTAGTTCAATTCACAAGTACTAGTCGTAAAACCTATAACTAGAACTATAAGTAAAAATCTGTTGTGAAACACTCAACAACGTTCTCTTGCCGATAAATAACAAAAATATAACCCATATTTAATCATTAGTAATCAATGTAAAATGAAAACAACCTAATTTTAATCGTGGGTGAATGACACTAAATGAAAATCAACATCTATAGAACTTAAATTTACGGAAAATCTCTAATTGATGCTAAACTAGGCTCTGCAGAGAAAAATTATTAAAATAAAATTTGTATATGTTTTCATTTCCTATAACTTTGATTATTTAAACTTTTGCCATAAAATGCATAAATATATTAAAATAAGCACATATTTTTACCAGTTTTGATGAAAAATATACAGATAATCACTAATTAACATAAAACTATGTGTTGTACGAAACAATGTTTGAAATAAAAGTTGTAGGTTTTTAAATTTTTTTATAACATTGTATAGATTTTTGCCCTAGAATGCATGTTAAGGCCGCAGTCCCTAACAATTCCTAAATAACGAACCATATTTTTAGTAAATTCTTCAAACATAAAATTGTAACAATTATAAAATTGAAAAAAAACTGAATTTGGCTGTACGCTTAAATTAAAAAATTAATTAGAGCACTGCTTAACCAAATTCACGGTTGGTTGTCTGAATTAACCGTTAATTTATTAAGAAAGAAACCAAATTTTTACTACTTGAGCTATTGTATTTTCATAAAACTTTAGTGCTCACTGGATGTAAAATAGCTTTTGTTTTGTGACAAATGTATTACGATTTATGCTTTATAAACATGTGTTGAGTGTCTTGTATGTGGGACCAACTTTAACTTACAGTATTTAAAATCTCATGTGATTTTGTTTTGTTAAAAATCTTTTTTTCAATATTTATTATTTTTGATAACACAGATAAAAAAAAAAAAAAAAACAGATAACTTAAACTTACAACCGTGAAATATTTGATAAAAATTATTTTTAATTGGCTAAACAATGCTCTAGAATGATTGGTATTAGTTTTTTGTGCTGGAACAGATTTATAAAGTTATGTGACATTATTTCGTGTTTCATTTGCATTTCACAAAAAAAAAAAAATTTTTGGAAAATTGTTACAAACCTAAATAATGTACCTATTGAGAATTTAAATCATGCAAAAATAATTTTTTACTGTTATAATTTTAAGTATTTTTTTATCAGTACAACAATTAATTTTAGCAATTTACAAAATTTAAAATTATATGTTAAATAAAGTTAATTATTGAATAATTGTTTTACTGATAATAAATCCAAGGTATAAAAATATTGTAAGAAAATGTAGGAGGAGGTACATAAATACAGGAGGCACAGTTTACGAAAAATAAGCCTTGTGAACAACAACACTAATGTTTTCAGACAGTCTCTAAGTCCCAGGTTCAAATTTGGTTAGGGTGTGGAAATCACATTTTCAATAATTCAGTCCAACCCCGCTATTCCGAACTAATTGGGACCGAACCCCGTTCGGATCGGCGGAAAGTTCGGATTATCCGGGTTTTTCCAAGAAACATTTATAAAATGTACCTATTACATGTTATATTAGGCATAATGCTGGAAACATTAATAGACTACTGAACTAATAACCAAATACTGATAAAGGTATAAAAAAAATTAAATAATCTTCTCTAGCCATTTAAAACAGAAAAACAAAAATGTTTAAAACACTACCTACAGTAATTACGAACTACAGAACTGCCCCTCTGCCCGACGCAGCGATTACACCATTCCAATAGTTTTTGTCATTTGCAAGCGTGAAGGTCATTGACAGTCGTCGGCGTGCCCTAATATGTTATTTTTAGCTCAACAGTCACTTTCTTTCCCTATGACTTCACGGAATTATCAGAAAATAAAGATCAGAAACACGAAGTTATTGGTCTTATGAAACAAATCCCAGGCTGTGAAGAAACTGATGACACTGATGTTGCAGAGTGGTTGTTGGCAGATAAAGATCAAATTATAACTGATGAGGAAATTGTTTCAATAATTAATCACGATTCAGACGAATATGTGGAAGATGAACCAGATGGAGCCCCGGCGATTTCACACACGGAAGCAGCAAAGGCGATGGAGAAATCACTGCAGTTCATAGAGCAGCATCCTAACGCTACACCTGCAGATGTAATGTTTATGAGACGGTGGTTAAATACAGCGACGTCTGCTAGGTTCTCATCACTCCGCCAACAAAAGATAACTGACTTTGTGAAAAGTGATCAATAATGCGTTCATGAGTAAACTATCCATATGTACAGTACTGAATTTTACTACTATTTTGTTTCCGTAAGTAAATTTTTTTTATTTTAATAATTATAATATTTTTTAAAATTTTTTTGGGGTCAAAACGGGTTCGGATTAAGCTGGTTTTCGGATTAGCGGGGTTCGGACTAGCGGGGTTCCACTGTAGCATTATCTATGGTAGCAGTCAGTGTGACTTAAATAAACTTAACAAAGTTAGTGTTTTCAGAAACAATCTAGAAGTTACAACTAGAAATAGCTATTCTGGTAACCGGAAGTGAAGACGAGGCTTAGAATGGAGAAAGCAATAGAAAATGATTCCATTATTGATCTCTCAGAATTTTTTAGTTAATTAAAATTCAATGATAGTTATCCAGTCAGGTTCATTTGAACATACACGGTCTTTTAAGGGTTTAGGATGGTTCATAATAGATTTGTACTCTAAGAAGATGAACACTGTCAGATGTTAGCAGGGAATTGAACATGTTTTGAGTCCAGGAAGCTAATGACCATACCATGAAGACTACCAAAATTTCAATGTAAAATGGTATAATGACATAAATATTATACTATTGGATGAATTTGAGTTTAAAGCAATATTTCAGTAAAAACTAAACACTGTACTAAACAGTGTTAAAATTCACAATTTTTTGTCAAATTTGTCTTAAAAATCTAATATTTAATTAACTATTAATTATACCTTCTGCCCATAACAGACAGGTGGAGAGTCAAATTATTTACTCTCAATCTGTTCATTGCTGGGCTAAAATAATAGTTCTGTTTCTTGTCACATGGTCAGCCAATTAAATGACTGAATCATTTAAGAGCAGAAGAGGTACAGGTGTAAAAGACACTAATCAGAGTTATCTTCTCTGAAAGTAATGAATTTCATTATACAGCCAGACCCTGTGGTGAATGAAGTGAAGGTGTCATTTGCAGAGTGGAAAATATGTGCTTTTCAGAGGGCCCGGCATGCTGATAAGCGTACTTTTCCACTCAGTGAGGAAGGCAATGGTAAACCACCTCACTCCTCATTATACTTAGTAAAACCTCTACAGGTTCAAACCGGCCTTTCGGCTGTTGACCTAAACAACAACAACATATTGATCTCTCAGAAGTTTTTAGTTAATTAAAATTCAATGATAGTTTGCTCTTTAGTAACTGATCTTGAATAAACCAGCAATCCAGTCAGGTTCATTTGAACATACACGGTCTTTTAAGGGTTTAGGGTGGTTCATAATAGATTTGTACTCTAAGAAGATGAACACAGTCAGATGTTAGTAGGGAATCGAACATGTTTTGTATCCAGGAAGCTAATGACCGTACCATGAAAACTACCAAAATTTCAATGTAAAATGGTACAATGACATAAATATTACACTATTGGATGAATTTGAGTTTGAAGCAATATTTCAGTAAAAACTAAACACTGTACTAAACAGTGTTAAAATTCACAATTTTTTGTCAAATTCGTCTTAAAAATCTAATTTTTTTTAATTCATTCATTTAACGTCGCATCTATTTAACTAAGGTCATTAGCGACGATGTTGGGGCGTAACTATAGTACAATGGAGGATGAAATTATTTTTTGTAACGTATGAAAATATGCCGTGCCTGAGTGGGATTCGAACCCAGGACCGCATGATGAGAGGCGAGCACGTTACCAACTGCGCCAATGTGGCCGGCATCTAATATTTAATTAACTATTAATTATACCTTGGATTCAAAAACATCAAACAATAATTTTATTACAAAACTGTAAGTTTGTACATTAACGAATAATATTAAATAAAACAAACAAAATTAAAAAAATTGATTCTTAATTTCAATTTACTTCATTATATATCAAAAATACAACTAAAGAAATATTTGTAGTTAAAAAATGAAAGTGAACTACTAATTGAAATATTTATTATATTAAATATTTTATATCCTTTACAAAAACTAATTTGACAAAAATTTAACAATAAATCAATTCAGCTTCATACAAGTCATTATTAAAATAAATTTTACTAATATATTTTTTTGTTTGAAATGTAAATACTATTAAAACTAAACAGTCTATGAAACATGCCAGCCTAACAGCGATTTTTGTTTCTAATAATATTATTATAAATTTAGAATTATTAAGTGAAATAGATGACTTACCTTGGTGCGGAATTTTGGCGTTCAAGCTGCTTGAACTTTTGAAATGGTGAGGTTACACTGTTAGCTATAAAAAAAAATTAAAAACAAAATCAACATTATTTGTATCGATAAACGTAAATAATATTAAATTATTCATTGTAGTTAACATCGGATGCACGCCCCAGACCATACAGAGCGTGCTTATAAAACTGCGGTTTAACTACCTTATCCTTGCCTGCTTTCGAGTTAACGGGCGCTGGCTGTAGCACCTCCGTGTGCCATTTGTAGTACATCCATGTGTGGTAGAGCCATGTGCAAAGCATTAGCTGCATAACGAGCTCGACGGTGACTCGTCCAACGTTTACACAAGTACTGAGGGGAGTGGGGCGCCCTGCAGACGTGACCACACCCACTCATTTGGGTTGGCCTCTCAGGGGTTGTCGGTTTGCCTGCTAGGTAGCATTCTGAAGCCACTAAGCTGCTTAAATTTCTTCGGAACGGGTTTTTTTTTTTTGTTTAACGTCCGACTGTTTTGCAAATTGCTGCTAATACAGACGGTGAAGGATGAAATGAAATGAATTTTTTGTAACATATGAAAAAATGCCATGCCCGAGTGGGATTCGAACGCAAGACCGCGTGATGAGAGGCGAGCACGTTACCAACATCGCCAACGCGGCCGGCAATCGGAATGGGCGTGGTCAGTAGAGGAATGTCTTAGATAAATACGCGTGTAGTTTACACCATGAAGGCAGTTCATTTTGTTTAAAGAACTCTATTTCAGAAACTATCCAATAAGAAAATTTAAACAATACACCAAATAAAAGCGTGTCCTATTTTGTGTTGATTTATGTGGCGGTAGAGTTTCTTGAGCCACAAAATGTTACCGACAGAGGCAGAGTGATCCTAAAATGAAGAAGAGGGCAGCAGCGTGAGGATCAAGATGGCTATGCCACTATCAACATTCACTGCGTTAGAGCAACAATCTGTGATTCAATTTCTGAATAACAAAAGTGTCATCAAACTAATTGAAATTCATCATACAATGATATTTTTGTCGTATGGTGATGAGACCAGGGTTCACTATCACTAACCAGAAACAAAAAAATCAAGTAATAAATGACATCACAGCTCATTGCTGAAACAAAAGAAAATCCTCAACCATCAATACAAACGGAGTAATTTTGGAACATTACATGGAACGGCAGTGACAGTAACCAGTGCTTCTTATTCAGATTTGATTAAAAATTGACTTCGCCTAGCAATTAGGAGTAAACAGTGTTGACTTTTGACTTTGGGTATATTGTTACAGCATGCTAATGCCCGTCTACATACAGCCTGTTTGACAGATCAGAATATTCAAGATGTCAATTTGAATGACTTATACACCCACCTTATTCAACAGACCTCACCCCTAATGACTTTCATGTGTTCGGCTTAAAGAATCGATGGGAGGGAAGTACGTAATAGATTTTATTATCTACTAATGTGGTGTCCACATAACGGAAAAGTACTCTAAATTTCATATAAATACTTAATATATTATCTTATAAATATTTCATATTTTACTAGCAACATACCTTTAGTCATGCGTTGCTGACTTGAGAATGTCGAAGAGGTTCGAGTATGCACTGAAAACAAAAAAAGTTATTAGCTACAGAATATTGTATTAAACATATATTTATGTATTGTTTAAACTTATTTATACAAAATAATAAATAAACCATTAAATACACATTAGATGAATTATCTGATTAAACTAGTCAAAAGGTCCTTTCGGATCTCGTGGATATACGAGGGCAGTCCAGAAAGTATGTCACGTTTTGATATAAAAAAAAACTATGTACAAGAAAAAAATTTTATTATATACATTTGAAAGTGCAACTAAAATGCTATTTTTCTACATAATCACCAAACAAATTAAGACACTCATCATAGCGGTGAACTAATTATGAAATGCCAGCGTCATAAAAGTCTACCGCCTGTGATTTTAACCAGTTAGTCACACCCTCCTGCAGCTCCGCGTCATCGTCAAAGCGCTGTGTCGCAAGTGATAATCGCTGAGCGCAAGGTCCCGACTGTATGGCGGATGTGGGAAAACCTCTTATTTGAAAGCATCCAGGACTTCTTGTGTTCGATTTGCCATGTGCGGTCGGGCGTTGTCATGCAAAATCAGAATTTTTCCAGTCAACTTTCCTCTGCGCTTGTTTTGGATCGCTCTTCTTAACTTTTCAAGTGTTTCACAATACCTCGCAGAGGTTATTGTTGTGCCACGTTCCAAGAAATCGATAGGTAACAAAAACCGTATTACCGACCGTACTTCACAACTGGCGGGATTTTGAATTGCGGCACACATTTTAAATTGTTGTTGAAAAACAACGAAGAGCGGCACAGACCTCTCGCTAGCAAGGCTGGATAGCTACTGAACGGAGAAACGCCGCGGCACCAAAATGGCCGCAATAGCTTCGCCCCTAGCGGCTACAACGCAAAACGTGACAGACTTTCTGGACTGCCCTCGTATAATTTTTTTTTGTTCTTTTTTTGTTATGTTCAGTTTCAATTAATTGGTATTCCTTTTTTGAATAGTTCTTCGTAATTTCATGGGTCATGTTTAGTTTCTAATAATTATTTTATTCAAAAACATATTTAAAAAAATCAGTGTCAAATTATTCTGTCACGTTGTTGTTTAGGTCAACAGCAGAAAGGATGGTTTAAACCTCTAGAGGTTTAACTAAGTAAAATGAGGAGTGAGCTGATTTATAATAGCCTTCCTCACTGAGTAGAAAGAGTATACTTGTCAGCATGCCAGGGCCTCCGAAAAAGCACCTACTTCCCCCCTGCAAATGTCACCTTCACTTCATTCACCACAGGGTCTGGCTGTATAGTTAAATTCATTACTTTCAGAGGAGATAACTCTGACTAGTGTCTTTTACACCTCCACCTCTTCGGTTCTTAAAGAGTTTAGCCATAAATTGGCTGATCATGTGATACGAAATGGAACTATTTTTTGTAGCTTTGGAACTAGCAGACCAAGTACAATTAATTCTGTCATAAATAGTTTGTTCTGTTTCTTGTTTTTTAATAAAAATGCTAAATTTTTAAAGGACAATTATTAAATTGGATTACGAATATGGACACCGTACACGATTAAGAATTTGTTGATAGTCAATAAATCTTAGCATAATGTTTAGCTGTCCTGGTCAGAGTTTTCGCACAATTTTTTCCTAGGCCACACCAAGTGAAAGCCTGGTCAGTCTCCTTTTTGCCTTCTGTGCATTCGTATAACCTTCCAGTTCCTTGCACCCGTAATTTTGACTCATCATACATATAATGTATATTATTTCATGTGACAATAAAGTTTATTTACTTATTTATTTAATTATTATTTTAAAGACAATAATTACCTTCAGAATGAGAAAATGATGAATCCTCCACTTTAGTAGACACTTGTTTAGACTCCGAAAATTCTGCACATGGAACAAAAAATAACTGTTAATTTCAAGTCGTGGTGGTTTAAAAACAAGAAATTTAATACTAAATATTTTTATTTATCAGAAATAAATTAAAAATGTATGGCCCAACTGGCTATTTTTTTAAAAATCAAAACCAAAAAATGTTTGATACCCGGCTAGCTAGTTTTTGAAAAAAATTTAAATTTTGATTACTCAAGTAAAAAGTTTTACAATCTACTGTAATCACAAACAATAACACAATCGATGTGATTTTACTAATTAAATTAATAAATTTTTATAATTTATAACAAAGTTAGCTAACTGACAATAATGGACAAGGGGATGGCCTATCACTAATTTTTTTAAATGGTATGCTGGAAAAAATTAAGATAATTAAATAAGAGAAATTAAACTTTCATAAAAAATCTATTGGCCTTTGCAGATGAAATTGAAAAATTTGCAAAATACATAAAAGAGACCATAACTAAAATGAAAAAATTGAGCGTGTACAAATAAAATTGAACAAAAAATTTCAGAGAATAAAGAAGAGTACTGAAATTAAAATATTTAGGAGAAATAATAACACTAAATAAACTAGAAAAATTTGACACGAAAAACAAGATATAGGATAAAGATTAATAAAGAAAATATTTAATTTTATGAAAAGAGAATAACAAAGGTCTCTCACACATGTTGTCAGCAGAACACTGCAAAATAAGGTTAGAATGAACACGAAAATGAAATTTTATAAGGTGATGGGAACTTCCATCATCCTTAATGGAAGAGAATCTTGGGTCACTACAAAGACAAAAGAGAGCCCGATTCAGGCAAAACAAATGAGGTTCCTACAAAGGACAAAAGGGAGCACAAGATTAGAGCTGCATACGGAATTAATAAATAAGAGTCAAATTAGGAATATATAGCTTGAACGAAAGAATAAAAGTAAATCGTGGTAAGTGGAGACAGCATCTGGAGAGAATGCCGGAAGACAGAATACCCTTGAAAGTGAAGAACTGTCCATCACATGGACAAAGAGACATTGTAAGGCCATGAAAAAGATGACAGTAGCTAAATTGTAAGAAAAGTGATAAATCTCGAAGAATTAAATTAATCAAAATTAATCGCTTAATTGCGGAAAGCAGTAAAGTATACAAAAGTGAATCAGCCAGGAGTCTAATATTTGATAGCAAGAAGAAGACGAAGATGAATAACAAAAGAAAGGAAGATAAGAGCAGAGTGAGAGAATGAAAAACTTTTGGAATAAAAAGAAATCTAAACTATGATAATGTAATCCCTGGTAGTGTGGTCAGACCACTAAAAAGTTAGTTAACTTCTATTAAGACATAATATATTTATAATGATACATTATCATAACTATTTAATTTTTGTACAATAAAAATGCAAAAATCTAATCTAAATTTGATTAAAAAATAAGCAAGTTGTATCGTAAAATTCATGCGCAAATCTATTTTAATGTCTGTACATGAAATCGATAATTTATAAAAAGCATTATTAGATAATTCTCTGATAATTTATTGGCAAATCACGCTGTGACTCACACCGAATGCGATTATGAAATTTTTTTGACTAGATGGATATAAATAAATATTAAAATTAAGATGTAATGAAAGTTAAGTAACTTGTGATATAATGTTGACAGCGAGTCTGCAACCTATTACTAAGAATATTCCACTATTTTCATGATTTATCTTGATTCATAAGCTACAATATACACATAGTATTTTTGCTTAAAACAAAAAAAAAATTTAAAAATTGTAATAAATGCACCATAAAATTTTTTTATTTTTTTTTTTATTTAATTCCTAATATGTGTACGTTGCAATCTGTTCAATTCAGAACAATAAGCAACCCCATGACCCAATGAGATGAGGATGATGTGTATGACATGTAAATGAGGTGTAGTCTTGTACAGACCCAGGTCGACCACTCCTGAGAGAGTATGGTTAATTGAACCCCAACCATCAAAGTACACCGGCAACCACTGTCTAGTATTCAAATCCGTATAAAAGTAACTACCTTTACTGGGATTTGAACCAGGAACCTTCGTCTCCGAAAATCAGCTGTTAAACAGCTGATTTTGGTGACGACTTTACCTCTAGACCAACCCGGTGGGTCAAAATAAATAATAAAAAAATTATCAAATGTAATAAAAAATAAAATAAAACGAATGTGTGTGTAAGTGTTTCAAAATGTATTTACATAAAGTGCAGATTATTAAAAATAATAATAAAAAAATATTTTATAAAAATAAACAAATTTTTTTGATCTAAAATGTAGAAATTATGGGAAGTGCAAGTCATAGTGTAGGTTATAATAGAATGTCTAAGTTCTTACAAAAGTAGAATTTATTTAATCTTCAAAAATTATATTTTTAAAATTTTAAAGTGTTTTAGTTTTAAAGTTAAGTTTTTTGTATTGAACAAGGATAATGGATTAAGCTGCCCATAACAAACAGGTGAAGTGTCAAATTATTTACACTCAATCTGTTCGTTGCAGGGCTAAAATAAATAGTCTGTTTCTAATCACATGGTCAGCCAATTAAATGACTGAATCATTTAAGAACAGAAGAGGTAGAGGTGTAAAAGACACTAATCATAGTTATCTCCTCTGAAAGTAATAAATTTCATCATACAGCCAGACCCTGTGGTGAATGAAGTGAAAGTGTTATTTGCAGACTGGAAAATATGTGCTTTTCTGAGGGCCCGATATGCAGATAAGCATACTTTTCAACTCAGTGAGGACGGCAATATTAAACCACCTCACTCCTCGTTTTACGTAGTAAAACCTCTACAGGTTCAAACCAGCCTTTCGGCTAATGACCTAAACATTAATGGATTGTGATAAATGGAATGTTTTGATTAGGATACTTGGAAATTGAACCAGTAGAAACGTTTGTTTTTATTTTGATTAATTCTGCATTGTTCTCGATTGTTTGGAAAAACTATCAGACTGCAGATATAAAAACAATTAGCGCCTTTGTAGTTAATATTAGTAATTGACCGTGAATAGGATTGATATTTTCAGGCTATTTTGAAACAGTGCTGTTATGAGATCGATTTTGAATTAATTTAATAGTGCGTGTGCATTGGGTGGTAACAAGTGGTTTTCGAGAGGTAAATATGAGAGAGCGATATGATTTTACCTACAGTCGATTTTAAGTTATGTAATCAATTGTGTCAATAAATGATATTATTATATGTTTAAAAAAAGTCTGTATTTATTTTTTATTATATCCAGATCCTGGACAAACCTAGGCTTAGGTGTTAAAATACATTTGATGGCAACCATTCAACAGAGGAAAACTAATCACCTAAGACCATTTTAAAGTGAGGTAAGAGGTATCAAGAAATTAAGAAAATGACAGAAAACAGAACAAATTGGAGGTAAACATGGTATACTGTTCGCCAATTACGGCGGCATGTAGGGAGGGTAGCGAGACAGAGAGAGAATGTGTTGCGTCCGTCGTTCCCCTCAACTCATTTCAATCAGTGCACGATGTTCAAGCACAATAGTGACAATACGCGGTACGGCAGGGCACTCTGCCGACCAGTTTCGTTCACTACACTCTAACAAGCTAATTTTTCATCAAAAAATTCTGAAAAAATTACTTTCACTTCCTAATGAATCTTATTTTATTACGCTATAAATGTTATTATTATACTCTGATATTTAGATAAGATACACTCGTACAAAGTTAGACGTTTAAATCTCATCGCATTTTTGCGTATCACGTAGGCTAATATAATTTATTTTCCAGGATGACATAATATGCGTTTCATTATTTTGTTATAAAATATAAAATTTTATCTGTAATTTGATATATGTAGGGCAGAAAGAGAAATAATAAACGAGCTTGAAAAAATCACTTTTTGAAGGGAAGTCAAAGATAGATCGTCGTGTCTGGTGTCTTCTTCCTGTTAGTATTCCAAGAAGCTGAATCATTTTTTATAGTTGTGAACTTTATACCAAACATACGTCAATTTTTAGAAATAAACTACACACGCAGAATATCAGTTGTATGAAATTTTAACAAAAAGAACAGTACAGTAAATATAACAGAATGAGGGTATGACGTACCTCTCTTTCGGGCCTGTCAAAACTTATGGTAGGTACATCATTTAGAAAAAACTTATTGCCTATTACCCCAAAAGGAATCGCAGAAATTTTTCCCCGTATTTTGTGCACGCGCAACAAATTTCGATGGCATGCGGCTTTCGACAGCGGCACAAATGTCAAAATGATTACCGCATGAACAGAACACAATGAGTAGTGAGTACTACTTTAGAGGCAGCCTATATATTTAGTTGATGCTGTGGTGGGGGAGCTACTTACTGCGCATGTGCGGCCCGCATGCCACCGTAGTTGGTTACATTTATACTAGGGTCTGGCTTAAGGCATATAACTTCATATGCCTTATGACCATGGCCTTATGACTTCATATGATGACCAAAAGAGCACTGGGGATGATACAGAACTTATATAACAAGAAGTCGATGTCAAGAAACACCAAGATCCGCCACTACAACACAGTTATCAAACCCGCTTTCCTGTATGCAAGTGAGACACTAACATTAAATAAGAAACACGAGCTGGAAGACATAAAAAAAGAAGAAAGGAAAATAATCTGAAAGATCCTTGGTGCTAGGCAAACAGAAACCGGGTTCAGATTACAACCAAACCAGACCGTAGAAAAATTCTCAAATGTAGAAGCTGACATTAGAAAAAGACGTATGAAATTCTTTGGACACATAAAGCGGTTACCAGGAAACAGACTAACAAGAAAAATATTGGAGTATACAACGTTTCTCAAAAAAATGCCACCGTGGATAAGTGAAATCTATAAAGATCTCAGGAAAGCGGAAATAACAGAACAAGACATCGCAGATAGGAAAATATTTCGGAACAAGGTGGACAAGTGGGAGATAGAGCCAGAGCAGCCAAAGCAGAAGCAGCACAGGCCAAAGTGGTCAGAAGAAAGGAAACAGGCTTTCTCAAAACGGATGCGAGAGTACTGGGAGGACAAAAAGAACAACAAGAAGAAAAAATGATTCAGTTTGCTTATCGCCTTCCTTTAAGGGAGAATACGCTAATAATAATAATAATAATAATAATAATAATAATAATAATGTGAACACCATATAATTTATAAATTAAATGGTCTTTGATTTTCAAGTGATTTAATTTGTTTTTAGCTTTTATTTGTTATCGGGAACCGTAGATTATTGACAACCATCACAATTCGTTCAATGCTTTCGTGCTGTGTTTTGACGTGGATTAGACCTGAATTTGAACACAGATTCCTGGTGGAATTTGTTTAAAAGTGCTGGCAGCTGGTCACCATACAAAATCGTTGCCCAACCGGTGTTACTAGACAATAAATAACACCTCTTTACCAGCTCTTTGACTGGGCTTGCCCGAAGGCCAAGTGATTTAATGTTGTTGTTGTTTAGGTCATCAGCCAAAAGGCTGGTTTGAACCTCTAGAGGTTTTACTAAGTAAAATGAGGAGTGAGGTGGTTTACAATTGCCTTCCTCACTGAGTGGAAAAGTACGCTTATCAGCACGCCGGGCCCTCTGAAAAGCACATATTTTCCACTCTGCAAATGACACCTTCACTTTATTCACCACAGGGTCTGGCTGTATAATGAAATTCATTACTTTCAGAGGAGATAATTCTGATTAGTGTCTTTTACACCTCTACCTCTTCTGTTCTTAAATGATTCAGTCATTTAATTGGCTGATCATGTGATAAGAAACAGAACTATTTATTTTAGCCCTGCAACGAACAGAGTGAGTGTAAATAATTTGACACTCCACCTGTCCGTTAAGGGCAGAAGTGATTTAATAATACAAGAATTTATGTTTATGTAACTTTAAATAAACTCAATCATTAGTTATAAATTAATTAATTAATTATAAATTTTAGTAATCCTGATAGTAAGTTGTTCTATTGTATTTAATTTAAAGTATGTTATGATATAATTTAAAAAAAAAAAATGTAACTGAGGTTTGGACAGATAGATATTGGAATTTTAAAAACCGTTATATGTACAGACAATTTTAAAAGTTCTTATAAAGGAATATGGAATTAAATTGATCAATTTTAACGATCAAAAATTTTGTTTGATATATATACGTAAAATTTATAAACTATAGACTAAAAATTAATACTTAAAAAGATATAATATATAATACTAAATTTTGTTAGCTTTCAACAAGAGCACACATCAAAGAATTACTAGTTAATTAATTACGTACGTCATTCCCAAAAAAAAAAAATAATTAAATTTAACGTTCTATTTTAATCAATAATTTACGTTAATTACAAAAGCAATACTACAGTACCAATATTAGAAAATCTACAACATATTTTTCAAAACTAAAAAAATTATTAGACGAATATTACAAAAAAGGATCAAATAAATTAGTCTATAAAAAAATTAATGCGATATTTACAAAAAGGTTATCAACGTAAAAATTTTCTTTCAAATGAGTCAGTACACAGAAAAAACGAAAAATCCTAAATTAATTTATACAATTTAACTTTAAATTTTACAGTCTTTTTTTGGAGAATTCAAACAAAATGAATATATTGAAAAACTTCTTTGAAGCTTCTTCTGAATCATAATTGAAAATTAAATATCTAAAAATTTTCAAACCTGGAATATTATTTTCAAATAAATAATCAAGTACACGTTGATGAAAATTACAAAATGAAGTAAACTTGTCGTAACTCATTTGAAATGGACATTAAAAAAAGTAACACTCTGTCGATAAAATTTAATTTTATAAACAAATAACCGTTTGCTGCTACCTGAGAATACAGTGAAACCTGTAATATTTTTAAATTTATTCCTTAAAATATATATGTTAATGAATATAATTAATTTGAATGACACATGAGCTTATAATATTAAAAAAATGGGTCTCTTTAAATTGTAATCGATGCAAAGGGTATATGTTTTAATGTTTTAAAAGTAAACATTAACACTTCAGAAAAACTGTTAACGTGAAAAACAAATATTTATAATTGATGCCGCCATAGCCCCATGGTTAGCGCTACGGTGCAAAGCGAAGAAACTGGGTTCGAATCCCAGCCAGGGCCAGGAAAATTATTACAAATTCAAACTCATCGTTCATCAACTCAAAGTAGTCGCAAAAAACTAAGATGTTGATGCCACTAACAACAATCTAAAAAAAAATAATTTATAATATCTTAAAGCATCTGATTCTTAACAATTTCTTCAAAATGTTGATTCATATTAACAAAATTTATTTTTATTTATTATTTATTTTTATCTATCTCAACAAAATTTTTGTATGTACTTTTTAATTTATTTATATTTATACGTAGCATTTTAAGGAGATTGCTGTAATGAGGGGTGATTTTGGAATATTAGAGTAAGTGCACAGTGAACGCTGGTCACAGGTCGCAGGTACTGATTCACGGTGGCGAACGCACATGCGCATAGTGGGAGCATGTAACTACACGCTTAACCTTCATTCAGTTGTGGGTATTCAACATGAGTTCCAGTAGCAGCAGTAATGAATTATTTCTAATGGAAAACACGTTTCCACGAAATTATCATCATTTAAAAAACAATACCGTTAGTGACATTAATAACAACAGAAAATTGTTCGGCATAATCATCTTTTTCTGCAATTAAAATAAGATAAGAGACAGGTTTTTTAATTGCATGAGAATGACTCTGGAAAAATTTAATTTTATATTGTCTAAAATAGAACTCGTTTTCAAAAACAATGGTGCAACTCGCACAAGCAACCAATATTACTGAAAGAAAGTTTTGTGATTACTTTGAACTTTTTGACTACCGAAATTCATACAGGGTGATTCACGAAGATATGCAGAAACTTTCGGAGCTCATTGTACATGTAAAAATAATGAAAAAAGTTTATATAAACATGGGTCCGGAAATGCTTCGTTACCAAGTTACGGCTAGTCAAAGATTTCGCCCGGATTTCAGCTCACCAGGTGAAATGAGGTCTTCCTGAAATTCTGGTAAGGTAGATTAAGAGGCGAATTCAATCATTTCTTATGGTTTTTGACCAGATAAATTGAATAAAACAGGTCCCAGAACTGTAAATTAAATAGTTTTTAAGAAAACCAGTGTCAAATGCAAAAAATGGAGTGGAAAACACATTTTTTCATCTTTGGGCAAGAATAACTTTGTTATTTCACCAAGAAACAGTTAAATTTTTTGAATAAAACGTGTAGAAAATTTTATTCTGAACAAACCGGTGTAAATTAAGTACACAGAAAGTGAATAGTTTTTGAGAAAATGCAAAAAATGGAGTGAAAAAAAACACATTTTTTCAAATGCAAAAAATGGAGTGAAAAAAAACACATTTTTTCATCTTAGTTTTTCCGGTTAATTTTACATTGTACTCTTATGAATAAAAATTCATTTAATCAAACATCTATTCGCTTTCTGTGTACTTAATTTACACCGGTTTGTTCAGAATAAAATTTTCTACACGTTTTACTTAAAAATTTTAACTGTTTCTTAGTGAAATAACAAATTTATTTTTGCCCAAAGATGAAAAAATGTGTTTTCCACTCCATTTTTTGCATTTGACACTGGTTTTCTTAAAAACTATTTAACTTACAGTTCTGGGACCTGTTTCATTCAATTTATCAGATCAAAAACCATAAGAAATGATTGAATTCGCCCCTTAATCTACCTTACCAAAATTCCCGGAAGACCACATTTCACCTGGTGAGCTGAAATCCGGAGAAAACTTTTGCTAGCCGTAACTCGGAAACGAAGCATTTCCGGACTTATGTTTATATAAACTTTTTTCATTATTTTTACATGTACAATGAGCTCCCAAAGTTTCTGCATATCTTCGTGAATCACCCTGTATAATAGAGCATTGTTTGGCCAGTAATAATCTTTTAGTTAGTTTTATAAACCTATGTTAAAAATTAATTAACAAGTTGTTATTACTTATGAATATGTATTATATGACGCCAAGTACATTTAGCAACCTGCCAGCAAGCAGCAGGCAGGTTTATCAAAACAAACCAGTGAGCTGATATGCGCAGATGACCAGCGCGCAGCTTTCTCCACCAGCGTTTACTGTGAGACATCCGATTAAAATATAAAGGCCTATTTCTACTAGCAGGCTCCCGCTTGAAAGCGACCAGCAACCTGTGATCAGCGTTCACTGTCTGCTTACCCTTAGAAAATACATACAGAGTTTTAAAACTCTGTACCTCTTTCAAAAATTGTAAAAAAATATTTATTTCTGTAGGGTAATTATGCTTTGTTATCCCTTACGCACAATTGATTGTAATTTAAATACTTTATTTTTCCTAGGTATAACTTAAGAGAATATGTGGGTCGATTTTCACGATTTTTATTAGAACTGTATTTATTTGGGAAGGTATAAACAAATTATTACTTTACGTTGTCACAAGGGTCATTGGCAAATTTCTGCACTTAGTCATTGATGGCTGAAAAGTAAGAGAGTGAGTAAACCAGTGATGATTGTCATAGGTATTTGTATAAGAATGTAAATACATTTTTGACAATAATATTATTGAAAAAAAATGTAAACATGATGATTTTCCCTTTCTTTACCTATTCCATATGAAAAAAACAGAGTTAATAATTTAAAGCTCCCGTTAAATAAGCAGTAACATTGTACAATGAGTCAAAAAATTTGCCTTAATACCTACTAAATATAATTGTAGCTATGACATTTAAATAATATGTTAATTAATTTGAAATGGAACAAAGTATGAACTTGTAATAGAAAGTTAAACAGTTATAACTCAAAAGAAGAAAGAACAAAATACTTGCCACGGTAGATGTCTGTTTTCAAAAGTTTCAGATTTCACTGTGTATCATTTTTTAACAAATCAATTAATTTAAAAAAAAAATTTTTTAGTTTGTTTAAAGTCGCATTGACAGTTTGGTAAATAGTGACTACTATGGGTTTTGGCACTGTAACAATGGGTGAGTTTTAACATATCAAAAAGACCATAGCTGGGAATTGAACCCAGGACCTTTCCCTTTGTAGGCTACGCTAATCACTACGCCACAGAGGCAGTAAATTTTATTTTAATTTAAATATAAACTAGTAAATATTTTTTGTATAAACAATATATATCTTTCTGTCCAACCTCATGTAAATCACTAAAGAAATGTAGTTATATAATGGTGTACAATTAAAAAGTATCCAGGAAGATTTTTATGTAATTTTTTCATTCACTAAAAATAAAATTTACATTATCTTTCATAAAATAAAATTTTCTTAGATAAATAATAATTGGTTGTTCTAATAAGGTTGACAATTTGTGAAAAGATACAAACACACATTCAGGGGTAACAAAAAAAAACATAACACAACCATCATAATACGAACATAACGATGTAATGAGAGAAGGAAAATTCTATTAGACATTTAGTAAATTAATTTCAAATACACACATTTTGAATACAATTGAGGGAATTAGACAAAAAACAAATACACAACTTTCTCACAAACAAACACAGGTAAACTGTATTATTTCATAGAGAATAACATTGTTAAACACGATTATGTTAATATAGGATACTGACAAAGTTTTCAGAGATATTCATATTATAAAAAATAACTGGGTTTTCATTAAAAAAAAAAAAATAGTCCACAGGTTATGTGTATAAATTCCCTACTTGATAAATACGAAAAATTTTAAAAAAATTCAAAAATTAGATTAAGGTGTTGATAAAGACAATAGATACAAACAAAACAATCTTCACAATGGACAATTATGTGTTCAGAATTGCTCAAACGTAACAGGAAAAATTATTGTAATACATTAAATTTTTCAAGTAATTTTATGAAATTTTTTTTTTATAATAAAATGTTTATTTTAGAGGGCAATTACAATATAGCCCAATCAAATAAAGAGATGTACCAAAAAAAAAAAATATTGAAAACATAAACCACGTAATGAGAAAAAGGAGACTTGTATTTTTCAGACATATGGCAAGAATAAACGATAGCAGATTGATAAAACAAATGTTCGACAGAATAATAAATTTCACAACCAAACCGCCATATAGTTCCCAGTAACATTCAATGACCTTAAAGATGAAAAATTGAAACAGAAGACAAACAGAATCGGACAATTTAAAAAAAAAGCTAGAGTGATCTTTCAGGGGGGGGGGAGAATGAAAAAGTGACAGAAAAGGAAACATGAGCAAAACATGAAAAAGTGATTAAAATATTGATTTGGCAAGCTCTCTCTTAAGAACTATTTGGAAATAAAAGTTTATGTATTTTTCATGGAATAGAAACAATCATACCAAATATCAGTTACAATGTGGCAAAACAAGATTAAAAAAGAGCTTTACGTTAGAATGAATGATTCCAGATTTAATAAGAAAATTTTAAACACATGTAACAATAAAATCACATTAAATTTTAATCACAAATAACTAGAAATGGGAAAATTACAATTTTCATAAAAACTATACATTGTTTAAACCGATTATTTGGTTGGAAATTCTTGCTGAAGTTGAAAAAATATTGGGCAAAGAAAGGCTAAAAAATTCACCAAGCCTAAAAATCTTATGAAAAAACTATTTATATTTTTAAAATATTTACGAAAATGTTTAAAAGAGTGAATTTAAAATATAAAAAGAAAAACAATACTTTTTTGCAATCTACTCAAAAAATTACTGACATGTACAAAAAAAATTTTATTCAAAGAATTCTGGATACTTTTTTATGAGATCTTATAACAATGTTATTGTAAAATATTTACTTTTTTTACTGACCCGTTACAGCTGCTATATCACTAGTTTCGTTTAACTTTTTTTATTACATAATCCTTCCAACTGACATGTTCAGTGGATCCACCATCATCAGAGGAAAGCATAAAATTCGAACAAAACTCATTAAAATTTATTTTATACAAATGACTTAAGATATATCATCTGAAAATTTTAATAAATTCTCAAGAGTTTAGTTTCAATTTCATGTACTCTGATGATGGTGGATCCACTGAAACATGTCATAGAAAGTAGGATTATGTAAAAACAGGCAAAAAAAAAATCAAGTGATATAACAGCTGTAATAAGTCAGTAAATAAATAAATATTTTTACAATAGGATTGAATATAAGCTGCAAGATGAATTGTAAAGATTTATCTTATAAAATAATGTGGTAAAAACATACTTCAATTTTTTAATAAATTCCGGAAAACCACTATGACTATAATAACTTAAATTCAGAAATAAATAATTTAAGATTTTTTAAAAATATTGAAGCAAGATAAAAGCTTCTAAAATGATTAAATATGATTTTAAAAAATAATAAACTTTTCAATATTTACCCCAAAAAAATCATAAAATAAAAAAAGGGATAAAAATAAATAAAATAGGAACTCAGGTAGCAGCAAATGATTAAAAATTAAAAAAAAATTGGGGAAAAAACAAAAAAAAAAACATAAAATAATGATAATCTGCACTAAGGTATAAATGGTGCAAATATAAAATTAAAAAAATGTTAAACTAAAAACACATAACTAAAAAGATAAATATATATATATATAAATGAGATTAAATATTGATTACTATATTAAATAACTAAAATTAAAATTAATTCCAAAACAGAATAAAAGATGGCGCTAGTAAATGATGAGACACACCAAAAACGTAGAAGATTGATTAGTCAAAAAAAAAAAAAAAAAAAATCAGCGAAGGACAAGACACACAGCAACGCATCAAACTAATGTTTTGTATTTTGAATTTGATAGTTTGATTTTTTTTAAACGATCACTCACAAGAGGAGATAGAAGCTCCACCAAACTTTAACGGCAGTCTTGTCGTTGAAACAAACGTGTCTTCATGAAGGAAGAAGTGGTAGTAGTATTGAAGTAATAACTGAAGCACTGTAATTGAGCTTGGTTAAGAAGAATAAATTACAGGTTATAACAATTTAAAAAAAAATGAAACATCGTGTGAACAAAAGAAGAAAACGAAAAATAAAACAAATTATCGCAATAAAATAAGTTACGAAGCAGGTAAATAAAAAAAAACTAAGAAATTTCGGTGGGTGTGCATTAATGAAGAAAGTTTTTAAAATAAAACACGAAACAGTAATGTTTTCAATAATTATCACAACACTGGGAACTCGATATAAAAAATCTATGATTACAATAATTTTTTTTTAAAAAAAGTCATCAATTTTTTGATTATTGATCAACAACATTATTCAAATCGAATAATTTTCGACTACCACAACTTTTTACTGGTTTCTTGAAACAGATTTTCAAATGCTTCATCTACGTTATTTAGATCGTTGTCTAATTTTATCGTTTTTTTAGGTAACGGAGGAGGAACAGTCTTCTTCTCTTTAATATTCACGGTTGATTTATTTGAACATAACGGCATTGTTGGTGAAGATTTTTTCAAATATTTTTCCACTGTTGATTGTTTTTCTAATAAAGTTTCTTTCGGTAAAGAAGCTTCGAATTGTTTAGGGAATGCTAACGCATGACTCGATTTAGCTTTTGATATTTTTGGTAACGGTGGCGCTTGTTTAGCTTGTGCCATTTTCTCTTTCACCATTTGATGCCATGATTCTGATTTTTGAAGAACGTTCGGGAATGATGGTGATTTAGGATTGGGTGACGTCGATGTTGAAGATTGATGCTGTTGAATCGCTGATGACAATAAATGTGATTCAATTTTCTTGGCAGCGTTTTCATACCTATGTCGCATTTTATTTGTCACGGTTACAGCTTGTTGAGGACGTCCCATAACCCGGCTTACAGCGGTTTGCGCTTCTAATGAAACATATGGAGTAAACGCAGAAGGTCTATCGGTTTCATTCGACCAAAATGGTGATGAACTTGACATATTTTCATCTACATCGTTATTATCATCATCCAGAGATGAATTCTTTGAGAATCTTTCGACAGGTAAATTACCATGAACAACATTAGGTGACGATAAACCGTAAAATTGTTCCGTTAAATTATCAGGAGGTGATAAGATTCTAGGTGAAGGTGACGTTGTGTTACGAATATTTTCAGTGCTACTATTTCTAATGATGGCATTAATATTTTCAATACTACTTGATGCCGTACTATCAGAAATTTGTTTTTGTGGTGAAAAATTATGTGGAAAATAACCACTACTATTTATTTTTCCGGGTGAAACCGGGGAAACATCTAGACTGCTGTTAGATCTTATACTCGAAGAATAACCGGTGTCATTTGTGGAAGGAATGAAAGCATTCTGGTTCTGGATTAATGGTGGAGTTGGGACAAACGGTGAATTTGGTGACGGCTGGAAATGACTGATTTTATTTGCCGAAGTTTTATTATTGTTATGAATATTGACAAACGGTAAATTTTGAGGAGTGATTCTGTTATTATAAGGAATGTTATTCGATGATAATTCTGGAGCGATCCTTAAATTTGCATGACCGTCAATATCAGGAACCTTATCGATATGATGTTTATAAACTTGATGATGTGAGTGAGTCTGAATACTTTGAGGTATCGGTAATTTTACGTTACTTTCAAATGTTTGATTTGGATGAACTTTTTCTGATTCTAATGATTTTACCACATCGCTTACACGATGACTGGTTACTTTTTGAGGTGGTATTAAATACGGTTTATTAAAATCATGAGGTGTTTCTTTTATCACAGACGTCTGTGGTAACGATTGTGGTTGAGTAACCTTGTAATTAGGTTGGTATGGAACGAAACCTTTATTTGTTGGTATTTCATTGGACGATTTGAACGAATTTAATTTCTCTTGTGAGGGATATTGTTTCAAAATAGGTTTAGGTGATGGATTTTGACCAGAGAATTTTTGAGCGGCTAATTGTTTAACTGTTCCTGAAACAGATGGGGGTGTGTACAGATGTTGAACAGGTGCTGGCGAACGTTTTTCAGGAGGTTTAAACGCCGATTTTGGGGCATGTGAAAACTGATTTATTGGGCCAGGTGTCTTTTTTGCGACTGTGATCGAACCAAAAACCACTCCTTCATTATCGGACGATTTATTGCTATCTGAAGCCCATGGTAATCTATTTTGAATTGGTTGTGGTGTTCTTGCATACCTTAGATCTTGTTGCGAACCTTTGTCTTGCCAAAACTGTTGTTTTGTAGTAGCTAAATTCGGATTCGACTGTCTTCGTTGAACAGTCGGTGTCTCGAAAGCCGTTTTAATATTCGAAAAACGATTACTCCAAGGTGCTCCACCCCTAGCTTGTGGGTTATAAGAGATTGGTTTATTTTCTCTCTCATTTGACTGTTGAAGAAACGCTAAAAATTTCATGTCATTTAGTGTTTTTGGTTCAAAATTTATCGAGAATATATTTCTATCGTTATGATTCTTATTGCGTGAGCTGATCCCTAATTTACAATCCGAAAGATGACCATCATCAATTGAATTTCTATCGAATTCATCGCCCGAAGAAGCATCTGCTTCATAATAATTTGAAGGCTTAGGAATATCAATAGTGTTGGCACGTTTCATTTTCAGCTTTTTGGTACTTCTATTATGAAACCTATTTGATGTACTTGGTTTTTTATTATCAGTAGCCATTTGTAATAGTCTTTGTGCCGATGAAACAGCCTCCAAATCTTCTTCTGTTTCTCTATTTACTGGTTCATCTTCAGTACTAGAAATATCACCATCATCACTGTCTTCTCTACGTTTTTCCTCCTCCGTTATCTGTTTATTTATCGCAGCTTTATGTACAGCGATTTGAACCGATTGCTCCGGCGTGAAAAGAACTAAACTTGGATCGTATTCTAAAATACTGCTTCCGCTCGCATCTCCCATTATTCTTTCAGTTTCTTTATCGATCATATATGATACAGATGCCGATAATGGTTCAGGTTCTGGAACGTGCTGAACTTCTGCTCTATATAATATCGGTTTATGATACGTATGTTCTACAACCGGTAATTCTTCAGTGAATTCATCTGGTTTTGATAACAATTGTGAATTATCTTCTGATACTGAACGAACGCACATTGGGTTAAATTTCACGGGACGAAATACTCTTGATGCGATTGATTCATTGACGTTTGTTAAATTAGTTTGAGAAGTTCCTGCGCTCGGTTCTGGAGAAATGGCCAATTCTGGATTGCTTCGATTATTCGAATATGTTTGTGTTTCTTGCAATAATCTTCTAGCGTCAGCTAATTCTTCTCGACTAACACCGACCGTATGTCTCGATTGCCTAAACAATTTACGATTCGTGAATCTACGAGGGGGTGGATTGGGAGGCACATTCGGTTGCGGCGGTTGTTGTAAACGTAAACACGATTGTAAACGATTAACAAGTTGTACTAACGATTCCCTACGATTCTGATCGAGACCGGGTAAAGCACTCTCCAATTTTGAAAGCGCTCCTTGAACTTCCGCTAAAACTTCTGGACTTAAAAGACGTAAATCTTCCCCTGATTCTGTCCCTGAATCATCAACCCCACTACTTTGACTCGATTGAGACCGCAGAACTGATAGTGGAAACTCACCCTGACTCAGCATCGAATTTCCAGTTGCATCTGCAGCAGTCACGGCAACAATGTCTGCACAAGCTGAAAAATAACAAATGAAATTTCAGAATACTGATACACATGCTGAGAAGATTCAAAAGAAAGATCTTAGAGTTTTTTTTTTATCGATAAGGGTAGGTAATGACTGAAGAGTATGTAAAAATGAAGAATTGGATAGTCTCATAAAAAGCTGGGACATGCCTGTATCATAGTCCCAAAGTTTGAAATGGTAAGAGCTCATTGATAGAACTGAGTTAACAAGGGTGGTTAAATTAAAATGGATAAAATGACAATAATAGAAAGAAGGGGCGTCCTAGGAAGAAATGGGTGGATGATGTTACAAAGGAATTGATTTTGATAGAGGGTGAAAAGATGGTGGGCGTTAGCAACTAGCAAAGAGGATTGGAGGAGGATTTTGGAAGAAGCCAAAACCCACCAAGGGTTGTAGAGCTACAAGATGAATATAGTACATCATAAATACAAATCTCAAGTAGACAATGAATCCAACATCTGACTTCCAAGAATCAGTTTACTAACTAAATTTTCTATTAATTAAATTACATGCACTAAACATAAATTATGAGCTTTGTTTATAAGATGTCTATGGATGGAATTAAGAAAAATTTGTTTATAAGATGTCTATGGATGGAATTAAGAAAAATTTATCTTTTTTTTTTTTGATTGATTGTTTTGATGGGCAACCATTCCGTCTGTCAGTAAATTGTATCACAACTGTGTTCATGAATAATAACGTACAAGTTGTTCATAAAGATGCCAAAGAATTCCTGAAAAATCTGAATTTCAGCCACTGAATTGATTTGCATAGTACATGAAGCAGACACTTTTTATTTATTTTTTTTGTATAAAAATGGGAAATGATTTCGACCTTCCAACGTTAAGGGCTTGAAAAGAGTATTCAACACTTAAACTAAAAAGCCGTAAAGTCGTCGCCAAAATCAGCTGTTTAACAGCTGATTTTCGGAGACGAAGGTTCCTGGTTCAAATCCTAGTAAAGGTAGTTACTTTTGTACGGATTTGAATGCTAGGCAGTGGCTAGCGGTGTACTTTGATGGTTGGGGTTCAATTAACCATACTCTCTCAGGAATGGTCGACCTGAGTCTGCACAGACTACACCTCATTTACACGTCATACACATCATCCTCATCTCATTGGGTCATGGGGTTGCTTATTGTTCTGAATTGAACAGATTGCAACGTACACACATTAGGGATTTAAAAAAAAAACAAAAAAAATAAAAAACACAAACTCATATGTTCTGTTTACAAAGTTCCTGACAATCCAAATGGGTGAAACTTGGTAGAGATGTTACTTATAATTCAACTACAAAAATTACCCCTTAACAATTTCTAAAATGTACCCTTAAGAGATTGAAAATGGAGTTCAACCCTTGAACTAATTTTTTTTTTTTACCAAGTTCCAGATTAGTTGGATGGCTAAATTTTGGTGACATTATTTATAATGCAACTAAAAAAATTACCTGTTAACAATCTCCAAAATGTAAACTACCCCTAAAAGTTTAAAAAGGGTGTCCAACCCTTAAACCAATATTTTTTATTTACTAAGATCTGGATCAGATAGATGGCTGAAACTCGGTGGAAGTGTCCAAAAACATACATGTATCAGATTTTTCCAGAACAGAAAATCTTATCTATTATTTATTTATAACGTAAATGAAAAATTATTGAAATAAAACAAAATTATACCTGGGTGAAGCCAAGACAGGCAACTAGTATTTATTTAGTGTAGGATTTTAAGGAAAATATCGATACTATTCCTTTTATCAATAAAACAGAGATGATAAATTGAATTATTGAAACAAAAAATTACATTTATACTATATTAATTTTCCAAAATTGCTTTAACTTTGAGAATAGTTTCTGTCTCATATCCATTACGGTATTTTAATGCGGGGTAATTCTAATATGGATAGCATGTACAGGATTTTTAAAATTCAAAATAAAGCTAATTATGTGTTTGATGGAAGCTCCACCTCACCTCAAGTAGACCACTATTTAAGGAGCTTAAATTGCTTACAGCACCCTCAATCTACATTTTTGAGGTGATAATGTACGGTAGGCAAAATACTTTTATGCAAAATTTTAATGTTCATTATTATCATAACATGCCCAAAACGGGCAGGTGGAGTGTTATTTTAATTGTACTCTATCTGTTTGGTCCAGAGCTAAAAAAAATAGTTCTGTTTCTTATCACATAGTCAGCCACTTATATGACTGAACTATTTAAGAACAGAAGAGGTAGAGGTGTAAAAGACACTAGTCAGAGTTATCTCCTCTGAGAGTAATGAATTTCACTACGCAGCCAGACCCTGTGGTGAATGAAGTGAAGGTGTCATTTGCAGGGTGGAAAGTGAGTGCTTTTCGGAGGGCCTGGCATGCTGATAAGCATACTCTTTCAACTCAGTGAGGAAGGCAATGGTAAACCATTTTATTCCTCGTTTTTACTTAGTAAAACCTCTAGAGGTTCAAACCAGCCTTTCGGCTGTTGACCTAAACAACAACAACATTATCATAACACAAGAAACATATAAAAGATAATTAAGTAATAAAAAACAACACTGAATTATTTGAACAAAAAACGACTTATGCCAGGAGAAAATACATCAAATAATTACCACAATTTTACAAATGTTGTGCAAATTTCAATTGATTTAAAACAAATCTGAATAAACAAAAAAACTAACCTCAATAAACATAACCTAATTTTAATCATAAGTCAAAGACGCAAAATGAAAATCAACCTCAGTTTGGCTTAAAAATACAGAAAATTATTCTTTCACGCTAAACTAGGCTCTGTAGAGAAAAATGTTCATATATAAGTTGTAGATCTTTAAATTTCCTATAAATTTGATTATATACACTTTTGTCGTAAAGTGCATACCAAGGCTGAAATCTTAAAAAAAAATATTTTTTACACGTGAGAAAAAAAAAACAGAAAATCGCAAATTACCGTTAAAACTAAGTGTTATACAAAAAAATGTTAAAATAAAAGTTGTAGGATTTTATATTCTCTACAACTGTTATTATACACTTAGCGCTAAAATGCATAATAGTTGCAATCTTAAAAAACAATTTTTTATGAGAAAACAGCCTTACCAAGAATTTCAGCAGACATGGCGCCTACCCTATCTTGTAGAGAATAAAAAATGTAGTAAAAAAGGCGATTTTAAAAAAATCGTAGGAGCCGTTTTTAAGAAAATCACAAAAAATTGAAAAATGACACGAATAAACTATATAGTTCAGCCGTTCTTAGTTTGCTCCTACAGTCAACAAACAAAAGCCAGCTACTACAGGGTGCACGCTAGAGTCTGCGATTTAATGGATGTCGTATTAACTATTTTTTAAATTATAAGTACTTAAAGTACTAAAAACATCAGTCATGATATGATGTAGGCCTAACCATTTCATTTAGAAAAATATCTTTAAAAGTATTTTGTATTTAAATACTTTTGAAAGTATTTTGTTGTTACTTTTTAATCAGCAAGTACACATTTTTATATAATGCGCATGCTCAGTGACGTCATTATTTGTTTACATTAGGAGCTAACTAAGAGAGGCTGGACTATACTACTTCTGGTTGATCGATTTTGATGAAAATGTTCGTATCGGGTCCTATAGTGGTATCTAACTTAAGTTTCAAGATTGTACAATGTTCCGTTCTTGAGATATTCTGTTCACACACATATATGCGCGCGCGCACACACACACACGCGCACGCAGACCAAATGCTAAAAACATGTTTTTTGGGTTCAGGGGTCTGAAAACGCATAGATCCAGTGAAAACTCAATTTCAAAAAATCGACATGAAAAGAATAATTTCCTTCCTTTAAATTCATATAGGCAAGAGAAGTAAAAATTACTTGATTGATAAGACTTTTTACAGGGTACAAGAATTTCTTTCAAAATAAATATAAACACCAAAAAACACTGAAGCGAATGCTAAGAAAATTGTAAACTATTGTGTAAATATTAGAAGATGTATAAATTCTTGACATCTGTTATACTTCTTGGGGAGTTTCCTGGACACTATTAAAATATATATCTATAAAAAAAGATTACCTTTGTGTTCTGCCATTACGTTACGGAGTCGAGCTCGGATTTTACGTCTACCTTCGTAATCTGAACAGTCCTGCAACTGTAATAAAAGGAAAACAAATTTACCGTTGATAAATTTACCAGTTAATTAACTTCATACATCTATTGTAAACATTTTAAAGGCTGATGAAAATCATGATGAATAAATTATGGAAGAAGACTGTTTTTAAAGTTTCATCACACTTTGTTTCTGCCATTTTCAGTGTGTAGTTCTGAATGTTGGACCCCAACAGCTCAGTGGCTGAGGTTGGGGTCAGCCACTGATGACCACATCAGTCATGAGGTTTTTGATACCTTTAGCAGGGAATTGATTGTTCACTATAACAGAAATAAAGGTATTAGACAAGATATTAATGTACACAAGAGTGAACACCTTACTGTTGGTGAGCAAGGAAATGATATTCAGCTAGGTAGGGGCGTAGTGAAAAGCTGTGAAAGTTTTTGATACCTGGGAATCATCTTTAATAAGAGTGAAACTTGTGCAGTGGAAGTAGACAGCAAGATTTCCCAAGGGCAAAGGGTTATAGGGCAGTTAAATTCTGTCCTTTGGAATGATAAAATATGGAAGGAGACAAAGATTAATATGTATCATACTCTCCTGGAGAGTGTGTGTACCTATGGTGCGGAAGTGTGGGTATTGACAAAGAGAAAAATCTGGTGTGAAACACTCACACAACTTTCTCTTGCCAATGCAAATGATTAATAATAAACCTAACATTATTAATAAAATATTAGAAATAAACAAAAACTAACCTCAAAAACATAACCTTATTTTAATCACGAGTGAATGACGCAAAATGACAATCGAACTCAGTTTGGCTTAAAAATACGGAAAATCACACTTTCACGCTAAACTAGGCTCTGTAGAGAAAAATGCTCTAAACAAAAGTTGTAGATCTTTTAATTTTCTATAACTTTTATTATATACACTTTTGTCGTAAAATGCATACTAAGGCCGAAATATTTAAAAACTCAATTTTTCTCACGTTTTCGTGAGAAAAAAACAGAAAATTGCAAATTACCGCTAAACTAAGCGTTATACAAAAAAATGTTGGAAATAAAAGTTGTAGAACTTTAAATTTTCTACAACTTTTATTATATAAGTTTTTGCGCTAAAATTTTTATTAAAGTCGTAATCTTAAAAAAACAACGTTTTTACGTGAAAACAGCCTCACCGAGAATTTCAGCAAACATGGCGCCTACCCTATCTTGTAGAGAATAAAAAAATTGAGTAAAATAGGCGATTTTAAAAAAAATCGTAGGACCAGTTTTTGAGAAAATCGCAAAAAACTGAAAAATTATACGAATAAACTACTACTTCCGGTTGACCGATTTTGATGAAAATGTTCGTGTCGCGTCCGGTAGTGGTATGTAACTTAAGTTTCAAGTTTCAAGTTCGTACGATGTTCCGTTCTTGAGATATTCTGTTCACACACACACACACACACAGACACACACACACACAGACACACAGACACACACACAGACCAATCGCTAAAAACATGTTTTTTGGGTTCAGGGGGTCTGAAAACGTATAGATCCGGTGAAAACTCGATTTCGAAAAATCGACATGAAAACAATACTTTCCTTCCTATATATTCATATAGGCAAGAGAAAGTAAAAAAGGGTCGCCTAAAAGCAGTGACCTTTAAGACCTTTTTAAAAAAATCTGAACAGCTTTTTCAAGTTGCTTAAAGATAAAGACACCAGAGTCATCGGAAAAACTCAAGCTCCATCGTCAATGATTTGTACAGATAAAATCAGAGAGATCAGATCCCAAAATATGAAGAATTATCAGGAAAAATGTAAGAATCCTAAATACAAACCAAAAAGGATTTCTAAAATTTGATTCAAGCGGTCCAATTAGGCCGTAAAAGCAAAAAAAAACTAAGATGCTCCATACATATAAGGTACAAGGAAAATGCAGTCCGGAATGTTGAAAAACCTCTTGACTCAAGAATTTTCATTAATGGTTTGGACTGAGCAATACATGATGCCGGCCGCGTTGGCGATGTTGGTAACGTGCTCGCCTCTCATCACGCGGTCTTGGGTTCGAATCCCACTAGGGCATGGCATTTTTTCATACGTTACAAAAATTAATTTCATCCTTCACCGTCTGCATTAGCAGCAATTTGCAAAACAGTCGGACGTTAAACCAAAAAAAAAAAAAAAAAATACATGACTCAGTAGAGAGATGGAGGATCATACTACAGACCATCAGTATCCTGGGAGGGCCAGGCACACATCAAAAACATAAATTGGAGGTGGTTATGCAAAAAGGAACCATTTTACATAAAAGTTTATTTTCAGATATGAAGAGTTAACACACTTTTCTTACATTCTTGTGTGTTTTTAGGTTTTGATCTTTAAAATGACAATGGTAAAAGTTTCTTTAACAAAAAATGTTGAAATTTTTTCAGGTTAATTCATTTTTTCAAGAAAATTGTGACTTGGTTTCTTTTTGCAGCATAATAACACTGAGGGTTACTGATAAAATTTGCTATAATAACAGCATTTTTCGTAAGGAAAACACAGGACAGGTAGGGGTAATGGTACAAGGTAAGAGAAATTATAGAAAGTTATACAGTAAAACCTCCACAAATGACTACCTCTTCTAAGCGACCAGTTTTTTCGGGAACCATAATATTTATTAACTATTCTTTCCCAAAAAAATTTACCTCCGCTAAACGACCACTCTTTAATCCGACCGCAATTGGTACAAACGAGCAAAAGCGAACTTTTTACTTTCTCTTGCCTATATGTATAAATAGGAAGGAAAGTATTGTTTTCATGTCGATTTTTCACCGGATCTATACGTTTTCAGACCCCCTGAACCCAAAAAACATGTTTTTAGCGATTGGTCTGTGTGTGTGTGTGTGTGTGTGTGTGTGTGTGTGTGTGTGTGTGTGTGTGTGTGTGTGTGTTTGTGTGTATACAAAATATCTCAAGAACGGAACATTGCACGAACTTGAAACTTAAAACTTAAGTTGCATACCACTACCGGACCCGACACGAACATTTTCATCAAAATCGGTCAACCGGAAGTAGTAGTTTATTCGTGTAAATTTTCACTTTTTTGCTATTTTTTCAAAAACTGGTCCTACGATTTTTTTAAAAATCGCCTCATTTACTAAACTTTTTATTCTCTACAAGATAGGGTAGGCGTCACGTTTGCTAAAGAACTGGGTAAGGCTGTTTTTACGTAAAAACATTTTCTTTTCAAGATTGCGGCTTTAATATGCATTTTAGCGCAAAAATGTATATAATAAAAGTTGTAGAGAATATAAAATTCTACAACTTTCATTTCAAACGTTTTTTTTTTGTAAAACGCTTAGTTTAGCGGTAATTAGCGATTTTCTGTTTTTTCTCACGAAAACGTGTGAAAAATTGATTATTTTAAGATATCGGCCTTGGTATGCATTTTACGACAAAAGTGTATTTAATCAAATTTATACGAAATTAAAAGATCTACAACTTTTATTGAAAGCGTTTTTCTCTACAGAGCCTAGTTTAGCGTGAAAGAGTGATTTTCCGTATTTTGAAGCTTAACAGGTCGATTTTCATTTTCCGTCTTTCACTCATGATTAAAATAAGGTTATGTTTTTAGAGGTTAGTTTTTTTTTTATTTCTAATGTTTTATTACTAATGTTAGGTTATATTGTTAATCATTTGCATTGGCAAGAGAAAGTTGTGTGAGTGTTTCACACCAGATTTTTAATTTAATAAAATAATATAGTGGAAATTAAAGGTACATGGACAAACGTATGTAATACAGAATAGCCATACGCTACATATTGATACTGCTACTTCAGGTAGGCTTAAAATAAAAATCTGGTGTGAAACACTCACACAACGTTCTCTTGCCAATGCAAATAATTAACAATAAACCTAACATTAGTAATAAAACATTAGAAATAAACACACAAACTAACCTCAAAAAACATTAGTGAAATACACAAAATTAAAATCGACCTCAGTTTCGCTTAAAAATACGGAAAATCACTCTTTCGCGCTAAACTAGGCTCTGTAGAGAAAAACGCTTTCAATAAAAGTTGCAGATCTTTTAATTTTCAATAATTTCGATTATATACACTTTTATTATAAAATGCATACTAAGGCCGAAATCTTAAAAAAATCTATTTTTCTCACGTTTTCGTGAGAAATAAACAGAAAATCGCTAATTACTGCTAAACTAAGCGTTATACAAAAAAATGTTTGAAATAAAAGTTGTAGGTTTTTAAATTCTCTACAACTTTTATTATATACATTTTTGCTCTAAATTGCATATTAAAGCCGTAATCTTAAAAAAACTATGTTTTTACGTAAAAACAGCCTCACCCAGAATTTCAGCAAACATGACGCCTACCCTATCTTGTAGAGAATAAAAAATTGAGTAAACCAGGCGATTTTAAAAAAAATCGTAGGACCAGTTTTTGAGAAAATCGCAAAAAAGTGAAAAATTACACGAATAAACTACTACTTCCGGTTGACCGATTTTGATGAAAATGTTCGTGTCGGGTCCGGTAGTGGTATGTAACAAGTTTCAAGTTTCAAGTTCGTACGATGTTCCGTTCTTGAGATATTCTGTTCACACACAGACCAATCGCTAAAAACATGTTTTTTGGGTTCAGGGGGTCCGAAAACGTATAGATCCGGTGAAAACTCGATTTCTTAAAATCGACATGAAAACAATACTTTCCTTCCTATATATTCATATAGGCAAGAGAGTAAAAATAGCTGACGATTTTCATAATGAAGAGAGAGATTTAGTTCAACCTGGACAACACGCGAATCATGAAGTCATAGTTCACTGTAAAGCCATCTCAACATGCGATGAAAATGACGAGTAGGAAAATGATTTGTTTACAACAGTTACTGAACAGTGCCAAAACGACAGCATGATGGAAGGAAGTAGCACGAACGAGAGTGATTTCGAGGGCGAGGAAGAAGTAGAGGGATTTGAAGATGTTTTTGTAATGCCAACAGGAAAAAGTTTAGAAGCTCTCAGTGTTTTAACACGTTGACTGCCGCACTAAATTTTATGACACTTACAGCGGGGCCATCGTACTTTTTTTATTTTACACATTTTATTCCTTTTTTTCTTATTTTACTTCATTTATTAATTAAAATAATAACAGCTATTTTTTTTTTGTAAAATTAAGTTGTGACATAATTTTGGGTCACATGGCCTGCTGGAATGATTTTACATTTGAGAGCCATGTGACCCATTTTTGCGTCACAATAAAAACAGTAATTAAAATAATTGGGTTTAGTTCCAAAGTATTCTAGACTATTTCTTTTAACAAAAATAAGCAAAAGAAATAATAAAATTTAAAATAATAGCAACATTTTAGTACAGGACAACAAGGATAACTACCTGTATACGAAATATCCATTATTTGAAAAATACCAACTATTTAAACAATCTTAAGTGCATTATGTCGCTCTCTGAAGCTGTGGCTTTTGAAACCACAAAACATGGCTTAAAAATCAGTCATGTACTGTGACTCATTTTTGATACACGTGGCCCATTTTTTAAGACATGTGTGACACATATTTGGGTCACATAGCAGTCAAAGTGTTAAAAAACATGGCCCGAGAACAAAAAGTACCGTGACTGCAGGATTTACTGGTAGAAGCTGAGGCCATTATAGAAAAAACAAGAGTTGCACAAGAAACAACAAACTGTTAAACAAACAACAATCGAAAATTACTTTAATTAATTTTTATAACAATTTATTTTAAAATGTTTTCTCAGTATTATATATCTCGTATGTGATAAACTACAGTGCTCACAGTAAGAATCGTTATTTTAAGCAAGTTTTACATTATGCGTAGTAGGCTACTATCATGCACAATCTACTAATAAAAAATCTGGTGTGGAACACTCACACAACTTTCTCTTGCCAAAACAAATGATTAACAATATAACCTAAGTTTAGCACTAAAACATTAGAAATAAACAAACTAACCTCAATAAACATAATCTTATTTTAATCATGAGTGAAAGACGCAAAATGAAAATCTACCTCAGTTTGGCTTAAAAACATGGAAAATCATTCTTTCACGCTAAACTAGGCTCTGTAGAGAAAAATGCTCTAAATAAATGTTGTAGATCTTTTAATTTCCTATAAATATGATTATATATGTACTTTTGTCGTTAAGTGCATACTAAGGCCCAAATCTTAAAAAAATCAATTTTTCATCTAAACTAAATACTATTGGTACAAAGGTCTTAACTCAACTTAAGACCTTTTGTACAACTAAAAAAGACTGAGAAACTAAATTTAATGGTATAATTTACAATTAAGATCTTTATACCGTTACACGAAGAGAAAATTTTTATAAAGCCATTTAGACCAGTCAATGTAATTAAATTCAGGAGTTAGCTACAATTAAGCCCTTGGTACCAATGGAAAGAGAAAATTTTTCTGAACTGGGTAGTGCACTTAACTCAAAACCAACAATTTTTGAGTTAAAACCGTTATACCTATCACCACAGATACAGAACAATTATAATAAAATAAACAAAAATCACCACTGACCAAATCTCGTAATTGTTGTTCGTCCCAGATGTTATCTAAATCTTCAATTTCTTGCTGCTGTGTACTTGTCACACTAGCCTGGAACAAACAAAATTTATAAAACATTATTTTTAATAAACATTCAACGAATATATTTTTACTTTCTCTTGCCTATATGAATATATAGGAAGGAAAGTATTGTTTTCATGTCGATTTTAAGAAATCGAGTTTTCACCGGATCTGTACGTTTTCAGACCCCCTGAACCCAAAAAACATGTTTTTAGCGATTGGTCTGTGTGTGAACAGAATATCTCAAGAACGGAACATCGTACGAACTTGAAACTTGAAACTTAAGTTACATACCACTACCGGACCCGACACGAACATTTTCATCAAAATCGGTCAACCGGAAGTAGTAGTTTATTCGTGTAATTTTTAACTTTTTTGTGATTTTCTCAAAAACTGGTCCTACGATTTTTTTAAAAATCGCCTGGTTTACTCAATTTTTTATTCTCTACAAGATAGGGTAGGCGTCATGTTTGCTGAAATTCTAGGTGAGGCTGTTTTCACGTAAAAACAAAATTGTTTTAAGATTACGGCTTTAATATGCATTTTAGCGCAAAAATTTATATAATAAAAGTTGTAGAGAATTTAAAAACCTACAACTTTTATTTCATCCTTTTTTTTGTATAACGCTCAGTTTAGCGGTAATTTGCGATTTTCTGTTTTTTTCTCACGAAAACGTGAAATAAATCGATTTTTTTTAAATATTTCGGCCTTAGTACGCATTTTACGACAAAAGTGTATAAAATAAAATTTATAGAAAATTAAAAGATCTACAACTTTTATTTAAAGCATTTTTCTCTACAGAGCCTAGTTTAGAGAGAAAGAGTGATTTTCCGTATTTCTAAGCCAAACTGAGGTTGATTTTCATTTTGCGTCTTTCACTCATGATTAAAATTAGGTTATTTTATTGAGGTTAGTTTTTTGTTTATTTCTTATGTTTTATTACTAATGTTAGGTTTATTGTTAATTATTTGCACTGGCAAGAGAAAGTTGTGTGAGTGTTTCACACCAGATGTTTGTAAACACACAGGCACAATTTTGTAATGGAAAGCAGAAGGTCCTTGATATGATTCTTTTTTTTTTTTTTGTTTAACGTCCGACTGTTCTGCAATTACTGCTAATGCAGACGGTGAATGATGAAATGATTTTTTGTAACGTATGAAAAAATGCCATGCCTGAATGGGATTCGAACCCAAGACCGCGTGATGAGAGGCGAGCACGTTACCAACAGGAATCATTGATATGATTCCTGGCTATGGTTTGAAAGTAATTGAATTGGTGAGTGGAAAAAGGGTAATATTCCAAAATCCTTATTTTCGAGAAATTAAAAAAAACTGTTTTGTGACTGTTTTTGGTTTAATGGTAAAATGTTCAATTGGTCATTTGTAGTACTATATTAAACCTTTTTAATGGTCACTTTAGAATTTGTTTTACAATAATTATGGGATTGATTTTTGATTATTAATATGTTGACTCTGCCCATCACAGACAGGTGGAGTGTCAAATTATTTACACTCACTCTGTTCGTTGCAGGGCTAAAATAAATAGTTCTGTTTCTTATTACATGGTCAGCCAATTAAATGACTGAATCATTTAAGAACAGAAGAGGTAGAGGTGCAAAAGACACTAATCAGAGTTGTATCCTCTGAAAGTAATGAATTTCATTCATTACTCACGAAAATGTGTGAAAAATTGATTTTTTTAAAGATTTCGGCCTTAGTATGCATTTTACGCCAAAAAAGTATATAATTAAATTTATAGAAAATTAAAAGATCTACAATTTTTATTAACAGAATTTTTCTCTACAGAGCCTAGTTTAGAGAGAAAGAGTGATTTTCCGTATTTCTAAGCCAAACTGAGGTTGATTTTCATTTTGCGTCTTTCACTCATGATTAAAATAAGGTTATGTTTTTGAGGTTAGTTTTTTTTATTTCTAATGTTTTATTACTAATGTTAGGTTATATTGTTAATTATTTGCAATGGCAAGAGAAAGTTGTGTGAGTATTTCACACCAGATTTTTTCAATTATTGAAATAAACCATGTCAGTATTAAATTTAATGTACTGTTGGCCGCCTCCGTAGCGTAGTGGTTAGCGCTTAGCCTACCACGCTGAGATCCCGGGTTTGATTCCCGGCCGGGGTCGGGAAATTTTCACAAGTCAAAATCCACAGTTACAACTACAATATCTACCGTAATCGCTAATGATCAAACAGTTGATGCGACTTTAAAAAAATAAATTTATAAAAAATAAAAAATATAGGCTTACTGTAATTAAACATTAAGAAAGTTACCCCGAATATGAAGTTACATGGTATGTACAAGTGGGCACAAGTACCTTAAAGTTGGGGTATAAAATTGATCTAAACACCAAAATAAAAATTATTGGAACTTTAAGGGGGGAATCCACTGAAAATTGAAACTTTTTTTCTTTTAAGTCACTGGAAGTTTACATTTAATAGACACTTAAGATATACAAAGAAGAATGTTTCCTTAAATTTTCATAATTTTACCCCTTACCCTCCCCAAAATAAGTAGTTTGGGGTTGAAAAACATTGCTTAACAAAAACAAACATAACTTCACTGCTATTAATCTATTAAATTGATTTAAAAGTAGAAATAAGAGTAAGAAAGATCTAATGGCTGTAGCATTGAATAAACTTTGAAGTTAATACAAATATTTACTATTACATTTTTAATTTTTGGACAAATTATTTCTAAATTTTCAGGTTTAAACCTCTTATGATAATTTTGGCCCAAATAATTTGGTGTTGTACATACTATTTCCATTAGAGGAGAGTGTGCTGATTAATGTTTAATTATAAATTTATCTAAATTACAACTCAAGTTCTGTGAGAAAGGAGCTTCAAAATGGTGAAAAAAATTACATGTTGAACACTTTTAATTCGCGAGATATTAGGTTTCAAAATCCATGTATTTTCATGAGGCAAAAATATAGTATTTCACCACGGAGACGGACTTATTGTTTATTTTTTAAAATTTTTATTAGTAAAAATTCGGTAAAAATGGTTGTACTATTTGAAAGAGCACATACTTCAGAGAGTCAAAATCGCGAAAAAATTTACAAAAATAAAATTTATTAAGGTATTTTTGTGTAGATTCCCCCCTTAATAAGTTTACAAAAACCTTAAATTAGGATTTTTTTTTTGAAACTTCCATAAAAGTAATAAAAAAAATATTTAAAAAGTGATAAAAAATAATACCGGTTAACAGATAAATAGATAAAATATGATATGTTGTTGTTTAGATCAACAGCCGAAAGGCTGGTTTGAACCTGCAGAGGTTTTACTAAGTAAAACGAGGAGTGAGGTGGTTTACCATTGCCTTCCTCACTGAGTGGAAAAGTACGCTTATCAGCATGCCGGGCCCTCTGAAAAGCACATATTTCCCACTCTGCAAATGACACCTTCACTTCATTCACCACAGGGTCTGGCTGTATAATGAAATTCATTACTTTCAGAGAAGATAACTCTGATTAGTGTCTTTTACACCTCTACCTATTCTGTCATTAAATGATTCAGTCATTTAATTGGGTGACCATGTGATAAGAAACAGAACTATTTATTTAAGCCCTGCAACGAACAGATTGGGTGTAAAAAATTTGACACTCCATCTGACTGTTTTGGGCAGGAATCATTGTTACTAAAAAGAATGAGAGATATTGCTGCTACAAAAAGTTCTATTTTAATTAAAAAATTTAAAAAAATTACTGTATAGTTAGTACTAGTGCGTTAAGAATATTTCATAAAGGATTTTACCGTAGTTTATTTCGTTAATTTATTTAGTTTTGAAATTCTATATTTTCAGTTTGTTTTTATAATCTTTAGTACTCTTAATTTGCAATAAATTAAGAGTTTTTTTAAAGAAAAGTTTACGTTAGCCTTTATTAACCTTTTAAACATTTTTTAGGTTATATTACATTGTTAAGGTATAGTGTATCAAATTACAGAAATTAGCGTATTTGATTATCAGAACCGTATGATATATTTTATACCTGCCCATAACTGTCAGGTGGAGTGTCAAATTATTTACACTCGATCTGTTAGTTGCAGGGCTAAAATAAATAGTTCTGTTTCTTATCACATGGTCAGCCAACTAAATGACTGAATCATTTAAGAGCAGAAGAGGCAGAGGTGTAAAAGACACTAATCAGAGTTATCTATTCTGAAAGTAATGAATTTCATTAAACAGCCAGACCCTGTGGTGAATGAAGTGAAGGTGTCATTTGCAGAGTGGAAAATATGTGCTTTTCAGAGGGCCTGGCATGCTGATAAGTGTACTTTTCCACTCAGTGAGGAAGGCATTGGTAAACCACCTCACTCCTCGTTTTACTTAGTAAAACCTCTACAGGTTCAAACCAGCCTTTCGGCTGATGACCTAAACAACAACATATTTTATACAATAAAATATTCAACATAATAATAAATAATCATAATAATAATAATAATAATAATAATAATAATAATACTGATAATAGTAAGTGAAAAACTAACACGTGATTAAGGAAGAAAAAAGAAAACAAATCGCCGACAACAGTTGAAACGCAGATCTACATTAGAATCCATAATAAGATTAAGAAGAAGATACGCAACAAAGTTCACAATGCAACTACAACGAACATACAAGTTTAAAAACTGAGTCACTGCGTATGGAAATGGAATTCGAGAAACGCCAAACGCCAACCGCACAGAGAACAGAATAAAATGTCGGCGAGTAAAGATCAACAACGAAAGTACGGGTGGAAAACAAACGAATGTATTACTAAAACGTACAACTGAACCGCGCACCGTTCTTGCGGTACAGTCGTTTTAACGGAGGCCAAGTTGTGACTGTGCCCTGCCCAAAATAGGTGCGCTCAGTCTTGTAAACCCGTCACTATTTCTGTCGTTGCTTTGCTAGTTTCAACCGAGAGAATGAACAGCCAGCTGATTTGAAAGAAAGGCGCACAGCCTGCAATAATCGCCGCATTTTCCTCTGCCAAGCCCAAATCGTCGTAAAATAAAATAAAATGTGTGGTATTAAAATTATCTTATCAAAAAGCATGTTATCAATTAAAAAAAAAATTTGGTGTGAAACACTCACACAACTTTCTCTTGCCAATGCAAATAATTAACAATATAACCTAACAATAGTAATAAAACAATAAAAAATCTGGTGCGAAACACTCACACAACTTTCTCTTGCCAGTGCAAATAATTAACAATAAACCTAACATTAGTATTAAAACATTAGAAATGAACAAAAAACTAACCTCAAAAAACATTAGTGAAATACGCAAAATTAAAATCGACCTCAGTTTAGCTTAAAAATACGGAAAATCGCTCATTCAAGCTAAACTGTACAAAAATAAAAGTTGCTTAAAATAAAAGTTGTAGATCTCTTAATTTCCTATAAATTTTATTTTATACATTTTTGTCGTAAAATGCATTCTAAGGCCGAAATCTTAAAAAAATAGATTTTTCACACGTTTTCGTGAGAAAAAAACAGAAAATTGCTAATTACCGCTAAACTAAGCGTTATACAAAAAAAGTTTGAAATAAAAGTTGTAGAATTTTACATTCTCTAAAACTTTTATTTAGTAAACCATGCGATTTTAAAAAAAATCGTAGGACCAGTTTTTGAGAAAATCGCAAAAAAGTCAAAAGTTATACGAATAAACTACTACTTCCGGTTGACCGATTTTGATGAAAATGTTCGTGTCCGGTCCGGTAGTGGTATGTAACTTAAGTTTCAAGTTCGTACGATGTTCCGTTCTTGAGATATTCTGTTCACACACACACACACACACACACACACACACACACACACACACACACACACACACACACACACACACACACACACACACACACACACGCACACACACACACGCGCACACACACACACACTCTAAATAAAAGTTGTAGATTTTTAATCTCCTATAAATTTGATTAGGGTATACACTTTTGTCGTAAAATGCATAGACTACTAAGGCCGAAATCTTAAAAAAATCGATTTTTCACACGTTTTCGTGAGAAAAAAAACAGAGAATCGCTAATTACCGCTAAACTAAGCATTATACAAAAAAATGTTTGAAATAAAAGTTGTAAGATTTTAAATTCATTTTTTATTATATATAAGTTTTTGCGTTAAAATGCATATTAAAGCCGCAATCGTAAGAAAACAATATTTTTACGTCAAAACAGCCTCACCAAGAATTTCAGCAACATGGCGCCTACACTACCTTGTAGAGCATCAAAAATTTAGTAAACTAGACGATTTTTAAAAAAATCGTAGAACCAGTTTTTGAGAAAATCACAAAAAAGTGAAAAATTACACGGATAAACTACTACTTCCGGTTGACCGATTTTGATGAAAATGTTCGTGTCGGGTCCGGTAGTAATATGTAACTGAAGTTTCAAGTTTCAAGTTCGTACGACGTTCCGTTCTTGAGATATTCTGGTCACATACAGACACACACACAGACCAATCGCTAAAAACATGTTTTTTGGGTTCAGGGGGTCTGAAAACGTGTACTTCCGGTGAAAATTCGATTTCGAAAAATCGACATGTAAACAATACTTTCCTTCCTATATATTCATATAGGCAAGAGAAAGTAAAAATATATATACAGAGAATCACTAATTAACGATAAACTACCCGTTGTTTAATTTTTTTTAAAGCAACACTATGTTTGTACCTAAATGTTCTACAACTTTGATTGTAATATTTTTTCCCCCCAAAACCGTAATCTTTAAAAAACAATTTTTACCACGAAAGTAAAGCCCCCAAGAATTTCAGCAGACACAGCGCTTATACCCTATCTTGTAAAACACAAAAATGTAGTAAATATAGCGATTTTAAAAAAAAAAATATCGTAGAAGTCGTTTTTGAAGAAGTCATAAATAAGAAAAATTGCGCCAATAATATATTACTACTATCGGTTGACCAATTTTGATGAAAATTATTGTGTCGGGTTCCCTAGTGGTACCTAATTTAAGTGAATTTTTCATCAACAACGAACGTTATTCCGTTATTGACATATCTTGTTCACACACACTTGCAAACCAATCGATAAAAACATGTTTTTGGGTTCAGGGGGCGTGAAAACGTGTATTTACGGTAAAAAAACTCGATTTAAAAAATCTACATAAAACCAATACTTTCATTCCTATATAGGCCTATTCATACAAGGCACGAGAAAGTAAAAAAATATTAAAGCACCAAAATTAAAATCCATAAAAATCTCCACATTTCACAATTCGTACAATAAACAAATAAATTCTTCCAGGATTATTTATTTAATAATAAAGAAAGTGTTTTATTTAAAGAATCCCAAATAAACAAAGACAAATGTGCTATTTCATTGTGAAAAAAGAAAAAAAAATTAGAACAATAAACTGAATGATTTCAAAGCCGTAAAACTTAAATTCTAAGTAAATAAATAAAAAAAACATTAACGGGCCTACAAAAGATTCAGCGTTTATTATTGAAATCTCGCGTTTTAGGGTACATTTAACAATGTAAACGAACCTTTTAATGGCAGGGCATCTCTATTATATAATCGCCTTCCCATTTAAAACACAGAATGTTCCAAAAGTTACTTTACCCAACTGAAAAATTAAGTAAATAAAATCAAATCTGGTGTAAAACACTCACAGGACTTTCTCTTGCCAAAGTATATAATGTACAATACCGGGTGAGCATAAAGTCTTGCCCTGATTATAAAAATTTATTGCAGAATAACTGATTGACATAATAATTTAAATTTGATGCTGTTACATAGGTTAGTGTTAATAGTTTTTTTTAAGATTACTTACATTAGTAAACTTCAACGTGTGCCCCCTTGGTAGCTCGGAGAATGTCGAAGCGGTATTCCAGTTCCCGCCAGGTGTTTTGTAACATGTGTTCTGTCACAGTACCCACAGCAGCTTGTATCCTAGCCTTCAGTTCGTCAACGTCAGCAACTGTGTGGCGAAGACTCTATCCTTGATATAGCCCCAGAAAAAAAAGTCAAGGGGAGTAATGTCTGGAGAGCGGGGTGGCCAGGGTGTTGGACCATCCCTTCCAATCCACCGATTTGGAACTGGAATACCGCTTCGACATTCTCCGAGCTACCAAGGGGGCACACGTTGAAGTTTACTAATGTAAGTAATCTTAAAAAAAAACTATTAACACTAACCTATGTAACAGCATCAAATTTAAATTATTATGTCAAACAGTTATTCTGCAATAAATTTTTATAATCAGGGCAAGACTTTATGCTCACCCGGTATAACCTAAGTTTGATCATGAGTATACAATGTAAAATGAAACACACCCTCTGTAGAACTTAAAAGTACGGAAAATCAGTAATTGCCTCTTAATGAAGCTCTGTAGAGAAAAATGCTTGTAATAAAAGTTGTAGGTTTTTACTGTCTCCGACCTATATGAATATACAGGAAGCATAGTATTGTTTACATGTCGATTTTCCACCGGATCTACATGTTTTCAAATCCCCTGAACCCAAAAAACATGTTTTTAGCGATTGGTGTGAGTCTGAGTGTGTGTGTGTATGTGTGTGTGTGTGTGTGTGTGCGCGCGTGAACAAAATATCTCAAGAACAGAACATCGTACGAACTTGAAACTTAAGTTAGGTACTACTAGAGGACCCGACACGAACATTGTCATCAAAATTAGTCAACCGGAAGTAATAGTTTATTCGTATCATTTTTCACTTTTTTGCGATTTTCTCAAAAACGGTTTCTACGATTTTTTTTTTAAATCACCTCATTTACTACATTTTTTATGCTTTACTAGATAGGGTATGTGCTATGTCTGCTGAAATTCTTGGGGAGGCTGTGCTCTCGTAGAAAAACATGGTTTTTTAAAGATTTCAGCTTTAATATGCATTTTAGCGCAAAAATGTACCTATAAATTTATTTTTCGTACATATAAATTTATAAATTTTTAAGTTCTTGACAAGTCGAAAAAATCCTGTCGCACACACCATTACAGTAACAAGCCGGCCTAATTGAAGGGGTCGGGAGGAGAAAGTGCTAACCCACAAAATTTCTAGCATGATTTTTCTTAAATATTCTGTAAAAATTAAATCATAGCATGTTTTAAACAGGATGCTATATTGACAGTCTTAAGAACCTGAATCAACATAAAGACAATATGCTAACCAAAACATTCAAAAACATGATTTGTAGATTTCAGTAAACTTTTAAAATTTCATTGCATAAAATTTTGTTGATGTGGGTTAGCACTGTCTTCTCCCAACCCCTTCAATTCATTCTTAAGCTGGAAATTAAGTAGGCCTTTATGGAAAATATTAGTTTGTAAGGAACGCCAACTAATGTTAACAATTAGCTATAATTTCATAAAATGCGTGAAGAAAAAACAACAGTAAAAAATAAACAACGTAGAAAAAATTAAGTCTATTCAAAGAAAAATCAGACAGAAAATAACAATAACATAATAGTATCACGAAACAAGTAATCAAATGCATATAGAATCATAAAACACAAATACAACCATGAAAATCAAAACTGTTAAAAATCATAAAACAAGAACCAGAAACGTCTGAGAGCGAAATATTTATTTATAGTTAACATTATTCGGATGTAAAGTTTAAATTTCCAATGTTTTACGATCGATAAATATCAAGTCAGTAAATGATTTTGGCACACAACCCGTAAACGCAGTCGGTTAGCAACTATATATAAGTCAGAGTTTACAATTCCAGCCGTAAACAATCCAACTTAGTAATAAACAAAAAATGGTTATAAAAGTAGTATTAGTAATAAAATTGCATTAAATTGAACCAGTCGAGAGAAAAATTTCTCAGAAATATATACAGAGTGTTTTACAATTAAATGAAAATAAAAAAATCTGGTGTAAAACACTCACACAACTTGCCAATGTAATATATTTTTGACTTAAAATTTATTTTTATCTACAACTGTAGAATTTTTTTTAAAGCACAACTACTAAATCAGATGATAAATGTCCAGGAATGGCGTGAATGCGACATGAATATGAATCGATCCAGTGATCAATTTCGGCGTGAAATCGCACAAGAAATGTGGTGCCAATACAATAATGATCATGATTTTTATGCGGACCGTACACGATCATTAATAATGTCATTACGAGAAATGTCATTACTTCGAAAATTCAAACTTCATTACCGCATCATTTTCTTTGTAGCCGTACACCATCAGTAATAATGACAATAGTTTTACTTCATTACTACTTGGGTTACCTAACAAGAACCAGTAATGGATTTGCGTAAGAAAGCGCGTGTTGCTTTAATTTTGGGATTAAGCTTAAAGTGTAATGTTGAACGTCGACGCTGGATGAAAACCTGGCTAAAAAACCGTGAGCATTCCCACGTTGTGTTGCTCAGAGAAGTTAGTGCAACAGAACCCGAGGATTATAAAAACTACTTTCGCATGAACGAAGAAACTTTCGGTGAATTGTTACGATTGGTTGAGCCATTTTTGAAAAGGAAGGATACAAATATGAGGGAAAGTGTACCAGTGTCTGAAAGACTAGCATTAACTTTAAGGTATCTCGCAACAGGAAGAAATTTTGAAGACCTGAAGTTTGATGTCGGCTTGTACACTTCATCCGTACTACATCCCGATCTCCGAAATGTAAGAATTTTCTTCAGTTCTTTCCTATAATTACATCGCAGTGTATTTATTTTCCGCCTAACATCAGCACGTGTAGCCCACGGTTTAATGGTTTTATATATGTTTAAAAGTTTATCCAACGCTTGATTCCTCTTTGTCTTATTTAAATATAATGCGCAAGAAGCGTTCCAAAGTTCTGGAAGAGTCTCATATGTTTCAATAAAATTTAGAAGAACATCGGTACTATCGTTGGTCTCTTCTAGATTACTAACCACTTCACTCGTGACAGATACTTCAGTTTCGTCATTCATGTTTACTGCAGCACGCTACAAACTTAACTAAATAATGATGAAGGAATGATGCATGCTCCGTACACGGTCATTATTACTGACATTATCCCCACTCTGCCGCAGTAATGAAGCAACGAAATCAGAAAATCCGGATTCGCATCATTACTGAGAATCATTCCAGCTTTGTCAACCGTAGACGGTCAGTAATAATGTCATTATGATAAGAGACATTATTAATGATCGTGTACGGTCCGCAATAGACAAGTTTGAAAAAGGAGTGAAAAACTGGAAAAATTCAGCGCTGTATGCGGTTCTATTCGTAGAACAATAAGAAAGAAAACTAAACAGAACACCCAAATGAAATTTTATACAGAAATGGCTGCACCACTTATAACATGGGAGTGAAACATGGGTGTCATTACAGAGGAGATCTGGAGTAAAACACTCACAGAACTTGTCAATGTAATATTTTTTTGACTTAAAATTTATTTTTATCTACAACTGTAGAATTTTTTTTAAAGCACAACTACTAAATCAGATGATAAATGTCCAGGAATGGCGTGAATGCGACATGAATATGAATCAATCCAGTGATCGATTTTTATCTACAACTGTAGAATTTTTTTTAAAGCACAACTTCTAAATCAGATGATAAATGTATCTATAGTTCAGCCGTTGTTAGTTTGCTCCTACTGTCAACAAACAAAAGCCACCTACTACAGGGTGCACGCTAGAGTCTGCGACTTTACGGATGTCTTATTCCTATTAAGTTAACTATTTTTTTAATTATAAGCACTTAAAGTACTAAAAACATCAGTAATGGTATGATGTAGGCCTAACAATATCATTTAGAAAAATACTTTTAAAAGTATTTTCTATTTAAATACTTTTGAAAGTATTTTGTTGTTACTTTTTAATCAGCGTGTACACATTTTGATATAATGCGCATTCTCAGTGACGTCATTATTTGTTTACATTAGGAGCAAACTGGACTGTATGTATCTCGTATACAGGCTGCTGAAATGAGATTTTTTCGGGGAGTCAACGGTATCCCGTTAGACAAAATAATTCACGTATAAAAATTCACGTAAATTGTTTTTTTAATATTACGACTTTAATAAGCATGTTAGCGCAAAAATTTATATAATAAAAGTTGTAGAGAATTGAAAATTCCACAACTTTTATTTCAAACATTTTCTTGTATAACGCTTAGTTTAGCGGTAATTAGCGATTTTCTGTTTTTTTCTCACTAAAACGTGTGAAAAATCGATTTTTCTAAGATTTCGGCCTTAGTATCCATTTAACGACAAAAGTGTATATAATCAAATTTATAGGAAATTGAAAGATCTATAACTTTTATTTACAACATGTGTCTCTACAGAGCCTAATTTAGCGTGAAAGAGTGATTTTCTTTATGTTTAAGCCAAACTGAGGTTGATTTTCCTTTTGTCTTTCACTCATGATTAAAATACAATTATTTTTTTGAGGTTAGTTTTTTGTTTATTTCTAATGTTTTATTACTAATGTTAGGTTTTATTAGTCATTATTTACATTGGCAAGAGAAAGTTGTGTGAGTGTTTCACACCAGATTTTTTTCAGTCGTTTGTTAACAGGGAGATAGTTAGTTAAAAGAGATAGCCATTTGGATTTCTGTAGTAAATTGTCTTTGTGGGTAATGTATTGTATGTTGTATTTACAATGTATCGCAACTGGTGATATTTTCAGCTCTTCGTGGAAAGTACGATTGATTACGCAAAAAGGTGCGTTTGTTAGAAAAATAACAAATGTAAATTTAATCATGAGTGAATGGCGTTAAATGAAAATCAATCTCTGTTGGACACTGATTTTGATGATTAATTTTAATGTTGATTAACGCTACACTAAGCTCTGTACAAATAAAAACACTTAAATCAAAATACCCACCGGGTTGGTCTAGAGGTAAAGTCGTCGCCGTGAGTCAGCTGTTTAACAGCTGATTTTCGGAGACGAAAGTTCCTGGTTCAAATTCTAGAAAAGAGGTAAAGTCGTCGCCAAAATCAGCTGTTTAACAGCTGATTTTCGGAGACGAAGGTTCCTGGTTCAAATCCTACTAAAGGTAGTTACTTTTATACGGATTTGAATGCTAGACAGTGGTTACCGGTGTACTTTGATGGTTGGGGTTTAATTAACCATACTCTCTCAGGAATGGTCGGCCTGGGTCTGTACAAGACTACACCTCATTTACACGTCATACACATCATCCTCATCTCATTGGGTCATGGGGTTGCTTATTGTTCTAAATTGAACAGATTGCAACGTACACATATTAGGAGGAATTTATAAAAAAAAAAAAAAATTCTAGAAAAAGGTGGTTACTTTTATACGGATTTGAATACTAGACAGTGGTTACCGGTGTACTTTGATGGTTGGGGTTTAATTAACCATACTCTCTCAGGAATGGGCGGCCTGGGTCTGTACAAGACTACACCTCATTTACACGTCATACACATCATTCTCATCTCATTGGGTCATTGGGTTGCTTATTGTTCTGAATTGAACAGATTGCAACGTACACACGTTAATTATAAAAAAAAAAAAAAAAAAATCAAAATGATAGGATTTTTTAATATTTTAATTTTTTACAACGCACTGTCGCAGCAGCAGTGTATTATTAACCCAAAATAGCAGCAGAGAAACTGCTTACCCCATCTTGTAGAGCACAACAATGCACTAAATGAGGTGATTTTAAAGAAACTTGTTAAGAGCGGTTTTTTTTAGAAAACTGGAAAAAAGTGAAAATTTGCACGGATTGACTACTATTTCCGGTTGATCGATTTTAAGGAATGTTCGTGTCGGATCCTCTTTTGATACCTAACTTAATTTCCAATTAAGTTCGGCAGCATTGGCGAAGTTTGTAACGTGCTCGCCTCTCATCATGCGGTCTTGGGTTCGAATCCCATTCAGGCACAACATTTTTTCATACGTTACAAAAAATCATTTCATCATTCACCGTCTACATTAGCAGTAATTGCAGAACAGTCGGACGTTAAACAAAAAAAAATAAAATAAATAATAATAATTTCCAAGTTTCCACTTCGTACAATTTTCTGTTTTTGAGATATTTTGTTAGGACATATTTATAAACCAACAGGTAAAAACTCGATTTCAAAAAAATCGACTTGAAAACAACACCTTCCTTCCCTATATTTCACTTAGAGCAAGAGGAAATAAAAAAATAATTAAACTAATACTGAAAATGCTACGTAATCGAGTTACGGTTGCCAAAAGATAAGTTCGGATATCAGATTTTCCAATTAGCAGTGCTTTTATGTATATTGATTTCCTTTACTAAGGTTGTCGGTTTATTTGTGTTAAAATTTTCATTGTTTTTTTCTACAAACGAGAATATATCTATTCTCATAACACAATTTTACTGTTACTGGTAATAACATAATTTTAATATACTAATTTATAATATTATATTATTTTTTATTTAGTATTTTGATATTTAGGAATAGAATAATTACAGTAAAGTTATAGAAATATTCGTGAAAAATAAATAACAAATCTGGTGTGAAACACTCACACAACTTTCTCTTGCCAATGGAAATAATTCACAATAAAACCTAACATTAGTAATAAAAGATTACAAATAAACAAAAAACTAACCTCAATAAACATAACCTAATTTTAATCACGAGTGAAAGACACGAAATGAAAATCAACCTCAGTTTGGCTTAAAAATACGGAAAATCACTCTTTCACGCTAAACTAGGCTCTGAAGAGAAAAATGATTTAAATAAAAGTTGTAGATCTTTTAATTTCCTATAAATTTTATTATACTTTTTTGACGTAAAATGCATAGTAAGGGTAAAATCTTTAAAAAAATTCGATTTTTTTACATTTTCCTGAGAAAAAACCAGAAAATTGCTAATTACTGCTAAATAAGCGTTATACAAAAAGATGTTTGAAATAAAAGTTGTAGAATTTTAAATTGTCTACAACTTTTATTATAGGCCTATAGTACATTTTGCGCTAAAATGCATATTATTAAAGTCGCAATCTTAAAAAAACAATTTTTTTATGAGAAAACAGCCTCACCAAGAATTTCAGCAGAAATGGCGCCTACCTTATCTTGTAGAGCATAAAAAAATTTGGTAAATGAGGCGATTTTAAAAAAAAAATCGTAGGACCAGTTTTTGAGAAAATCGCAAAAAAGTTAAAAATTACATGAATAAACTCTTAGTCTACTTCCGGTTGACCGATTTTGGTGAAAATGCTCGTGTCGGGTCCGGTAGTAGTGTCTAACTTAAGTTTCAAGTTTCAAGTTCGTACACACACACACACACACACACAGACCAATCGCTAAAAACATGTTTTTTTATTCAGGGGGTCTGAAAACGTGTAGATCCGGCGAAAACTCAATTTCGAAAAAATTGACATGAAAACAATACTTACCTTCCTATATATTCATATAGGCAAGAGAAAGTAAAAATATTAAACACGTATATAAAAAACAAATGATACAAACCTAATGACGTTGTAATTAATCGATTGATAAATCGAAGTGTAATTATCCAATTTGACCGAAACTAAATAAACACACGACGGATTAGTTAGCCTATAAGTAAGAGGGCATCTAAAAACAAACTGCCGCTCTAAACTTGTGTTCACCAACTTCTGACCATTGACTTTACATCTGGCAATTTGCCGCATTTGTTTTCTAAGACGGATTTACAATGCTTCCTCAAAATGCGCCGTAACAAACTCCTTCCTAAATGTTTACAAGTTTTATTATTATTTTTTTTATACTTTCGAACACGTGTTGCGATAATGAAACTTCGATTAAATTTTAAATAAAACAGAGTGTTTCAACAGAAATAATATTTATTACGCAATTAAATGAACGGTGGTAAACCGCGACAAACATTTCCACGAACACAACACTTTAATATCTTGTCAGCGTTATGTAATATATATACAGGCGTTCTGAAAAAGGGTTCCAAGAATTCAGGGCGTGATTCCTCACAACAAAAGAAAAAAAACAGTTTAAATTAACATAGGTCCGAAAATCATTAGTTAACGAGTTATACAGAGTGAAAGATTTCGTCAGAATTTCAATTACCCCGTTGAAACGAAGCCCTACAGATATTTGTTGGGCGTTAAATTAGGCATAAATTTTACCGTATCCTATGTAAAATGAACAGAAAAATTGAACAAAACAGGTTTCAGACCTGTAGCTGCAGTAATTTTAAAATCAGATGAAATACGCAAAACTTGGTCCCGAAAAACAAGTTTCTTTTAGGTTTGAAGCAGATGAACTTTGTTAAAAGGATAATAAACACAAGACATTCTTATACAAAACTTATAGATAATTTAATTCTGAAGAGAATGATATAAAATAAGTCAATAGTAGACAAACGCAATTTTTAAAAAAATATTTTTTAATTAAATAAAAAAAAACGCATGAAAAATAGACAAAATCTATTAAACTTTCTACTAACTTAATTAATGTAATACTTAAAGCAAAACACTTGTATTAAAATAAATTAATGAGTTACTTACTGTTTATTTTTATCAAGTAATATTTTTCACATGACATGTTTTAATACAAGTGTTTTCTTTTAAGTATTACATTAATTAAGTTAGTAGAGAGTTTAACAGATTTTGTCTATTTTTCACGCGTTTTTTTTATTTAATTATAAAATATTTTTTTTTTAAATTGCGTTTGTCTAATATTGACTTATTTTTACATCATTATCTTCAGAATTAAATTTTCTACAAGTTTTGTATAAGAATTTCTTGTGTTTATTATCCATTTAACAAAGTTCATCTGCTTCAAACCTAAAAGAAACTTGTTTTCGGGACCAAGTTTTGCGTATTTCATCAGATATCTTAAAAATTACGGCAGCTACAGGCCTGAAACATGTTTTGTTCAATTTTTCTGTTCATTTTACATACAATACGGTAAAATTTATGCCTAATTTAACGCTCAACAAATATCTGTAGGGCTTCGTTTCAACGGGGTAATTGAAATTCTGACGAAATCTTTCACCCTGTATAACTCGTTAACTAATGATTTTCGGACCTATGTTAATTTGAACTTTTTTTCTTCTTTTGTTGTGGGAAATCACGCCCTGAATTCTTGGAATCCTTTTTCAGAACGCCTTATATGTACTATATACATAGAATGAGTCAAATAGTGCAATGTTTTTCACTTTCTTTTACCCTATATGACTGCCCAAAACAGGCTGGTGGAGTGTTATTTGCACTTAATCTGTTAGTTCCAGGGTTAAATAGTTAATTTCCAAAAAAAAAATTATGTTTCTTATCACATGGTCAGGCAATTAAATGACAGAATCATTTAAGAACAGAAGTAGAGGTGTAAAACACACTTGTCAGAGTTATCTCCTCTGAGAGTAATGAATTTCATTATACAGATAACCCTGTGGTGAATCAAGTGAAGGTGTCAATTGCAGGGTGGAAGATAGGTACATTTAGGAGGGCCTGGCATGCTAATAAGCATACTCTTTCAACTCAGTGAGGAAAACTATGGTAAACCTCATTCCTCGTTTTACTTAGTAAAGCCTATAGAGTAGTGTTTTCCAAACTGTGTGCCGCGGGATCCACGATAGAAAAATCAAAACTATTTAGAATGAAATGTCTATTATTTGGTTAAACTCATCGATATGTACACCAAATAAAAACGAAGAACACGTTAACGCTTCAATCAGAAGAGCACGACATGAGATTGGCCTTATCAATTGTACACAACCACGAAAACTGAGGATACAGGCGATTTACGAGGCGTGTCCAGAAAGTAAGTACCGTTTAAAAAAAAAAAAAAAAAATCTGGTGTGAAACACTCACACAACTTTCTCTTGCCAATGCAAATAATTAACAATAAACCTAACATTAGTAATAAAACATTAGAAATAAACACACAAACTAACCTCAAAAAACATTAGTGAAATACAGAAAATTAAAATCGACCTCAGTTTGGCTCGGAAAATACTTCTTTCACGCTAAACTAGGCTCTGTAGAGAAAAATTTTCTAAATAAAAGTTGCAGATTTTTTTTTCATTTTCTATAAATTCGATTATATAAACTTTTATTATAAAATGCATAACAAGGCCGAAATCTTAAAAAAATCGATTTTTCTCACGTTTTCGTGAGAAAAACACAGAAAATTGCTAATTACTGCTAAACTAAGCGTTATACAAAAAAATGTTTGAAATAAAAGTTGTAGGTTTTTAAATTTTCTACAACTTTTATTATATACATTTTTGCTCTAAATTGCATATTAAAGCCGTAATCTTGAAAAAACATTGTTTTTACGTGAAAACAGCCTTACCGAGAATTTCAGCAAACATGGCGCCTACCCTATCTTGTAGAGAATAAAAAATTGAGTAAATCAGGCGATTTTAAAAGAAATCGTAGGACCAGTTTTTGAGAAAATCGCAAAAAAGTGAAAAATTATACGAATAAACTACTACTTCTGGTTGACCGATTTTGATGAAAATGTTCGTGTCGGGTCCGCTAGTGGTATGTAATTTAAGTTTCAAGTTTCAAGTCCGTACGATGTTCCGTTCTTGAGATATTTTGTATACACACACACAGACAGACACACAGACCAATCGCTAAAAACATGTTTTTTGGGTTCAGGGGGTCTGAAAACGTATAGATCCGGTGCAAACTCGATTTCGAAAAATCGACATGAAAACAATACTTTCCTTCCTATATATTCATATAGGCAAGAGAAAGTAAAAATAAATTTATAAAAGACGATAGTACACAATATTTTTGTGGGTTTCACTACTGATCACAAACGGTTCAAAACAATAACTTAACCCACCGGGTTGGTCTAGAGGTAAAGTCGTCGCCAAAATCAGCTGTTTAACAGCTATTTTCGAAGACGAAGGTTCCTGGTTCAAATCTTAGTAAAGGTAGTTACTTTTATACGGATTTGAATACTAGACGGTGGTTACCGGTGTACTTTGATGGTTGGGGTTCAATTAACCATACTCTCTCAGGAATGGTCGGCCTGGGTCTGTACAAGACTACACGTCATACACATCATCCTCATCTCATTGGGTCTTGGGGTTGCTTATTGTTCTGAATTGGACAGATTGCAACGTACACAAATTAGGAATAAAAAAAAACAATAACTTAATGGCGCAGTGTTAGAATGCTAGATTTAAATTCTAAGTGGAATTACGTACGGTCGATTTTCCGGCCAGAATCTGAATATACACCCAGACCTCTTATTAAAATATTTTACACAATAAAATAACACAACACAGAAGCAATCACTTTTACTTGGAAATCTAAAAATAAAATTCCACGTTAAAATAGATTATTATTTGATAGAAATATGTTAGGCAACAGGAAGAATTATATTGAAATTTCATTACATATATTTTTAGAATATATTATCTACTCTTCGTTTAGAGTTTTCCAAATTTAGAATAGAATAAACATTCACTAAAAATAACACAACTTCTTTTACAGCCTCTGGCTGTAAAAGCTGTAAGAGCTTATTATTGTTTCATTTCTCGCTGCCAATTTCATTGTTTGTATAAAAGAACCGATGTGAGATTTTTTCGAAAATTAAAGTCTATAATTTTTCTTATTGTTTGTAACAAAATAAAAAAAATTAGGTGTGAAATACTCACACGACTTTCTCTTTCCAATGTAAATAATGAACATAACGTATGTTTCATCTTTAGAAAACACAAAATCTGGTGTGGAACCCTCACAGGACTTTCTCTTGTCAATGCAAATAATGAACAGTATAACTGAACATTAGTAATAAAATATTAGAAATAGACAAAAAACTAACCTCAAAAACATAACCTTATTTTAATCACGAGTGAAAGACGCAAAATGAAATTGAACCCCAGTTTGGCTTAAACATACGGAAAATAACTCTTTCACGCTAAACTAGGCTCTGTAGAGAACTTTTAAAATAAACATTTTAAAATAAATATTTTTTTTGTTTTTTTTTTTTTTATTTAACGTCGCATCAACTACAACGGTCATTAGCGACGACGTTGGGGTGGAACTGTTTACAATGGAGGATGAAATGATTTTTTGTAACGAATGAAAATATGCCGTGCCTGAGTGGGATTCGAACCCAGGACCGCATGATGAGAGGCGAGCACGTTACCAACTGCGCCAATGCGGCCGGCAAATATTTATTTGTAGAGACTTTTTAAATAAAAGTTGTAAATCTTTTAATTTGCCATAAATTTGATAATACACTTTTGTCGTGAAATGCATAATACGGCTGAATCTTAAAAAAAAACCGATTTTTTTTTTACATGTTTTCATGAGAAAAAAAACAGAAAATTGCTAATTACTGCTAAACTAAGCGTTATACAAAATAAATGTTAGGAATAAAAGTTGTAGGTTTTTAAATTCTCTACAACTTTTATTATATAGTACTATTTACGCTAGAATGCATATTTAAAGTCACAATCTTAAAAAACAATAGTTTTACGAAAAAACAGCCTCCCAAGAATTTCAGCAGACATGACGCCTACCCTATCTTGTAGAGCATAAAAAATTTAGTAAATGAGAGGCGATTTTTAAAAAAATCGTAGAGCCGTTTTTGAGTCATTTTTCACTCATGATTAAAATAAGGTTATGTTTTTGAGGTTAGTTTTTGTTTATTTCTAATATTTTATTAATAATGTTAGGTTTATTATTAATTATTTGCATTGGTCATGCGGTCTTGGGTTCGAATCCCATTCAGGCACGGCATTTTTTCATACGTTACAAAAATCATTTCATCATTCACCGTCTGCATTAGCAGTAATTGCAGAACAGTCGGACGTAAAAAAAAAAAAAAAAAAAAAAAAAAAAAATATTGGCATTGGCAAGAGAAAGTTGTGTGAGTGTTTCACACCAGATTTTTCACTAACCGATATATCGTCGCCGATTTCGAAGTTACGGCCGACACGATACCGACAATCGTTGAATACTTTTCATGCGAATTGTCGGCTCCGATACAACAAGAGACGACTGTGCCACCGATATTTCGAATCCGATGTGACATCGGCAAATGTAAAATCGGTCGTATGTACTTCAAAACATTCTGGGTGCCCTGTTTATCGGATTATCGGTATCGCCAAGTGAAAAACCGGCGTTATTAGGATTTGTACCAGGAACCTTATCTCCGAAAATCACCTGTTAAACAACTGATTTACCACTAGACCAACCCGGTGGTGAGTTAACCTGTGTTTAATCATTAAAAAACATAGTAACGCGACATTTTAAAAAGTTATTCAGATAAATTTATGTTTAAAACTTTTTTTGAAAGTTCAAGGAATAAGTTTTATTCAAATTAGTTTAACGGATTTTCGAGTTATTAGTCAAAATACATGAATATTAAACTTTTAATGTAAGCAAAAAAAATATTTTTACAATAAAAAACAATCCAATAAATAATTTTTAAATAGTAGACTATATAGGTGTTATTAAAACAAAGAGATTCGAGATACTTTTAGTTTAATTTGATTAATTTATGACTATTTTTTGTCATATTAAATGAAATTTATTTTTAGTGTAACATTGAATATTTAGAAATACAAAAGAAGACATCAAAAAACTTATGTAGTACTACGTTATTATAACATTCAAATAAATACACTTTTAAACGACACGTTGCCTTGAATCTGAAACTTTAATTATACTTTTTTTGTTGCCAAAATTAATAGTGGATGACAAATTGAACAAGTTGTTTTAGGTTCGACCTTTAAATTTCAATAATCAATTTTATTGTTACTTTCATTGACTTTCCATTTTGTAAATTCACTCTTGACTTTGAAGTAGTGACAAGTGAAGAAGGGTTTAATGATCATAAAAGAAATCTAAGCACATTAAAATTACACTGATTTTAATGTTTCATACAAATTTAATTCAATAAATTTACGAGAAAATTGTTGTAAAGTTTGATTCACTCTAAAACCGTCCTGGCCCGTAATCTGAATCCTCATGTCATTGTTCTTCATCTTTCAAAAATTTTCTCCTCCCCCCCCTCTTGACTAGACTTTTTGTTACCTTCTCATTTCTTTCTGAGCTTTTTTAAGGGGAGATTGTTCTTTGTATTCCGCCAATGTTAAATTTCCTATTTTTAAGTAGACTACATTTTTCATAGGATTGGTAAAAGGTAAGAAAATGAAACTTTACACACTTATAGTTGTTGGGTTTTTTCTAGCTACCGTTTTTTCTAGCCGGCCGCATTGGCGCAGTTGGTAACGTGCTCGCCTCTCATCATGCGGTCTTGGGTTCGAATCCCATTCAGGCATGGCATATTTTCATACGTTACAAAAATTCATTTCATCCTTCACCGTCTGCATTAGCAGTAATTGCATAACAGCTGGACGTTAAACCAAAAAAAAAAAAAAAAAAAAATTCTAGCTACCTATTTTTTCGATTTGATCTGTTGGACCATAAAATTTAAAAAAAACTAACAACATAAAATAAATTTCCACGTTTTTTTTTTTGCACAGTATTACTAACTTTTGGCGTACCTGAGGAAGTTATAAAAATGTCGGTATAAATACGAGTAATTGGTAAAAATCTAAATTTACGAAAAAGGGAAAAAACAAAAATTCATTAAATTTTTTTTTAATTTCCAGGTGCTCACATTATCAGGATCTTCTTTATCTTATATTATTTTTAAAAAAGACTAAACTATTTAGTATTTAACGTCGTCTGGGGCCTCCTTAGCATTTATTTAACAACTGAGATTTAATTCGTGGCATTTTGAGTGGTACAAAAATAACTTTTTTTTAAATTTATTTCTTTAAAGTTGCATCAACTTCTTGGTTATTAGCGACTACGGTGGGGTATGTAATATTAACTGTGGTTTCGACTGTGAAAATTACCAGACCCTGGCCGGGAATCGAACCCGGGACCTCCGCGTGGTAGGCTAACGCGCTAACCAATACGCTACGGAGGCGGCCAAATTAACTTTTAGTAACTGCACAAATAAAAAACCAAATATACACAAATAAGTAAATTTCCCATCAACAGTTGATTAGAAAGCTGAACCAACAGCTGAGAATAATAAAAACAGTGATGTACAGTCCAGCCTCTCTAAGTTTGCTCCTAATGTAAACAAATAATGACGTCACTGAGCATGCGCATTATGTAAAAATGTGTACACGCTGATTAAAAAGTAACAACAAAATACTTTCAAAAGCATTTAAATACAAAATACTTTTAAAAGTATTTTTATAAATGAAATTGTTAGGCCTACATCATATCACGACTGATATTTTTAGTACTTTAAGTACTTATAATTTAAAAAATAGTTATCTTAATAGGAATACGACATCCATAAAGTCACGGACTCTAGCGTGCACCCTGTAGTAGCTGGTTTTGGTTTGTTGACAGTAGGAGCAAACTTAGAGCGGCTCAACTATAGATATTTTAAAAAACAAAACGTTTGTTTGAACCAAAACGAGCAGTATAAAATTATGAAAATATTCGCTTTTGTTTGGTGACCTGATTAATATTGTTCTGGGTAAACCTGATAAAAACTTAAATTTCCAGGTGCTTACATTATTAGTAAGCTGAAAATAGTTATTCGAACAGTTTTTCCATTTTTCAGTATTTTTAGAAACCGGTTTTACGATTTTGTAAACATAACCTCATTCACTACATATGTGCTTTACAAGAAAGTGGCATGTCCAAGGAAGTTAGTTAGGAGTGTGTGATTTCGTGGTAAAGCATATGTACTGGTTGTTAGAAAAGTATGCCTCTAAATTGTTATATACCAGTGTTTAATACTTTCGTATGAATTTAATTCTTTTAAAGTAATTTATTGTGTTTAATTGTATAATCCTATTTTAGTATATATATAACCAGTTGCAGTCACTTCCTGGGTTGATGAAAACATTTCAGGAATGTTGCTTCAGGATTACGATACAGAAGTTCTTTAAAGTAATTATACACATTGCAAATAATTTTTTTGGATTGGCTTCGTAAATCACGTTTTTCACTCATCGTTGACCGGTATTGCGTACACTTTTAATCTCTTGTGCGCACTGAACGGAAACTCAAACTGAACTGGTGAATTTATTTGTACTATAATATTAACTTATCATATAGGCTACATTTATAAAAGACTATGTATATTTTTATTGTTGCTGTTTAGGTCATCAGCCAAAAGGCTGGTTTGAACCTGTAGAGGTTTTACTAAGTAAAACGAGGAGTGAGGTGGTTTACCATTGCCTTCCTCACTGAGTGGAAAAGTACGCTTATCAGCAGCCGGGCCCTCTGAAAAGCACATATTTTCCACTCTGCAAATGATACCTTCACTTCATTCACCACAGGGTCTGGCTGTATAATGAAATGCATTACTTTCATAGGAGATAACTCTGATTAGTGTCTTTTACACCTCTACCTCTTCTGTACTTAAATGATTCAGTCATTTAATTGGCTGACCATGTGATAAGAAACAGAACTATTTATTTTAGCCCTGCAACGAACAGATTGAGTGTAAATAATTTGACACTCTACCTGTCCGTTATGGGCAGAGTATATTTTTATATGTCTTTAAAATAGAAACAGCTTTAAATTTTGTGTTGACAATCATAAAAGCAAACACTGCAGTGTATAATACAATCTGTAATTAATGAACTAAAAGAATTTGACATTCTGATTTATAAAGTATTTATTTTGACATTAAAGTAATATATCAATAAAAGTAAGAATTAAAAATAATGGTGATTAGTGCCTATTACTCATTTGTTTATAATCAAGAGTATGGAAGTAGTATTACGTTTTGCAGCACACTATACAAACTGGTGCAACCACTTTACATGTGTGGGAGTGAAAATACTTATTACGGAAGCTTCTATTGAAATTACATGGACTATAATGCAGACGCACGTTTTGCCCAGCGCTCTCTTTACGATAATCAGGCTATACACCGGTAACCACTGTCTATATTCAAATCCGTATAAAAGTAACTATAGCTTGAGTCCAAGCTCGTGTAGTTGTTGTGGAATGCAATGCGTTGTTATAGTAGTGGGAGAATGAATGAGTTAGTAGTATTTCACAGCTGTTGCATTTGTAATGGTAGCGTGTACTACTAACTAGACTAAAAAAATATTCTTATCATCCGGCGCATTAATTTAACAAATACCTTTTTTTTTGTCATCAGTCTCTCGACTGGTTTGATGCAGTTCTCCAAGCTGTTCTATCTTGCGCAATTCGTTTCATATCTACATACCTGTAACACCCTACATCTTTCGTAATTTGCTTTATATATTCTAATCTTTGCCTCCCTCTACAATTTACTCCCTCAGTATTACCCTCCATTATTGATAGCCCAATACCTGGATGTCTTAGGATATGCCCCACTAGCCTATCCCTTCTTTTGGTAAGATGCTTCCATATACTTCTTTAACAAATACCTACCGGGTTATTAGCTTGGTCGGATTCATAATATTTAACTTAGCAATTTATATCAAAATATGTAAATAAATAAATGTAATAAATCCAAACAGCTGATTTTCGGAGACGAAGGTTCCTGGTTCAAATCCTAGTAAAGTTAGTTACTTTTATACGGATTTGAATACTAGACAGTGGTTACCGGTGTACTTTGATGGTTGGGGTTCAATTAACCACCTCTCTCAGGAATGGTCGGCCTGGGTCTGTACAAGACTACACCTCATTTACACGTCATACACATCATCCTCATCTCATTGGGTCATGGGGTTGCTTATTGTTCTGAATTGAACAGATTGTAACGTACTCATATTAGAAATAAAAAAATAAAAAAAAATTTAGGAAACTTACAAAATTATTAACACGGAATAAATAAAGTACTGAACAAATCTAATTTAACTCTGGTTTAGTACGTAATTATAAACAACGATTGGTTTAACTCTATGCCAAATATATCACTCATCACAAACCTAACCTAAAATGAAAAGAAGTATAAAAGCGAGCACGGCCAAACTAAATCATTTCATTTTAATTATACAATGTGCTATTTTTATAAATGAACTAATAGAAACATCGTTATGATGTATTCTTTAACAAAATATAACTTAACAAAAATGACAATACTTTTTGTTTAAAAAACTTTTACACCGATTTTTCATTTTAAATTTATTTTTGCGATAGTACGACACGGGTAATTTTTCATTTATGTATTTTATTTGTTTACGTAAAACAATATTTATGAAAGTGTAAAATATATTTATTTCATAAGAACGCCTCTTTTTAAAAGCAAAAATGGGTTGAACTTGAAAAATAAATTTGGCAAGCTTTATGGGACAAGTTTGTAGAAGTAAAAAAAAAAAAAATTCTAAGTATTTTATACTGTACTTTGAAAAATTTGGCTTATGACAAAACACATCAAATTTATTATTTATACTATAAGTTAAATAAAAATAAATTACAAAATGTTTCTTCTGTAAAAAAAAAAACAGGTGCAAATAAAAATTTAAAAAATCTTGCGTTAAACAATCAAGACTTTCTCTTGCCAGTGTAAATAATGTAGGATATATGTAGGGAACCAATGCATTGAAAGAGTCCATGCTTACAAGTACCTAGGCACAACTGTTAATGAAAACAATGACAGCTCTCAGGAAATTCGCATCAGAATAGAACAGGCCAGAAAAACATTTATAAAGATGAAGAAACTGTTCTGCTGCCGAGATTTAAGCCTTGAATTAAAAACACGTCTCCTAAGATGCTATGTCCTATCCGTACTGTACTATGGGATGGAGGCTTGGACAATGAAGAAGATTGATGAAAGGAGACTGGATGCATTTGAAATGTGGCTGTACCGGCGAATTCTGAGGATTTCATGGGTGGAAAAGATGACGAATGTGGAGGTGTTGAGACGTATGCATAAAGAAAGAGAAGTACTATTAACAGTGAAGAAAATAAAATTATTGTATATGGGACATGTCACAAGGGGAGAAAAATATAAAATTTTACAAGTGATTGTCCAGGGGAAAATCCAAGGAAAGAGATCCTTGGGAAGAAGGCGAAAATCCTGGCTGAAAAACCTAAGAGATTGGTATGGTTGCAGCAACAACGAATTGTTTAGGGCTGTGACATCAAAGATAAAAATCGCTCTGATGATTGCCAACCTTCGAAGCGGAGATGGCACCTGAAGAAGAAGAAGAACTTAAAAATACGAAAAATCATTAATTTACGCTACTCTAAGATCTTTAGAAAAAACTATTTGAATTAAAATTTGCAGATTTTTAATTTTTTTAACAATAATTATGTACACTTTTGTCGTAAAATGTATATTAAGGCCGCAATCTTAAAAAAATCCATTTTTTCCGATTCTAATGAGTAAAATACAGAAAATCAGTATTGGGACTAAACTAAAAGTTGTACAAAAAACCATGCTCGCCTCTCATCATGCGGTCTTTGGTTCGAATCCCATTCAGGCACGACATATTTTCATACGAAACAAAAAATCATTTCTTCCTTCACAATCTGCATTAGCAGTAATTGCAGAACAGTCGGACGTTCAACCAAAAAAAAAAAAATGTACAAAAAAATGTTTGTAATGAAAAAGTTGTAGTTTTTCATACACCTTTAATTATTTACACTTTTGTTCTAAAATGCATATTAACCCTTTATAGGACAGTACTACGGGGAAAAATATTTATATGATGTTGAAAAATATTACATTTTGCTTTACAGGGACTTGAATAATGTATTTCTATTGCAAGAACAGTAAATATTTCTTTTCTTAATGTTAAGTCCTGGTAAGTACACATACTAAGGAACGTTTATTGAAATGGGAATCACATAATGTTTACTGGTAAGAAAGCTTATTAAAACAACTTGTAGTACTTTATAATAAAAAGATGTGTAGAATAACTTATCTCATATTAGCATGAATGCTTGCTTTCCCGTAAAAAACTTAAATTTTCTAAGCACTGTACAAAAGTAACAACAAAACAACACAGCGTACACTGGTATGAATTCTTACCAAATTTGCGCAACTCAGGAAGCAAATGACAGCTGCGCGCTAATTTCAATATGTGGATTGCCTACTTACAAGAGAACATCTACAACACCATAAAACACCAATAAGGTTCAACTGCATAGCTTATTCTTAAATAAAATCGACCTTATTACCAGTAGTAAATATACTAACCAAAGACATATAAAGGGTTAAGGCCGCAATTTAAAGAAAAAAAAATCTGGAGTGAAACACTCACACAACTTTCTCTTGCCAGTGCAAATAATTAGCAATAAACCTAACATTAGTAATAAAACATTAGAAATAAACAAAAAACTAACCTCAATAAACATAACCTTATTTTAATCAAGAGTGAAAGACGCAAAATAAAAATCGAACTCAGTTTGCCTTAAAAATACGGAAAATCACTCTTTCACACTAAACTAGGCTCTGTAGAGAAAAATGCTCTAAATAAAAGTTGTAGATCTTTTAATTTTTTATAAATTCAATTATATACTCTTTTGTCATACAATGCATACTAAGGCCGAAATCTTAAAAAAATCGACTTTTCACACGTTTTCGTGAGAAAAAAAAACAGAACATCGCTAATTACCGCTAAACTAAATGTTATACGAAAAAATGTTTGAAATAAAAGTTGTAGAATTTTAAATTCTCTACAAATTTTATTATATACATTTTTGCACTGAAATGCATAATAAAGCCGCAATCTTAAAAAAAACAATTGTTTTACGCAAAAACAGCCTCACCAAGAATTTCAGCAAACATGGCGCCTATTCTATCTTGTACAGAATAAAAAATTGGGTAAACCAGGCGATTTTAAAAAAAATCGTAGGACCAGTTTTTGAGAAAATCGCAAAAAAGTGAAAAATTACACAAATAAACTACTACTTCCGGTTGACCGATTTTGATGAAAATGTTCGTGTCGGGTCCGGTAGTGGTATGTAACTTAAGTTTCAAGTTTCAAGTTCGTACGATGTTCCGTTCTTGAGATATTTTGTATACACACACAGACCAATCGCTAAAAACATGTTTTTTGGGTTCAGGGGGTCTGAAAACGTGTAAATCCGGTGAAAACTCGATTTCTTAAAATCGACATGAAAACAATACTTTCCTTCCTATATATTCATATAGGCAAGAGAAAGTAAAAAAGTGGATCAAAGTTTGTAAGCAGTGTACTGGATCTATTTTAAAAAGGAACAAGTAAATTTAGATTCAGAATAGGCCTACAGTTTTTCTTCAAGCTACACCTGTCATATATAATTACTTTTTATACTCTCTCATACAAGCTACTATTATGGATAAATTCTGTATTTTATCCCCAAAGAAAATCGGTTAAATCAAAAAAGATTTTAAAAGAAATCTTAAAGATGTTTATTTAACACATTAATCGTTAACGGCAAGAGTATGAACTAAGATGAAAACTTTACTAAGGGATTATTACCGTAGCTGCAGGTGTAAAATACAGGTCACTTCGAAATTAGAACGTTTAAAAATAACCGATGAGAGAGAGAGAGAGTGAGAGTGAAAAGATAAGAGGGGAGTTTACTACAAGTTCAGTTAAGTGAGTAGAGTGAAGTACAGATTTTAATCTGGCAAGAATCCAAACGATTTCTTTTCTGCATTACAATTAACTTAAACAAATTAATATTTGATAACTATTTTTGTAAAAAAATTAGGTTAATTACTTTTTTATTTTTTTCGCCATTCTATCTAAAGTATTGTGTGAGAAATCAGAGCGATCATGCAAAATTTTATATAACGGGTTAGCCTAAATGATGTTCACTCTTTTAAATACACATAATTCTGAATTTATTTATCGTACAAAAAGTCGCTTTCATGAGACAACAGGTCTCATGGCTGGTGGCAATTTTTTCTATAGAAATTTTAAAAGATCAAGCCTAATTAGCTTTTGTGCAAAAGAAAAAGTCTTATCTTTGACCTGCGGCAAATACCATTCATGATTTCAGTATCTACACTTTAAGAGGAATCGAATGACACTATTTTAGTTTCCAAATTCCAACTTTTATTTCTTGACTTCCAGTTTTGGGCCACTCCTGTCAAAACCGGAACTTCAAACGCAATCCAGGCATACTAACTATTTGCATAGATTACGAATCCAAAAGCCGTTTGTTGCTATCTCTTGTAGTTTCTAAAAACTGGGTATGACAGATGGGCGGACAAAGGAAAATGATATATCACTGCCACCCTTTCTAATTAATCATTTACTATGTTGCCGGCCTTCAATACTTCTTCCGGCCTTTGTCGGCATGGTAGGCCCTTTGGCAACGTACCGACAAACCTTTCGGCTACGCACCGACAGAGGCCTTTGTCATCAAGGCTGAGCCAGTAACCGCCTCCTACCACAGCGCTCTCGGCGACTATAAAAAGAGCGCTCCACTGAGCCGAGAGATTCAATTCCGATCCAGACACAGAGAGATTCACTTCCACCAGTCTACAGCATCGACAAAACGTCCACCACCGCACATGGCTGCCGAACTCCAGCGAAGACTAATCGACGACCCCGCAAGAGAGAAGATGATGCTTCCGCTCGCCGACCCGTCACCGTAAGCCGTCGACCGGACCGTCATCGCCCGCTGACGCAAGCGATGCCCACAGGGGTCTTTCGACCGAACCTTACGCCCACCGGACCCAACGAAGCAGCCATCGACGCATTACTGCGAGGGAAGAAGATAATGTCTTCGCTGGACGACGACACGCCGTGTCGCCCAGCCTCCGACTGCCATGGCGACTACGACCGACGCTGCACATCAAGGCAACCACCGCTTAAACGGCCCTTATCAGGGCCACAAAACAGAAAAGGTTTGCCACTTAATATCGCCATCTGGTGACAGATAGATGACTATTTCAAAAATTGCCACCAATAACTGTGGTTATAATTAAAGGTAAACTCAAAAAGTTGATCTCCGATACTTAGTATCAAAAATATTCAATCTCTTTGCACCCCTTGAGACACGATGCACAAGTTTGTAATCAAACCCTTACTAGACTTTAACAAGAATGTTTTGGTCGATCGATTCAATGGTTGCAGTGTATGATATTACGTTTTTGAGATACGTGTTTTTTTCTCACACACATACACAAAACAATCGCTAAAAACATGTTTTTTTGGGTTCAGGGGGTCTGAAATTGTGCAGGTACATCTGGTGAAAACTCAATTTCGAAAAATCAATATGAAAACAATACTTTCCTTTTCCATATATGATTAATATAGGAGAAGAGAAAGTACAAATTAAATACTGGAGGTTATGTTGAGACTTTTATGTAGAAGTCCGTTAGTTCCTCAATGAAAGTTGATCGTTACAACTATTACTATATGCTTGCCTACAACAAATATTGGCCAATCTACAAGTTTTACGTTTTAATTTACCTCCGCTTATTCACGAATAACCTTACACGTAAATTTATTAACGTGTCATTATTTATAAATAATTTCAAAAAAACTTGTACTCAAAACAGATTCGTACAAGTCTGTATCAAGGCTAACGTTTACGTTTTTTTAAGTTTTTGCCGAGAAGGAGTACTTAATCATTCCATGTCCATGTCCATTACAACTTTGAAGCACGAGCTATGGAATTAACTTCATGTTACCTCTTACGTAACCAAATCAACTTATATATTTACTAATGCCGGGCGCATTGGCATAGTTGGTAACGTGCTCGCCTCTCATCATGCGATCTTGGGTTTGAATCCCATTCAGGGATGGCATATTTTCATATGTAAAAAAATCATTTCATCTTCACAGTCTGCATTAGCAGTAATTGCAAAACAGACGGACGTTAAACCAAAAAGAAATATATTTATATAAATATATATATAATTTTTACTTTTTCTTGTACCATATGAATATATGCACATAACAGGCAGTGAAGTGTTAAATTATTTGCACTCCATCTGCTAGTTTCAGGGCTACAAAAATAGCTGTGTTTCTTATCACATGATCAGCCAATTATATGATTGAAGCATTTAAGAACAGAAAAGGTAGAGGTGTAAATGACACTAGTCCAAGTTATCTCCTCTGAAAGTAATGAATTTCATTATACAGCCAGACTCAGTGGTGAATGAAGTAAAGGTATAATTTGCAGGGTTTAAAAAGAACGCTTTTAAGAGGGTGGCATGCTGATAATAATACTTTTCACTCAATGAGTAAGGTAATTGTAAACGACCTCACTCCTTGTTTTTTCTTAGTGAAGCCTCTAGAAGTTCAAACCAGCCTTTTGACTGATGACCTAAATAACCTGAACAACAATACAGATCTTTGAATAACCAGCTATGGAGTTATCTTGATATTACCTCTTATGTCACGGTCAAAAAAATTTGTTTTATCAACCAGTTGTCATCCATTCTACACAGGTCCATAAAATTTTTGTCTTCTTTTTCTAATAGGTCATTTTCCTGGTACAGTTCTTCTCAACCTCGTAACCTATATTGTTTGTCTACTATCATTGGTACAATTATCTTCGAAGGATCTTTCTCTCAAATTTCTGTTTCTCTTAGTCCAGCCTTCCCGGTCATTCTAAGGCACTCACTTGTGTACAAACACTCAGGTTTTATCACAGTATTATACAGTAAAATCTCTCTATTGCGGAACTCTATATAGCGGAAATCTCTCTTTAGCGGCATTATTTGCCGACCCCGACCCTTTCGTATACTACGATAATGTATTTAACTCTCGTTATAGCGGCACAAAAATCTCTCTATAGCGGCAAAACAATATCTTCAGGATATGGATTTAGACGCCTATGTAGGGGCAGACAATGACTTAGCCACTTCAGCAGATGTTGGCGATGATGCAATAATCGAAAATGTCTTAGCCCAAAACAACGAGCAAGAAAGTGATGATGACGATGAAATGGAAACGGAAATGTTGTCCCTTCAAGTAAACAAGCACTAGACGCTATTCTTGTTGTTTCAACGTACTGTCATTGCCAATATGTAAATGAAAATTTAAAAGTTTTAAACATTGAAAATGAGATTGAAGACATGTTTTATGAATTGAAAACGAAACAAAATTTACAACTTATTTTACGAAATGAAATGTACTTCACAGTCATTGTTTCCTTAATAACAAAAAAATATATACTGTACTGTGTATTTTTTGTGTTTGTGTAGCCTATGTTTTAGGAGATTTTAATTGTATGTATCCTATGTTTATTACTGTTCAGTAAAAACCGAGTTTCAGTGCTAATTAATTTTAGGCTATCTATTACAGTATGTACTGTATGAATGATTATTGAAAAAAGTTCAATACGAAAAGTGAAATTCTATTGTTAAACATTAGTAACACAACATCTAATAAAACCAGTTTGTATCCAAATTTCTTGTTAAGTTATAACCTACACTTTATGTAGGTAATTAATTTAAATATCTCACTGTATTGAAGTAATCTACTGTATTAAACATTCGTCATAAAGTTATCTATTCAGTAGTTTTTCAAAAACTTATTCCATGCACCATTTACATACGTATACAAGTTATTTTGTACAGAAAAAATCTGGTGTGAAACACTCACACAACTTTCTCTTGCCAGTGCAAATAATTAACAATAAACCTAACATTAGTAATAAAACATAAGAAATAAACAAAAAACTAACCTCAACAAACATAACCTAATTTTAATCATGAGTGAAAGACGCAAAATGAAAATCGACCTCAGTTTGGCTTAGAAATACGGAAAATCACTCTTTCTCTCTAAACTAGGCTCTGTAGAGAAAAATGCTTTAAATAAAAGTTGTAGATCTTTTAATTTTCTATAAATTTAATTATATACACTTTTGTCGTAAAATGCATACTAAGGCCGAAATGTTAAAAAAAATCGATTTTTCTCACGTTTTCGTGAGAAAAAAACAGAAAATCGCAAATTACCGCTAAACTAAGCGTTATACAAAAAAATGTATGAAATAAAAGTTGTAGGTTTTTAAATTCTCTACAACTTATATTATATAACGTTTTGCGCTAAAATGCATATTAAAGCCGCAATCTTAAAAATAAAATGTTTTTACGTAAAAACAGCCTCACGCAGAATTTCAGCAAACATGGCGCCTACCCTATCTTGTAGAGAATTAAAAATTGAGTAAACCAGGCGATTTTTAAAAAAATCGTAGGACCAGTTTTTGTGAAAATCGCAAAAAAGTGAAAAATTATAGGAATAAACTAAGTTACTACTACTTCCGGTTGACCGATTTTGATGAAAATGTTCGTGTCGGGTCCGGTAGTGGTATGTAACTTAAGTTTCAAGTTTCAAGTTCGTACGATGTTCCGTTCTTGAGATATTCTGTTCACACACAGAGACACACACAGACACACACACACACCCACCCACAACACACACAGACCAATCGCTAAAAACATGTTTTTTTGGGTTCAGGGGGTCTGAAAACGTATAGATCCGGTGAAAACTCGATTTCGAAAAATCGACATGAAAACAATACTTTCCTTCCTATATATTCATATAGGCAAGAGAAAGTAAAATTAGTACTCCAACTTCCCTCCCACCGTTAATTACTCGCTCTCTCTATAACGGAACTCTCTTTATAGCGGCGGTATCTCATTGTCCCTTCAATTCCGCTATAGAGAGATTTTACTGTAATATCTAATCTCGGCTGGTCTTGAAAGTGCTTTCTTCTCATACAAGTGGTGAGTTCCTTAAAGTGCACCAACCATCTTTTCTCATTTGTTGTTGTTTACTTCCTTTTCACAGGTCTTCTGTTGTATTATCTCCTCGAGGTACTTGAAGCCATCAACTTTCCCAATTTTGTCGTATTGTCTTCAAGTGATGCAGGGCTATTTTGATGTTCGTTATGTATTTAGTTTTCTCAAATGAAATCTGTAGTTCTGCTTTTTGTGTTTGTTCTTTTAACATCGATTTGTTGCTGTTTCCGTGTTCCTAGAAACGATTGCTACATCTGCAAAAGCATGATAGTTTATCTTTATACCGTTCTTTAATCCTCCAATGTGTACCTGGTTTAACCCTTTCAGTACCAACGTCCGGAAAACAGGACGTCGATATATTTTACGTAGTTATAACATCTGGTTTATCGGACATCCATAAGTTATGCATATAGTTTCAACGTCCGTATAACCGAACATTTTCAAAAAAATTTTTAAGCAAAAATTAATGGAATAATGTATTTTGAAACTGCCCTCGTGGCTTAGTGACTAGCGTGATAGCCTACAAAGCAAAAGGTCCCGGGTTCAATTCCCAGCTAGGGTCTGGATATTTTAACACGTTAAAACCACCGTTAAGGTACCAAAACCCTCAGTAGTTGCTAATTACCAAGCTGTCGATGCGACTTTATATAAACTAAAAAAAACTATTCTGAATATCTTTAGTTAGGATGATTTCTCTTTTTATGAACACAATAAAAATTACTTTTTTACAATTTTATTTTTCTGTAACGTTAAAATTTTGGTTGGCAATAGCAGGCTTACGCCTGCAAGTTTTCAAAATAAGTGCTGGCACTTTTTGTACACCCTTATACAAATTAAATGACACTTTAGATCGAACTTTTTAATATTGTTTCGACACTGAAAGGGTTAACAATGCTGTATTATCGGAAAGTTTAATTTACCATTCCTGAATAACTTTCTCTAGCACACAGTTAAAAAGAACCAGTGACAGTCCATCAACCTGCCTAATAAACTAGTAAAACTAAACCCAATAAAAACTACTATTTAATAAACGAATGACAATAATTTTTATTTAAAATTATTTCCGAGTTAAAATTACGACATACCAGGTTACATAAAAAAATATGGCAAAATGCCAAAAATCATATTGCATATAATAGAAGGAAGCTTAAGTTAAAAAAAGAGTTACTACGTTTATATTTACAAATTCTTTAAAGAGATATTTACACATAGTTACAAGAACATAATATGTCATCTTTAGACATTAATTACAAATATTAATAATAAGTTTAAAAATTTCTTTCGAAATAGTTTCCAGTTACTGACAGACAAAAAACTAAATCAATCATTGTGATGGGATACAGATAACTGTTTGAAATTAATATTTAAATATACAAAATACAAAATTTTCTTTTTTCTTCCTCTTGCTAATCCTATATTCATGCTAATTTTTCAAAATCGAGTTTATACTGGAATACACGTTTTCAGGGCCCCTAAGCCCAAAAAACATTTTTTACCAATTGTTCTACGCACGTGTTTGAGTGTAAACAAAAAAATCTCAACTTGGAGTAATGTATGAAGTTTAAACTCAAAATTTAAGTTAAGTACCACTAGAAGACCCGACATGAATATTTCCATAAAAATCAGTCAACCGGAATTAGTAGTTTAACTTATTCGTACGATTTTTCACTTTTTTGATTTTTTCCGCGGTTGTCGTTTAGGTCATCAGCCAAAACGCTGGTTTGAATCTTTAGAGGCTTTACTAAACAGAGGAATGAGGTGGTTTACGATTGGCTTCGTACAAAAGTATGCTTATTGGCAGAAGCATCTACCTTCCACCCTGCAAATGACACCTTTACTTCATTCACCACAGGGTCTGGCTGTATAATGAAATTCATTACCTTCGGAGGGGATAACTGTTACTAGTGTCTTTAATACCTCTACCTCTTCTGTTCTTGAATACTTCAGTCATAAATGGTTGACCATGTGATAAGAAACAGGACTATATTTTTATAGCCCTGGAACTAGCTGATCAAGTGCAAATAATTTTATACTGTATAGTACATTTGTTTTAGGAAGAAGCTTGTAAGGGGAGGGTGAGTAGGTAGAGTAGGGATAGTTTCAAGGGGCAAGTGTTGTCTCCTTCTCACTTAATCATCATTCCCTCTCTTTCTAACTGTATACTACTGTTACAACAAAGAGGTGCTTCCCCCACCACTAAACAGAACAGCTCAGTGGCACAGAGCGTTGGAAGGAGAGCTTCTAGCTAGAACAAATGACCTATACCTGCCTCTTTCAGCTAATAAATCATAAATGAAAGATCAAAGATCATCATCATTGCAGTGGTACCTGATGAACCGTGAACCCTCGACATTTATAATCATAAAGCAACAATGTATTTTAAGGTGTAATATTTCCAGACCCTAGACAGTCAACGAACCTAGAACTTTCCACCATGTGAGCTAGTGTACTAACCATTGCACATTGGAATTTAATGCATGTTGGAAATTTATTTTTAAAAAATATTAATAAATTCAAGTACGTACGTAAAAACAACTGACAAACATGTAAATTTCTTGGCTTAGAATTTTTTCAAATATTTCATTCACGACGAATTTTAGTTAATTAAAACTTTTAAAATACAGGCTACTAATAAAAAATGCAAACACATAAATAAAATTTTAAAAAAAGATTAGAGCATTACATTACCGTGATTCAATATGAAAAAAATATTAAAACAAACAATTTCGAATGCAATTTAAATATGTAAAATAAATTGTTAAAATTCTATTTTTAGTTTGAAACAGAGAGAAAACAGTTTCTTGCTTCCTAGTATTTCCAAAGAGAGTCCGAAGAAAGAGATTCATTATTTTTCTACCAGTATTTGTTTGGCACTCGGCCGGACTAAAAACAAAAAAAATAAAAGAAAAAACAATCTTTCTTAGTGTTTTATTTTGTTTTAACATCTCTGCATTTCTTGTATTACAAAATAATTCGTTCAATCTTTATGGTCTGTTAAATTCAGTGTAAATATTATTATTATTATTATCGTAATTAATAATGTAAACTGTAGTTTATTTTATAATTAAGATAATTAGTATGGTAAGCCGCATAAACTTTGTCGCTAATTGGCAAAAATTTGGTGAATGAATTTTTATAGTAGCAACTGCTGACAATACATCCATTTGAAGTAAAAATCCGATAGCCTGATTCTTTGAGACAATCAGAGTCAAGTTTGTATCTGTCACGCACCATGGATTTCAAACAACACATTAACATTATGTTTTGCTTTTGGTTGTAAAAAAGTTGCAAAGAAGCTCATATATCAAGTATAGTTTGATTAATTTTTAACTTTAAGGGGAATCTACCCTCCAAAACAACTTTTTTATTTTACAGAGAAGGAAGCTCATATTAAAACTAAATATTGGGGACACAAAGGAGAATGCATTGCTAAATTTTCATAATTCTACGACAACCACAACACCTCCGAGAGGGGGACTCGTGAAAACTCAGTACTTCAAGAAAAAAAATCATATCTCGGTTTATATTTCCCAATCAAATTGATTCAAAAACAGAAAAAAGAGCATAGAATTATCTAGGGATGCATTGACTATAAGATATGCTTACTCTGATAATTTTTATTAATTATAATTTTTTTTTAATTAGTTACGTTTTGCTTTTTCAAATTTTGAACTTCATAAAAATGTTCTGCTAAGATTTATTTAATAATAATACCCAGATCAGTATAATAATCAGTCAATGACCGAGCAACCAAAGTAATTTACAAATCTAAACAATTTACAATGATGACAAAGAACAGTACAGTTATTCATATTATACAATACTCCTGTCTATTTACATCTCAGAAATCTCTTTACAGTAATTAGAGTTAATGAGCATACTTCATGCACCAATTATTTCTAATGTCTGCGTAACAATAAACCAGTATGAGCCAAAATTAGAATTTTATTTATACTATAATAATGGTTCACATACTACGAGCAGTACGTCGTTTCCTAGTTTCTTTTCATCCAATCAGATTAACATACACAGGGTGATTCACGAAAATATGCAGAAACTTTGGGAGCTCATTGCACATGTAAAAATAATGAAAAAAGTTTATATAAACATGGGTCTGGAAATACTTCGTTACCGAGTTACGGCTAGCGAAAGACTTCGCCCTGATTTCAGCTCACCAGGTGAAATGAGGTCTTTTTGAAATTCTGGTAAGGTAGATTAAGGGGCGAATTCAATCGTTTCTTATGGTTTTTGACCTGATAAATTGAATAAAACAGGTCCCAGAACTGTAAGTTAAATAATTTTTGAGTAAACCAGTGTCAAATGCAAAAAATGGAGAGCAAATAACTCATTTTTTCATCTTTGTTTTTCCGGTTAATTTTACTTAGTACTGTTATGAATAAAAATTAATTTAATCAAACATCTATTCGCTTTCTGTGTACTTTATTTACACCGGTTTGTTCAGAATAAAATTTTCTACATGTTTTATTCAAAAATTTTAACTGTTTCTTGGTGAAATAACAAAGTTATTCTTGCCCAAAGATGAAAAAATTTATTTTTCACTTCATTTTTTGCATTTGACACTGGTTTTCTTAAAAAATATTTAACTTACAGTTCTGGGACCTGTTTTATTTAATTTATCAGATCAAAAACCATGAGAAATGATTGAATCCGCCCCTTAATCTACCTTACCAGAATTTCAGGAAGACCTCATTTCACCTGGTAAGCTGAAATCCGGGCGAAACTTTCGCTACCCGTAACTTGGAAACGAAGCATTTCCGGACCCATGTTTATATAAACTTTTTTCATTATTTTTACATGTACAATGAAGTCCTAAAGTTTCTGTATATCTTCGTGAATCACCCTGTATCAAGAGGTCTTATTTCCCTATGCCCATTAGTTTAGAATATTGGCGATCATTCTGTTATGATGACCTCGTTGACAGCTGATCTGAATAGTTCAAATGTGTTTGGGATGCTTTTCCCAGAACAGGCAAGTGTAGTGTTTAAATTATTTGCACTCGATCTACTAGTTCCAGGGCTACAAATAATAGTTCTGTTTCTTATCACATGGTCAGTCAATTATATGACTAAAGCATTTAACCCCTTAAAGGTTTGTAACAAAATATTACGTTTCTGTCAAAACATGAACTTATTTTTGCATTAGAATGTAATATTCTGTCGCCAACAGCAGGTAATGTGTAACAGTCTTTTGTAGTACTGTTTTCATCCGTTGGACCCTAGCAGCGCTTTTGTCTAATGTCAATCTTTCCATATTAAGTAACAGTTCCTAGGCAACTAGTTGTTATTACAATCATATAACGTAACTAATATCAGTTGCTTGCCGCGTGCTCGTATTAGTTTTATTATAATTTAACCCTTAACTATGGACACGAAGTCTAGGAGACTCTGCGACATATACATTCTATTAACATCCCCACAAATTTTTTTTTAGATGCTGTAGCCTTGAGTACCTTCACAGCCAGTGACGAACTAACGCTAGACCGAGTTGTATCGTTGTGCGGCTAAAGTTATTCGATTTATGAGAAATCTGAGTTCTCGTAGAATCCGTGTCCGTGTTTGTGTTACAAAATTTGTTTTTATAAATATGGCTTGTTTATCAAATTACACGACTGTTACTGATCCAAACCATGATGAAACAGTGAATCGTTGGTTGGTCAAAGTGGACAGTGACAATAGTGATGTAGAAGCTGATGAAACCGAATTTATAGCCTTAGCCAAGATGAGTGATTGTGGTAATTTTTCACCCTATGCAGATTTTTTTTTTATTATAACTTCAGGAATAAAACTTCAGTTTATTTATATTTTTATACCAGTAGAATAGCATTATACATTAAAAATAATATTGTTTTCAGAAAAAATAAAAATAAGACAACTTATTTCCGAGTACAAATATTAACCATGAAGTTATGTTTTATTTTCTTTGTAATGAATATTTTTTGTTCTATTGTGCGATTTTGTAATTTTCACTAATAAAAGGTCTAAAAATACTTTACTTATTGTCTCTATACTTTTATATATTAAAACCAGTTTCAAAATAAGTATATTTTTATGGGGAGTCTGGGAGACTCCGTGTCAGTGTTAGTGTCATAAAACTGGGTGTCCGTAGTTAAGGGTTAATGTAGATTAATATTTATAAATATTAATATATATAATTAATACATATAATTATTAATATTTAAGTAGATAAATATTTATTTATTTATTTAATTACATTAGATTGGTTACAACAGGCCAAAGTGGCCCAATGAAAGGAACAATATTACATAATATAAAATAAATAGTAACTTATTACAAACTAAATCACAATCACACAAATATAAATTATTGTACCTTAAAACTTATACAGACAGAAAAGAAAAGTACCTAACTTAATTGGGTAGAGAGAATGTCCATATGAAAACTTCAGTTTGCAAACAAAGAATGGTTTCGAAAGACAAACGTACATAAAATATAGGTACAAAAAGAAAACAAAAATATAAAAATAATCCATACCAATGCATAAAAAAACTAAACATCCAAAAATACCAGGTTAATAAATTACACTAAAAAATTAAATAATTTCTAAAGCCCTGGAGCTAGTCAGCCTAAACAAGGCTCGACTCTGATGAAAAGGATCTAAGGGAATAATTTCATCTATTGAATTAAAATTCACTAGCATGGTATCTAACGGAGAATGGCTAGCATAATTAGTTGAACAGGTCTTCCGATAGAACAAATATTTGGAGTGATTATCAAAACTTGAGACATACAGGTAGAACGAGATCTTTGCTAGTGTGTGGGGATCATCGATTTCACCGGAGACGATCTTTTTCAAATAGATTACCGAGGCCAGATGACGCCTATTCTCGAGTGACTGAATTCGAAACATATCTTGTAGGGTTTTGTGCGGTATTGAGAGCGAATAAACATGGTAGTTTTTAAAATACAAATAACGAAGGAATCTAATTTGGACATGTTCTAATTTCATGGATTATGTAGAATTAAGTTTCATTTTTTGTAATATTTGGGTTAAAATGATTACAATAATAGGTTTTGAAGTGTTAATTTTCTTAAATATACTTATAAAAATGTCATGTAATAAATAAATAAATAAATAAATAATCAAAAATAATTATTCAGTGAGGAAAAAATTAAGCAAAATAACATTACTTTGGATTTTTAAAAAATCAACCTTTAAGGGATTAAAAACACAAGAGGTAGAGTATAAAAGACACTAGTCACAGTTTATCTTCTCTTAGACTAATGAATTTCATTATACAGCCAGACCCTTTGGTAAAATGAAGTGAAGGTGTGATTTGCAGGGCGTAAAGTAAATGCTTTTCAGAGAGGGCCTGGCATCATGCTGATAAGCATAGCCTACGTTTCCACCCAAAGAGGAAAGCAATAGTAAACCACCTCACTCCTCATTTTACTTAATAAAGCCTCTAGAGGTTCAAACCAGCTTTTCGTCTGATGACCTAACCAACAACGTGCTTGGGGTGTGCTCTCATAGTAAAAAACGTTCTTTTTTTAAGATTGCAGTATTAATATATCAATTTTAGGACAAAAGTGTTTATAGTAATCAAAGTTGTAGAAAATTAAAAACCATAAAACTTTTATATCAAGCATTTATTCTACACAGCTTAACTTAGCGTCAGTTAGTGATTTTCTGTATTTTTTTAATTGAACAGAGGTTGACTTTCATTTTACATTGTTTACTCATGATTAAAAATAGGTTATATTTTTCATTATTCAACTAACATCGGCAAGAAGAGTCGTGTGAGTGTTTTACACCAGATTATTTCTTATCGTTTCAGCTATATGCAGTTGAATAAATTAGTATTATATACCCTGAATAAATTTCAGGTTTCACTTATACACAGTTATTATCATGTTCGTAGAATATTTAAAAAGCTTTCTGATGCTGTCAATGAGGACAGATCTTTTACTTTGAGAGAATGCTGGAGATAATATACTATTGTTACTTGCAAAGTAAAACAATCTTTAGACAAGTTAAAAGATAAAACACTGGACACCTATTGGAAGAATCTTCAGCTTAAAATGGTAAAGTACTTGCAGTTCAAAAACAAACATAACGTTAAAGAAAGTAGAGAAGTGGATGTATTTATTCATAATTATAGTTTAGAGCATGTAGAAACAGTGAAGTTCCTAGGAGTATCTCTAGATAGATTTTTGTCTTGGGACTTCTATACAAATCAAGTTTGTAGTAAAATATCATCTGGGGTATTGCACTAAAACAAATTGCCAGATTAAATGATAAAAAATTGCTAATGGCAGTTTATCATAGCCTCATTCTGTCTTATATCCGTTATGGTATCTTAGTATGGGGTAATTCTAGCATGGGTAATATGAATAGGGTTTCTAAAATTCAAAAGAAAGCTATTAGGTGTATGGTGGACGCTAACCAGCTAACCTCATGCAGGCCACTATTTAAGGAGCTTAAATTGCTTACAGTTCCCTCTCTCTACATTTTTGAGGTGATTATATAATATGTTAGGCAAAATAATTTTATGCAGAATTTCAATATTCACAATCATAACATGAGAAATAGAAATGATTATTATGTGGCTAATCACTCCACAAAATTGTTTGAACAAAAACCTACTTGTGCAGGGAGAAAATTTATGAATAAATTACCCTAACTTTTAATGTTGTGATAATTTGCATTCCTTTAAAAAAATCTGAAAAATTACTTGATCAGTGAAACTTTTTATAGCGTACAAGAATTTCTTTCTTGATAGTAGTGATACATTGTGTGATTCTTATATGTATTTCAGGTGTTATAACTGACATGTCCTATACTCCTCCTGGAGTCTCCAGGACACAAAGAATAAAAAATAAAGAAAGTACATGTGAAAGGCATACGTAATAAAAACAAAATGAATAAAGAAGTAGAGGATACGTGTAATGAAATATTCAACATTGTCAGTGGCATAGGTACAGAGGGGAGGGGTGTTGAGAGTAATATGTCAACCCCCCTAGGTCTTGGTTACTATGAAAAATTCAAATTAAAAGATACGAGGGTTATTTTTTTTTCAACCTCCGATCGTGTTTCTAAGCAAGCAGAAGGTGGGCGGTGGTGTAATCTGCGCGTCAGGCGATTGCGCATCTCTCCTCCACACTGCCTGTGCCGGCCGCATCTTCACAGCGTCAGTTGTAGCTGAGATACAGGAGCTGAATCATGGCCGATACGATCGAATCTCCCGCCAAATGTGAGTTGCGAAGTGTGGTTCGCTTTTTGCAAGCGGAAGGGTGTAGTGCTGCTGAAATTCATCGCAGAATGAGCCTAGTGTATGGTGAAAAGTGTATGAGTGATGGCAGTGTACGGGAATGGTGCAGAAAATTTAAGGAAGGGCGAACCGATGTCCATGACGAAGGGGGTCAGGGACGCAAGTCCGTCGCCACTGCAGGCATTGTTGAGCGGATTGATCAAGTGGTCAGAGACAAACGAAGGTTCACAATAAATAAACTTTCTGCCGAATTTCCGGACATTTCAAGGTCATCTCTATACAAAATTGTGACAAATGTCCTACGTTACCGCAAACTTTGCGCTCGTTGGGTCCCGAAAATGCTTAGTGACGGCCACAAAACCCAGAGAATGGTGTCTGCCATACAGTTCCTTAGTCGCTACCATAATGAAGGGGAAGAGTTTTTAAAGTGTATCGTTACTGGCAATGAAACGTGGGTCTTGTGCGACAATCCAGAAACCAAAGAACAGTCGAAGCAGTGGATGCACACATCTTCTCCAAACAAACCCAAAAAGTTTAAACGGACACTGACAAACAAGAAAACAATGGCTACTGTCTTTTGGGACCAAAAGGGAGTGTTGTTGGTTGAATTTATGGAAAAAGGAACCACTATAACAAAGGAAAGTTACTGTGAAACTTTGCGTAACCTCCGTAGAGCGATCCAGAATAAACGAAGAGGGATGCTTTCATCTGGCGTGGTTATGATCCATGACAATCCACGACCACACTGTGCCAATGTGACCAAAGACCTTCTTAAACCGTTTAAGTGGGAAGTTTTTGATCATCCAGCGTATAGTCCAGACCTAGCACCGAGTGATTACCACCTCTTTCGAGAATTGAAGTCGTGGTTGGGTGGGCAACGCTTCGCTACCAACGAAGAACTTCAAGATGCTGTCCAGATGTTCCTGACCTCATTGGCGGCAAACTTCTTTGAAGAGGGTATCGAAAAGCTGGTGTCACGATACGACAAATGCCTCAATCGATTCGGCGATTATGTAGAGAAATAAGTAAGACTTTACTGTAATTTTAGTAATAAAATCATTTTTAATCAAAATCTGTCTATTTTTTTTCCACCATCGGAGGTTGAAAAAAAAATAACCCTCGTACAAGTTAATAAATATCGCGACAGATTGCAGCGCATGAGTGGCGGACTGTGACTTGTATTTTACGTGAATTGATTGAGTCTCCTTCTATCTTAATCCATGTCCGTGAGTAAGACATATATTTTTTTGGGAGAGACAAAGGTCATAATTAAAGCTATTTATGATGAAAACCAAAAAACAATTTTTTACTTTCTCTTGCCTATATGAATATATAGGAAGGAAAGTATTGTTTTCATGTCGATTTTTCGAAATCGAGTTTTCACCGGATCTATACGTTTTCAGACCCCCTGAACCCAAAAAACATGTTTTTAGCGATTGGTCTGTGTGTGTGTGTGTTTCTGTGTGTCTGTGTGTATACAAAATATCTCAAGAACAGAACATCGTACGAACTTAAAACTTGAAACTTAAGTTACATACCACTACTGGACCCGACACAAACATTTTCATCAAAATCGGTCAACCGGAAGTAGTAGTTTATTTGTATAATTTTTCACTTTCTTGCGATTTTCTCAAAAAGTGGTCCTACAATTTTTTTTAAAATCGCCTGGTTTACTCATTATTTTATTCTCTACAAGATAGGGTAGGCGTCACGTTTGCTGAAATTCTTGGTGAGGCTGTTTTCACGTAAAAACATAGCTTTTTAAGATTACGGCTTTAATATGCGATTTAGCGCAAAAATTTATATAATAAAAGTTGTAGAGAATTTAAAAACCTAAAACTTTTATTTCAAACATTAAAAGTTGTAGAGAATTTAAAAACCTAAAACTTTTATTTCAAACATTTTTTTGTATGCATTTTGTATGGCCTTAGTATGCATTTTACGACAATAGTGTATATAATAAAATTTATAGGAAATTAAAAGACCTACAACTTTTATTTAGATCAGTTTTCTCTACAGAGCCTAGTTTAGCGTGAAAGAGTGATTTTCCGTATTTTTAAGCCGAACTGAGGTTGATTTTCATACTGCGTCTTTCACTCATGATTAAAATTAGGTTATGTTTTTTGAGGTTAGTTTTTTGTTTATTTCTAATGTTTTATGACGAATTTTACGTTATATTGTTAATTATTTGCATTGGCAAGAGAAAGTTGTGTGAGTGTTTCACACCAGATTTTTAATTTATTTATAAACGTTTTTTTCTTAGGATTTCTTTGTCTACATAATAACTTTAATAATCACCACTGGCATAGTGGTTAGTGCAAATGGCTTCTACCCCAGGGTCCCAGGTTCCATTTCTGTTCAAGTCTGGTATTTTTTATCACTCATCTTTATCTATCACCTTCACGTGGCATAAGAATATTTGCCCTGACGAAAGCACACGCAATCACAAAATAACCTTGTTGTCACCATAATTCGCTACGCGGTTTGGGGGAAACTATCAAAGCAAAGATCTTTGAAAACTTCGAGAATAAATATAATGTATTAAATAAATTAATATAGCTTTAACAAAGACAAACTATTATTTAAAATTTATAAAAAAGAACATATAAAAAAAACAAGTTTCAAAAATACAAAAAATTAATGTAACTATTTTCGGTGATCACCCTTTGATAATTTTTTTAAAAACTGTGAATTTTGACTAATTAGGAAGCTTTTAATTATACCAGCTGTTTTTATAAAAAAATATAAGTATATCAAAACCCATATCAGCTTTACCAATTAAATAACCCATAAATTTAAAAAAAAAACTAACATTACAGCTATAAAGATTTATAATAAAGCGAACATATAGTATTTAATTAGTATGATTGAACTTAGCTGAAATCCGATACTCTTTTCTGGAAATTTATAAATGCTTATTATTTCGTGAAAATTCTGGTTCTCATTTCCATATACTTTTTGGTGATTTATTAATGTTATTATTCATTTAAATTTTGAGGAATTAACAGTACTAATCTTGAATTTCGTTTTTATTCTTAAATTTCGTTACTAATCCTGAATTTCATTATCAATCCTGAATCTCATTACAAATCCTGAATTTGATTACTATCCTTGAACCCCTCAATTGTTGGATATTTGCCGGCCGCATTGGCGAAGTTGGTAACGTGCTCGCCTCTCATCATGCAGTCTTGGGTTCGAATCCCATTCAGGCACGACATTTTTTCATACGTTACAAAAATCATTTCATCATTCACCGTCTGCATTAGCAGTAATTGCAGAACAGTCGGACGTTAAACAAAAAAAAATTAAAAAAAATATCACCTTCACATTATCTGCGTTAGCAGATAATGCAAAACAGTCGGATGTAAAGCCAAAAAAATTTAATTAATATGAATATCATATCACTATCATTATGCGGTCATGTTATTGCCAGATCACTCTAGTTCATTTCAGTGACCGCTCTGCTTAAAATTAAAATAAAAATTCATTAATGCCTTACAAGGAAAGTGAACATTAAAAGAAGAAAGACTTTAACAAAAACTTTTATATAAGGATATCTAAAGATTCACGCATTAGGAAATTGGCAGAGGACCAAAATAAAGAACGCACCAGATGTACGAGTATTTTAACTGACACTAATGCAGATAAATCTGTTATTTACTTTGATTCATTTCTCAGAAGGAAAAAGAACAGAAGAAAATAACACAAAGTATTAAAGCCGTATTTGACCTTAGACATTCTGTTTCTAATTTTAATTCATTTCGATAAAAAACGATAAAATTTTAATTCAAGGTCATCATTCTTACAACTTATGATATTTTTGTACACAAAAGTAAATAAGCTGTTACAATTTTTGTTATTATATCCTGAAGAATATAACCAATATCTATACAGCAATCATCTGTTAACCTAAAAACAAATCAACACCTGAACCTGGTTGTCAAGGCATCATATCCATCATGGTATTTTGGTATGGGGTAATTCTACTACGGGTAACATAGTTTGATGAAAATGTTCGTGTCGGTTACCTTAGTTGTACCCAACTGAAAGTTTTAAGTTTTAAGGGGACTCCGTACTGAAAATATTTAAAAAAATTGATTTCTGGGTTTTTGATCTAAAATATTATTTGAAATTCCCTCTTTAAAATGGTGTATAAATTATGTTTCTACGGCATCTAGAAATATTTTTTTTTTATTTTTAAAAATTTCTTGTCATGATGAAATTTACCACGGTTACCATGTAGAGAGGATGCGCAACGGTGATAGAGTCGTCTCTGATTATAAGAAAATGGTTCGACAAAAGCGGAGTTTGTCAAGAAAGAAACTGGAAGAAATATTTGAAGATAATGAGGACCCTGACAACCCGTCTTATAGTGCTGGAAATTACTAGAAATTAAGTTTTTATTGTAAGAACACAAGTTTTTTTCTATATTTTTTAACTATATTGTTTTACGTTGATTTTCTCAAATCTTACTTTTTTAATATTGATGTACCTTTTCCTCAGCTTCTAATAAAGCTAGAGTAATGAAATTTTTTGGGGGTATCAAGCCTTAGTAGATATGTACTTTACGTGTACAGTTTTCCAAATTTCTGAAAACTGACTGAGAAAAAAGTTTTTGAAAAATTTTAGTGTCAAATATATCTGCCAATAAAAAATCTATTTCAAGCTTTTTTAAAAATTCCTACACGTAAAATATGTAAAACATTCTGAATTTTAATTTAAAAAAAACTGCAGGTCTCATTTATAGTTTTTTCAAAAGAGGTACAAACGTTAACAAAGAGTTAGATAGGAGTACGGAGTACCCTTAACTTCGTTCGCTGTTCTGTTCTTGAGATATTTTGTTCACACACACAGAACAATCCTTAAAAACAAGTTTTTTTGGCTTCGGGGGCCCTGAAAATGTGCATTTATGGTTGGTTGCGCCACAATTTGAATTTGTAGTTGAAAGGTTGAGGGCGCCGCTGTCGTTTATGTCGTAGCAGCTGACGACACACTCGCTCGCCAGTACGCGCCGGAGACAGTCGGTCCGCAACTTTTATTGTAGTGCGCCGCCACGCTTTATGAACCGCACGCCTATACGCGCACCTGGAAAACGGCTTACAACCAGAAATTCATATGAAGAAATCGCTCTTTGGAAGAAGACAGCAGTATAGTGGGTATACCTATCCCTTATTCCTGTCTATCCCCTTTTACCCCCCACTCATCACGAGTTCGATTCACCCTGGAAAAGGAGGTAAGAGGCTGCTTAATTTTGTATTTTCTTCACATCGCGTTCCGGGTATGTCAACCAAATAAATAGGGCACAAGACGCGCAACATCAAGCGCAACGCATACAGTCCACTGCTCTGGAGGAGGGTCCCGCGGGATCCTTCGTTTGTTTTCGTTTTTTGTCTCCGCACGGGGACAAACGCACCGCACCACGCTCGCATCGGCGCTACCATTGTTTGTTGGTCCTCCGGGCCGGATAGTCCACTGCTCTGGAGGAGGGTCCCGCGGGATCCTTCGTTTGTTTTCGTTTTTTGTCTCCGCACGGGGACAAACGCACCGCACCACGCTCGCATCGGCGCTACCATTGTTTGGTACTCTCGGCCCGGATTTTTTGAACAATCGAAATTGTGCTATTTTTTATTTGGTTACGAAAAAAGAAGTAATTCATTATTTTTCTACTTTTACGCAAGCAAAATTTCTTGCTGGTTTATTCAAGAAAGTTTTGAAAAACAATTTACGTTTAATCTATAAATTGGTTAAAGTACGCCGCACTGAACTACTACATTATCTTATCTATCTATTGTGGAATATTAAAATTCGTTATCATTTACTACCGATGCAAATTAAAATTATTTTAATTTCGTTACAAATTAAATTAAATTATTACTGTCAAATATTTTCATACTATAAATATTAATGAACTTTTGTATCAACGCTAATTCATTTAATTTGTTTTTTACATTTTCGGCCTGTGCTATTACTGAGTTTTTTGTGAATATAAAATTCATATTTAGAATAAAATTACCTTTAATTTAAGTGGTCACAACCCATACAAGATTTATAATAATTTTTTATCGCTTTTTTCTGCTTAAATATTCATAATGTCAGCTAAAAAGGACTTGAAAGTTTTTGAGGCAAAAAGGGAAACTTTGTTTCAAAGAATTCAACGCTTATATGATATGATAGAGAATCTTAACGACAGTAAAATAAGAAATAATTTTTTAATATTATTTCAGTCGCTAGAATCGACTAAAATCGAATTTGAACAAGTTATTCATAAAATAAATGAACTGAATTTAGAAATTAATGCTGATGCTAGCCCTAATTTTCAACCCATAAATGCATTTGACGAAATGTATTGTGCTGTTGTAGTTTCTTATAATAACATAAATAATCAAAAACTAGATAACAAACCAGCTGTTTCAACTGAACTTGTGAAACCGAAGGTTAGACTACCTACGCTAGAATTACCGTCATTTTCGGGCGAATATAACGAATGGCCGATTTTTTATCAAAGTTTTAAATCTTTAATCCATGATAACGCACAGTTAACAGAAGCTGACAAGATTCGTTATTTAACTAGTAAGCTTACAAAAAAGTCTTTAGCTTTAGTTTCTGGAATACCTCCGTTGGCGGAAAATTATGAAATTATTTGGTCAACGCTGTTAGAAAAATATCAGGACCCAAGAAGTCTCGCTACAGCTTATTTAAAGCAAATTTTTGAATTTAAAATTATAACGTCTGAGTCAGCTAATAATTTAGACACATTTTTACAAAATTTTGTTGCACCTATTGAAGCTATAAAACGGCTTAATATTAATAATCTTGATGATTTTATATTTGTGCATTTAGCGCTAAATAAACTTGATTCTCAAACTGTACATGATTTTGAAATGACTCTTGTTGACAAGACCATACCAACTTTTATTCAACTTGTGAATTTTATTAAAAAACATTCAAATGCATTATCACGAACTGCTCACCCTAAATCTAAGATTACGCATTCATTTGTTGTGAATAAATCACCTAATTCAAAATATTTTAAATCAAATTCAAAGGCGACTTGTCCTGTTTGCAATAAATCTCAAGACCACGCTGTTTATTCATGTTCTGAATTTAAGAAGTTAAGCCCCCCTGAAAGGTATAACTTTGCAAAAAATAAATCCTTATGCATTAATTGTTTATCTCAAATGCATAATACGACCGCATGTAAGTCAAGAAATAGGTGTTCCGTCTGTGATAAAAAACATCATACTACGCTTCATTTTTTAAAATCTAGTGTCGAGTCTTCAAACCCACGGGTATCAACTTCACCATTACAATTATTGTCGTCTAATGTAATTGGCGCTCAGGGATCAAGTAACTCTTCAGTATCGTTGAATAAAACATCAGACAGTCCGCAAACATTGGCTTGTGCTAACATAGGCCAACGTATTTCAAACTCTATTATTTTATCAACTGCTAAAGTAAATGTCTACGATACTTTAGGGAATCCTCATGTGGTCCGAGTTCTTTTAGATTCTGCCAGCCAATCTAATTTTCTTACTGTTGATTGCTGTAAAAGACTGATGCTAGTGAAAAATAAAATTCAAACTTCTGTTCGGGGAATCGGTGCGTTTGCACAATCTGTAAAATTTTGCACTGAAGCAAGCTTTTCTTCTCGTTCTAATTCACAAGATCGCTACTCTCTGAATTTTCTTGTTGTGGATAAAATTACGGATAACTTACCTACCGTATCTATTCCGTTAGGTTTACTTTCACACTTGCAAGGTGTAACACTCGCTGATGAAGATTTTCATAAACCTGGAAAAATTGACATGCTTATAGGAGCTGAATTATTTCCGTATCTCATAGGACCAGGAAAAATCATCGGCCCTCCTAATACCCCCATAGCTCTTCAATCTAATTTGGGGTACATTGTCATGGGAAAAATTGAAGATACTGTTACACCTCCTGACAGTCAAGTCTTTTGTACCACCACTGAAGTTCCACTAGAAAAATTGGTATCTAAGTTTTGGGATTTAGAAGAAATTCCGAAGGTCGAACATTTTAATGAAGATGAAAAAATTTGTGAGCAAATTTTTGTAGATACTTTTTCTCGTAACGACTCTGGTCGCTTTATAGTTTCTTTGCCTTTTAAGAACAATCGCCCTGTATTAGGAAATTCTCGTTTCTTATGTGAAAAGAGGTTTTTAAATTTGGAAAGGAGATTAGAATTAAATTCCCAATTAAAGATCGACTATCACAAATTTATGCAAGATTATATTGATCGCGAGCACATGTCTAAATGTGATGATACTATTGATGGTTGTTTTTTACCTCATCATTGTGTTTTGAAGCCAGACAGTACTAGTACCCGGTTGAGGGTTGTTTTCGATGCTAGCGCAAAAACTGACAACAATACATCACTAAATGATATTTTATATACGGGAGCTAAGTTGCATACTGATTTATCGGCTATCCTTCTAGGGTTTCGACTATTTCCATTTGTGTTAACCGCTGATATTCGACAAATGTATCGTCAGATACTCATTCATCCCAAACATAAAAAATTTCAAAAAATTCTATGGCGTTTTTCCGCTGACCAGGAAATTAGTTCTTGGACGCTTAATACCGTGACATTTGGAGTCAAACCTGCGCCTTTTTTAGCGTTAAGAGTAATAAAACAGCTAGCGCAAGAAGAAAAGGATAATTACCCGTTCGCGGCCGTAGTAGCTGATAGAGACTTTTACATTGATGACTTAGCAACTAGCGTAGAATCAGAAAAGGATTGCATGCTTTTATATTCGCAATTGGAAAGTATGTTTCAAGCCGGTGGTTTTGATCTAGTTAAATGGGCTACTAATTCGGTTAAAATTTTAGAAAAAATTCCCGCAGAAAAACGCTTTCCTTGTGCTATTGATTTTAAAGAGAATGACTCTATAAAAATCTTGGGCCTACAGTGGATCTCGTCTTCTGATGAATTCACCTTTAAAGTTAATTCGCCAAATACAATTTGCACCAAACGCGCCGTTCTTTCTTCTTTGGCAAGAATATTCGATCCACTAGGGATCTTAGCACCGCTTACGATCACTGCCAAGATTTTAATTAAAGATTTTTGGAACTCGAAATTAGATTGGGATGATCCTGCTCCAACTTCGTTTCCAGCTGTTAAAATTTGGAAGGAGTTTCAAGAAGAACTTCCATTACTTGCTAATATAAGAATACCACGACATATATTCGTAGAACACAACTGTAACGCGGATTTAATTGGTTTCTCGGACGCGTCAGAGAAGGCTTATGGAGCTGTCTTGTATGTACGCTCTATTCTTAATAATAACAATGTTATTGTCTCTTTACTTTGCGCTAAGTCTCGTGTCGCTCCGCAGAAAGCTATGTCCATACCTCGCTTGGAGTTATGCGCTGCTGTTCTTCTCGCACGGCTCGTTCACTTTGTTGGTCGAACGTACTCCACTAGATTTAAATTTCAAAGGATATTCGCCTTCACTGACTCCACCGTCGTCCTTCAGTGGATTTCATCGCCTTCGGCACGCTGGAAGACCTTCGTCGCCAACAGAGTCGCCGTAATTCAAGACAAAATTCCTGCATCTAACTGGAGACATATCAGAAGTTCTGAAAACCCAGCTGATTGTTTGTCACGCGGATTATTACCCAAGGGATTGATAAGTCATCCGCTATGGTTCGCTGGACCTTCTTGGCTTCACCAAGACCCGCTGATTTGGCCTACCGCCGAGTGGAACAACGCTGGAGAAGAATGCCCAGAAGAACGACGCACCGTCATCGCTGTTGCAACGGTAGAGGAACATCCATTTCAGAAGCTGATAAACTACTTTTCTTCGTACGACAAACTTCTACGTGCCACGGCGTACGTCTGGAGATTCATACGCAGAAGTCACTGTAATGGGAATCGGATCACTGTAGCTGAAATTGAACATGCAGAACGCTCCTTGATTCACTACCTGCAACGGAAATATTTTAATAAAGATATCATTGCTTTGAAAAATGGAAAATTTACTTCACCTAAAATTCGAAAATTAAATCCTTTTCTAGATGAAGACGCTCTTATTAAAGTTGGAGGACGCCTACGCAATTCAAATTTGGAGTATCACCATAAGCATCCGATTTTATTACCTAAGAATGACCATTGTGTTGATTTATTAATAGATAAATTTCATAAGGTCAATTTTCATACAGGTCCCAATTTGGTTCTTTCCTTGCTACGCCAGAAATATTGGATTGTTGGAGGTAGAGGAGTAGTCCGCCATCGCCTACAAAATTGTAATTTTTGTTTTAAATATCGACCTAAGAATACATTTCCACTTATGGGAAACCTGCCTACGCCACGCATTACAGAATCTAAACCATTCTTACATACTGGAACTGATTTTGCTGGACCCATTTATACTACGATGTCAAAAAATAGAGGAGTGCGTTCTCAAAAATCATATATTTGTATTTTCATTTGTTTATCCGTTAAAGCAATACATCTTGAACTGGTTTCTGACTTGTCTACGAACGCCTTCATGTGTGCATTAAAGAGGTTTCTTGCAAGAAGAGGTCCCATACATACATTGTACTCGGATTGCGGGACAAATTTTATTGGTGCAAAGTCCCAATTGAACGAAATATATGACCTTTTGGACTCCGAAGTATACAAGTCAAAATTAAACAACGAACTGACTAGCAGAAAAATAGAATGGAAATTTAATCCTCCGTCTGCGCCACATTTTGGTGGCCTTTGGGAATCCAACATAAGATCTGTTAAATCACATTTATTTAAAGTAATTGGCAATCAAATTTTAACATTTGAAGAGATGTCAACAGTACTCACGCAAATAGAGGCTCTTCTCAATTCACGTCCTCTCTGCGCTCTTAGCTCGGATCCAAACGATCTTGCACCGCTTACGCCTGCTCATTTTTTGCTGCAACAACCGCTTACGAATATTCCTGCCATAGATACAATTTCTATTCCTGTAAATAGGCTAACTCGCTATCAATTAATTGACAAACTTGTGCAAGATTTTTGGAAACGCTGGCGATTGGAATACTTGCATACTCTTCAGACCAGGGAAAAATGGAATACGCCTTCGAAACCCGTCCATGTGGGTACTGACGTTCTTATAAATAAAGACAATTTACCACCATTTCGCTGGCCAATTGGCATAATCGAAGAACTTTACCCTGGATCTGACAATATCGCTAGAGTCGCTCTAGTTCGCTCTAGTAGCGGTTCTTTTAAACGTCCTGTGACAAAGCTTTGTCCTTTGCCACAGCAATAATACTTCTTGTAAAAAAAAAAAAAATTGTATATAGTGTAAATAACTTTGTGCAAGTTGCACATCGCTAAGAAATTTGTTTTGTTTTTCATGTTCCGCATTTATTTTATGTTTTATGTTGGCTGAAAATGATCTTTTCAGGGCGGGGGGAAATGGTTGCGCCACAATTTGAATTTGTAGTTGAAAGGTTGAGGGCGCCGCTGTCGTTTATGTCGTAGCAGCTGACGACACACTCGCTCGCCAGTACGCGCCGGAGACAGTCGGTCCGCAACTTTTATTGTAGTGCGCCGCCACGCTTTATGAACCGCACGCCTATACGCGCACCTGGAAAACGGCTTACAACCAGAAATTCATATGAAGAAATCGCTCTTTGGAAGAAGACAGCAGTATAGTGGGTATACCTATCCCTTATTCCTGTCTATCCCCTTTTACCCCCCACTCATCACGAGTTCGATTCACCCTGGAAAAGGAGGTAAGAGGCTGCTTAATTTTGTATTTTCTTCACATCGCGTTCCGGGTATGTCAACCAAATAAATAGGGCACAAGACGCGCAACATCAAGCGCAACGCATACAGTCCACTGCTCTGGAGGAGGGTCCCGCGGGATCCTTCGTTTGTTTTCGTTTTTTGTCTCCGCACGGGGACAAACGCACCGCACCACGCTCGCATCGGCGCTACCATTGTTTGTTGGTCCTCCGGGCCGGATAGTCCACTGCTCTGGAGGAGGGTCCCGCGGGATCCTTCGTTTGTTTTCGTTTTTTGTCTCCGCACGGGGACAAACGCACCGCACCACGCTCGCATCGGCGCTACCAATGGTGAAAACTTGATTTCAAAAAATCAACATGAAAAAATTCTTTTTTTCCCCATACATATTTATATATATATATTCATAAAGTACAAGAGAAAGTGAAAAGGGAGCATTTTGTGTAAACATACACACAAACTTCTATTTTTAATCTACAAACTCTATTTTTTATCATACGAGGGTTATCCAGAAAAAACCTCTGTTTATGTGTAGCAGGAAAAGTAGTGCGCGTAGCGCAGCCGAGTTGATATCACTGCGTGCAGTGATTCGTATGCTTCTAACTGTGCAAGGCAGAGCATCGTACATTTGTGCGTTGTCCTTTTATAACCTCAAAACATGAGTGCCATAATAGAAAATCCCGCCAAGTGTGAATTGCGTGGCATTATAAGATTTCTGTGGGCAAAAAATCTCTCAGCGGCAGAAATTCATTGTAAATTGTGTGCGGTTTATGGCCCAAATATTATAGTGAAGGTGTAGTCCGTCAATGGGTGCGTTTTTTTAAAAATGGAAGAACAAACGTTCACGATGAAGAAAGAAGTGGTAGGCCTTCTCTTGTCACTGACGATCTAGAGAACAAAGTGAATGAAAAAGTTTGTGAGGACCGTCGTTTCATAATCTCGGAACTTTCTCATCATTTTCCTGAAATTTCTCGGAGTCTTGTACACGAGATAGTGACAGAAAAACTAGGCTACCATAAGTTTTGGGCTTGTTGGGTACCAAAACTGCTGACCGATGACCACAAAACAAAAAGAATGAGTTCTGCCACAGACTTTCTTTCTCGGTATGACTTTGAAGGAGAAGAATTTTTGAACAGAATTGTTACTGGCGATGAGACTTGGGTAGCCTACGTGAATACTGAGATAAAACAGCAGTCAATGCAATGGAGACATACCGCTTCTCCAAACAAGCCAAAGAAAGTCCGTCAAACTTTGTCAACGAGGAAACTTATGGCTACCGTTTTTTGGGATGCTAAGGGCATCTTACTCGATTTTATGGAACGTGGAACGGCCATCACTTCTGCTGTCTACTGTGAAACTTTAAACAGACTAAGAAGAGCGATCCAAAACAAGCGTCATGGCCTTCTGACACGTGGTGTTGTGTTTGTGCATGACAACGCTTGCCCTTATACAGCTCGAAGAACAAATGAACTTTTGGCCAAGTTTAAATGGGACGTTTTCGATCATCCCCCATACAGCCCGGACTTGGCTCCTAGTGACTTTCACCTGTTCCCGAACATGAAGTGGTGGCTTGCATCTCAGCGGTTTGCCAATGACGAAGAGCTTCAAAACGCCGTGAATGGTTGACTACATTCACAGGCGGCAGATTTTTATGCAGAGGGTATTTCAAAGACTGTTCCAAGGTACGACAAGTGCTTGAATCTGTTTGGCGAATATGTCGAAAAATAGAGAAAAACTGTAGTTTTAATATGTATATAATAAAGTTTTTGTATCTTCACTCGTTTACTTTTTATTTCAAAACGGAGGTTATTTTCTGGATAACCCTCGTATAATGTACAGTATGCCTATATAAGAAATACAGTGCATAGAAATCGCGAGTTACTGAAGTAACAGAAATTACTTTTGAGTATTAATTAAACCATTTTAATGTAAAAATGTATTATTCTCATCTTTTCTGGGTAAAAAAAGTCACAAGGAACAGAAAAATTCGTAGAGTAAATGATATAATTAAACTGCACTAGGAGTATGAATGAATAGACTACACTTTTAAAATTTGTTTAAAAATTCCTGGCAGTAGGTAATTAAAGGCGACCTTCACTGTAGCACTTGTAGGGTCGGTATTAACACCTGAATACCATTTTCTAACAGTGCCAGTGTGATGGTGATTGAACAAAAGCAATAATATGTATTTTTTTTTTTTTTGGGTTTAACGTCCGACTGTTCTGCAATTACTGCTAATGCAGACGGTGAAGGATGAAATATTTTTTGTAACGTATGAAAATATGCCATACCTGAATGGGATTCGAACCCAAGACCGCATGATGAGAGGCGAGCACGTTACCAACTACGCCAATGCAGCCGGCTATAAAAATGTAGTAGGTTATATTACGCATATTGGCATCATTCGACCCTGGGAAGAGGCGCGATTTGACACTTACAGGCATTATCTGGCCTCAAAGTATTAATAAATAAAATTAAAGTGACTTACCATTCGTTGTTTTTCAACTCTGCTGACGAGGGCAGCGCTGGTAGGTGAAGCCGGTAGCGAATGGTGGCCATTTTGTTGCTGTTGATGATTGTGATATTTCATCCCTTGCTCCATGCCCTGTAGTATCACAGATGCTCCTAAGAACTTATTCAGTAAAGCTCTCGCTTCTTGATCTTCATTCGTATCACCGGTTTCGACCACTGCAAACACAAAAAAAAATCTTAAGTGAAACACTCGCACGACTTTCTCTTGCTAACGTAAATAATGAAAACAACCTAAGTTTAATTATGGACTAGGTGAACCTGTGCGGGAAAACCCGCACAAAGGTGTAAATTTGTTTTTATAGAACTTCTCTGTAAACAACATTTTTTGCTTTATTGTTGTGTGGCATTATTTAAACTTTTACGCTATCAAATGATCTGACACGTGACATAGCAACGTACAATTGTCCATGTGAAAATACCGGCTGTGGCAGATAAAGGCCAACTTTGTTGAATGTTTGGCCTTGGGATTTATTTATTGTAATCGCAAATGCTAAACGGATGGGGAACTGTCTTCTCTTAAATGTAAATGGCAAAGTACCATCCGAAGGGGTTAGATCTAACCGCGGTAGTAAAACCCTTCTGCCTTTGGCTGCCCCTGTTATGACTTCTAAATCAAGAAAATTTTCGTACATTCTTTTCACCACCAGTCTTGTGCCATTCATTAACCCACTGATTACGTTGATGTTACGTAACAGAATTACTATGGCACCAACCTTTAATTTTAAAAGTGTGAGGAGGCAGGCCAATTAAAATAAAGAAAATGATATCAGTGTGGTTGCCTGAAGAAAATAGTGTTAGTAGCCCCTCTCCAAACTGAAATAGCTGTGCGAGATGTGGGAGGGATAGATAGAGAAAGAGAAAGGCCTATACTTCAGTTCGTTGGACTTTCCCCCTCTCCAATCTATTTTAGACTTCCTATTTTACAGTCATAAATCGAAATATTTGATTTTGGATAGTTTTCTGCAAATCTACTCGAACAGACGATTCATTTGAGCCCACTTCGGGGAAAATCGGTGAAGGTTCAGGTGGTTAAAATCGAGTTGAAAAAAAACCTGCTCGCTATTAATATATAGATACTGAGTCGTGACAATGGCTTTTGCGTATGGATGGGCTGTGAGGAAGGGAAGAGAAAATCTGACAGGCTGCCAACCTCAACAGTTAGATACTACAGTTCACTACACACCGTGCCGAGAAATATTTTCTTCAAAAACCTTATCAGGAAAAATCTGACCTGTAATATTACCTATGGTTTAATTACATGACTAGAATGTTTAATTTACTGTAATTACCAGCTACCTTATTCTACAAAAAAAATCTTCTAGAATGAATCGCGTTCTTCGCTATTGCTATCACCAGGTGTCAACCAAACTTAAATGAAGAATTATTTTCTTCAGTCTTTAACTTTCTTGCTTTATGTTTTGAATAGTGAAAAGAGAAACATCACAGTAATTATCCGCTCGCTCATGGCTTTTGTTAATTTTGTTAAGAGGCATGGAAAGGTATTTTTGTTTAGCTTCAACTTCACAACATTTTATTACATTCCATATTAGATTACATTTAGCACTGTGAATAGTTCGATCATGTTTTCAAGAAACCGTCATTTCTGTTTAAGGTAACAAACAGTTATATTTGTACAGTTAACCTACAAAAGGTTATAAATCAAAATTGATTTTGGATAGTTTTCTATCCAAAATTCTGGTTCGCTATATACTGTATGTTCTCTGGATATAGTATATGTTGTTCTGTTGGTGAACTGATACCAAAGCAGTTATGCATGCGCACTGATGCTTTCCCCCCTTTACCCCTCATTAAAACCAAAGGCAAACTTGTGACTCAAGTACTATATGAGTAAACAATTTAAAATGAAAAAGAAGCAATGGACAATACACAGGAAATAAAATGCCGTTTACACAAAACGCAAGAGCAATATTTAATCGAATGAGCCCTGTATTTAAGAGCCACAACCCCTAACACTTGCAACAAAGGTGAGACATCTAAGATGTTATATTTATTATCTTTTCTGCGCTCATGTGTAATGTAGGGGACCTGGACCTTGAATGAAGCCATCACAAGGGATCTGGAGGCATTTGAGATGTGGCTGAATAGATCAATGAGACTGCCACGGTCTGGCCAACATATTACTTAGGCCTACCATATGGACTTTAAAATTTAAATATGCCAATCTAAATGATAAATCTTAATACTGATTGCTGATTTCGAAAAGGTTTAAGTTACAGAATACAACAACAGTTTTAAACTACTGTAGGGCCGCATATATTCCCTTGTAATATTATATAAACAGTTCCGAGGGAGGTGGAGGGTTGTTTGCTGATGTTGGATCAAGTGGCCAGACGGCAGGTTTTTGGTTGGTAGGCGGTTGCGGCCTCCTTGGGGCTGGACGAGGACGCCTCAATTGAGTCCAACACTACTTCCCCCATTGTGAGGGAGTGAACATGAGTTTTTTTCTCGCTGCCTCATATAAAAATAATTTAAAAAAAGGCCTGCATATAAAGCTGTAGTGTTTTGTATTTTGTCGCCGAAGGATGTAAAAGATTGTTTGACTTGCTCTCTTAGATAATTGTTCTTGTATTGATTGTACTTCTCAAAATTTATAGTATATTTCTTTTAACCCTAGAAGCGGTAACTGTCGATCTGAGCGACAGTTGTGCTGTTGAATACACGTCGATGTCGATTTGGTCGACAGATGCACCTTATTTTTAACCAGCAGGTTGTCCAACCTAGATTACATAACTAATCATATGAAAGTATTGCATTTGATCTATTTAGTTTCACAGTTTGCCGGTAGTTTCATTCTCTAGTTCATTCGTACGAGTCTTTGAAAGTTGTTGTTTCGTAATGTCGTGTTTCACTGTAATGGCGATCTGTTTGTTATGATAGATGTGTTGTTGTTTCATGTTATTAGCATGTTTTAATTCGTTTTACTGTAAGTTTATTAAATATCGTGAATTATCTGTGATATTATTTTAGTGTGTGTTCAGGTTATAAATAAAACCTACGAAAATAAATGTGTACTCTGTAAATGTTGACATCGCGTAAACATAACTTAGATCTTGTCTCTACAGACCTTACCATTTTTTCACACATTATAATAACGAAAACAGACAAACAGATAATTCAAAAAAGTAATTATTCTAGAAAGATTGCACTAAAAAATGTATATTTCCATTTTTACACATTTGTTTAGGTAAATCTGTCAAGTAGCTAATAACACAAAACATATTTCTCAAATTTGTTATTATAAATATTTCATTAGTCCTGGTTATTTGGGAAATAATATTATCAGAAAACAAAAATAACAGTCAGGTAGAGCTATCTTGTCTGTTTCATTTGGTATATAATATGTACCTGATATGTGAAATACAAAAACAATAAAAAATTGTTTTCGTAAGCATGTTTTTTTTGTTAAAAATGCCTGACACTTTAAGTTAAACCTATTACCGCTTCTAGGGTTAGGCTGAGACCTACTGTAAACAACATTTTACAAAGTAAGGTTGGATCTATTTTGTCTACGCTACGTGTAACTGGATGGCTAGCCACATCCGCCTGCTTTTATTTCTCTATACCATTCATAACCGGAATCCTATTAAGTTAATGTGGGCTCAGGTGAAGGATTACGTGGCTAGAAAATAATAAGACATTTAAGCACTAAGAAGTAAGAAACTTTTGTAAATTGGGGTTTCTAAAGTATCGGTAAATAAGTGGAAAAACTGAATAGCTCACGTGTAAAAGGAGGAGAAACGCATATGGGATTTAGATTCTTTGAGCAAAGTTCAGGTAGAAAAACTTGTTGTAAATTTGGAACATGATTCGAGTAGTGACAATGAGGATGATGTGTCATCTGATGAAGTTTTATTGCGTGTAGAAGAATTACAATAAGATCACTGTAACCTATTACAGTACTTGATTTAAAATTACAACCTTAAGCCTAGTTACAAAATAAATATTTATAGTAATAAGATTATAATTATAGTTTTGTTTGTTTTGGTTTATATCTGACTCATCTGCAATTTCTGCTAATGTAGACGGTGGATAATGATGATAATGAAAATGAGGGATGAAAAAATGCCAGACCTGACCGAGAATTGAACCCGGGACATCAGCGTAGAAGCCAGTTGCTCTAACAATTATGCCAATGGGTCGTAAATTATAATTATAATAAGAATGTAAATTAATTACAACAAAATTAATAATGGTTAATTTCCCATAAAACGAATGTAAACTTTTTTGGATGGATTGCGCTACGTAATATTTTTCTTTCAAATTGTTTTGACCAGGTCTCAACTTAGCTGACATAAAGTATAGTTTTTACCAATTTTCATTTTTAGATTTTTTTGTAGAATCCTGGAAGCATTTTCTTTACAACCATGCATAAATTATTTAAAGCCCTTTGATAGAGCTCTTTATTAAGGGTGAACAGAATCTTCATTTAAAATACAGCGGACAACACTTTCTATTTTAAATACATGATTAATGCATATTGAAAAAAAACGAATGCTTATTCTTTGCTTTTATCAATTGCTGTTAATAGTACCAACATTTATACTAAAGTAAACACATTCTTAGAACCTGCATAAACAAGAAGCACATAGTTGACAACCAGTACAGACTTTTACCAAGAGAACAAATTTATAAAGAAATAGAACCAATCACTGATGCAATGCGCAAAAAGAGACTTTCTTTCTTTTCGCATATCCTCAGAACTCCAGAAAACCGATTATTAAGAACAATTGTAGAAACATTCATGTGTGCAAAAACAGAAGGAGCTACAATTCCTTGGCTTGAAGAAATCAAAAAAGACAGAACAGAATTAAATCTAACAATTGCTGATGTCAAAGATCGCACACCGGTTTACAAAGAAACAATTAATGACAAAAACAAAATTTTATCGTAAGAACAATTAAACGAAAAGAACAGGTTTGTTCAGACGAATTGAGAAAAGCAAGCTCCGACAGAATGAAAAAGTATTGGCAAGAAAGAAATGAAAAGGAAATAAACTGCCGAAAAAAAAAAATACTAACCAAAGAAACTAAAGTGATCCTTTGTGGTCATAAACTTAAAAAAAAAAGTAAACACATGTGAAAGTAAGCTTTCACACTGAACACTCTATCAACAACTGACTAATTTCACAAAATAGAATAATCTTAAGAACAACCATTAATTTCAAATACTAAGTTCACAACAAATGGTGAATAATCCACAACAACATAGTCTACAAGGAAAACGAGACGATAAAATTGACATAATGAGAAAAAGAAGTCACTTTTTATGGCCACCTCTGCTGACAACCTGATGCAAAACACACTAAAAATAGCTCCTGAACTACTAACTAAAGAACAAAACCCAAATAAAAGGTCTTGGTTTTTCAAGACATTTTATTTTTACAAGAAAGATCATACCTTCAACTACTTTTCTATATCGGTTTGACCATTCATCACGGACTTGTAGCGTTTGACCCGCTAATCTAAATCTTTCTCAAAGAAATATCCCGCCAGTGAACATGGGCATAACTTTTTGCATTGACGTCACATTCAAAGTGCTTACCACCAAGCTCACATGTCATGTGCCTTAACTCTATAACCGGCAGGTATCGATTTTTCAACGCGTGGATCGTTTCTGTACCGGCAGCATCGATAAATCGTATCGCTCAACAATGCATTAGTTTTGAAATTATGGCGTAAAAACTGTATTGCATAACGACGGCAAGTAATACATATTTTTGATCAGTAAAATCAGCTTTATAAAATAAAAATATTTTTGTTTTTTAAAAGTGATTGTTGTTGATGTATTATTCAATGAAATTGATGTATAATTCTCATGGAAGTCAGTTGGTGTTACTTGTTGTCATCTGGTTTGCAAAGGACGTTCGCATTTACTCGTGTTCATTTGTTTATTAGTTATAAATATATTCATTTAGATTTTTGTGTACGATAATCATCAATTATGATTTTATTGTTATTAGTTATTGCGTAATTCGTTGTTTTGTTGATGTTTATGAAACTAAACTGATTTCGTAGTAACTCAACTCGTGAGTGTTTGTGTTTTATTTATTATTATTTCATTAGGAATTTCAGTGTAAATAATGAAATAAGCGATTTAGTAAATAGTGTGCTTGATGAAAGGGTTACCAGTGAAAGCCCTAATATCAGATTTTTTATAGTGTTTCTTTTATTTGCTTTTGAATTTTATATCATTTATGCATCAACATGAAAATATTTAGTTATGTAGTATTCTTGTATTATTGACTATAGAAAAAAAAGTTTTCAGTGCATCAATGCAATATTTATATCATTTTCTGCAGAACAAAAAACTCTTACATTTTTTTTTTTTTTTTTTTTGTTAAACGTCTGACTGATTTGCAAAATGCTGCTAATGCAGACGGTGAAGGATGAAATGAATTTTTGTAACATATAAAAAAATGCCATGCCCGAGTGGGATTCGAACCCAAGACCCCATGATGAGAGGCGAGCACGTTACCAACATCGCCAACGCGGCCGGCAAAAAAAAAAAAAAAAAAAAAAACTACAAAGTGGCTATAATGGAATTCTAGTAAAAAATTATTATTCGTTTCAATTTTAGGGGGTAAGAGAGGTTAATTATAACTGTATTCATATATGTAGTGAATGTAGGGGGAGTAAAAAAGGGGACCCCTAAATATTAAATTTTTAGAAATAGTACATAAATATTTGAGATTTTCTGAGCATTTTGACATATAATATGTGTTACCAAGATTATAAAATAATTGTAAAATGTTGTTGTTTAGGTCATCAGCCGAAAGGCTGGTTTGAACCTGTAGAGGTTTTACTAAGTAAAACAAGGAGTGAGGTGGTTTACCATTGCCTTCCTCACTGAGTGGAAAAGTACACTTATCAGCATGCCGGGCCCTCTGAAAAGCACATATTTTCCACTCTGCAAATGACACCTTCACTTTATTCACGGTCTGGCTGTATAATGAAATTCATTACTTTCAGAGGAGATAACTCTGATTAGTGTCTTTTACACCTCTACCTCTTCTGTTCTTAAATGATTCAGTCATTTAATTGGCTGACCATGTGATAAGAAACAGAACTATTTATTTTAGCCCTGCAACGAACAAAGTGAGTGTAAATAATTTGACTCTCCACTTGTCCGTTATGGGCAGAGATTGTAAAATAAATATCTTAATAACACCTTACATTTGGCAAATTTTCTGCTGCCAGTTATGATAAAGTAGGCCACCGGTCGTTGGGTTAACAAATGATAGTGAGACTATATGGGGTGAAGGATCGTGATAGCCAAGTGTACGATAACTGTCCTGTATGAATGCACTTTAGTCAGAGTTAGAAAGTGAGGTGCAGGGACCATTAGGCGTGCTTCTATACAAACATTGTGCTTTATAGTACAACGTAAATATCAACACAACCATCATGTCAGGGAGTGGTTTGATGTTTTTCTTCTGTATAGTAGTGACAAATGACAGAGGGAGCAACTGCATCGATGTCCTTTTTACAGAATTTAAATGTTCACAACCACTACACAAGAAACAGAATCGATTATTATGTTGCTAATCACAACACTAAATTGTTTGAACAAAAACCAACTTATGCAGGTAGAAAATACATCAATAAATTGCCACAAGGTTTAAAAAGTTGTGACAATTTAAGTCATTTTAAAAAAAAGCTAAAACAGTATTTGATTGATGAAACATTTTATAGTGTGCACGAATTCCTTTCTAAATAGTTTTTGGTTGAAAAGTATTTAACTTGTAATTAAACAAATATTGTGTACTATTTGATACAAAGGGGTTCATGACAAGCCTACTGAGTTAAGCAGTAGCAGGGAAAAATTATTGGTAAGTGATGAATTTATCATTGTTTGATTTTTTTTAATTTTGTGTGATATTTGATTCAATGGGGTTCATGACAAGCCTACTGAAGTAAGCAGTAGCAAAAACAATTTTCTGGCGGTAAGTGATGAATTTATCATCTGTGTGATAAACTTTCAGTTTATCAGTTTTATTTGACATGTCCTATACTCCCTTTGGAGTCTCCTGGAAACAAGTAAAAAAAAAAAAAAAAAAAAAATTTATTGTACTGGGTAAGAAATGTTAGAGCACTGTCAAGTCGCTTTGTTTGGTGTACATCTGTGAGTATTTTTGGACTCCACTACAAATGGCTTGAGAAACCCAAGCAGTTGGCTACAGTCTCATGCAAGTTCTCGAAACTTGTGGAAATCCATCTGAAAGCATTGTCTTTGTGAGTCTTCTGATCTATTTAATTTTCTCATCCTTTCTCATGACCAAGTCATCACTGAAAACAGAATGGCACCCACTTAATGGTTCTTTGTGGGGATCTGTACATCCTTTATTGAATTTCCTAACCCATTTTCACACCATACCATCACTCATTTCACTTTCACTGCAAATCTCTGTAACCTGCAAACAAATTTTGGTTGTTTTAAAGTTCCTTGTAGTCAGAAACCAGATAACTAAACAAATCTCAAGAGCTGACAGGTTCATTAATTGTTTTAAATCTTGAAAATGACTACAGTACGCATAAAATACAAGACTATTCAATTGTGACAGTGTCAGCACAGAGCTAATGAACTAGGGAAAGTAGAGTACACACACGGAGTACCAACAGTAAAGCTGCGGTGGCATTAGAATAAAATGGTACTTACTTTCTGGACACACCTCGTAAATGGATCAAGGAAATAGAGTCTGACTTAAAAGACTTAAACATAACTGAAGAAATGCTCCAAAAACAAGAAGAAAAAGTTCTTAAAAGAAAATAAATAAACCCAATTCCCTTTCATGAATAGAAAACAACCCAACATTATCATAACAGAGAAAATGACAGCTGCCAAATCAAAAAATATGAAGTAGGTATGGGAGTGAAAGAGACAGCATGGAAATGGAATTTTTAAGTGCTTTTATTGGGGCAAAAACTACGGAAAAAATATAATCTTATAATTGTAAATTGTAGTTAGTACAACAGTTACCAGAATTTTCAATCGCAACTCGTAACTGAATAAAAATATAATTTTTACAAGACAAAAAAATTCTTACCCAGATCTGCATTTCTCATACGATTCAAAATATCCTGTACACCAGATACTTTAGAAGTGTTATCTAAAAACGAGGACTTTTCAGTAGCTACTCTAGAAGTAGTAGTGGTTGAAGTAGCTTGTGAAGTTCTGGTCGATGTAGCAAAACCATCATTTGTGAGTACTGTTTTAGTGTCATGATGTTTTTCGACTTGACGACCAGTAGGAGACGATTGACTCGTTTGTTTTGAGTTTTCTGAACTTGAAACTGAGGAATGCTGTTTTAAGGAAGATGAAACTGAAAAAGGAAACAATTAAGATAAGTACATTAGTTTTAATAACCCACTTGGTTGGTATAGTGGTAGAGTTGTTGCTAAAGTCAGTGTTTAAGATCTGATTTTCAGAGGCGAAGGTTCTGTGGTTCAAATCCTAGTAATATTACTTTTATATGGATTTGAATACTATATGTCCACAGCTCCAAGGAACCTAGATCTCAAACCAGCCCTTACACACACAAAGCAACTCCTTACCTGCCTTACCTGCGTTCTACATTCTTCAGTAGTGAGTCACCAGGTGGCCCTTTAATACAATACTACCATTTTAGTTATAATTATTTTTATCAAAATTGTTTAATAATGTTCAAAATCTACATATTGTTCTTTGAAAAATGAGTTTAAACATTGTGTCATTGTAAACCCTAAGCTTTTCCGATGTTGGATTTCATTCCGACTGCCGTAGTTCAATAATATTATAATAAATTAATAAATTTAACAATTATTATAATTATAAATATAACAATTAATAGCATAATAAAAATAATAAATAAATGAATAACATAAATGCAGTGCAATTTAATTTTATAAAAACGCCATTGTTAATCAAATATTATGTTTTTACTAAGATTAACGGAATAAGGTGTAATAATTGTTACATGTATAAAAAATAATAATATTCATTGTTATATTTATAATAATAATTGTTAAATTGATTAATATTATGGAACAACAGCATTTAGAATGAAATCAGACATTGGAAATGCTTAGGATTACCACCATGACACCGTATTTGGACTCACTTTTCACTTTGTCTTGAATTTTTAGTTTTTTTCTGTTTTTTTAGTATTTTTAGTTTTTAATTTTTTCATTTTTTTTGTAACTTTTAGTTTTATCTGCCCATAACAGACAGGTGGAGTGTCAAATTATTTACACTCGATCTGTTTGTTGCAGGGCTAAAATAAATAGTTCTGTTTCTTATCACATGGTCAGCCAATTAAATGACTGAATCATTTAAGAACAGAAGAGGTAGAGGTGTAAAAGACACTAATCAGAGTTATCTTATCTGAAAGTAATGAATTTCATTATACAGCCAGACCCTGTGTTGAATGAAGTGAAGGTGTCATTTGCAGAGTGGAAAATATGTGCTTTTCAGAGGGCTCGGCATGCTGATAAGCGTACTTTTCCACTCAGTGAGGAAGGCAGTGGTAAACCACCTCACTCCTCGTTTTACTTAGTAAAACCTCTAGAGGTTCAAACCAGCCTTTTGGCTGATGACCTAAACAACATTTAGTTTTATGTGTTTGTTACAAAATAAATTGTAATTTAAAATTTGCAATAATGTAACAAAAATCATTTTAGTACATCTTTAGGCCAAAGGCTGTTCACAGTGACAGATTTGTGTTCTATAGTCAAGTCAACTCCTGCAAAGTTCTTTGTTATTATCCTCATTAACACTCTTCTTCATCAGATTCTACAGTTATCGAATATTCTCTTATTTCTTTCCTCTGTGTGCATTTTAGAAAAAATTCAGAACAAAATAAAAAAATCTGGTGTGAAACACTCACACAACTTTCTCTTGCCAGTGCAAATAATTAACAATAAACCTAACATTAGTAATAAAACATAAGAAATAAACAACAAAACTAACCTCAACAAACATAACCTAATTTTAATCATGAGTGAAAGACGCAAAATGAAAATCAACCTAAGTTTGGCTTAGAAATACGGAAAATCACTCTTTCTCTCTAAACTAGGCTCTGTAGAGAAAAATGCTTTAAATAAAAGTTGTAGATCTTTTAATTTTCTATAACTTTTATTATATACACTTTTGTCGTAAAATGCATACTAAGACCGAAATGTTAAAAAAATCGATTTTTCTCACGTTTTCGTGAGAAAAAAAACAGAAAATCGCAAATTACCGCTAAACTAAGCGTTATACAAAAAAATGTTTGAAACAAAAGTTGTAGGTTTTTAAATTCTCTACAACTTTTATTATATAAGTTTTTGCGCTGAAATTTATATTAAAGCCGTAATCTTAAAAAAACAACGTTTTTACGTGAAAACAGCCTCACCGAGAATTTCAGCAAACATGGCGCCTACCCTATCTTGTAGAGAATAAAAAATTGAGTAAAATAGACGATTTTAAAAAAAATCGTAGGACCAGTTTTTGAGAAAATCGCAAAAAACTGAAAAATTATACGAATAAACTACTACTTCCGGTTGACCGATTTTGATGAAAATGTTCGTGTCGCGTCCGGTAGTGGTATGTAACTTAAGTTTCAAGTTTCAAGTTCGTACGATGTTCCGTTCTTGAGATATTCTGTTCACACACACACACACACAGACACACACACACACACACACACACACACACACACACACACACACACACAGACCAATCGCTAAAAACATGTTTTTTGGGTTCAGGGGGTCTGAAAACGTATAGATCCGGTGAAAACTCGATTTCGAAAAATCGACATGAAAACAATACTTTCCTTCCTATATATTCATATAGGCAAGAGAAAGTAAAAACACCATCTTTTTGTTTAGTTATATAGTTTGATAAAGAAAAGTTCTCTAATTCGCTATTTCCAATTTCAATTAGTCCAGATTTTATATAATTACAGAGTACTAACTCATTTTAAAGCCAATAGAATGCGGAACATAGTACTTTAGTACTTCTTCTGGAAAGTTTGAACATGAGTTTACATCACAGTTGGCTGTAGCCTTTGCATGAAAGTGCCGTCCGCATATACAAGACAACAGTACTCAAAGGGTTAATAAAGATAATTACAACCAAAATGGTAGTATTGCAGTCAAGTGCCTCATAGGTGACTCACTACTGAAATAGGTAGAACACCGCTTGGCACGTGTAGGGATGTAGCATGCACGCGCATGTGTGTTAGGGTCAGTTTATGATGTACGTTCCACAGAGCTGTGGACAAATTATACGACTTTTTGCTAAAATTTCATACAACTGATATTAGGCCTATACTGGTTTAATAGATTTTAAAAAAATTACATGTTTGTATAAAGTTCATAACTATAAAAAATGATTCAGCTTCTTGGAATACTAACAGGAAGGAGACAACAGGCATGACGATCTATCTTTGACGTCCCTTCAAAGAGTGAGTTTTTCAAGCTCGTTTATTATATCTGTTCCATCTAACATATTACTCAACATTTATGTCAAATTACAGATAAAATTTTATATTATATTTTATAACAAAATAATAAAAGGCACATTATGTCGTCCCGGAAAAAAGTTATATTACGCGACACGCAAAAAATGTGATGAGATTTAAACGTCTTTGTATGAGCATATCTTAACTAAATATCAGAGTATAATAATAACATTTACAGCATAATAAAATAAGATTCATTAGGAGGCGAAAGTAATTTTTTGATGAAAAATGAGCTTGTTAGAGAGTAGTGAACGAAACTGCCCGGCAGAGTGCCCTACTGATTGCGTATTGTCACAATTCCACTTGAACACCATGCCCTGATTGAAATGGGTTGAGGGGAACGGTGGACGCAACACATTCTCTCTCTGTCTCGCTACCTTCCCAACACACCACCGTAATTGTTGAACATTATACATATGTGGGTAGAGGTTTTGTAGAGAACTTTAACAAAATAAAAGTCTCACTCTGTCTAGCTTATTTATTATGAAATCTGCACTGTGGGCAAAGCCAATAAAATGAGATGGCTTAAGGAAAAGCCTCATGACTATCTCAGAAGAAGGAACCTTCTGATTTTGCTGAATTTCATTAGGTTGCCGCTTTATTAAAAAAAATCATTTACATTGGAACAAAACTTAAATCCCATCTTCCACAAAGGTTGTTAGTTGTTGATTGTGAGAAAAAATTTAAAAGAGAGTTGAAGTCTTATCTGGTTGATAAGTCTCATAATACAGTCCAGGAATTTATAAATGATGGAAATTAACTTTGTGTTTTGTATTGTTTAAGACTGATATTGACAATTTGTTTTCTGTGATGTTTCTTTTTAATTTAAGAAATTTAATGTTTGATACTGACTTATCCTAGACTCTTTTTGAGTTTTGTACGGATTAAATTTTTTTTAAATATATATAATATGAACTAACTTGAAATATATATTTCCAACCACCAGAATACGTTAACAGAAAACACTTACCAATGTTTATAGCGCTTTCGTGTATCTTGTACACATCTTCAGTAAATTAAAATTCTTTAAAAAATTCTTTCACATAAAAATTTAAAACTTCCTACTTCTACCATGATTTCTTATCTACCATGGTAGGAGGAGGAAGTTTTAAATATTGATGTGAAAGAATTTTAATTTACTGAAGATGTGTACAAGATACACGAAAGCAATATAAACATTGGTAAGTGTTTTCTGTTACCGTATTCTGGTGGTTAGAAATAAATATTTCAATTTTAAATAATACGGCTGTTTATAATCCTATATAGAATGTTTGATAAAATAATATGTACTAACATACATGAAAATTAAAATCAAATAAAATTAAATCTTCTATTTTTTTTAAATAATAAATAATAAAACGAGAATGTACAATATATTCAAAAATTCCATAATATTTAAAAAATAAATCATACAAAAACCAATACATATTACAGTGAACACATTGTCTTGGAAAACTTGTCAACTTTGGCACGAATTCAAACATAGAAAAGATCATTCAACTTACAAAATACATAAGTTACATGCCAAAAAAAACGTTTAACAGGAAGTGAATGCTTTTTAGAACACATCATAGGTTAGCAATGATTAGCAATCGGTAAAAAATATTCATTTATTTTTGTAACCTATTTTAAATAGAAATACTTCTGCATCGATACTAATTATAATATCACTTCATAAAAAAATCAAACCTTAATATTATTGATGTTGTGCACTTAGATTTTTCTTCCTCATAAATTTACCATCAAAATAATTTTTTGTTGCTAACTGGTATAAAATACATAAAATATAATGGACGTTCAATAATTAATGAGACAAAATTGATGAGGAAATAAAAAAATTTAGAGTTACACTACTTTCAACATTTAGACACATGTCCCAACGAGCTAACGACACATGTTGGTAACGTGCTCGCTTCTCATCATGCGGTCTTGGGTTCGAATCCCATTCAGGCACAGCATATTTTCATTTACAAAATATCATCTCATCCTTCATCGTCTGCATTAGCAGTAATTGCAGAACAATCGAACGTTAAACAAAAAAAAAAAAATGTCCCAACATTCTGTGAACTTTCTAAATCCTACGTTGTAGAAGTCGTTATTTTGCTATTTGAACTATTCGTATACAGGTTTTTTGTCATTGACTGATTCTGCCACGTAAAAAGTCTTTGAGCACCAAGGAGAAATCGGGAATGTAAAGAGGATGTGGCAACATCTCCCAACCTACTTTCTCGAGAATTTCTCTTGTTAATTGATTGAGAATTCGATCGGGCACTTAAGGATATGAATATGAGTAAGCCGGCAGGAATAGATAACATACCACCAGAATTATTATTATATTGTGGAGAAGTTGCACAAAACAAATCGTACAAACTTGTGTGCAGATTGTATGAGAGTGGAGAAGTTCCTTCGAACATTGAAAAATATATTATGCAAAAAAAAACAGCGGAGAAGTGTGAACATTGTAGCACTGTCAGCCTAAAGTCTCACGCATCCAAGATACTAACAAAAACTATATACAGGAGAATAGAACGAGTGGAATTGTTGGAAGATTACCAATTTGGATTTAGACGAAGAATGGTAACTCAAGATGCAATATTGACTTTGAGATTGATTATTGAGAAAACTATGAAGAAAAATAAAGCTACTTATTTGACATTTGTACATTTAGAGAAAGCATTTGATGATCAGGACTGGAGTAAAATGTTTAAAACCTTGAAAAGGCTACGAATAGAATACAAAGAAGGAAAGTTAAATTTTGAGAATTGATGGGGTACAAAAAAAGCCGCTGTAAGAAAAGGTGTATGACAAGGACGTTCACTGTCACCACTACTTTTTAACTTGTGTATAGAAGAAGCTATAAATGAAGTGAAAGAAAATTTGACACAGGAACGAAAATTCAAGGAGAAACAATAAAAATGCTGAGATTCGCCAATGATGTAGTAGTATTTTCTGAGACAAAGAAAGAACTAGGATATCTTAAATGGAGTGGATGAGATCATGAGAAAGAATTACTTTGTAAAAATTAATAAGAACAAAATGAAAGTGTTGTGCAGCAGCAAGTGTTTTAGAGGAGATGGGAAATTTAAAAGTAGACAATAAAAAACTTACAGGAAGTTGGGGAATTCTACAATCTACGGTGAAAAATAATAAAGGATGGTAGAAGCACATTTGTAATTTGCTCAAGCTAGAAGGGCCTTTAAAATGAAAAACAGCTTACTCATGACTACAAACATTGATTTACAGATTAGGAAAAATTTATTGAGGGAGTGAATTGTAGCGGGAGGCAAAGGTTAAAATATTAAAGCAAATCACAAAAAATGTAGGAAGTTGCAGGTATATACTGCCGCCGCCTGCCCTTCCAATATTAGCATCTACACACAGTCTCACTATCTGCCTTCCGCACGGAGCGCTACAGACGCGCAGAGCCTACAGCCTCTCCCCACCACCTTATTGACTCGAGGGAGAGGTATTTAAGAGGGGGCCCTCGTCCGCGAGACTGATTCTTCGCTGAACTCTCAACTGAACCAGAAGAAGAAAGAAGAGCTCCCGACTGAAGAAGACGAGCCCAGCCGAGACCAGACACACCATCCCTGGTCTACACTACCGGTGGCGGACGCTACATTCCCGCACCAGTCAGCCTTCGCCGACCCGGAGAGGGCCGCCTCGACCGCGCTATCGGCAGACGGCCTATACCGACCCGACACTGCGGGGCTCTGGGGGCCACCACTGCCATGCTGCAGTGGGGACCCAGCTGCCGCTGAGGGAAGGCTAGGCCTGAACCCGGTAGCCGAGCCGTCACTCTTCGGGCTCCGCTTCTACCACGCCGGCTCGCTGCTTCCGACCATCAACAACGGCCCTTTTCAGAGCCACCAACACAATTAAATGATCTTTTCAGGGCCACCAATTTCACAAATAAGGTTCCGCCATGTGTCGTCTGCGACAGTACATATGAAACGACTAGCGCAAGGTAGAACAGCTTGGAGAACTGCATCAAACAATTCGAGAGAATGATGACAAAAATATTGATTTTTCTATTTAATTACAGAACATCCCTTGTATATTGTGTAATAACATTTTAAATTACATTTTAAATGACGTCCAAAGGATCTGACACTATGACGATGCACAAACTAACAACGTCCTATTTAAAGGGCGCTTGTATTGAAAGAGTTAACAAAGATTAATAATGTTAATGAACAGTTAAAAAATACTGACTAGGAGGTGTTACTTCTTCAGTTGTTTTAAAACTGGAAGTCCTCAGGATAAGACCAGCCGGAGGGTAACCTCGTGGCGATGTAGAATTAGCAGCAGTCTCTGTTAGAATAACCATGGATTATTTACAACATGCCTTACACCAAATAAATTAATAACACAATTTTACATGTATTAAATTTATTACATGAATGTATTAAACTGTATTAATACAGGACAGTCTCACAAATTCAACCTTTGGGAACTCAGTACTCTGTATTTCCCAACAGCATTGCCGGAATAAAATTGGTGAAGCGATTCCTCCAAAGAACTTGAACCAAATAAGTCGGAAAATTACTTTAAAAGACTTATATTTTTTTTGATAAAAAAATAAAAATAAAATTAGTTTTAATTTTTACATTACTTTATGTAAACTATTCTGATAATGATGGGATCCACTGAATCATTTTATTTTATTTTTGGTTTACGTCCAACTGTTTTGTAATTACTGCTAATGCAGATGGTGAAATGGATGTTAGATGAAGATGACTGATGAAATAATGCCACAACTGACCGGGAATCGAACCCAGGATCCCGGTGTAGAAGCCAGTTGTGCTAACCACTACACCAACGGGCCAGGGAATAATTTGTTTATTTTAATAAAATTGTAAATAAAAGAAAATAAAGGTACCTAAAATAAAAGATTAGCAAAGAAATTTGAAGTATTTGTGTTGTTTAGGGCATCAGCCGAAAGGCTGGTTGAACCTCTAGAGGCTTCACTAAGAAAAACAAGGAGTGAGGTGGTTTACCATTGCCTTACTCACTAAGTGGAAAAGTAAACTTATCAGCATGCCAGGCCCTCTGGAAAGCACCCTGCAAATGACATCTGCACTTCATTTACGACAGGGTTTGGCTGTATAATAAAATTCAATACTCTTAGATGAGATAACTCTGACAAGTGTCTTTTAACAGTTCTACCTCTTCTGTTCTTAAATCCTTTAGTCATAATTGGCTGAACAAGAGATAAGAAACACAATTATTATTTGTAGACCTAGAACTAGCAGATCAAGTGCAAATAATTAAACAATTCGTTTGGCTGTCAAGGGCATATTCTAATGTTAAATTATTTGCACTTGATCTGCTAGTTCCAGAGCTACAAAAAATAGTTCTGTTTCTTATCACATGGCCAGCCGATTATATGACTGAATCATTTATGAACAGAAGAGGTAGAGGTGTAAAAAACACTAATCTGAGTTATCTTCTCTGAAAGTAATGAATTTCATTATACAGCCAGACCCTGTGGTGAATGAAGTGAAGATGTAATTGCAGAGTGGAAAGTGGATGCTTTTCAAAGGCCCGGGGATGCTGATAATCATACTTTTCCACTTAGTGAGGAAGGCAATTGTAAACCACCTTACACCTAGTTTTACTTAGTAAAGCCTGTTGAGGTTCAAACTAGCATTTCGGATAATGACCTAAACAAAACATTCAAACATCTCATACACTTAACACCCTATCCACTCAGTTGTCCACATTAAGGGGGTTTGGAAAGAAATTTTTGATTTTTGTGGCAAAACATTCAACATCTCATACACTTAACACCCTATCCACTCAGTTGTCCACATTAAGGGGGTTTGGAAAGAAATTTTTGATTTTGCTGCCATATTTTTCTCCTGTATTTTGTGTTTAATTTGACATAAATAACATTAAATTCTGTTAGCTAGTTATTTTTTTATGATTTGTTTAATTAACAGCTGTAACGCATTTCATGATGAGTATAATAGTATTGTTAGTTTTCTACTGTTTTACTAATTATATATTTTCAAATGCGTTTTTCTCAAAAGCTGTATTTTTGACGTAAATGTTCCTTTTTCTTGAGGAACGGTTGGAGATATTAGCTTCAAATTTACAACACATCTTTTTTCAATTCTTCTTACATAGTTTAACACAAGGAATTTGTAATTTTTACACTTTAACTCATTTTTTGTCTTCTCAAAAAAAGTACCTAAAGGTACTTTACAAATTATTTTTTTTATTTTTTTTTAAATGTTATATCATCAAATCCCTGTGTTAAAAATTGTAAAACATAATGAATAAACTGTGTTCAAAATTTTAACTGATTATCTCTATCCATTCCTGAGAAAAAGGAACAAGCATTAACATGGCAGAGATAGGGCTTTCCGAACCCCCTTAAGTCGAATTTGTGAGACTTTACTGCAATTATATTTAATTACTAATTAATTGAATGAACTAAAATTTTCATGCAGTTAAAAAAACATGTTAAAATATAACAATAAAATTATGTTTCTGTTGTTTCTATACAACTCTACGAAGGATTTATCATTAAAATATTTGATTAATTTTGGAATTATGTTTTTCAAGGAAAGATTGTGGTGAAAATTTTATAAATTACATTAATTTTTTAATTTGCCACTGTAGGAGTATGCCCTAAATTTATTTATTTCACTTTTTAAATTTGTAGTTAAATGCTGCTATCTTTGGGAAACATTGTGAACGAATTTCCGAAGAGATAAAAATATATTTAGCAAAATGCCTTTTAATCTTAGTTGCCGTTCAATTTGCAGTCAGGAACTTTCAAATGCTCGGGACAGTTTGGATTGCTAAAAAATCTATTGTTAGTGTTTCTTAACTTATTGTTAACAGTTTAACTTTTATTTTTTAAATTAAATTTGTTCCAATATTTAAACTGTAAAATTTTACTTCAACAACTGAATTAATTATTCAATTTATGTTCTTGAATGATGATGCCTACATACGCCTTGGCAAGTGTGTAATTTAATAGGCCAGGTCAGTGATAATCAACAAAATTTCATCAAGGTCCAGGCAAAATTTTCATGACGCTACTAGTCGGGGCAACTTTGTACTACGGTCTACCACGCCGACTGTAAAAATTTAGATATCTAACTATCTCGTAGAGAATAAAAATTTAGTAACTGACGGAAACTATTTTTCAGAAAATTGAAAAAAAACGAAAATTCACACAAATAAATTACAACTTCCAGTTGACCGATTTTGATGAAAATGTTATTGTAGGTTACCTTAGTTGTACCAAACTTAAGTTTTAAGTTTCAACTTCATGCGGTATTCCGTTCTTGAGATATTTTGTTCAAACACAAACCAAAATTGCTAAAAACATGGTTTTTTTGTAGTCAAGGGGTCTGAAAACATTTAGGGCTATATCTGGGTAAATTCAATTTCAAAAAATTTCCTTCCCTACATGTTCATATACGACAAGAGAAAGTAAAAATGTATTATAAAGAAATCTGCTCCTGCAGTGGCACTAGGTGCTATTAAAACCCACCATTAAAAAAGTTAGCAGCACAGTTGCAAAATTTAAATTTACAACAGTTCAGTGTACCGTTTTCTGGAACCAATGAGCTTGTTACAGATCGACGATAATTACACATTAATGTAATTGTAAATGTAATTGTAATGCTAAAACATTAAAAGAGTTAATAAATTAATAAAATTATCTACGAAAAAACATTTTTACCTGTAGCTTGTTGGAATTTGTGTTGAAGTGCTCTGACTGAATCACCGCGAATTAAAGGTTTTTTCTTATCATCGCTATCTTGATCTTCACTATCAGTATCTTTACGAAGATTTTGTTTTTGAACTGACGAAGACACGGTGGATGATGAGACAGTCTTTGTTTTACTATTATCTACTACAGGTGAAGACGATAATGAACTGTTATTGCTCAGATTTGATTTTTTGATCGATGATGCAGTCGACGAGATAAACTTTGCGCTGCTCACCGTCGTAGATTTCTTATTGGTTTGATTATTATCGTCATCTGTTTTATTGCTTGAGAATCTCTTGATCGCCGAAGATACAAAATTTCCACCACCAGATGTGTTTGAATTGTCGTCGAGATCTTGTGAGAATCGTCTGCCCGAAGAAAACTTTTTCGTCGTTTCTTCGGTATGATCTCGAGTCATTTTACTGGAATCGGTTTCTTCAAAATCAGTGATTTTAGTATTTGAAAATCTTCTCGAAGAACTTTCTGATGTGATCGATGATCTTCTTTCGTCACTTTCTTCGATTTCTGTTATTTTTGGACCGGATGCCCTTCTTCCACCGATTGAAGTAGTTGTTGTCGTAGTGGTAGTTACAGCTTGAGTTTTATCTTTTTCATCTGGTGTTTGATACGAATATTTCGTGTGCGTTATCTTACCAGATGGTTCTTCACCATTTTTAGCAGACACTTCACCTGTGAACAATCAAAGAAATTAATCAAATATTATTATCTTTAATTTAAATAAAGGGTGTAACAAAAAAGTGACTCGCTCTATACATCTTGTTTCTTTTTAGCAAGATGAGGAAGAGAGTTCTTATAAACAGAGTTCCTAAGATACCTCGTTTTACATCAGCCCACCACTCTGTATGTAAAAATAAATTTAAAAAAATCATGTTTCCTTCATGATGTTAAATTTAAAAATTGGACCTAATTGAATTATTTAATCAGTTTCAGCTGAGTAAATTTTTATTTTATCTGTCACCGCCACCCCTTCTAATTAATCATTTACTGTGTTGCCGGTTTCAATAGTTCTCCCGGCCTTTGACGGCATAGCGACAAAGCTTTCGGCTGCGCACAGCAAAAGCCTTTGTCATCAAGGCCAAACCAGTAGCCGTTCTCTACCACACCGCTCTCGGCGACTATTTAAAGAGCGCTGCACTGAGCAGGAATCAATTCCAATCATGACACCGAGGGATTCATTTCCACCAGACAGCAGACGAGACGTCCACCACGGCACACGGCTGTCGGACACCAGCGAAGACTAATCGACGACCCCACAAGAGAGAAGATGATACTTCCGCTCGCCGTCCCGTCACTGTAAGCTGTCGACCGGACCGTCATCGCCCGCTGACGCGAGCGATGCCCACAGTGGTCCCTCGACCGAGCCTTATGCCCACTGGACCCGACGAAGCAGCCACCGATGCACTACTGCAAGGGAAGAAGATGACGGCTCCGCTGGACGACGACACGCCGTGTCGCCCAGCTCCTTGACCGCCACGACGACTACAACCGACCCCTCTCCAAGACGACCGCTTAAATGGCCCTTTTCAGGGCCACCAAACAGATAAAGTTAGCCACTTAATGTCGCCATCTGGTGACATATCAAATTACATTCGTTTACAAAAAAAAAATATTTTATTGCAAACAAAAATCTATCCCATCTTAATAACAATAGTAAATTTCCAAAAAAGGAAATTTTAAAGAAATGTTCCTAAATGTTCATTATTTTATCACCAACACAACCTCAAGAACAAAAAAGAACAAAACAATGTCTAGTTGTAACATGACTGACCATTGGATACACATGTATTGTGCCTACTGATGCTAATGAGCCATTTCTGTAATCAAAGAGTCTGTGTGGTTAATTGAACCCAAACCTTCTAAGTACATCGGTAACTACTTCTAGTTTTCAAATTAAATTCATAAAATTAAAATACCTTTACTCGTATTCAAACCTCAGAACCTTCTTTCCTAATGAGAAATTTTTACACCGGAATGATTAAGTACAGTTGTTACTTTGTAATATTTGATAGCTTTAAATTCAAAAACTTATAATAAGCATTTAAAATGTTTGTGTTAATCCACCGGGTTGGTCTAGAGCAGTGGTATCAAACTCAATTTTTCAGAGGGCCATATATTAAATTTAGAATGTGTAGGAGGGCCAGATTCAAATAACAAAAAATGTACTGAATTATTATAACATTTTATATATTTAATTGTATAGTATATAATATACGGTTGTTAAAAATCATATCAAAGTTTTAAAAGATAGTAATTATTTTGAGCTCGAGGATCCAGATACCTGACTTCTCTTGTTTTTGACAAGCTCATTGATGTCAGGTAGAGATGGCGTTACTGTCTATCTCTCTCGCTTGTCCTAGGCACGCGCTGCCCTTAAAATTACTTATAAATGTAGTGTGCGCATTTTAAAACTTCCGTAGAGGAATCGAGTGAAGTCTTAAAGCTCTAAAAAAACATGATTCTTTTTTCTGTGACACATTGCGATCGCGGGCCGTATTGATACAGCCCGGGGGCCGGATGCGGCCCGCGGGCCGTATCTTTGACATGACTGGTCTAGAGGTAAAGTCATTGCCAAAATCAGCTATTGAACAGCTGATTTTTGGAGACGGAGGTTCCTGGTTCAAATCCTAGTAAAGGTAGTTACTTTTATACGGATTTGAATGCTAGACAGTGGTCACCGGTGTACTTTGATGGTTGGGGTTCAATTAACCATACTCGGAATGGCCAACCTGAGTCTGTACAAGACTACACCTCATTTACACTTCATACACATCACCTCATCTCATTGGGTCATGGGGTTGCTTATTGTTCTGAATTGAACAGATTGCAACGTACACACATTAGGGATTACAAAAAAAAATGTTTGTGAAAGCTGTGCTTTTTAGGCAAAGATTTTTAGGCGGCTGCAAATAGTACAACATATTCAGACTGATAAACACTTAACAGCTGACTTTTTTTTAAAAACAAGAATTTTAATTTGATTCACTATAACATAAGACTATCCAGATCTGCTTTTTACATTACCTAATCAAAAAACATATCCACACACTTAATTAATTAATCACTTTAAAAAATTCAAAGTGAACCATTTTACTTTAAACTGTATTTTAAGTTATAAAAAACAGGCCTACTTTAAAAAATAACTTTCACAAAATTACAACGAGAACTTAATTCAACGAATAATCAGAACCTCACTAAACGAACTTACATACCTTAATAACAAAAAAATAATATGAATATGATTCAAAATATATGATGACTAAAGAACTACGTACATAAAGATATTTAATAAAAGAAACTTAACTACTTATTGCATTCTACGATTCACAATATTAAATTTATAATTAGAAATATTTTAAAAAAAACGCCAAAATTCAAAAATACTACATTAACTGTAGTTAAATGAACACAAAAGCGTACGATATAAATACATAATATGTAATTAAACATATAAAAAAAACATAACGCTCATTATAAAAAAGACGATTTTATCGTAAGATGACGTAAATATTGTAAAAATAAATAAATAAACACTAAAATTTAAATACTATATTTAAATTGAGTAACAGCCAAAAGATTAAGAAATTAGGGAAGTTATAAGATTGCCAAACAAGTGTAGGTAGGTGTTAATGGGTGAAAAGTTATAAAACAAAAGTTCTATAACAAGAAAAACAGTCTTGTAAGTTTTGAAAGTTACCACAACGTAAGTATACAATAGTGTTGTTTACTGTTTAAATTTTCGTTAACAAAATATCAAATAATAATAATTTAGTGTTAAACTCATTTTTATTTTCTCTTGCCTATATGAATATATAGGAAGGAAAGTATTGTTTTCATGTCGATTTTAAGAAATCTAGTTTTCACCGGATCTATACGTTTTCAGATCCCCTAAACCCAAAAAACATGTTTTTAGCGATTGGTCTGTCTGTGTGTCTGTGTGTGTGTGTCTGTGTGTATACAAAATATCTTAAAAACAACACATCGTACGAACTTGAAACTTTAAACTTAAGTTACATACCACTACCGGACCCGACACGAACATTTTCATTAAAATCGGTCAACCGGAAGTAGTAGTTTATTCGTGTAATTTTTCACTTTTTTGCGATTTTCTCAAAAACTGGTCCTACGATTGTTTTTAAAATCGCCTGGTTTACTCAATTTTTTATTCTCTACAAGATAGGGTAGGCGTCGTGTTTGCTGAAATTCTGGGTGAGGGTGTTTTCACGTAAAAACATAGTTTCTTTAATATTACGGCTTTAATATGCAATTTAGCGAAAAAATTTATATAATAAAAGTTGTAGAAAATTTAAAAACCTACAACTTTTATTTCAAACATTTTTTTGTATAACGCTTAGTTTAGCAGTAATTAGCAATTTTCTGTTTTTTTCTCACGAAAACGTGTGAAAAATCTATTTTTTTAAGATTTCGGCCTTAGTATTCATTTTACGACAAAAGTGTATATAATTAATTTTATAGGAAATAAAAAGATCTACAACTTTTATTTAAAGCATTTTTCTCTACAGAGCCTATTTTAGTGTGAACGAGTGATATTCCGTATTTTTAAGCCGAACTGAGTTCGATTTTCATTTTGCGTCTTTCAGTCATGATTAAAATAAGGTTATATTTTTAGAGGTTAGTTTTTTGTTTATTTCTAATGTTTTATTACTAATGTTAGGTTATATTGTTAATTATTTGCATTGGCAAGAGAAAGTTGTGTGAGTGTTTCACACCAGATTTTTTTATTTAAAGTAAATTAAAAAAAAAAAATTATAAAATACAGAAGATACCTTTATGGTCACTCCGTCGTGCATCTTGATTAGACAACAAAACAGTCGATAAACTAAATCCGATAGCGATAAGAAACGCGTTCGGTAACCAAACCCAGAGTAATAAAATAACAGCTAAAATACATCCTAACGAGGTAAATTGCTCATTTGTTAATTCCATTAAAGTAATTACGTAAATTACATTTATTTAAATAAATATTATTATTAGTATTCATTCGAACCACTTCAAAAAATTACGTAATTTACAAAAAAAAAAATATCAATTAAAATATTTTTTAAATAACTATAAAACACCCATAAAAATTTACGAACATAGATATTTTTATGATAAAAAAATGAATAAGGATAAAATAATTAAATTAACACGATGGATTTAAAGAGATAAAAGGCTGGAGGTTATTTAACACAGACTGGACCACGTAACACAAGTGTTCTAAAGTAACGAAAGAAGAAAAAAAGTGTAGAAAAACAACCGTATGCATGTATGGCGATTTGCCAAATTTAACGTCTGGTCATTTTTAGTGTAATCATTAGTGGCCGGCCGTACTAGTAATAATAGTTTTAAAAGTTGTAAAATAGAGAGAGAGTCCAATGGCCAGGCATTAGCAGAAACTAGCAGTGAGAGGAACGTTGGACTAAGGAGAATAACACAGTTCAGTATACGCGATGTGCTATTTCCGTGTGGCACCAACGATGTATGGGAGATAGCGTAAGAGTGAACAGTGCATCCCTTTCGGCAATTTGATGAGCAATTCCAGCTTAAAAATAGTCACAACAGTGTATTCGGTACACATTAATTACTTTGCATGGTAGTAACCTTTAACACATTTGCTTAAAAAAATCTACTTCGTTTTTGTCATTAAACTACTTCACATTCCAATGTGTTATAAAGTACACCATAACCTGTGTTTAATCATTACAATAAAAAATGTAAAATGAAAAATCTGGTGTGAAACACTCACACAACTTTCTGTTGCCAATATAAATAATTAACAATAAACCTAATATTAGTAATGAAACATTAGAAATAAACAAAAAACTAATCTCAATAAACATAACCTAATTTTAATCATGAGTGAAAGACGCAAAATGAAAATCAACCTCAGTTTGGCTTAAAATACGGAAAAATCACTCTTTCACGCTAAACTAGGCTCTGTAGAGAAACATGTTCTAAATGTAAGTTGCAGATCTTTCAATTTTCTATAAATTCGATTATATACACTTTTATAATAAAATGCATACTAAGGCCGAAATCTTAAAAAAATCGATTTTTCTCATGTTTTCGTGAGAAAAAAAACAGAAAATTGCTAATTACTGCTAAACTAAGCGTTATACAAAAAAATGTTTGAAATAAAAGTTGTAGGTTTTTAAATTCTCTACAACTTTTATTATATAATTTTTTTCGCTAAATTGCATATTAAAGCCGTAATCTTAAAAAAAACAACGTTTTTACGAGAAAACACCCTCACCAAGAATTTCAGCACACATGATACCTACCCTATCTTGTAGAGAATAAAAAATTGAATAAACCAGGAGATTTTAAAAAAAATCGTAGGACCAGTTTTTGAGAAAATCACAAAAAAGTGAAAAATTCACGAATAAACTACTACTTCCGGTTGACCGATTTTGATGAAAATGTTCGTGTCGGGTCCAGTAGTGGAATGTAACTTAAGTTTCAAGTCCGTACGACGTTCCGTTCTTGAGATATTTTGTATACACACACACACACACACACACACACACAGACCAATCGCTAAAAACATGTTTTTGGGGTTCAGAGGGTCTGAAAACGTATAGATCCGGTGAAAACTCGATTTCGAAAAATCGACATGAAAACAATACTTTCCTTCCTATATATTCTTATAGGCAAGAGAAAGTAAAAATATGGAAAATATGGAAATATGAAAAATATGGAAAACTAGCTCTGCAGAAAAATATAAATAAACATTGTAGATTTTATAATTTTCTACAACTTTAATTTTGTACACTTTTGTTGTAAAATGCATATTAAGACTGCAAACTAAAAAAAAAACTTAATACCAAAGCACAGCCATGCGAATTTCAGCAGAAATGGTGCTTACCCTATTTTGTAGAGCATAAAAATTTAATAAATACGGCAATTTAAAAAATTATTTAGGAGTCGTTTTTGAGATAATCACAAAAAGGTGTAAAACACACCAGCAGTACAATTACTACTTCCAGTTGACCGATTTTGATGAAATTTTTTTTTATCAGGTCTCGTCATGGTACCTAACATAAGTCAAGTTTTAATGTTATACAATATTTTGTGCTCGAGATATTTTGTTTACACACACGCACGCACGCACGTACGCGCGCGCGCGCACACACACACACACAGACCAATCGCTAAAAACATTTTGCGTTCAGGGGGCCTGTGAAAACATGTATATCCGATGAAAACAATACTTTCCTTCCCTATATGTTCATATTGGACAAGTAGAAAGTACAAAATCTGGTGTAAAACACTCACACGACTTTCTCTTACCAGTATAAGTAGTAGTAGTGTAAGTCCAACAGAGGTTGATTTTCATTAAGTATCATTCACACATGATTAAAATTACATTATGTTTTTCATTTTACATTGTTTACTTATGATTAAAGATAGGTTATAATATTCATTATTTACACTAGCAAGAGAAGGTCGAGTGTTTCACACCAGATTTTAAATGAAATAGTATTTTACTTTGCTCCCGTGACACTTAAAAATATTTTTTTTAATTATTAATAAAAATGTTAGCATGGTAACTTCAGTGATTCTCTTCTCGGAAAACAGCAGCATTCAAACTTTAATATCTGTTTTTGAAGTGGACATGATTTTTTTTTCATTCAGAAGCCTTTTTTTACTTTCTCTTGCCTGTATGAATATATAGGAAGGAAAGTATTGTTTTCATGTCGATTTTTAGAAATCGAGTTTTCACCGGATCTACATGTTTTCAGACCCCCTGAACCCAAAAAACATGTTTTTAGCGATTGGTCTGTGTGTGTGTGTGTGTGTGTGTATACAAAATATCTCAAGAACGGAACATCGTACGAATTTGAAACTTGAAACTTAAGTTACATACCACTACCGGACCCGACACGCAAATTTTCATCAAAATCGGTCAAACGGAAGTAGTAGTTTATTCGTGTCATTTTTCACTTTTTTGCGATTTTCTCAAAAACTGGTCCTACGATTTTTTTTAAAATCGCCTGGTTTACTCAGTTTTTTATTCTCTACAAGATAGGGTAGGCGTCATGTTTGCTGAAATTCTGGGTGAGGCTGTTTTCATGTAAAAACGAAGTTTTTTTAAGATTACGGCTTTAATATGCAATTTAGAGCAAAAATGTATATACTAAAAGTTGTAGAGAATTTAAAATTCTACAACTTTTATTTCAAACATTTTTTTGTATAACGCTTAGTTTAGCGGTAATTTGCGATTTTCTGTTTTTTTCTCACGAAAACGTGAGAAAAATCGATTTTTTTAACATTTCGGCCTTAGTATGCATTTTACGACAAAAGTGTATATAATTAAATTTATAGAAAATTAAAAGATCTACAACTTTTATTTAGAGCATTTTTCTCTACAAGCCTAGTTTAGAGAGGAAGAGTGATTTTCCGTATTTCTAAGCCAAGCTGAGGTTGATTTTCATTTTGCGTCTTTCACTCATGATTAAAATTAGGTTATGTTTATTGAGGTTAGTTTTTTGTTTATTTCTTATGTTTTATTACTAATGCTAGGTTTATTGTTAATTATTTGCATTGGCAAGAGAAAGTTGTGTGAGTGTTTCACACCAGATTTTTATTCTTTATTAGTCTAATATTGTAACATAGTTTGTGATTAGTCTAGAAATGGTTAACGCTATAAGTTATTTTTGTATCGGTTGCCTTCACTGCATTAAGAAATTATGTGTTGTATGGGATGAAGTGCAATAAACACAATTGTAGTGAACTGCAATATATGAGATGTTTTGAAAAGGCATTCTAGGAAATCGAGTACAGTAGAAAAGTTCATTTTTATTCCTTCTACAAGAAACTAGAACAGTGGCAAAGGATCTTGAATCTTGGGAAACTACTAGACTGCAGGTATAAAAACATTCAGTGCATTTGTAGTGTCATTACAGGACCAGTTCTGAACTACAATTACAGTGATTTTTCGTGCAGGTGAAAGCAAGTATTTGTGGACAGGTAATAGTTTTGTTTCTTAAGAACAGTAATCTATTATTAGTAAAGTTCGTTAAAGCTAATGTAATTAATCCATTACAGTTGAACCCGGTTTTAACATCTTCGGACTTTACGTCAACTCGGACTTAACGTCATATTTTTAGGCGTTGCGTCAAACTTCTATCTGAAAACCCCTGTTTTAACGTCATTAACTCGGTTGTTGGATTTTTCTGATGAAATCATTTTTTACTTCACGTACAACGATTGTGAACTTGCCGTAATTTATCAGTAAATTGTTTGAAAAAGAAAAATACAGTATACAATAGGCTAATATAGTACAATAGTCTACTTGTGAATAGTGTTTGCTTGTGCGAAGGGATTAAAATGATTTTGTTAAGCTGTTCATATGTGTGTCTATAACTACTGATTGATCTACGTCACGGTCAGTTTTGGGACTGCACCCTCTACGTGACATGTGACACTTAGTAGGTAGCATTGTACCTAACTTTCACATCAGACTATCCACATTTAAGAAAATTCTCTAATACTGAGGAAGCGACTGAGCAAGAGGAAGATGAAGAGGAGGACACCGTCACGCCAACATTGCAGGAGGCAACGCTAGCAGATTAAGCTTTTTTCAGATTTCACGGACACCGAGAGACATTACGGAGAGGATTTATTTCGCAGAATGAGGTGTTCAAAAGAAAATCACTGATTTCTTCCAATAAAGTAGATACCGTACTATTATGTAGTTTATGTACGTACAAATATGTATTTTGGTTTCCGTATTTTAATACATAATAAAGTCTCCCTACTTACACAGAATGGTTATTAATCTATTTTATTAGGGTATTACGATTTAAATATCGCAAATAAAAAACGTTTAGCACATTACGTAAATTAGTAGTAATGTATACGAAGTATTCTTAGTTTAGTTAGATTTACTTTGACACAAGAGCTAACTTTGTTATAACGTCACTTGGATATAACGGTAAAATTTAATCTGTCCCTTCAATGACGCTATAAGCGAGTTCGACTGTATAATGTAATGTTAATCTATTTAATTTTTTCAATAAATAATTTTAATAAGTTTGTTTATTATTTATTACACCAAGATCCCAAACGAACCAACGCTTAGGTGTTACAATATTGTTAATTGGTGGTGTTTTAAAAATTGTCATCTATCATTTTCGTTTGTCCATCTGTCCGTCACACCCAGATGTCAAAAACTACAAGAGATAGCAACAAACGGTTTTCAAATTCGTAATCTACACAAAAAATTAGTGGGGCTTAATAGGGTTTGAAGTTCCAGTTTAGATTACAGAAGTGGCCCAAAATTGGAAGTCAAGAAATCAAAGTCAGAAACAACAAGAGATAGTAATTAACTGGATGGCCTGGATTGACTTTGAAGTTTCAGTTTCGACTGGAAATGGTCTGAAACCAGAAGTCAAGGAATCTAAGTCAGAATTTGGAAACAAAAATAGTGTCATTCGAATCCTCTTGAAGAGTAGGTACAGAAATCAATAATGGTTTTTGCCACAAATCAAAGGTAAGCCCTAAGCCTTTTAAAAAACTGCCACCAGCTATGAAACGTGTCTCTCATAAAAGGATTTTTTACTTTCTCTTGCCTATATGAATATATAGGAAGGAAAGTATTGTTTTCATGTCGATTTTTCAAAATCGAGTTTTCACCGGATCTATACGTTTTCAGACCCCCTGAACCCAAAACACATGTTTTTAGCGATTGGTCTGTGTGTGTGTGTGTGTGTGTGTGTGTGTGTGTGCGTGTGTGTGTGTGTGTGCGTGAGTGAACAGAATATCTCAAGAACAAAACATTGTACGAATGTGAAACTTGAAACTTAAGTTACATACCACTACCGGACCCGACACGAACATTTTCATCAAAATCGGTCAACCAGAAGTAGTAGTTTATTTGTGTAATTTTTCACTTTTTTTTTATTTTCTCAAAAACTGGTCCTACGATTTTTTTAAAAATCGCCTGGTTTACTCAATTTTTTATTCTCTACAAGATAGGGTAGGCGTCATGTTTGCTGAAATTCTGGGTGAGGCTGTTTTTGAGTAAAAACATAGTTTTTTTTTAGATTACGGCTTTAATATGCAATTTAGCGCAACAATTTATATAATAAAAATTGTAGAGAATATAAAATTCTACAACTTTAAATTCAAACATATTTTTGTATAACGCTTAGTTTAGCGGTGATTTGCGATTTTCTGTTTTTTTCTCATGAAAACGTGTGAAAAATTGATTTTTTTTAAGATTTCGGCCTTAGTATGCATTTTATAATAAAAGTGTATATAATTGGATTTATAGAAAATTAAAAGATCTACAACTTTTATTTAGAACATTTTTCTCTACAGTGCCTAGTTTAGCGTGAAAGAGTGATTTTCCGTATTTTTAAGCCAAACTGAGGTTGATTTTCATTTTGCGTCTTTCACTCATGATTAAAATAAGGTTATGTTTATTGAGGATAGTTTTTTGTTTATTTCTAATGTTTTATTACTAATGTTAGGTTTATTGTTAATTATTTATATTGGCAAGAGAAAGTTGTGAGTGTTTCACACCAGATTTTTAAATTTAGATTACTGCAATACAAAAATTTTATCAGGTGTTCCAATCAGGCTTGTGTTCCTGATTTCACATTCAAGAGCCTGCTCTGCTAGCTCTTCATTAATCGCTTATTTCCGAAAATTATAGTTTAATAATTGTTTTATAATACTGAAATGATTATAACTTAAGTTATAATCGAGATAAATAAATAATTTTTTCTAATGATTCAGCATATTGTTCTCGAGTAACAATTGTATCAATCTAGAATAACTCTCAGCAGAAAAAATTTAAAATAATAAAAAAAATCTGGTGTGCAACACTCACACAACTTTCTCTTGCCAATGCAAATAATTAACAATAAAGCTAACATTAATAAAACATTAGAAATAAACCAAAAACTAACTTTAATAACATAACCTAATTTTAATCGTGAGTGAAAGACGCAGAATGAAAATCAAGCTCAGTTTCACTTAAAAATACGGAAAATCACTCTTTCACGCTAAATTAGTCTCTGTAGAGAAAAATGCTATAAATAAAAGTAGTATATCTTTTAATTTTCTATAAATTTAATTATGTACACTTTTGTCGTAAAATGCATACTAAGGCCTAAACCTTAGAAAAATCAATTTTTCACACGTTTTCGTGAGAAAAAAACAGAAAATCGCTATTTACCGCTAAACTAAGCGTTATACAAAAAAATGGTTGAAATAAAAGTTGTAGAATTTTAAATTCTCTACATTTTTTATTATATACATTTTTGCGCTATAATACATATTAAAGCCGTAATCTTAAAAAAGCACTTTTTTTACGTAAAAACACCCTCACCAAGAATTTCAGCAAACATGGCGCCTACCCTATCTTGTAGAGAATAAAAAACTAAGTAAATGAGGCAATTTAAAAAAAAATCGCAAGACCAGTTTTTGAGAAAATCGCAAAAAAGTGAAAAATTACACGAATAAACTACTACTTCCGGTTGACCGATTTTGATGAAATGTTCGTGTTGGGTCCGGTAGTGGTATGTAACTTAAGTTTCAAGTTTCAAGTTCGTACAATGTTCCGTTCTTGAGATATTCTGTTCACACACACACACACACAGACCAATCGCTAAAAACATGTTTTTTGGGTTCAGGAGTCTGAAAACGTACAGATCCGGTGAAAACTCGATTTCGAAAAATCAACATGAAAACAATACTTTCTTTCCTATATATTCATATAGGCAAGAGAAAGTAATATGTAACTTATGTTAACCAGATTTTCCAGTTTCCACCAGAAATTATTTTCCTTTTTTTCTGTTTTAAAATCAAGTGTTTATTAGGGACTGTTTGTCATAAAAATATTCAAAATCACTAATAATTAACACTAAACTAAGCTCTGTAGTTAGTTTTAATGATTAAACAATATATTATGAATAGCAGGCACATAATCCGGTTCAGAGGTGGCTGAGTCCGAAGAATTGAACCAAGGACCCTCAGCATATTAATCTGATATGAAATTTTAATTTCCTTTCAGCCTGGTGAGCCGTTTGGGATACACCAGATGTGATTATACATTTATCACAGCAAATATTTATTTTAGGAATAGTAATGTCCCCATTGGCCAGCTAATAATTGAGTTATTTTTCAAAAATTAATAAAAAAATTAAAAATTATGTGTTCGTGAATCAACAATTTCATTAACAAATTTTGAATTTAAAATAAAATAATGAAATGTTATCTAAATAAATAGAATATTTCAGAGAGCATTTTGGTGTGTAGACCAAATACATAGCTTCATTATGTAAAAAAATCTGGTGCGAAGCACTCACACAACTTTCTCTTGCCAATGCAAATAATTAACAATAAACCTAACATTAGTAATAAAACATTAGAAATAAACAAAAATCTAACATCAATAAACATAACCTTATTTTAATCATATATACGAAAGGTGCAAAATTAAAATCAACCTCAGTTTGGCTTAAAAATACGGAAAATCACTCGTTCACGCTAAACTAGGCTCTGTAGAAAAAAATGCTTTAAATAAAAGTTGTAGATCATTTAATTTTTTATAAAATTGATTATTTATACACTTTTGTTGTAAAATGCATACTAAGGCCGGAATCTTAAAAAAGTCAATTTTTCACTTGTTTTCGTGAGAAAAAACAGAAAACCGCTAATTACCGCTAAACTAAGCGTTATACAAAAAAATGTTTGAATTAAAAATTGTAGAATTTTAAATTCTCTACAACTTTTATTATATAAATTGTTGCGCTTAAATGCATATTAAAGCCGAAATCTTAAAAAAAAAATATTTTTTTTTTGTGTGGAAACAGCCTCACCAAAAATTTCAGCAAACATGCCCCCTACCCTATCTTGTAGAGCATAAAAAATTTAGTAAATCAGGCGATTTTAAAAAAAAATCGTAGGACCCTTTTTTGAGAAAATCGCAAAAAAGTAAAAAATTACATGAATAAACTACTACTTTCGGTTGACCGATTTTGATGAAAATGTTCGAGTCGGGTCCGGTAGTGGTATGTAACTTAAGTTTCAAGTTTCAAGCTCATATGATGTTTCGTTCTTAAGATTTTTGTATACACACACACACACGCACGCACACAGACCAATCGCTAAAAACATGTTTTTTTGGGTTCAGGGGGTCAGAAAACGTGTAGATCCGGTGAAAACTCGATTTAAAAAATCGACATGAAAACAATACTTTCCTTCCTACATATTCATATACGCAAGTGAAAGAAATAAACAATCTTACACTTATATTTTAAATTATATTGATAACATACCTTTAATTACATCTTGACTTAATGAAACAGTGCCATCAGAGCTGACAGTACTTCTAGATGTGATCACAGTTGTCTTGCTCTCCATTTCACGGTGGACAGTGCCTAAAAGAAAGTATACTTTGTAATTACGATAACAATATGTACAGGCTCGTATCTAAAGGGGTGGAGCATGCATGGAAGAGTGACGCATTCAACTTTATATTGCTGTTGGAGGCACCTAGAAGGTGAAAAAAATCTGGTGTGAAACACTCACACAACTTTCTCTTGCCAATGCAAATAATGACCAATATAACCTAACATTAGTAATAAAACATTAAAAATAAACAAAAAACTAACTTTAAACAACATAACCTTATTTTAATCGTGAGTGAAAGATGCAAAATGGAAATCGATCTCAGTTTGGCTTAAAAATACGGAAAATCACTCTTTCACGCTAAACTAGGTTCTATAGAGAAAAATGCTCTAAATAAAAGTCGTAGATCTTTTAATTTCGTATAGATTTTATTGTATACACTTTTGTCGTAAAATGCATACTAAGGCCTAAATTTTAAAAAAATCGATTTTTCACACGTTTTTGTGAGGAAAAACAGAAAATTTCTAATTACCCGCTAAACTAAGCGTTATACAAAAAAATGTTTGAAATAAAAGTTGAAGGATTTTAAATTCTATTACTGTATTTACATTATTGCGCTAAAATGCATAATAAAGCCGCTATCTTAAAAAAATTTCTTTACGTGAAAACAGCCTCATCAAGAATTTCAGCAAACATGGCTCCTACCCTATCTTGCAGAGCATAAAAAATTAAGTAAATGAGGCGATTTTTAAAAAAATCGTAGGACCAGTTATTGAGAAAATCGCAAAAAAGTGAAAAATAACACGAATAAACTACTACTTCCGGTTGACCAATTTTGATGAAAATGTTCATGTCGAGTCCGGTATTGGTATGTAACTTAAGTTTCAAGTTTCAAGTTCATACGATGTTCAGTTCTTGACATGTCAGGGGGTCTGAAGATCCGGTGAAAACTTGATTTCGAAAAATCGATATGAAAACAATACTTCCCTTCCTATATATTAATATAGGCAAGAGAAAGTAAAAATTAATGTTGTCGTCTTCCCAGAAGGTGTATAATTAAAGGGGGGAGGTGAAGTTGCGCAGGGATGCTGTCTACAAAAACGCATACATCTCGTGAACGGCTGAAGTTAGAAAGATGTATTAAACACCATTTTCTTAGATCTATTCTGTTCTACAAAAAAGGTTATTATACAAAATCTCATATATATAAAGGAAACAGATTACATTATGTTTATATTAAAATGTAAATTATTATTGGTTAAAGTACACTGAATTACCAAACGATTAATGCTCGTAATTAATAAATATTAATTTTTACTTTCTCTTGCCTATATGAATATATAGGAAGGAAAGTATTGTTTTCATGTCGATTTTTCGAAATCGAGTTTTCATCGGATCTATACGTTTTCAGACCCCTGAACCCAAAAAACATGTTTTAGCGATTGGTCTTTGTGTGAGTGTGAGTGTGTGTGTAAACAGAATATCTCAAGAACGGAACATCGTACGAACTTCAAACTTGAAACTTAAGTTACATACCACTACCGGACCCGACACGAACATTTTCATCAAAATCGATCAACCGGAAGTAGTAGTTTATTTGTATAATTTTTAACTTTTTTGCGATTTTCACAAAAACTGGTCCTACGATTTTTTAAAAATCGCCTGGTTTACTAAAAATTTTATGCTCTACACGATAGGGTAGGCGCCATGTTTGCTGAAATTCTTGGTGAGGGTGTTTTCACATAAAAACGTTGTTTTTTTAAGATTACGGCTTTAATATGCATTTTAGCGCAAAATGTATAAAATAAAAGTGGTAGAGAATTTAAAATCCTACAACTTTTATTTCAAACATTTCTTTGTATGCTTAGTTTAGCGGTAATTAGTGATTTTCTGTTTTTTTCTCACAAAAACGTGAAAAATTGATTTTTTAAAGATTTCGGCCTCAGTATGCATTTTACGACAAAACTGTATAAAATAAATTTTTTAGGAAATAAAAAGATTTACAACTTTTATTTAAAGCATTTTTCAGAGCTACAAAAAATAGTTCTGTTTCTTATCACATGGTCAGCCAATTAAATGACTCATTCATTGAAGAACAGAAGAGGTAGATGATTAAAAGACACTAAGAAAAGACTTATCTCCTCTCAAAGTAATGCATTTCATTATACAGCTAAACCCTGTGGTGAATGAAGTGAAGGTGTCATTTGCAGGGTGGAAAGTATATGCTTTTCAGAAGGGCCTGGCGTGCTGACAAGCATAATTTTCCACTCAGTGAAGAAAGGCAATTTTAAATCATCTCACTCCTCATTTTACTTAAATACCTAAAGAGGTTCAAACCAGCCTTTCGGCTAATGACCTTAACAACAACACATGTACTTTCCACTGGCTTGTTTTGGTGGATCCACCATCATCAGAGGACATAAAATTGAAACTAAAGTTTAAAATATTTACTAAAATTTTCAGCTGTTGCATCTAAAAAATAGCAAATGACACCTTCACTTCATTCACCAAAGGGTCTGGTTATATAATGAAATTCATTACTCTCAGACGAGATAACTGTGACTTTCCACACTTTTGACACTTCTATCTCTTCGGTTCTTAAATGCTTCAGTCATATAATTAGCTGAATATATGGTAAGAAAGTGAACTATTTTTTGTAGCCCTGGAATTAGCAGATCAAGTGTAAATAAGTTAACACTCCACTTGCCTGTTATGGGCACATTTTTACAATAGGATAAGAAATAACTGAAAGCAATTTTTAAAGTTGTCAACCATCATTTTCCTTTGTCCATCCATCCACCACACCCAGATGTCAGAAACTACAAGAGATACCAACAAACGGTTTTCGTAATCTACACAAAAAGTTAGAGGGCATAAATTGGGTTTGAATTTCTGGTTTCGACTGGAATTAGCCCAAAACCAGAAGTCAAGAAATCAAAGTCAGAAACAAGAGACAACAACAAACAGTTTTCAAACTCGTAATCTACACAAAACATTAGTGAGCCTGGATTAGGTTTGAAGTTCCGGTTTGACCAGAAGTGGACCAAAACAGGAAGTCAATAAATTAAAGTCAGAAACTACAAGAGATAGCAACATACAGCTTTTGGATTCGTAATCTACAAAAAAAGTTAATGGGCCTGGTTTCGGTTTGATGTTCCAGTTTCGATCGAAGTGGACCAAAACCGGAAATCAATAACTGAAAGTCGAAATTTGGAAACACCAATAGTGTCACTTCATTCCTCTTAACCCTTCTGCTACAGGAGGCAATTTCAGTTGCCCTGGTAATTACCTGCTTTAAAAGCCTACAGCAAACATATTTATAAAGCAATTTGTTCAGCTCATACATCAAATTACTATAATTTGATGTAGGCGCTATAATTTCATATAAAACACAATACAAATGTATTGATAGGTTGAAATGATGGTTGTAAGTTGCCAAGTTACTTTTGAAGTCATCCTATCTTCAAGACAATGTAACTCATAGAATATTTCATTTATAAGTTTTGTAAAACTACCTACTAAATCAGAATAATGCGTAGATGCTATAAAATCAAACCTTTTAGTCCTACGTGCAACTGTTGGCGTGGTATACGGAAATTCTGAGAGTAAACATTGTCTTTCTACGTCAAAGTCCCCTCGACCTGTTTTGTGGCTTATTACAAACCCTATCCTTTTACCACTAATACATAAATTTTTACTTTCTCTTTCCTATATGAATATATAGGACGGAAAGTATTGTTTTCACGTCGATTTTTAGAAATCGAGTTTTCACCGGATCTATACGTTTTCAGACCCCCTGAACCCAAAAAACATGTTTTTAGCAATTGGTCTGTGTGTGTGTGTGTGTGTGTGTGTGTGTGTGTGTGTGTGTGTGTCTGTGTGTGTGTATACAAAATATCTCAAGAACGGAACGTCGTACAAACTTGAAACTTGAAACTTAAGTTACATACCCTTACTGGACCCGACACGAACATTTTCATCAAAATCGGTCAACCAGAAGTAGTAGTTTATTCGTGTAATTTTTCACTTTTTTGTGATTTTCTCAAAAACTGGTCCTACGATTTTTCTAAAAATCGCCTGGTTTACTCAATTTTTTATTCTCTACAAGATAGGGTAGGCGCCATGTTTGCTGAAATTCTGGTTGAGGCTGTTTTCACGTAAAAACATAGTTTTTTTAAGATTACGGCTTTAACATGCAATTTAGAGCAAAAATGTATATAATAAAAGTTGTAGAGAATTTAAAATTCTACAACTTTTATTTCAAACATTTTTTTGTATAACGCTTAGTATAGCGGTAATTTGCGATTTTCTGTTTTTTTTCTCACGAAAACGTGAGTTTAGCGTGAAAGTGTGATTTTCCGTTTTTTTTAAGCCAAATTGAGTTCGATTTTCATATTGCGTCATTCACTCATGATTAAAATAAGGTTATGTTTATTGAGGTTAGTTTTGGTTTATTTCTAATGTTTTATTACTAATATTAGGTTTATTGTTAATTATTTATATTGGCAAGAGAAAGTTGTGTGAGTGTTTCACACCAGATTTTTATGCATATTTTGTAACTACATATGTGTTCAATATCAATACTATTCACATACATATTGTGAACAAGAGGGTGGGGAATGACAGGCATTTGATAATGCAACACTGTTCGAATATCACAGATTCTGTTCCTACTTTGTGCGTTGCAAATTTCAAACTGCAGTTATTAGGGATAATTTTACTACAAATTACAGTAAAACCTCACTAATTCGGACTTCACTAATTCGGAATTCGCGATATTTCGGACTACTCCAAGAAGAGCAGTTTTTTAAATTTTTTTAGAAGTTTTTTAGTTAAAAATTAATAAAGTGCTACTTCAAAAAATAATAGCTTTTACTGTCTAATAAAAATTGTTTCATCCTGTAATACATTATTGGTTACTTGGGTTACACAAAAAGTGTGTTATGAAAAAACTTACTAGGCCTCCTGTACACAAATGAATGCTACCACATTTTGGATATCTTTCCTAAGGTCATTGCACTACGGCCATACTTATACCGGCTCAGAACAATAACATCTTTGTTGAATTAACCCACATTCGCACCACCCCACTATTGTTTCTTCCATCAACTTCAACCCTCTTTTCGCCATACTACATTTCATACAGCAGTTTGTTACCGTATTTTGTACCTTACGGTTATACGTATATCTTGTTCCAAATCTCGTTAATTTCATTCTTAGTGCTTTACAGTAATTTTAAGTTTCTTTTTTTATTAAGTGATTAGTTTGTTTTTAAAATGACTAGTAGAGGAAAGTACAAGGCATTGACATTAAAGGAAAAGCTGGAGGTGTTAAGCAGAATTGATGACGGTGCATCGGCACAGAACGTAATGAGCGATTTTATTATCAGTAAATCTACATTGTACGACATTAAAAAAAATCAAAATAAAATTTCTGCCTTCATATTAAAACAAGATGATCCATCGTGCAGTTTAGCAAAACGAAAACGAACCACTAGAGCTTAATCAAACACTATCGATGATGCAGTATATAAATGGTATAAACAACAACAACGTTCAGTTGGGGTCCCTGTTCGAGGAGTAGAATTCCAAGCTGCTGCGGAACGGTTCGCACAAAGATTTGGAGAATCCAGTTTCAAAGCCAGTGCAGGATGGTTGTTCCGATTTCGCAACAGACATGGTATTTCAAGTAGAAGAATTTGTGGAGAGATTTTAAGTGCAGATGTTAACAACGTTGATCCGTTCCGAACCGAACTCAAAACGATATTACAGTACGACAAAATATCATTAGCCCAACTTTATAATGCCGATGAAACCGGGTTACATTGGAAATCTGTACCTGAGAATACGCAAGCTAACAAGAATGATAGTTCAACACCTGGATGAAAAATAAATAAGGAGCGTTTAACTTCTCTTTTATGTTCCAATGCTGATGGATCCTATCGTCTAAAATCCGTTATAATCGGAAAATCTGCCAAACCTAGGCCTCTGAAAGATATTATGAATAAGCTACCGATCATTTATAAATCCAACAAAAAAGCGTGGGTCAATTAGGCTTTATTTTCTGATTGGTTTCATCACAACTTCATGCCTGAAGTCCGAAAATTTCAACTAGAAGTGCTGAAATTCGAACCAAAAAATGTGAAGGCGTTATTATTTATTAACAATTGTAGAGGATATCCGGCTGCTGACATTTTAACGAGTAGTGATGGCCTAATCAAAACTCTCTTTCTTCTGGCAAATACCACTTCCATTATTCAGCCTATGGATCATGGCGTAATCTTTACATGTAAACGCTTTTACCGCCGCAAGCAACATAACAAGTATATGGTATTTTTCACAGATGAAAATGGAGAAGACAATAGAGGTTTGGAAACATTAAAAAATATCCAAGCCTACAACATTAAGAGTGCTATATTCAACTGGGCTAGTAGCTGGAATGAAATAAAAACAAAAACGCTTCAAAATGCCTGGAACTAGCTTCTCAAATGATCCAGAAATTGAATTGGAAGGAATAGGAGACGAAGACTTCAGCGGCGCATTTGATGCTCCAACAATAGAGGATGGGAGGGAGTGGTTAAATAAGGATGATGAACTCAATGAACTTGATTTACTGACAGAAGAAGAAATCACAGATGAAACATTACAAGTATCTGACACAGAAGAGAATGAGACCGGTGTCGACAGTGAAGAAAATGTTCCACAATTTAAGCTAAGTGAAGTGAGAAACCACATAGAGAAACTTATTGAATTTGTAGACTTCATTCCGGAATTCATTGACTATTATCTTGTCCTAAGAGAGATGCGCCAACAAGTTATATGAAAACAATGTAGCAAAGAATCACAGAAAAAAATAACAAGTTTTTTTTCTAAGCAACCTCAAATGATCCCTGAGGATATTTGTCAACCCTCTACTTCAACAAGTGCCAAATAATCGGTACGTAAGTACAGTGTTTTAATTAAATATCATTTTACACTGGACATTTATTATTTAACAATATTTTTACTGCTGTAAATATTTTTATTTCTATACTTTTAACTTTGTTGTTTTTCAATATACTGTACTGTAAATTCATTAAACATCAATATTTCAGACCAGTAACGTTTATTTTTTAATTTTAATTGCCTAAATTATTCAATTTTTAGATGTAAACAAATATTCGCGATAATTCGGACTTTCAATAATTCGGACTTCACTTCCCCCCAATTAGTCCGAATTAGTGAGGTTTTACTGTACATTGTAAAACATGGTTTTATTCACTAAAATATCTTCTACAAACTATGTTATGTACAATTTAATGATTTACTTAAATGTTAGCACATTACAGCCAAAAATATAAAATAACCTACAAACTTTTACACGTGAAAGTGTTTCGTCCGCTGTAGCTAGCGAAAACGTAACCAATTTTTATGTTTTTATAATAAAAATAACTGTACGTGTTGTATAAAATGTCTGTTATATTTTCACAATTTTTTATCGGTAATGGCCTTTCAAAAATGAATTTATTTGGGAGCGTGTTTTGACATTTGAAAATTCACTATACGACAAAAAACATGCTGTAGCAGAAGAGTTAAAGAGTAGATACGGAAATCATTGGGTTTGAAGTTCTGGTTTCAACCGGAAGTCAAGAAATCAAATTTGGAATTTGGAAACAAAAATAGTGTCACTCGAATCCTCGTAACGAGTAGATACAGAAATCACTAAGGGTTTTGGGGAGAAGTCGAAGGTAAGCCCTTTCAAAAATTTGCACCAGCCATAAGACTTGTAGTCTCATTAAAGTGATTTTTACACAATAAAATTATAATTTAATAATCAAGAAACTGACCACCAGACGATGAGATACCCTCATGTTTCTGAATGAGAGAACGTAGAGAGACACCGCCTCGTTGAGGTGTCGTGGTTGTAGTAGTTTTATTGGAAACATGTTGCTTATCATCTAACGTTTCATCTTCTTGAAGTATAAAACTATCTCGTAATTTTGCTTTAGGTTTTTGCCGAGGTTGTGAATCAGAAGTTGTTCGTTCTCCTGTTAACAAAAAATCTGGTATGAAACTCACACGACTCTCTGACCAATTTCAATAATGAATAATATAAAATCTATGTTTAATCACTAGTAAAACAAAGTAATATGAAAAACAAACTAATTTTAATCATAAGTGAATAATGCTAAATGAATATCAACCTCTGTAGGGCTTAAAAATATGTTAATTACTAAATTGATGTTTTTTTTACCCAGAAAGTTGCTCGAATAGCTCTCGTTTTTTTTAATGTAAAATTCCACTTTACAAATTCATTCTTTTGTGGTGCAAATCATTGGGGAAAGCAAATTCTTAACAATTTCTGTAGCTTTAATTATTTATTTATTTCTCATAATTTACAATTATTTCAAAATTAAATTTTTTATGTGTTTAATTTAAAAAATTAATCACTTTATTAAGCATTTAATAAAGTTATCTTGAATAGGACCACTTTCAGACCACATGAGTGACTTGGTGTTTCTGGAAGCTTTTTTTGGAGCCCAAATTCTCAGCATTCGTTTACTGTAAATTTTTCTCATAAATATCTGTCCACCTAGTGTTCTGTTTTTGCTCTTCATGGAAACCCTTTAAGTCTGTAATTGTTTGTTTAAATTTGGTTTGATTCATTAAGTTTTTTTGTTTATTCCGGTTTTATCAATATACTTTCTGAATTCTTTGAGCCATTTATCCAACACCTAAGGTCTAGTGTTTAGTATCTTTAAAATGTGTTTTATCAGTTGGTTGTCACAACATTCTATACAGGCGTCCATAAAATTTTAGTCTTTTTTTATAATATTTTTCTAATCAGTTCTTCTTGATTTCATAACCTATATTGTCCGTCTACTATTTCTGGACCCATTATCTTGCGGAGGATAAACAAGTACAACAAAGCGTAGGTGGCTGACAGCGATCTCAAAATAGCGCAGGTTTCTTCTTCTTGAAACAGAGCGTCTGCTGGGCATGCGCGGAACTGCGATCGCAGTGCTGCAGCGGATATAAATAGAAACGGAACTTACTTTCTGGACATACCTCGTAAACAGTGACAATATCTAGTTTTTATGATGACTAACCAACATATATTTTTATTGTAATTAATTCTATAACAAAGTATTTTCAGGATTTATTAATGAAATAATAATATTCATAATTATGATGAATGTTTATAAATATGATTGTGTATAAATATGATTTTATTTAAATTATCTCATTATTGGTAATAATAATAAAAGCAGCCTTCTAAAAGTCAGCCGTTTCACACAAGACGGCATTATACAATTCTAGAGGTATGTTTGGCCTGGTCTTGACTCTCCTTCGCTTTGTGCGGAAGGACCACAAGTCAGTAGCCAGCCTATAAAATATATGAAACAATTTTTCGCAGACTCTCTGTAATGGAAAATTCTTGGATTATCCAACTGACAATCGTCCGTTATTGGGTCAAATAATTACAGGACTAATGTGTTTATACGAGGTATGTCCAGAAAGTATGTTCCGTTTGGTAATAAAAAAAAATTGTGTACAGATACAGAAAAAACATTTATTGCTTGCACAAAAATGTACAACTCTTAAACTACTTTTCCATATAACTGCTGAATTTTTGCAGGCATTTGTCAAAGCGTGGTACAAGTTTTTCTATGCCTTCTTCATAGAATGTTGCCGCCTGTGTCTTCAACCAGTTGAAAACAGTTTCTTTCAGCTCTTCGTCATTATTGAAGTGTCGACCGCCAAGGAAAGACTTGAGATGTAAGAACAGATGAAAATCGCTAGGAGTGAGGTCAGGGCTGTACGGAGGATGATCAAACACGTCCCAACCAAATCCCTGTTTGAGGTTTTTCGTTGCATTTGCAGTGTGTGGTCGAGCATTGTCGTGAAGAAAAACAACACCTTTTGACAGAAATCCTCGGCGCTTATTCTGTATTGCGCAGCGCAATTTCCCAAGTGTCTCGCAGTAAACATCTGCATTGATTGTTTGACCTAGCTGTAAGGAATCAATCAGTAAGATGCCTTTGCTGTCCCAAAAGACTGTGCACATGATTTTTCGAGGTGTCAACATTTGTTTCGGCTTAACCTTGGCTGGGTATGATGTGTGCCTCCATTCCATTGATTGCCGCTTACTTTCAGGGGTGTCATAAGAAACCCAAGTTTCATCTCCTGTGACTATCTGTGACACAAAATCTTCGCCGCCTTCATCATAACGGGTCAAAAAATGAAGTGCACTGCCCATCCGTTTGGTTTTGTGCTGCTCAGTAAGAATTTTTGGTACCCAATGTGAGCAAAGTTTACGAAATTTCAGTTTTTCAGTAACAATTTCATGAATTAGTGATTTTGAGATTTGTGGAAATTCAATAACGAGAGCTCTAATTGTAAAGTTACGAATTTCCCTGATCTTCTCATCAACCGCGTGAACCAGTTCTTCTGTACACAAAGATGGACGCCCACTTCGTTCTTCATTGTGCACTTCATTACGTCCTTCATTGAACTGTCGGACCCATCTTCTCACCATTGAATCACTTATCGCATTTTGTCCGTAAACTTCGCAAATTTGCCGATAAATTTCGATTGGTTTCACTTTTTTAGCATTCAGAAAATGAATCACAAATCTGATTTCACAAGCGGCAGGATTTTCAATCAACACCGACATTGTAAACAAGCACAACAAAGCGTAGGCGGCTGACAGCAATCTCAAAATGGCGCAGGTTTCTTCTTCTTGAAACAGAGCGTCTGCTGGGCATGCGCGGAACTGCGATCGCAGTTCAGCAGTGGATGTAAATAGAAACGGAACTTACTTTCTGGACATACCTCGTAATATACACACATTATGTGCATATACCACCTCATCTGATAAACAAATGACAAACACATACATTTTAAGTTATCTATTTTCGATCTTGTTGTACGGCGTCGAATCATGGGCACTCAACGCGGCTATCACGAAGAAGCTGGAAGCCTTTGAAATGTGGTTATATCGCAGAATGTTGCGAATATCATGGAGAGACCGCATTTCAAACATCCAAGTCCTTCAAAGAATGAAGAAAGAGAAGGAAATCATGGACACTGTCAAGATTCGAAAGTTGCAGTACTTTGGCCATATTATGAGGAACGAGGGAAGGTATGCTCTGCTTCAAACCATAATACAGGGGAAGGTGAGCGGAAGGCGAGGACCGGGGCGTAGGAGAGTATCCTGGCTGCAGAATCTGAGGGCGTGGTGTGGGAAGACCTCCAACGAGTTGTTCAGAATATCGACAGACAAAGTAAAAATAGCCTTGCTGATCGCAAACATCCGAAACGGATATGCACCATGAGAAGAAGAAGATGTGTATATAACAAGTAGTTATTATTTTGAAAGCTTACTAGTGACATGTTGTTCATGTTTTTCAACAAGGCCGCGTAACTGAGTAGATGATACTTCGGGCATCTCCTGAGTGTCTACACTGGACACCTGCAGAGCCTTCAAACCAAACAGAGGCCGTCCTCTCGCATCACAAATCTGCTCAGTTTCTGTCACCTCCACTTGCTGTTTGCGCTGTTCTTGGTGTTGCTCTTGTTCGACCACCTCATCTGATAAACAAATTACAAACACATACATTTTAAGTTATCTTTATATTTGTCTATTTCTGTATTTTAATGACTAATATTATATACAAACATGTTCTACTATCATTTTCGCGTCCTTACATTGACATTTTCTGATCAATCTGGAGTCCGAGTGCTATTTGGCGTCTGTGTACGGAAGCCAAATTACAAACCTTAATAAAAATTTTTCTACCCATAACAGACAGGTGGAGTGTCAAATTATTTACGCTCGATCTGTTAGTTGCGTGGCTAAAATAAATAGTTCTGTTTCTTATCACATGTTCAGCCAATTAAATGACTGAATCATTTAAGAACAGAAGAGGTAGAGGTGTAAAAGACACTAATCAGAGTTATCTTATCTGAAAGTAATGAATTTCATTATACAGCCAGACCCTGTGATGAATGAAGTGAAGGTGTCATTTGCAGAGTGGAAAATATGTGCTTTTCAGAGGGCTCGGCATGCTGATAAGAGTACTTTTCCACTCAGTGAGGAAGGCAATGGTAAACCACCTCACTCCTCGTTTTACTTAGTAAAACCTCTAGAGGTTCAAACCAGCCTTTTGGCTGATGACCTAAACAACAATAAAAATTTATTGTGACATCTTTTTGTGAAAAAAGAAAAAAAGCCAGCCACAGTGGTGTACTTGGTAACGTGCTCACCTCTCATCATGCGGTCTTGGGTTCGAATCCCATTCAGGCACGGCATATTTTCATACGTTACAAAAAATCATTTCATCCTTCACCGTCTACATTAGCAGTAACTGCAGAACAATCGAACGTTTAACAAAAGAAAAAAAAATTCTTTTTGTGAATGTAATATTTTTTAAAATAAAGTACATTGTTACGTGCAACTATATTTATCATTAGAGTATTTTATTGTTAACCAGAAAGACATAAAATAAAAAATAGGATTTGATACCGGATGCAAAATTGCGGTATTTCAAACAATTAGATACACCGTACTTTAAAGGGTTTCTCATCTCAGTGCTCTAGCATCGCACCTATTAAATAATATATGTATATTGCATGTATTGTCACGGAGAAGTTAGTTTCTTATCTGCCATCAACTTCGCGCCCACCCATTAAGAAAATCAATGTTGTTTAGGTCAACAGCCGAAAGGCTGGTTTGAACCTCTAGAGGTTTTACTAAGTAAAAACAAGGAGTGAGGTGGTTTACTATTGCCTTCCTCACTGAAGTTGAAAGAGTATGCTTATCAGCATGCCAGGCCCTCCGAAAAGCACCCACTTTCCAACCTACAAATGACACCTTTACTTCATTCACCACAGGATCTGGCTGTATAGTGAAATTCATTACTCTCAGAGGAGACAACTCTGATTAGTGTCTTTTACACCTCTACCACTTCTGTTCTTAAAAATAGTTCAGCCATATAATTGGTTGACCACGTGATAAGAAACAGAACTATTTTTTGTAGCCCTGGAACCAATAGATCAAGTCCAATTAATTGAACACTCCACCTGCCCGTTATGGGCAAAAAAAAATCAATAAAACATGTAATAAATAAATATTTTATCCTTCCCTGGCCAGGTAACAGCTATAATGCCAAAAATCCAATAGAGAATCTTTGGGCAACTGTTAAGAAAAAAAACTCAAGAAGAAGACGATCATTACAAAGACTGATCTCATATCAAAATTAAGGTTAAGGATGTAGAAATTCATAGAAATTGTGAATCACTCATAATTTAGCATGTCAAATCATATCAAAATTATTATAAATAACAAAGGGTATCAAACTAAATATTAAGGGGAGTCGGAACTGCTATCTTAGCCCATGTTAATGTTTGACCCGTTTTCTCCGTTATCTTCGGCCAAAAAATTTTCAAATTTTAACCATTAATTTATTGATTTGTTCCTCACAGATAGACGGAGTCATTTTATAATATATAGATTATTAATTTTTTTATAAATTTTTCTGTGAATGCCTACTCCAAAAAACTGAAATTTTATAGAAAAAAATTTATATTTTTTTATAAATTAATATAACGTCAAATGCCCCCGTCTGTAGATGTAAATACATGTAAAGGAATCTGCCATTAAAATTTAGAGGAAAAAGCTTTATTGTTTCTTGAGAAAATAAGTTTATGTATGAAGAAACATAATTTTTGGGAAATGGTGATTTAGATTTATAAACGCATTTCTATATAAAAACGTAATTACTTAGTGCATTTCTGCTTCATACGAGCAGGAATACACTAAGTAATTTATGCAACATAAATTGCATAACTTAAACCTTACAAACAAAAGTGCCTTCTAGATTGAAAGAGAAATCCTAAAAATATTCATAAAAATTAGTGACAAAATAACTAAAAATCATGTACACAATATGACTTGTTTACAAAAACAGGAAAATTTTCACATGACATGTTGTATTTTTATAAAAACAAAAAAGAAATTTCTAGTTGTCGTAGAAACGTGATTTTGGTACCATTCTTCTTCAGGTGCCCTCTCCATTACGAAGGTTGGCTATCATCATGGTCAGTCGCACCTTGTCCACTGCTGCTCTGAAAAGGTCATGCGACGAGCAGTTAAACGCTTCTCTCAGGTTTCTTAACCAGGATATTCATCTGCATCCCACCGAGCGTTTACCAATGAGTTTCCCTTGTATTATGAGATGCAGAATCTCATATTTAGGCCCCCTCATGATGTGTCCAAGGTATGTCGGTTTTCTTATCTTTACACTCTGCAGGATTGGTACCATTAGAAAGCGCTAATTTCAAACTGTGTAACACAGTTAAAACCTGAAAATCGATATTTTTTTTATTTTTTCGAGTCCGACTCCCCTTAAAAGTTGTACAATCCATTCGAAATAGCACGATAGTATTACTTCGATGGAATAAAGAACAGAGGGAATTTTTTAATGTGCTCATGCGTCAGTGCTACCACTTACAGAGATTTTTCTTTGTGTTAACTTTCTCTGTTAGTAAATGAAAGTGTTTTAAAATATAAATTAATAATGGAAAAGAATAATTTATGATTTGAGTCTTTTCCGTTTTCTGTATCCCACTATCGAATCCGAATTCCCTGAAGGGTTACACAATTCTCCCACTCCTGCGTCTAGCACACCAATTTGACTGTATAGCAATATTCCTGTGTAATGTCAACTCCACTCCGACCAGCTACATACCTGCTAAGTACAGTATGTGTGGTATGTTGTAAATGATTAAGTTACTACACATTCTGCTATGAATTTTGTAGGGTTACTTAATACAGTAATATTCAGATGGAGGAATATGCTGCAGAGTTCCTTCAAGAAAAGGAGTTATCACATAATCCCAGAAGATGTGACAACTAAAAAGTATGAGTGAAACACTCACTCACACTTCTTTCTCTTCCCAATGTAAATAATTAAAAAAATATAATGTAATAGTATAATGTGGCCTAGTAATAGCAAAAAATTCAATTAAAAAATAGGTAACTTAAGGGGAGTTCATTCCGAAAATTCAATTTCATAATCATCAATTTTTTGAATTTTATTGAATATTAATATTTGTAATTTTCTGTTTAATATGGTATATAACGTACATGCATTTTCCTATAGTGGTTGAAAAGAGAAAAGTTAGTTTTTTCTGATGTTATTTCTGTGTTTATTATATCTAAATATTATTTATTTTTATTTGTAAACATGTTTTTCTTACAAAAGACCCATTTTCTCAGAAACCACAAAAGATAAAGAAATGAATTTTTTACTGTGTCTTTAGTAGGTTATAGTGGTACTCTGGATCCTCATTCAGCATTGTAAAAATATTTATTAAATTGCAAAAATATTTTTAAAAAAATTGGCCCCATCAAAAGAATTCATAACTTTTTTAAAAGTTGTTTTATTTTAATGTCTGAGGATCAGTAGCCTCTTCTTGTATCCATAAATAATCCCTCAAAGTTACAGCTTTCAAATATTAATAGTTACCGAGATAATGGGTTTCAAATTTTGCTGATTTAACGTTAGCGGGATACGCGGTATGAACTCCCCTTCATAGTAATTCAGGGACTCAAGTGGTTTTTGAGAGCTAAAAAGTAGGAAAAGTAGGATTTTCTTTAAAAAAAGTAGGACTTTTTTATGAAAAGTAGGACATTTTTTGCTGAAAATTAGTAAGTTCGACAATAAAAGTGTGTGTGTGTGTGTCCCATGGCCATCTATATCGGAGTTGATATTTAGCCGCACCAACAAAAAGCCTCCATGTCGCTCGATCTTCAGCATCTCTTTCTGTAGCTCCAAGTCTCTCCATGTCGGTCTTAACCTGCCTCTACCATCTTTGTCTAGGTTTTCCCCAGGGGCGCCTTCCTGTGGGGTTGGGGTCTAATATTTTCTTCAGGTTGGACTCTTCTCCTCTTCTTAGCACGTGCCCAGCCCATCGCATTCTCCTACATTTTATTTCGCTTACAATGTCTGGGTTACTGTAGAGGTCCCTAATTTCCTTGTTGTGTTTTCTTCTCCATTCTCCTTGTTCATATGTGGGCCCATATACCGACAATAAAAGTGCCACCATGTAAATTATTGCAAACATTTTCCATTTTTTAACAAGCTTATCCATTATTAGATTAATTATTTTCTAAAACTGGAATATGTCCGCCATAATTTTTTTTTAAACAACACAAACAATAAAGAAACATAAACATCAGAAAATATATTTCAAGTCCAACTTAACTTAGAAATATATTTTCCAGACCTGAAAAAATGCTTCTACTAAAACTCACACATAGTGTGTGTATATAGGCAAGAGAAAGTAAAAAACAAATTTACAAGTATAAAGTTTAAAGAAATATTATTATTTAATTGGATAAACTGAAAACACAGGCAAGTAACAGAAAAAGCATGACTGATATGGAACACCAACCTTGTGGCAACCAGGAAACACTGGCGGACAGTGCTGACAACCAAGCTTCCGCAGGTGCATATTTCCTGAAATACTTAGATATTTTGGCATAATTTTGATGACTATATCAGTTTTATTGGCTTTAAAGTGCCAGTATGTATAATCTTGAAGATTGTAATAATCAAGATAATACTGATTTTGATTCTCATGCCAATATGAACAGAAAAATTCTGTTCTGACCGAAGAGACATGAGAATATCTTAGACATCTTAGACATGAGAATAATTTTATATAGGCATTAGTCTGAACATGCTTAACTGATTTAAGTACTGGGCTACATAATCTCAAATTGTAAAATAATAGCAGGTGTTTTATTAAGGACGCAACTCTGATTATAAAAAGATAGAAGAAATAAATCGGTAAATTTTCTGTCCCCAAATTGGTATATTGGCAACAGTGTACTCAAGGCCAACTACCTACCTAAGACAGTTAAAATGTTCCAGTCAAGCATTAGTGTGGTAACAGCAGTCGTTTCGTTATATTGTGTCAGCAATGGTTTTTTCCAAGGAAGAACGCGTGTTTATTGTAGAGACTTACATAGCGAGTAAATCTTACAAATGTGTGCAAGATAAGTTTCAGTTGAAATTTTCCTGCATTATTAACAATTTATTCGGAACGGCAGAACGGGGAAATTTCAACTGAAACTTATCTTGCACACATTTGTAAAATTTACTCGCTATGTAAGTCTCTACAATAAACACGCGTTCTTCCTTGGAAAAAAACCATTGCTGACACAATATAACGAAATGACTGCTGTCACCACACTAATGCTTGACTGGAACATTTTAACTGTCTTAGGTAGGTAGTTGGTCTTGAGTACACTGTTGCCAATATACCAATTTGGGGACAGAAAATTTACTGATTTATTACTTCTATCTTCTTGTAATCAGGGTTGTGTCCTTAATAAAACACCCGTTACTTTAAAAACAAATTTAAATACCAACCAGTAAGTGTTTTTGAAGTATTTGATCGGCGAAGTGCCTTCAAACCAAAAAGTGGACGACCATGTTCATCTGTGGGCCCAACCCCATAACTTGAAGTAATTGGACAAGGTTCCCTCTCCCTTGCTGGGGTTCGCACTAAAACAAAATAAAACAAAAATTAATAAAATCATACAATATACTGAAAAAATTCGGTTTTTGTTGTTACTTACCAGATTTAGTTTTAAATATATGATAGATATCCTGTAGATTTTGTATTAAAACCAAACAAAATTAATCATGTTTATTGGTTAAAAACTATGACCATTTAAAATGAATAAATAAAGCAGACTTTTCGTTTCCTATGGCTATATACAGGGTGATTCACGAAGATATGCAGAAACTTTAGGAGCTCATTGTACATGTAAAAAAAATGAAAAAGTTTATTTAAACATGGGTCCGGTACCGAGTTACAGCTAGCGAAAGATTTCCCCCGGATTTCAGCTCACCAGGTGAAATGAAATTCTGCTTCCTGAAATTCTGGTAAGGTAGATTAAGGGGCGAATTCAATCGTTTCTTATGGTTTTTGACCTGATAAATTGAATAAAACAGGTCCCAGAACTGTAAGTTAAATAGTTTTTGAGAAAAACAGTGTCAGATGCAAAAAAATGGAGTGAAAAAACCACATTTTTTCATCTTAGTTTTTCCGGTTAATTTTACTTTGTACTCTTATGAATAAAAATTCATTTTATCATTCATCTATTCGCTTTCTGTGTATTTTATTTACACCGGTTTGTTCAGAATAAAATTTTCTACATGTTTTATTCAAAATTTTAACTGTTTATTGGTAAAATAACAAAGTTATTCTTGCCCAAAGATGAAAAAATGTGTTTTCACTCCATTTTTTGCATTTGTCACTGGTTTTCTTAAAAACTATTTAACTTGCAGTTCTGGGACCTGTTTTATTCAATTTATTAGATCAAAAACCATGAGAAATGATTAAATTCGCCCCTTAATCATCTTACCAGAATTTCAGGAAGAACTCATTTCACCTGGTGAGCTGAAATCCGGGCGAAACTTTCGCTAGCCGTAACTCGGAAACGAAGCATTTCCATGTTAACATAAACTTTTTTCATTATTTTACATGTACAATGAGCTCCTAAAGTTTCTGCATATCTTTTTGAATCACCCTGTATATGTGGGACAATATCATCACTGATCACTGGGTTAAAGAGTTCGGAAAGAAACCCAGTTAATGAGGTTAGGTCGCGAAAAAAATTAGCAGAAAGTCGGAACAGGTCGGAAGGCCTAATCTGTGACAATAAGAAATTTTTCGTTTAATGAAAAATTAAATTTTTAGACTTTCCCTTAACACTCGAGAATTAAACGAATAGTAAACAAACAAAAGAATGATTTTAACAGTTAATACTATAGACTAATCAAAATGTATTTATAAGACAGGTTATTCTGACAAGTCAGTAAATCAGTCACATGGTCAGAAATAACATAACATCATGTCAGTAATCATTATTAGGTTATGTTATCACGTTATATAGGTATTATAAATACACATCAAACGTTTAAGAAAGCCGACAGATAAGATGTCAAAAACAATATACAAAAACAAAACAAAAATTAAAAACCATTAATATAATTTTACGCTATTTAAAAAAAATAAATTAACAATGTAACAGTGAATAGATTTAAATTACATTTCAACATTTAAAATATAGTTGTGTCAAGATGTCAGTTAGTTATTATACTACAGTATTAGGCTTACTTCCTATACTTAGGCATAACATTAAACAACAAGTAAAATTAAAGAGCTTGTTTTTATTTTAAAAGTTATATTGTGAGCCTATGTGAAAAAAGTCAGGTTCAAAGAACGTTATTAACTATGTATTGTATTGTACAGTGCATTTAACAAAACATAGGCTGCTACATTTTATTATTTTTTTTAACCAACGAGAAAATTATAATGTTACCGGTATTATACAGAGTGAATTTTTAGTCCTGTACCCAATTGTTAATGTATGGTAATTTTTTTCTAAGAAAGGGATATTTTGTTTTGTGACACAAAGTTGGTAGCCCTACTCAACCGGTATAGATACGACAGTTTGAGTTGATTCTCCTTGAGTTGCGTAAAATTTTGAGCTGTTTCCAGTTGTGTTACGAACAGAATGTCTTTTACCCTAGAACAACGGGTTTTCATTCTTGAACAATATTTTGCTACAAAATCGTATGCGAGTGTAAAAGAATCATTTTAAATTAAATTTTTTGGTGTTCCTCCACTCTATTCTAGACAATTTCTAGGCTAACTAACTGATTTTTAGAGGCAGGTATTGTTTGCAGCAGAAAACGTAGTGGTCGACCAACTCTCTTGACAGATGACGTTAAGAGAATGTGAAAACAAGATTGCTCAATTCTCCATGGAAAAGTCTACAAAAACTTTTCTCGCATGTTGATTTGTCATGTTCGAGTGCTCAGAAAGCTGCTAAAAAATTGAAATTGTAACCGTTGCTGTGATTAAATAGACTCAATATTGTTGAACAAATTCTCTTTATTAATTTTGACTATTCTCACAACATTTCATTAGTGTTTGTTTTTTGTTTTACGTGTTTTAAATTTTGTTATTTATACATTTTAGATATTTTAACAAAACGTGTCCCATAGGTATTAAATTTTACTGCTTTTTTAAAATGTCATTTTAATTACAATGTCCCGTCTTTAATTATATATTTTAAATTAAACTTTTATTTGTCATGTGGCCCGTCCATCTTCTTCGACGTTCGGAACCACACTCCTTTTTCTTTACAAAATTCTCAGTTCTTATTTTTCATAGTTTCCTAGCAACCATATAAATAACTCTTTTAAATATTTTCTGGTAATATAAATTAAATAATTTTTAAAGTATTTATTTTCCAATCAGCTGGAGATGCTTATTTTTATTTCAATAGACTGAAAAATAAACAACTCCAGATGTGCATTAAATTCGTCATATTACACCGTATCACATACAATTAGTTCTAGAGCTTAAGCCTCCAGATTTAACAAGAGATTGTTTTAGGATAAAAGACATTCTGTTCGTAGCACGACCGGTAATGGCACAAAATTTTACACAGCTCAAAAAGAATCAACTCACACTGCCATATCCATACTGGTTGAGTAGGGCTACCAACTTAGTGTCACAAAACAAAATTTATTTTTTTTAGAAAAAAAATTACAAGACATTAAAAATTGGGTCAGGACTAAAAAAATCACCCTGTACTATACGGTTTTATATTCCTTTATTAATTACTGAATTATATTAAGTGCATATTTAATGTATAGGCTACTAGAAATTATACTTGATTAAGAACGCTGACGTTTATTCCATGTTATTTCGGAATCTGATTGTTTTTAAATAACAAAACTACTTTTTAAACTTATAACAAAACGTTCATTAACATATTAATTTAGGTAAAACAAAATTGTTTAAAACTTAATTACGACTAAACTTACCGAAAAAGAAATATGGCCGTGTACAATCAAAAAATTAATGAGCGAGTTATAACAGCTTATTATTAATATATTATTATTATTATTATTATTATATTAATTATTATGCCCAAAACGTGCAGGTGGAGTGTTATTTTAGCTGCACTCTATCTGTTTGGTCCAGGGCTAAAAAAAATAGTTCTGTTTCTTATCACATAGTCAGCCACTTACATGACTGAACTATTTAAGAACAGAAGAGGTAGAGGTGTAAGGCGGAGTGCACACCTATGCGATACGATACATAAGATACGATACTTATCTTATACGATATTTATCGTATATCTTACATGAATGCACACCAGTGAGATACGATTTTATTTGTACGATATAATCTTAATAATTTTCTCAGTATATGAGTTCTCAAGCGAAGAGGATTTTGTAATCTCCCGTTGTTATTTCCGTAGAAGGCGAAATAGAAGGATAAACAGAAGGTTTTGGGTTCATCGATATAATTTACAAAATGCACACCACAGCTCAGCTATTCTATATAAAGAACTATCGCTGTATGAAGATAAATTCACGGAGACATACCGAATGAGACCTGAGAATTTTTATTTTATTTTAAATCTAGTTTCTCCGATTTAGAGAAAATTGTCCCTCATTTACAAAGAATATCATAAAAACAGGATCGTCCTTCATTATTGTAATAATATAATTAAAACAAATTTTTAACAATGAAAATAAGAAAACGCGATAGTATGATGTTTTAACAGGGGTGTCAGGGCGACTAATGTCTTAAGATATTTATCGCATAAGACAAGCCGAACATATCGTATGCTACAAATATCTTACGATAAATGTCGCTGAATCGCTGGTGTGCGGCAAGTTTTCACCAGCAATGTGTTTTGTATTGAGCAAGCAGACATTTATCGCATAAGATAAATATCGTATCTTACGTATCGTATCGTATAGGTGTGCACTCCGCCTAAAAGACACTAGTCAGAGTTATCTCCTCTGAGAGTAATGAATTTCACTATGCAGCCAGACCCTGTGGTGAATGAAGTGAAGGTGTCATTTGCAGGGTGGAAATTGAGTGCTTTTCGGAGGGCCTGGCATGCTGATAAGTATACTCTTTCAACTCAGTGAGGAAGGCAATGGTAAACCACCTTACTCCTCGTTTTTACTTAGTAAAACCTCTAGAGGTTCAAACCAGCCTTTCGGCTGTTGACCTAAACAACAACATATTAATTATTATTATTATTATTATTATTATTATTATTATTATTATTATTAATAAAAAAGTGATAAAAATACTTTTACAAAATCAATGGATTGCCTCTAAACGTGATTCTCTGAATAGTGATCGACTAGGTTCAATTCTTGACCTATCGAACACTGCAGAATGGTTTTATTATGTAACATTCATATTAGGTAATAATTATTAACCTTCTTCTGTTATCGTCCAAATATACAGTCCATTTTTAATTTTAAATAACTTTGGTTATATATTGGGCCTAATGTGTCGCAAAATGCATACGATTACCGCAATCTTATAAAAAAAAAATCTCGTGTGAAACACACACAACTTTCTCTTGCCAATGCAAATATTAACAATATAACCTAACATTAGTAATAAAACATTAGAAATAAACAAAAAACTAAACTCTAAAAATATAACCTTATTTTAATCATGACTGAAAGACGCAAAATGAAAATCAAACTCAGTTCAGCTTAAAAATACGGAAACTCACTCTTTCACGCTAAACTAGGCACTGTACAAAAAAATGCTTAAAATAAAAGTTGTAGATCTCTTAATTTCCTATAAATTTTATTTTATACACTTTTGTCGTAAAATGCATACTAAGGTCGAAATCTTAAAAAAATAGATTTTTCACACGTTTTCGTGAGAAAAAAACAGAAAATCGCTAATTACTGCTAAACTAAGCGTTATACAAAAAAATGTTTGAAATAAAAGTTGTAGCATTTTAAATTCTCTACAACTTTTATTATATAAGTTTATGCGCTAAAATTTATAATGAAGCCGTAATCTTAAAAAAACTATTTCTTTACGTGAAAACAGCCTCACCGAGAATTTCTGTGAACATGACGTCTATCCTATCTTGTAGAGAATAAAAAATTAAATAAACCTGGCGATTTTTAAAAAAATCATAGAACCAGTTTTTGAGAAAATCGCAAAAAAGTATAAAATGACTCGAATAAACTACTACTTCTGGTTGACCGATTTTGATGAAAATGTTCGTGTCGGGTCCGGTAGTGGTATGTAACTTAAGTTTCAAGTTCGTACAATGTTCCGTTCTTGAGATATTCTGTTCACACACACACACGCACGCGCGCGCACACACACACACACACACACACACACACACACACACACACACACACACAGACCAATCGCTAAAAACATGTTTTTTGGGTTCAGGGGGTCTGAAAACGTATAGATCCGGTGAAAACTCGGATTTCTTAAAATCGACACGAAAACAATACTTTCCTTACTAACTTATATTATATTCATTGCATAATATATTCGTTGCAGGGCTAAAATAAATAGTTCTGTTTCTTATCCCATGGTCAGCCAACTAAATGACTGAATCATTTAAGAACGGAAGAGGTAGAGGTGTAATTGACACTAATCAGAATTATCTCCTCTGAAAGTAATGAATTTCATGATACAGCCAGACCCTGCAGTGAATGAAGTGAAGGTGTCATTTGCAGGGTGGAAAATATGTGCTTGTCAGAGGGCCCGGCATGCTGATAAGCGTACTTTTCCACTCAGTGAGGAAGGCAGTGGTAAACCACCTCACTCCTCATTTTTACTTAGTAAAACCTCTAGAGGTTCAAACCAGCCTTTCGGCTGATGACCTAAACAACAATTATATTCATATAGGCAAGAGAAAGTAAAAATATGTAACTGTAAATTAGTTTCTGTTAAATTCCACCAAATCAAATAAGTAGTGGGCAATACAATGAATGATTAATTTAAGTGAAGTTAGTAATTACAATGTGTGTACGCACAATAAAACCAGAAAGAAATTAGTCCAGTAAATAATTTCGATCAAAGAAAATAGCAATTTTATGGGAAAACAAAATAATCATTTTCCAGGAAGATGTAAATTACCTTCAAGTACCGTAATAATTTACTTTTAAATTTTCATTGTAGTATTTTATTTTCCTGTCAAATTACAGTTCAACAATCTATTTTAGAACAATTCCATTGACTAAGAGTAATTACACAGAATTCTTTTCTAGTCAACGAACTATTCATTAAATTGCACAACACGAAATCAATTTGTCTACAATTTATTTGTTTCTCATGAAACCCAATTTACAAATGATATTAAAATAAATATCTAGAGAAGAATTATAAAACTCATTTATGAAACACTTTACACGAATTTCTCTAGTCACTGCAATAATGAACTATGTAGTTTAGATCAACAGCCAAAAGGCTGGTTTGAACCTCTAGAGGTTTTACTAAGTAAAAACGAGGAGTAAGGTGATTTACCATTGCCTTCCTCACTGAGTTGAAAGAGTATGCTTATCAGCATGCCAGGCCCTCCGAAAAGCACTCACTTTCCACCCTGCAAATGACACCTTCACTTCATTCACCACATGGTCTGGCTGCATAGTGAAATTCATTACTCTCAGAGGAGATAACTCTGACTAGTGTCTTTTACACCTCTACCTCTTCTGTTCTTAAATGATTCAGTCATTTAATTGGCTGACCATGTTATAAGAAACAGAACTATTTATTTTAGCCCTGCAACGAACAGATTGAGTGTAAATAATTTGACACTTTACCTGTCTGTTATGGGCAGAATTGAACAATATAATCTAAATTTAATTACTTGCTTGGAGAATCATTTTATAGTGTGCACGAATTTTTTTACAAATAATATTATATAAAAATCAAGAACAAAATTAATTCAAAATAAATATACACCTAAAGTATTAAAGCAAATACTACGAAAACTGTACTGATTGTGAAAATACAGGGTGATTCACGAAGATATGCAGAAACTTTAGGAGCTCATTGTACATGTAAAAATAATGAAAAAAGTTTATATAAACATGGGTCCGGAAATGCTTCGTTTTCGAGTTACGGCTAGCGAAAGTTTCGCCCGGATTTCAGCTCACCAGGTGAAATGAAGTCTTCCTGGAATTCTGGTGAGATAGATTAAGGGGCGAATTCAATCATTTCTCATGGTTTTTGATCTGATAAATTGAATAAAACAGGTCCCAGAACTGTAAGTTAAATAGTTTTTAAGAAAACCAGTGTCAAATGCAAAAAATGGGAGTGAAAAACACATTTTTTCATCTTTGGGCAAGAATAACTTTATTATTTCACCAAGAAACAGTTAAAATTTTTGAATAAAACATGTAGAAAATTTTATTCAGAACAAACCGGTGTAAATTAAGTACACAGAAAGCGAATAGATGAATGATAAAATGAATTTTTATTCATAAGAGTACAAAGTAAAATTAACCGGAAAAACTAAGATGAATAAAATGTGTTTTTTTCACTCTATTTTTGCATTTGACACTGGTTTTCTCAAAAACTATTTAACTTACAGTTCTGGGACCTGTTTTATTCAATTTATCAGATCAAAAACCATAAGAAATGATTGAATTCGTCTCTTACCTTACAAAAATCTACCTTACAAGAATTTCAGAAAGACATTTCACCAGGTGAGCTGAAATCCGGGCGAAATATTTCGCTAGCCGTAACTCGGAAACGAAGCATTTCCGAATCCATGTTTATATAAACTTTTTTCATTATTTTTACATGTACAATGAGCTCCTAAAGTTTCTGCATATCTTCGTGAATCACCCTGCATAAAAATCAAAAACAAAATTAATTCAAAATAAATATACACCTAAAGTATTAAAGCAAATACTAAGAAAACTGTACTAATTGTGAAAATATTAGACGCTGACACACACTTAATGTAGTAAGCTTATAGTAGGAGATCAATGTGTGACTGAAAAATATCGTGTATTTCAGGTGTTATGTATTAGCTTATAAGTTCTTGACACAACCTATAACTCCCTAGGGAGTCTCCTGGACGCAATTAAAAAATGTTCAATCTTGAGTAAACAATGAGTAAATGAAAAAATTACTTAATTTTTAATCATGAGTGAATGACCCAAATTGAAAATCAACCTCTGTAGAACTAAAAATCTGGTGTGAAACACTCGCACAACTTTCTCTTGCCAATGCAAATAATGAACAGTATAATCTAACATTAGTAATAAAACATTATAAACAAACAAAAAAAAACTAATCTCAATAAACATAACCTTATTTTAATCATGAGTGAAAGATGCAAAATGAAAATCAACCTCAGTTTGGGTTAAAAATACGGAAAATCACTCTTTCACGCTAAACTAGGCTCTGTAGAGAAAAATGCTTTAATTAAAGTTGTAGATCTTTTAATTTTCAATCAAATTTATTATACGCACTTCTGTCGTAAAATGTATTTATACTAAGGGTGAAATCGTAAAAAAATCGAATTTTTACTCGTTTTCGTGAGAAAAAACAGAAAATCGCGAACTAATTACCGCTAAACTAAGCGTTATACAAAAAAAGTTGGTAACAAAAGTTGTAGGTTTTAATTGTCTACAACTTCTATTATATACATTTTTGCGCTAAAATGGATACTAAAGCCGCAATCTTAAAAAACAATTTTTTTTCGTGAAAACAACCTTTCCAAGAATTTCAGCAGACATGGCGCCTACCCTATCTTGTAGAGCATAAAAAATTTAGTGAGACGATTTTTAAAAAAATCGGACGACCCGTTTTTGAGAAAATTGTAAAAAAGTAAAAAATTACACGAATAAACTACACTTCCGGTTGACCGATTTTGATGAAAATGTTCGTGTCGGGTCCGTTAGTGGAATGCAAAACTTAAGTTTCAAGTTCGTACGATGTTTCGTTCTTGAGATATTCGGCAATACACACACACATACACAGACCAATCGCTAAAAACATGTTTTTTGGGTTCAGGGGGTTTGAAAACGTGTAGATCCCGTGAAAACTCGATTTCGAAAAATCGACATGAAAACAATACTTTCCTTCCTATATATTCATATAGGCAAGAGAAAGTAAAAATACGTTGTCACTCATTTACGCTAAATTACGCTCTGTAGAAGAAAAAGCATGAAATAAAAGTTGTCAATTTTTTTATTTCCAGTAACTTTATATTAATTTTTGTCGTAAAATGCAAACTAAGGCCGCAATATTTAAAAAATGTCATTTTCTACCAAATTTGATGAAAAATTACAGAAAATCGCTAATTTTTGACGCTCATCTAAGCGTTGTAGGCCTACAAAAAATAATTGAAATAAAAATTGTAGGTTTTTAAATGTTCTACAACTTTAATTATGTACACTCTTGCCCTAGAATGCATATATTAAGGCCGCAATCTTTGAAAAATATTCCTACGAAAGCACCGGCCCCAAAGAATTTCAGCAGACATAGCTTTTACCCTATCTTGTAGAATGTAGAGCATAAAAATATAGTAAATAAGGTGATTTAAAAAAAAATCGTAGGAGGCATTTTAGAGAAAATTTCAAAACGATGAAAAATTGCACGAATAACTAAAATTTCAGGTTGACCGATTTTGATGAAAATTTTCGTGTTGGGTCTCGTAGAAGTATGTAACATAAGTTCAAAATTCCAGCTTCGTATTGTATTTCGTTCTTAAGATATTTGGTTACACACACAAACACACATACGCACACCCACGGTTTTTGAGTTCAGGGGGCCTGACTAGATATTGTAGATACAAGCAAGATATTGTAACAGACACAGATTATTTCATGAAAAAGAAAAATATCTGAAAATATATTTGTGACTTACGGATTTTTTGCACTATTTGGAAATAATCAACTAAATACACAAAAGCAACAGTATAAAAATTAGAGGTTAGTTATGTTTCTTGTTTTGTTTTCCACGGATTTTCCTATGAACAATCTCCTCACAATATTCATTTCAAATTGAAGTGATACTTTTATTTTAAACACTAATAATACAAGGTGGCGCAAAAGTCACTGCACACTACAGTAAACAAAGACTGAATTTATTTTTTATTACAAAAAAACTTACAATTTACAACTTACAATTATTTTTTATGTTCAAATTGTTTCCCGTCTTCAGTAATACATCTTTAAAGTCTCTCTCGAACACTGTTACACACTCTATGGCATAGTCTGGTATTACAGTCCAAATCTTCAAATGCCTCGTGTATGTAGTCTTTCATTTCGTCGATGGTCTGAGGCTTTCTAGAATAAAGAGTCCTTGACGACACCCCATACGAAAATATCCATGAGCGTGATATCTGGTGAACATGGAGGCATGTCAATATCTGCCCTTTGTCCAATAATTTGTCTTCGGAAAGTTTCGTTTAAATAATCGCGGACTTCAGTGGCATAATGTGGTGGAGCACCATCGTGTTGAAAGTATGCTTTCAAGAACTCACTGGATCTATTGTTGTGTTTGTCCTTGACGAGACATATTGCCAACTTGACGCGGCGTAATTATCAGCATTTTGTAATACCAACATCAGGGGCTAAAACTATTGTACTACATCTTCTTGTAATTTTTTTTTTTTTTTTTTAACTAACTGTGCAGTGACTTTTGCACCACCCTGTATATTAATACAAACTGAAAGAAGTTGTTAGTAAACCGACTGGCAATGTAAGAAAAAGATTTTACTGATCCATTGCTGTTACTTGATTGGTTGAAATGTTGTTCTTCATATTTGATAGAAAATGCTACCCCCTCAAGACGAGTTTTGAAACTACCTTCTTATTTAACAACTAAAATAAAGTGCAAACGTAAGGTTTTTAATGTAAATAGACCTAACCAATAGAAAGAGCAAGAAAAATACTATAAGAATCGGCTGTAAATAATTTTCGATATAAAGTGCATAGGTATGTCCCATGTAATATCCAATGAAAAATCGATTTCGAAAAATTATAATAAAAACAGTACTTTCGTTCCCTATAAATTCATATAGGGTAAACGCGAGTAAAAATACCTGGAAAAGTTATTACAATAGAATTTCCAGATGGGACCAACCGAATTTTTTAGGAAGTTTCGGTATTACTAAATCCTGTGATATAAACAACCAAAAATAAAACTAATATTTATATTTTAATAAAATACCTTCAACTTTTCCAGTCATTTTAACCAGTGTTTCTTCTAGATCACTCGTACGGCACTTTAAAGACTAAATATTAAACGTTACATAAATCATTCGGTAAAATAGGAAAGACAAATCAAATATTTAATTCTCCGGTAAATAATCCTCGTGTATATTTCTTATAAAAGATAAAATTACTGTTTAAAATTTACTCAGGAGATTATAATATTAAATTAGAAATATTTACACAACTTGAATAAAATCGAAAACAACATAAACCGTCAATAAACACTACAGATTTTAGATTATAACCTCAACAAGAGAAAACACATGATCAGTAACTTAATACAGTAATCACTACTCACAGCCAATTGAATATTATAAACGTTTAAACAAACTTATAATTTATGATCTACTGCAGCCACTTTTCTCAAGTATACAATGTAGCAATCAGTCCAAATGTTTCTCTAGGGAAAATAAAAGATTGTTAAACATTAAAACTGTAGACATTAGCGCTGACTTACCCACCGGGTTGATCTAGTAAATTAGTCGTTGCGAGTCAGCTGTTTTAACAGCTGATTTTCGGAGACTAATCTTCCGTGGTTCAGTTACTTTTATAATGGATTTAAATACTATTATAGACAGTGGTTACCGATGTACTTCGAAGATTGAGTTTAATTAACCCATTTAATTATACCTTGACAATTCGAATTGGCACGACCAGCCTCTGTGTTTATCTACTCCACTCTTCGCCCCTCGCCATGCAACGACGGTACAGCCACAAAAGTATACAATCGCTACTGTAATGAGCGACTCGAGTACGGTCACTACGCTTTGTTTTCACTCTTGTTATTAATTATCTATCAGACAACATATTGATGTGACTAATTTGTTTTCACACATGATTTTTCTGTTCCTTATAATATATTCGGAGAAATTTGTTTAGTTTATTCCTTGCGTCTGAAGAGTATAGTTTAGTAAGTTTTTGCTGTTTAGTTCTTGTAATTTATAATTTAAAATATTACTGGGACAAATTAAATAATTATTTTAAAATGAAGTAATTATTTGTATATTTGTACATTGAAATAAGGTTGTAGGTATTTGCGTAGACTACATAAAAATTTGGAGGCCTTGTTGAAAGATTAGATTATGGATATACTTTATGCGGAACTGTGTGTACACGTAGAGCAAGAGTTGTGCTAGTTCGAATTGTCCACAAGTATACACAGTTGTTTTGTGTATGTTACGTGCTTCCCAATATATCTGACGTAGGGAAATTAACATTGGACAATGTAATGTCAACATTAATCTTATTACAAGGGTGTAATCTTACTTTTATTACTCCAGTCGTTAGGAAACAGAATAAAAATGAGCCTACAAAAGATTTTAAAATTAATTGTAAACAAAGACAACTTAATGAGTAAACAAAGATAGCTAACAACTTATTATATTATTAGATATTATTAGTCGTAAAGCTCCCGAAGTGGAAGACGCTAAGTAAATCTGGTTTGTTTTTGGGATTTCTTGTCCTTTTTTTCCGCCCACCAGTTTTTCATTCTTTGTGAGAATGAAAAAGCTTTTCTCTGTTCACTCCACTTTGTTCCGGTTCTTGGAGCTTTCGTCTCTGGTTTAACCTCCCATTTTTTAACTTTTGTTCTAAAATTGTCTCATGAGAATTTCTTCTTTAGTGATTTTGGCCAATTCTAAATCTGTTTTAACACTTTGTATCCATTCCCCCCATTAACAAGCATGATAATAATAAGTATATTATAATATATATTATTATTATAATTATTATTACAATAATATTATTATATTATTCAAATTCAAAATAGCGCGGTACTTACATAAGAAAAATTTTGCGACCACATGTTGTCTAAATATTAGCCGGGTGAATGAAACGGTAAGTTTATTTTTATTTTCGATATACCACACGAGAGGCCGTGAGTTCGAGTCCTTCATATTAATTTTTTTTTTTGTTAAGTGATCATTGATTTTATTATTAATTAAATAATGAAAAACACTTGAAATTATAATTGTAATTTTTAATTCTACAGAATATAACTTACTAACTAGTAAAGTTTTTTTATTTAATTAAGTTAACAAATTATTTAATAATAATTATAAGTAAATTATTTAGCAAAACAAAATTAAATAGTGAGTGAAATTCGAACTCACGGCCTCTTGAACGAAATATCAAAAGTAAAATATTAATTAATTTCTTTAAAAGCGCGGCCAATGTTCAGAAAACAATGGACGCGAAATTGTTTTCTTATGTAAGTACCTACCGCGCTATATCGAAATTGAATAATATTTTTGACTTCATTTATTAATAATTAAATTATTAGCAATTAAAATATTTTGTATACTCATTTTTATTCTGTTTCCTGACGACTGGAGTAATAAAAGTAAGATTACACCCTTGTAATAAGATTAATGTTGACAGTACATTGCCCAATGTTAATTTCCCTATACGTCAGATTTGTTCGGAAACACGGTATGTTTTTACAACTCTTCAACTAATTATTTTGAAGGCATGAGCTGCCACTGCTATGTAGATCACATCATCAAAAGACATTTTTGTACGAGTAAATAATTATTTTATATTGTCTCAGGGAGATTTTTTTTTTTTTTTAGTTTAACGTCCGACTGTTCTGCAATTACTGCTAATACAGACGGTGAAGAATGAAATGATTTTTTTGTAACGTATGAAAATATGCCGTGCCTGAATGGGATTCGAACCCAAGACCGCATGATTAGAGGCGAGCACGTTACCAACTACGCCAATGCGACCGGCGAGAAAATTATAAGAATTTTTTTTTTAATCCCTAATGTGTGTACGTTGCAATCTGTTCAATTTAGAACAATAAGCAACCCCATGACCCAATGAGATGAGGATGATGTGTATGACGTGTAAATGAGGTGTAGTCTTGTGCAGACTCAGGTCGACCATTCCTGAGAGAGTGTGGTTAATTGAACCCCAACTATCAAAGTACACCGGTAACCACTGTCTAGCATTCAAATCCGTATAAAAGTAAATACCTTTACTAGGATTTGAACCAGGAACCTTCGTCCCCGAAAATCAGCTGTTAAACAGCTGATTTTGGTGACGACTTTACCTCTAGACCAACCCGGTGGAAGTGATAAGAATCAAAGTGATTTCTGTTGTTATTATCAGCTGTTCATGTACAAGACTAAAGTTAGAGCCATAACAAAAGCAGAGGACATTGGTTGGTAGAAAATTTGTAAACGAATAACGTCACACACCTTGCAGCCTTCATCACGGAATTAACTTATAATATGTTATAAATTTTTTGTTTTAAAACTTAAAGCAATATAAATCAAGTACAAGTGGTGAAAAGACACTGGTTGGCTCTAATTCAACTTTTATGTCTGTTAACCGGCTAAAAAGTTAAGTTACCTCTTAATACGTAATACCAGACTTCTTAATTATAATTTAAGATTACACTTACGCCCTCAACTTAAAACATCTGTCTTCCCACAACTTTTTAAGTTTTTTAATTCATCGTTATCTGGTGCAACGAACTTCTTACTTCATGACAGATTTCTCGCACCTTTATGACACAAAAAGTTAGTACGAATGATTGAGTCACTTATATATATACAGAAAAATCTCTCTATTGCGGAACTCTATATTGCGGAAATCTCTCTTTAGTGGTATTATTTGCCGACCCCCGACCCTTTCGTATACTCCGGTAATGTATTTAGCTCTCGTTATAGCGGCACAAAAATCTCTCTATAGCGGCTAAACAATATATCTGCAGCATATGGATTTAGACGCCTATGTAGGGGCAGACAATGATTTAGCCACTTCATCACTTAGCTACTTCACTTTGCAGTAATCGAAAATGTCTTAGCCCAAAACAACGAGGAAGAAAGTAAGGATGACGATGAAATGGAAACAGAAATGGTGCCACTGCAAGTAAACAGGCACTAGACGCTATTCTTGTTGTTTCCACGTACTGTCATGCCAATATGTAAATGAAAATTTAAAAGTTTTAAACATTGAAAATGAGATTGAAGACATGTTTTATGAATTGAAAACGAAACAAAATTTAAAACTTATTTTACGAAATGAAATGTACTTCACGGTCATTGTTTCCTTAATAACGAAAAAATATATACTGTACTGTGTACTTTTTTGTGTTTGTGTAGCCTATGTTTTAGGAGATTTTAATAGTATGTATCCTATGTTTATTACTGTTCAGTGAAAAACGAGTTTCAGTGCTAATTAATTTTAGGCTATCTATTACGGTATGTACTATATGAATGATTATTTAAAAAAGTTCAATACGAAAAGTGAAATTCTATTTTTAAACATTAGTAACACAACATCTAATAAAACCAGTTTGTATCCAAATTTCTTGTTAAGTTAATAACCTACACTTTATGTAATTAATTTAAATATCTCACTGTATTGAAGTAATCTACTGTATTAAACATTCGTCATAAAGTTATCTATTCAGTAGTTTTTCAAAAACTTATTCCATGCACCATGTACATACGTATATAAGTTATTTTGTACAGAAAAATTAGTACTCTAACTTCCCTCCCACCGTTAATTATTCGCTCTCTCTATAACGGAACTCTCTTTATAGCGGCGGTACCTCATGGTCCCTTCAATTCCGCTATAGAGAGATTTTACTGTATATAAGTTTTTATAAAAATTATATAATAATTATATAGGTATGTAATTTTTATAAAAATCGGTTGTGAAACACTCAAACGATTTTCTTTTGCCAGTGCACATAATGACAAATATAAACTCATATGTTTAATCATTAGTAACCAATATAAAATGAAAAACCTAACCTAATTCTAATCATGAGCGAATGACGCAAAATGAAAATCAATCTCTGTAGAACTTAAAAATACGTAAAATCATTAATTGACGCTGTAGGTTTTTTAAATTTTCTGTAACTTTAGTTATGCATATTTCTATCGTAAAATTCATAGGTGTATTAAAGGCGCAATCTTAACAAATTACATTTTTCAGCGATTTTTATCGAAAACAACGGAAAATCACTAATTGACGCAAACTAAGCGTAGTACAGTAATTATGTTTGGAATAAAAGTACGTAATAAATTTTTGAATTGTCTACAACTTTAATTGTAGTAAAATGCATATTAAGACCACAATCTTAAACAAATACATTTTTTACCACAGCTCCCTAGAAATTCAGCAAACGTGATGCTTACCCTATCTTGTAGAGAATAAAATTTTAGTAAACAAGTGACAATTATAAAAAAAATCGTAGGGACCATTTTAGAGAAAATCGCACTACTGCTTCCGGTTGACAAATTATGATGAAAATGTTCGGGTCAGGTCCCCTAGTTTTAGAATTTTACTTAACTTAAGTTCCAAGTTTCAACTTCGTACGATATTCCGTTCTAGAGATATTTTGTTGACACACACACACACACACACACACACACGCACACGCACACACACACACCCACATACACACACACATTAATCAAACATTGTTCTAAAAACAATATTTTTTTATTCAGGGTGCCTGGAAACGTGTCCCTACGTCTGGTGAAAACTCGATTTAAAAAAAATCCACATTTAACAACAAATGTACTACGAGTAATAAAATATGATTTTAATATAAATAAATTATAATATGTGAAAATATAAAATGTTATCCATAGGGCAGTGATGTAGATCTGATGTAGTGACGTCAGCGATTTCACTGAATCAACGTAACAGTTGTTATGAATAGCCAATTTATTTTAAATTAAAAATCATTTTGAGATGAAGATATAAAATTTTCAACATCATTAAATTTAAGATCTTAAATATCTGATTAATATATTTTAGCAGTAACTTTAACAAATTTATTTGCGTTTGCGAAATTTTTAATAACTCTAGATTCAATAATAGATAAACATCCCAAAAGGCTCGTTTAAATTTAGACTAGAATTCTTTCTGTATTGATACAGTAAGTAGGCTAGTATTGTACGATGTTCTAGTAATGGTCGATGGAATAGATTGTTTATTGTAGGAATGGCGAATAGTATGGGATTGGAGTGTGTTGAACAAGGATAGTGAACTACGAAGAATAAGATGTTTTCAATAGGAGTTCTAAGAAATCGAACCTAGTAGAACCTGTTAGTTTATGGAAATTTTTAAAATTGTCATTAATCATTTTGTTTTGTCAGTCCGTACGACACACTCAGAAACTACAAGAGAAAACAACAAATAGTTTTCGGATTCGTAAACTACACAAAAAGTTAGTGGGCCTGGATTGGGTTTCAAGATCCGGTTTTGACCGGAAGTGGCCAAAAACTGGAAGTCAAGAAATCAAAGTCAGAAACTATAGCAAAAAACTGTTTTGTATTCGTAATCTACATAAAATATTAGTGGGTCTAGACTGGGTTTGAAGTTCCAGTTTTGACCGAAAGTGGCCCAAAATCGGAAGCTAAGAAATCAAAGTCGGGATTTGGAAACAAAACTAGCGTCATTCGATTTCTCTTAAAGAGTAGATACAAAAATCACTAATGGTTTTTGCCATAAGTTAAAGGTCTAGATTAACTATCAGACCGCAGGTATAAAAACTGATAGCTTCTTTGTAGTTATTCTGTTGATACCTGAATAATTGAGAATTGAAATTGTGTCGGGCAGTTAGAAATAGTGTCATTACGGGAACGGTTCTGAGTTACGTTGATTGTTCATGCGGTGGTACCAAGTCTTGGTAGACAGGTTAACGTTTTGGTTTTAAAGAGCAGTTAATCTATTGTTAGTCAAGTTGATTTAAGCTTAAGTTTTTATAATCTATTTAATTTATGTAGTTAGGCTAAGTTTAATAATTAATTGTAATTATTAATTTTCTCAACAATATTGTGACCCACCGGTTTCGTCTAGAGGTAAATTCGTCGCCGCGAGTCAGCTGTTTAACAGCTGATTTTCGGAGACGAAGGTTTCTAGTTCAAATCCTAGTAAAGGCAGTTACTTTTATACGGATTTGTATACTAGACAGTGGTTACCGGTGTTCTTTGATGGTTGGGGTTCAATTAACCATACCTCCCAGGAATGGTAGGCCTGGGTCTGTACAAGACTACCCATGGCTACACGTCATATACACCATCCTCATCTTATTGGGTCATGGGGGTTGCTTATTGTTCTTAATTGAACAGATTGCAACGTAAACAAATTAGGGATAAAAAAATATTGTGGCCGCCTCCGTAGCGTAGTGGTTACAACGCGGAGGTTCTGGGTTCGATTCCCGGCTAGGGTCTGGAAATTTTAAACCGTTAAAACCCACCGATACAGTACCGAAACTCAACAGTAGTTGCTAATGACCAAACTGCTGATGCGACTTTAAATAAATAAACTATAAATAAACTTTCAATAATAAAATATTGTAAGAAGCTGTTGTAAGTTTGTTTATTTGATTAAAATCGTACTTAGATGCCGAACGAACCTTGGTTTAGGTGTAAAATTAAATTTTAATCATATTTGTTGCAGATATAATGTCACTAGATTTGTGTAATATTTTAAATCGATAACTTAAAAATGTAGGACAACTACGCTACACAAAATAATTGACTACATCACTGTTACAAATACCGACAAAAAAGTACGTATTTAGAAGCCTAATTGCCAACAAAGAAATAGTTTTAGTTTTGAACAAAGATTATTTAGATGTCGTTCTTGAACTGGTAACCTGTTGTTAGACATTCTTAAATTAATTTATACAAAGATAATTAATTAAACACGGTACTAACTGCAATGTTGGTCGGAGGTTTAAATTACCTAAAGCTCAATGCCAAACATGAGAATGCATGTGTAAGAGTAAAATGTGTTTACACAGCAAACTAAAATAATGTGATTGAATATCAAACAGGTCCGATTGGCTTTTACTTTCTCTTACCGTACATGAGTACATGAAATATAGGAAGAAAAGTTATGTTTTCATATAGATTTTCGAAATTAAGTTTTCACCGGAAATACACGTTTTCAGATACCCTGAACCCAAAAAAAAAGTTTTTACCAATTGATTGTGTGTGTGTGTGTGTGTGTGCATTTTGTGTGTATGTATGTGTGTACAAAATATCTCAAAAATATAAAATTGTACGAAGTTGACACGTAGAATTTAAGTTGGGTACCACAAAAGAATCCAACACCAACATTTTCATCAAATTTGTCAATTGAAAGTAGTAGTTTAACCGTGAAATATTTTACTCACAATTTTCTGACAAACGGGTATTTATTTTGTTTGAAATCGTCTTATTTACTAAAATTTTTTTTTTTTTTGTTTAACGTCCGACTGTTTTGCAAATTGCTGCTAATGGTGAAGGATGAAATGAATTTTTTTGTAACGTATGAAAAAATGCCATGCCCGAGTGGGATTCGAACCCAAGACCGCGTGATGAGAGGCGAGCACGTTACCAACATCGCCAACGCGGCCGGCAAATTTTTGTGCTACACGAGATAGGATAAGTGGAATGTCTGCTGAAATTCGTGGGGCTGTGCTCTCGTAGTATCTTTTTTAAAGATTGTTGCTTTATTATGCATTTTAGGGGAAAAGAATATAATCAAAATTAAAAAAAATTAAAAACTCATAGCTTTTACTCCAAGAGGAGTAAAAAGCTATGATTGATTTTCATTAAGCGTCGTTTCACTCATGTCTCTTTTCACCACAACGTCATTTCACTCAAAATTGAAATATGTTTTTTAATAAAGAACAAACCAAAAACAGTTACAACTTACAATGACAAAAGAATGTCGTGTGAGTGTTTCACACCAAATTTTTTGTCAAGTCCAATTACTAATAATTATTATTAATTACCATCAGTAAAATACTAAAAATTCATAAATAAAAGAAAAATAACTAAGAGAATTACAGACAAATTCAAGAAGAGCAGTCACCTCCCACATTTTTTTCTATTTTTGGGGAACAATTAAAATTTTAGCCTTTTAAAACCAGAAATGGTAAAAAAGCTATTTTTATAAACCCATTTTATAAAAACAATTTGTAGGGTTTTTAGTAAAATTTAAAAAATTATGGCTTGATTAATATTTTTTATAATATTTAAACATGTTTCCCGCAAATTTCTTTTTTATCTCTAGATTCAGTTTTCATAGTATTCTCTTCCTCTTTATACAAAAATAAATTTCAAAAAAAGTTTACTCCCCATCAGTATTGAAATTGCTGAACGTAAATATTATAACATTAATGAAGATAGGGATGGGAACTCCCCTTACTATAAAAGCCCATGTTATACAGGCTTTTGGGATATTTATTTTATATGCCATATATATTTATTTTGGCCATTTTATTTAGGCATTTTTATATAGGCATTTTATATAGGCTTTTTTATTTTGTAAAGCCCTATATATTTATTTAGGCAAGAGAAAGTAAAAATTAAGAAGTAAACTGAATATTTTAAATTCAATAATATAAATATCCATGAAGGGGCAATAATATTCAAGTGCCAAAATGAAAGTCAGATAATTCACAAAATAATGGGATCCTTAGAATTTTGATCGTATTTTTCTCAAAACTATATTTTTGTTAATTACATAGCACCTTCATCCACTAAGCCTTGAAGCGCTTACTGGATTTAATTAAAGTATGAATTGAAATTCATACTTTATATATTTATTTTTGATAAATAATACATGAAAAACAGTCAAAGTGAAACGTGGGTGATAGGGGCTATAGAAAGGAAGAGGATAGAAGCTTTTGAAATGTGGTGTTATAGGAAAATGTTAAAGATTAGGTGGGTGGACAAAATAAGTAATTTATAGGTTCTTAGGCGAGTGGATGAAAAAGAAGTATATGGAAGCATCTTACCAAAAGAAGGGATAGGCTAGTGGGGCATATCCTAAGACATCCAGGTATTGGGCTATTAATAATGGAGGGTAATATTGAGGGAGTAAATTGTAGAGGGAGGCAAAGATTAGAATATATAAAGAAAATTACAAAAGATGTAGGCTGTTACAGGTATGTAGATATGAAACGACTTGCGCAAGATAGACAGGTTGGAGAACTGCATCAAACCAGTCAAGAGAATGATGACAAAAAAAAATACATAAATAAATAAATAAAACTTGCATCAACAGCTTGGTTATTAGCGACTATGATGGGTTATGTAACTTTAAAAGTGAATTTTGACTTGTCAAAATTTCTCAGACCCCAGCCAGGGATTAAAGCCGGAACCTCAGCATTGTAGGAAATCAAATTAAATTAATAAATACTTAATAAATAATTTAACTTACATCAAAAAAATTGTAGATAACTTCCGAACAATGATGTAGCTATTCAAACTTTTTTTTAAATTTTGACTTAAAAACTATAAAATTACACCTTTTATAAATGAAATACACTGTTGACTAAATTATTATAACCAAAAATAAATAAAAGTCACATTTAAAAATAATGTATCAGCAAAAACAAGTACAGTAAGCAAACGATGATGTTAAAAAAAAACAAGTACGATATGAACTACTGTTAATCCAACACAAAACTAATAAAAGTTCTACTTGGTTACACGTAGAGATATTAAGAGAAGAGAAAGGCATAGAAAAAAAGCGCAGTAGAAACGCGCGCACAACTCTACAAGTATATTTTAATGTGTTTTTAGATAACAAGGCATGCGTAGTCAAGTTTTGTATGCTCTATATCATACAAGCTGTGTGTAGTATAGTTTATAAAAGTACGCAAGTAAAAACGAAATAAGTTTTTTAAAGTCAGCGTTGGCATTTCGCCCAATAACTGTAATTATTTTATATTATTATCTCTTCAATGGAAATTTAAGTGTTGAAAAACAAAAATACTTTTTCAACATTCACTCTAAATGATTTGTTTATGAAACATAATTTATTGTAAATTTTTCCATAAATATTTCATAAAAGTTACAGCAATCATCATTAAAATTCTAGCAAATCTTTGTTCAATGATTTTTATATTTCATAAATTTTTATCAACTTCCATTGTTTTTGTTTAGATCATAAGACGAATGGTTGGTTTAAAGTTTTCCAAAGTAAAACGAGGGTTTACCAATGGCTTTCTCACTGAGTGGAAAAGTAAGCTTATCAGGATGCCAGACCCTCTGAATCATATCTAATGTTCACCGTGCAAATGACACCTTCACTTCGTTCACCACAGGGTCTGGCTGTATAATGATGAAATTAATTACTCTCAGAGGAGATAACTCTGATTAGTGTCTTTTACACCTCTACCTCTTCTGTTCTAAGATGCTTCAGACGAGAAAAACAAAGGGTTTTTAACCCCTTTAAAAAAAACAAAGAAAACGGAGAAAAACAAAGGGGTAACACTTTATGAACAAAGGGGTAATCCGTATAAAACGGAAACCGGGATCAAGAAAATTGCGTTTGAGAAGATTCTCCTAAATTACTTTATATTCTAAAAAGTAATTTTTAAACAGCTATAGTAGTTGTTCAACACACTCCCCCCCATACAATACATAATTCTTGCAAAAAAATCTTCTCTAAAATATACCTCAATTTCAACAAACTGAAATTAAGCCACTACAAAACTGTTACACTCCCTGAAATTACATAAGTACCCCAACGAAACACTATTCCAACTAAAAACCCAAAGCACAACCGAAAAGCTGGAGAGAATAGGACGAAGGATTCTAAGGACAATTATCAATATGAAAAATATAGGTAGTACATAACATGTACAGGTTACTCCCAAACAAGGAACTTTACAAAATCATGGAACCATTAAACAACATACTAAAACAAAGACGATACCATTTTACGTGCACTTAAAAAGGATGGACGACAACAAACTATCCAAACAAATCTTAAAATTGGAGGAAAATTCAAGAACCCTTACACTTGTCGCTGAAGGAATTAAACAAGATCTCCAAGAACTACGTATCACGGAACAACAAATAATGAACAACGAAGACTGCCAATTAAACTCCACCAAGAGGAAACGACCACAACAAACACTAACAGAAAAGTTGGGAAAACGGAAATCCAAGAGAATGTTAAGATTACCATCAAATGAAACTTGAAAAGAAGAAAAAAGATTAAATGATTACATGTGATCCATTGTTGGTTCTAACAAAAAAAAAACTAGCAAAAAAAAAACAACCTAATACAATCTACGTTATGTACGTTCCAATCTGTTCAATTCAGAACAATAAGCAACCCCATGACCCAATGAGATGAGGATGATGTGTATGACGTGTAAATTAGGTATAGTCTTGTACAGACCCAGGCCGACCATCCTGAGAGAGTATGGTTAATTGAACCCCAACCATCAAAGTACACCGGAACAGTCGAACGTTAAATAAAAAAAAGGATTTTTCTTGTCTTTAATTCTTTATTTACAACTGTAAAATTTTTACTACAAGCAAATGTGACGATTATGATAATTGTGTAAATGACATGATAGGCATGAGAGAGGTACGGCCCCTATTGGTGCCTTCCCAAGAATAAAATTTGTATATTGAATTAACAGGTTATATTAAATTAACTAGGATTTGAACCAGAAACCTTCGTCTCCGAAATCAGCTGTTAAACAACTGACTCGCGGCGACGACTTTACATCTAGACCAACCCGGTGGGTTTTTTTTAGACTAATCTCGAATTATATTGTAATATTTTACGCGGTAAATCAAAAACGTACAGTACTTTCAAAAGTAACACAAAACTTCCGGGCAAAAAATGAATGAGTCAACCGAACCAAAAGATAGACAAAAACCCAATCAGTTTAAAAGACGTCACACTGTGATACAAACCCTTTTTTTACAAAAAAGTGATACTAATCATTAAATAATGTTTATTTGTCCTGTGCCAAATTTCTAGCATTAATGACCTCTATATATTGGCTTAGTAGAAATTAACCCTCCTTCAAACATACGTACGCGCGTTCACATACACACACACATTCGTGTATACAGATTTAGTATCTGTATAATGTTTGTACTGGTGACTATAGTACAGCCCATAGTAAAGAATCTATTTTTACGCTCAATAATTTACACACTGCCTCTGTTAAACATTTCAAATTACCTAAACAGGAGATGTTAAAAGGGTTTTCTCAGACTATGTTTATGTTAACATTTCAAAATTTGTTTCCTAGTTTATTTTTTGTAGTATCAACAAACTTGGACGATATTTATTTGGTTTAAATTTATTTTTAGAACTGTATTATTAAAGAAAAACTTTAAATTTAAATTTTAACAGTTTTTGTTTATATTTTGATGTTTTAACGGTTTTGAAAAGATACACGAAATTATTTTCTAGCGTTTTTGTTTTATAATTACTTAATTTTTAGTAAGTTTATAGATTTTTTTACTTTTTCTTGCCTATATGAATTTATAGGAAAGAATACTTTCTTTCTTTAATTGAGTATTCACTGGATATACACATTTTCAGAACCCCTGAACTAAAAAAAAAAACATGTTTTTAGCGTTTGGCCTGTGTGTGTGTGTGTGTGTGTGTGTGTGTGTGTGTGTTTGTGTGTGTGTGTGTTTGTGTGTGTGTGTGCGTGCGTGCGTGCGTGCGTGCGTGCGTGTGTGTGTAAACAAAATATTTTAAGAAAGGAATATCGTACAAAGTTGAAACTTGAAATTTAAGTTAGGTACTACTAAAGGACCAGACACGAACATTTTTATCAAGATCGGTCAACCGGAAGTAGTAGTTTATTAGTGTCATTTTTTACCTTTTTGCAATTTTCTCAAAAACGGCTCCAGCGATATTTTTAAAAATTGCCTCAATTACTACATTTTTTATGCTCTACAGGTAAGGTAGGCGCCATGACTGCTGAAGTTTTTAAGGATGCTGTGCTCTCGCAGAAAAAAATGGTTTTTATAAGACTGCGGCCTTAACTTAATATGCATTTTAGGATAAAAGTATATAATCAATTCTTTTGGTCAAATGGTAATATATTCTTTTGAGACTATGGATAAAATAGTAATAAATAAACATAAACAGACTACCATGAAAAGTAAAAGTATTAAAAATTAATTATTTTGTTTGAGAACTAACAAGTGCCTGGTAATTCCAGAAAATAAGAGTTAAAGACATTAAACATGGACAATGGTTTATTGATAATATTTCCGTATTTATACAGCAACAATTCCGTATTATGATTAATGTCCTATTGTACCTAATGAAGTACCCTACATAAGATTACTATACACAGTCATATTATACGATGCATAAATCTTCCCACCCCTTTTTTGGAGGTTCGGATTTAAAATCGCTTCAATTTAACATCAGTGTCCGACCAGATTTTACCACGGTAAATCAGATTTACAACATTCTTAAGACATCTAGGTAATGCTCTATTAATAATGGAGGTAAATATTGAGGGAGTGAATTGTAGGGGGAGGCAAAGGTTACAATAAAGTAAAATAACAAAAGATGTAGGGTGTTACAGGTATGTAGATATGAAACGACTTGCGCACGATAGAACAGCATGGATAACTGATCAAACCCATCGAGAGACAAGTGACAAATAAAATATGTCGAAATCTAACTAAGGACTTTTCGGTTTACATTGCTGGGAATTCAAACCACTGGGCTATAAAGACGACCGAAGAAGTAATTATTAATACATGTTTTGTTGTCAATTAATAAAAAGTGGGATAAGCAAATGGGGAATATTATAAGATATCTAGCTATTGCTGTATCAACAATGGAGGGTAATATTGAGGGAGTGAATTGTAGGGGGAGGCAAAGGTTACAATATTTAAAGTAAAATAACAAAAGATGTACGGTGTTACAGGTATGTAGATATGAAACAACTTAAGCAAGATAAAAAACGATTGGAGAACTGCATCAAACCAGTCGAGAGACTGATGACAAACAAAAAATACGGAAATCTAACCGAGGACCTTCCGGTTTACATTGCTGGGAATTCAAACCACTGGGCTATAAAGACGACCGAAGAAGTAATTATTAATAAATGTTTTGTTGTCAATTAATAAAAAATGGGATAAGCAAATGGGGCATATTATAAGATATCTAGCTATTGCTGTATCATCAATGGAGAGTAATATTGAGGGAGTGAATTGTAGGGGACGGCAAAGATTACAATATTTAAAGTAAAATAACAAAAGATGTACGGTGTTACAGGTATGTAGATATGAAACAACTTAAGCAAGATAAAAAACGATTGGAGAACTGCATCAAACCAGTCGAGAGACTGATGACAAAAAAAAATACGGAAATCTAACCAAGGACCTTCCGGTTTACATTGCTGGGAATTTAAACTATTGGGCTATAAAGACGACCGGAGTAGTAATTATTAATAAATGTTTTTTTGTCATTTATAAAAAAATAAATTAATGAACTGGTTGAATCAGATAACTTGAATTAATTAAAGGAATAATTATTAACAGACAATAATAATGATAAAATTTATAGTGTGTAAAATAAACGTGAGATAATAGAGGTAAGTACGGAGTAATTGGATGAAGAGTGAGGAGTGTGATGGGGGAGGGGGAAGAGAGATGGAGAGAGGACTGGGAGATTGATGTAAGTTAACGCGAATATGAGACAGGAGAAAAGATCGTTGACCTAACTGCAAAGAAATACCTGATGTTAAAGAAGGTAGAAGCAGCGAGGTGGTTTGGAGAGATAGGTATTTGTGGACACTTCCCAAGGGGAAGGTCGTGATTGCATACCAAGTTAAACGATTTATTTTTAAATCAAATAACCTACAACACGTTCCCTCTTATTTACATACTTTGTATTTTTCTTTTATTTTAATTTTTAATGGAAAAGTATCGTTGTGAATTATTCTTGACACGTACTTTCTTCTGTATTTGGTTAACATTTTATATGTAAAACATCTGCTGTGAAACATTCACACGACTTTCTCTTGCCAATGTAGATAATGACTAATATAAACTATAATATTAATTAATCGTGAGTAAACAATGTAAAATGAAAAACAACCCAATTTTAATCATGAGTAAATGACGGAAAATGAAAACCTCTGTAGAACTTAAAAATACGGGAAATCACTGATTGACGCAAAACTAGGCTCTGTAGAAGAAAATTATTAAAATAAAAGTTGTAGATTTTTTTACTTCTCTATAACTTTAATTAATTCCCAGAGCAGACAGGTGGAGTGTCAAATTATTTACACTCAATCTGTTTGTTTCAGGGCTAAAATAAAGAGTTCTGTTTCTTATCACATGGTCAGCCAATTAAATGACTGAATCATTTAAGAACAGAAGAGGTAGAGGTGTAGAAGACACCAATCAGAGTTTTATCCTCTGGAAGTAATGAATTTCATTATACAGCCAGACCCTGTGGTGAATGAAGTGAAGGTGTCATTTACAGAGTGGAAAATACGTGCTTTTCAGAGGGCCCGCCATGCTGATAAGCGTACTTTTCCACTCAGTGAGGAAGGCAATGGTAAACCACCTCACTCCTCGTTTTACTTAGTAAAACCTCTGCAGGTTCAAACCAGCCTTTCGGCTGATGACCTAAACAAAAAACTTTAATTACGAGTATATAAACTTCTGTCGTAAAATGTATACTAAGGGACAATATTAAAAAATCAAATTTTTAACCGATTTTGATGAATAAAAAAACATAAAATCACTAATTGCTGCTGAAGTAAAAATCTGCTGTGAAACATTCACACGACTTTCTCTTGCCAATGTAAATAATGACACCATGATAACGTAGGTAGATAATGATGGCCGGCAGAGTGCTCTACCGATCGCGCATTGTCACAATTTGTTTATATGCAATATTATAGGCCTACTGGATATGATAACATTTATATCAAATTATAGATAGCATTCTATATTTTATAACTAAATAATAAAACGCATATTATGTCGTCCCAGAAAAAAGTTATATTACGTGATACGCAAAAAATGTTATTAGATTTAAGGGGGTAGTCAACCCAGAAAATGAAAATCAAAACTTCTAACTATAATTTAACATTATTTATTTTAAATGAAACAGTAATTTACTAGTAATGATCTACCATATCTACCATTTCAACCAAGCCAAAAAATTAATTACAGCCCCAAATATAAGGGAGAGGTTGGAAAAGCGGGGTTTTACGGGGAATCAAATATCTCAGGAACCAAGAAAGATATCAACATGATTCTTATACTTCAAAATACAGAAAATTGCTGTCTATTATCTGTTGCATGTGCTTGTAGTAGTTTTTCTTACAAGAAATTTATTGAAGAAAAACCATATTTTCAAAAAAATTTATTTTATGTATTCACAAATTATTTTTTAACTAAATCCCTATTAAGGTTTCTGTAATAATCATTCCACAGATAATAGAGCAAGAAATTATGAACATTTGAAAAAAAAAACATTGTCCAAATATCTCCAATACAAGCCAAAATATTTAATTCACAAGAATGTACAATCATTCTAAAACTACATTTCCGGAAAACTTTAAGTTAAGGTTATTTTAAGTTAAAGGAATAATTTCACTCGCCTTGTTAGTGAGCTTTTTTTTAAAAAGATTTTTTTTATAACTTTTTGTCAACGTACAAAGTAAACAAATGATGTAATTCAGAAAATTTTAAACTTCAAATAAATGCAAAAAACAATCGAAATTTTAAAAAATCATCTTCTTGAGTTGACTACCCCCTTAAACGTTTAACTTTGTACGAGCGTATTTATCTAAATATCAGAGTATAATAATAGCATTTATAGCGTAATAAAATAAGATTCATTAGGAAGCGAAAGTAATTTTTTCAGAATTTTTAGATGAAAAATGAGCTTGTTAGAGTGTAGTGAACGAAACTGGCCGGCAGAGTGCCCTACCGATCGCGTATTGTCACAATTCTGCTTGAACACCGTGCATTGATTGAAATGAGTTGAGAGGAACGGCGGATGCAACACATTCTCTCTCTGTCTCGCTACCCTCCCTACACGCCACCGTAATTGGCGAACATTATACTAGTGTCGTGGGAACAAGCAACTAGCAGCTAGTTTAGTTAAAGCGTTAGTGATTTTGAATATATTTGATTTTCGTAGCGCTAGTAGGGGAGAAAAGGTCTCGTGATTGTTTAGCGCAAGTAAACTAGCTCGTTGTGAACGTTTGGAAACGTTGCTAGTTACTAATAAGCTGCTAGTACTAAAAGCTAGTAAACTAGCGACGTAGGAATATACCTTAAGAAACTATCAAATATATAAACAAAAGTAAACAATGCCAGTCGCATTGGCGTAGTTGGTAACGTGCTCGTCTCTCATCATGCGGTCTTGGGTTCGAATCCCACTTAGGCACGGCATATTTTCATACGTTGCAAAATAATAATTTCATCCATTACAGTTACAACCCAACGTCGTCGCTAATGACCACTGTAGTTGATGCGACGTTAAATAAACAAAGAAAAAAAGTAAACAACACATAACTGAAACATTCGTTTAGAAACTTCAATAATTTTAAAAATTACTTAAAAATAATAAAAAATTTACTACTTACTATTTATTAAGTTCTTATTAATAAAATAAAATTAGACTAATAAAAAATTCTGCAATCACAACACTGAGTAATACAGTACATCCTGACAATAACTAAATTAATAAAATTAAAATAATTTGCTACAACGGTAGCCGCAAGGTGTTCGTGACTGTTTTGTAAACAACATTTTGATAATAATATAAATACTAAGAAATCATACTAGTAAGATCTATAGGATGTATAAAAAATAATTTTTTTTTGTTTAACGTCCGACTGTTCTGCAATATTAGCCTACTGCTAATGCGGAAGGTAAAGGATGAAATTATTTTTTGTAACGTATGAAAATATGCCGTACCTGAATGGGATTCGAACCCAAGACCGCATGATGAGAGGCGAGCACGTTACCAACTACGCCAATGTGGCCGGCTTTAAAAAATAGTAAGTATGATATTTTAATAAATGGTTTATAAAAAAAAATCTGGTTTGAAACACTCACGCGAGTTTTTCTTCTCAATGTAAATCATGAACAATACAACCTATGTGTTTAAGCATGAGTAGAACAATGTAAAATGAAAAACGTAACCTAATTATAATAATGAGTGAATGACGCAAAATGAAAATGAACCTCTGTAGAAGTTAAAAATATGGAAAATCACTATATGGCGCTAAACTAAGCTTTGTAAAAAAAATGTTTGAAATAAAAGTTTTAGGTATTGTAGTATTATAAATTGTTGTTTAAGTCATCAGCCGAAAGGCCGGTTTGAACCTCTAGTCTAGAGGCTTTACTACGTAAAACGAGGAATGAGGTGGTTTACCTATGTCTTCCTCACTGAGTGGAAAAAGTATACTTATCAACATGCCAGGCGTTCTGAAAAGCATCTACGTTCCATTTTGAAAATGACACCTTCACTTCATTCATTACAGGGTCTGGCTGTCTAATGATGAAACTCATTAATCTCAGATGAGATAACTGTGAATGTAGTGTTATTTACACCTCTAACTCTTCTAACTGTCAAATGCTTCAGTCATATGATTGGATGACCACATGATAAGAAACAGAACTATTTTTTTGTACCCCTGGAACTATCAGATCGAGTGTAAATAATTTAATACTCCACCTGCCTGTTATGGGCAAGTGTTTCTCTTATATTGATATTATTAATATGAAAATAGACCGAACAGACGACAGAAAATCGTCTATTTCGACGAAGAACGCCACAAGAGATCAGAAAGATTGAAGGAATAATAGAGAAAAATCGAGGAAAGAAACATCAGAAAAAGTACTCCAATATAACAAAAATTTAAATCAGATGTTTCTTCTTTAATGAACTTATGTGGCTTAAAAAAAGGAAAAAATGGAAACTATTTTTTAAACACCCTATATTACACTTTACACTATGTACGTAATAGATAGAGTGTAACGTCTACATAAATGATGAATCATTGTCGGATAAAATAAGATGACACTTTGTGATGATACCTTTCTTAGTAAAATTGCCTTGAAGTAACATTTTGATAAAAATGTAGAGATAAGACTTTTTGAGTCCGCTAATAATCATGTCTTAAAGGGATACATTTTTACAATAAAATTTTTACCAGACGATATTTTGACTAAATTTTAAAGAATTTTCCTCTTTCGTTTTTTTCAGTAAAATTTTCTTACATACCTTTAGTACAAAAATTTTAATTTACACATAATAGGGACGCGTAAGTCATGGTGTATAATGACTCACTGGATACGTAACTTGGGAAATTAGTAATGTAATGCAAGAATATTTTGTGAAAATGAATCATGAAATAACTGACTTTTCTTCGCCATTAATCTGACTACAATACATCCAAATAGTTAGGAAAATTGTTGTGGATTCTTGAATAAAAAATCCATTTATTGAAAACGTTTACAGATTTGAATACGGATACGTATTTGTATACTAGTTTATGGTTACCAGTGTACTTTGATGGTTAGGGTTCGATTAATAATACTTTCACAGGAATAGTCGGCCTGAGTCTGTATAAGACTACACATATCATTTACACGTCATACATATCATTCTCATTTCATTGGGTCATGGGATTGCTAAATGTTCCGAATTGAACAGATTGCAACTGACTACACATACCTCTTGAAGCAGATCGACACATATGTGGCCGTTAACACCACACTTTGATATTGTTCAACTACTTTGACACCCAATTCCACATATTATGTTGGAAAAAACCTTTGTTGGTTGCACTGTTATTTTGTTGTATTATCAGCTCATATTCATATGATTTTGTATTCATATGTTTTTGCGTGCTATTCAGAATAGAAAATACAGTAGAGTACCGATTTTCCGTGGATCATTTAACCGGGGTTTGGATTAACCGTGCGATCACTAGAAATTTCACTAAAAATCATTGACAATTTTAGAGATGCTGTATACAACATATCTAATGCCTGGTATAATATTAATGCAGAGACAATAAAAAAATCGTTTAACAAAATGTGCATGTCCGATGAAACAACAGATGAAAAACAGGAAGTCAGCAATAATGGCGTCATTATTCATCATGATATGTTGCAGTCGTATATGTTGCAACGGTGTGAAGAAGTAAACGAAGAAAATATTCGTGAGTGGTTAAATGTTGATGCGTGTGATTCGGGCTATGAGAAAATTAGTGACGACGATCTACTAGACAGTGTAACCAAGCCAATTCCTGGACGGAGCTCCTTACTACAGCAAGACGAAAGCAGTGATGACGATTCAGAACCGGCTCCTAAAATCAGTTGCAAAGAAGCTTTAACCGGTGCCGAAACATTACTAACTTTCATGGAAAATCAGGATGACACAGATTACGTGGACATTTTACATATTCGTGGTTATATAAGAAAAATAAAAGAAAAAATATTGCGGCATAAAATGAAACAAAGTAAAATAACAGATTTTTTGTGATTTTTTTTGTTACGTAGTAAGGTAAGATTTATGTAGTAAATATTTTTATTTCAATACAATTTGTTTATTTATTTCTGATATCCGATAGTATTAACATGTATTAATCAGTAGAATAAAACATACGCGTAACTGGTGGTTTTGTTTATGACGTAGGTGGTCTCGACCGAATTGGGTTGTATTATCCGTGTTTTCCGGTTATCCGGTATAGTTATACCCCCAATTACCACGGATAATCAGTATTATACTGTAGTAGTAAATAGTAGTGCTATTGCCTACCATAACAGAAGAGATAAGAGAGCTGAGCCTCCGGTACCAGCTAAGATTAAACGACCACCAGAACCACCTGGCATTAAATTTGCTAGACAACAGTGATGAAACGAAGCGCCTCAAAAGATATCACATCCTCGACTTAGACCAACGTTTTTAATCCATACACGAAATTAAATTCAACATTAATTTTCATCACTACTTTTTAATCTAAAGTGAAATTTCAAAATTTAATTTAATTTTACTTTTCTATTGTTAACTTCTTTTACATTGTTTATTTCATTTTTTGTTTACTTCTTTTATATTATTATTTTGTAACTTTGAAACTTTTCTTAGTTTCTTAGTAACTTTATTTTATAATTTTATTTAGTTAAAGTGAGAGGCTGTCTACTTCACTCACGTCAGTTTAGTTCTTTTATAATGATTTGCTTAAAGCCACATTGTAAAGGCTGATTGTAGGCTAAATAAATAAGTTAAATAAAAAAAAAATTAAAGTAGAGAACCAAAACACAAGTGTATAATATGAGTGTAACTAAAACACAATACCAAAGTTGAAAACACAAAACACAATGATTTGAAACAAAATGAAAACACAAGTGCATTAATTACTGTGCTGTGGTTCAGAGCAAGATTATGATTAATTTTCAAAATTAACTTCTCCCTCATTAGGTTAAAGTTAAATTGAAAATTATTATTTGTTTTTAATCCCTAATGTGTGTACGTTGCAATCTGTTCAATTCAGAACAATAAGCAACCCAATGAACCAATGAGATGAGGATGATATGTATGACGGGTAAATGAGGTGTAGTCTTGTACAGACTCAGACCGACCATTCCTGAGAGATTATGGTTAATTGAACCCCAACCATCAAAGTACACCGGTAACAACTGTCTAGCATTCAAATCCGTATAAAAGTAGCTACCTTTACTAGGATTTGAACCAGGAACCTTCGTCTCCGAAAATCAGCTGTTTAACAGCTGATTTTGGCGACGAATTTACCTCTAGACCAACCCGGTGGGTGAATTGAAAATGGGTTAGCTGTTAACAGCTGATTTTAGGAAACAAAGTTCCGTGGCTCAAGTGTATACCGGTGTATTTTCATGGTTGGGGTTCAATTAGCCATTTATGGTAAGAACAACCCACCGGGTTGGCCTAGAGGTAAAGTCGTCGCCAAAATCAGCTGTTTAACAGCTGATTTTCGGAGACGAGGTTCCTGGTTCAAATCCTAGTAAAGGTAGTTACTTTTATACGGATTTGAATACTAGACAGTGATTGCCGGTGTACTTTGATGGTTGGGGTTCAATTAACCATACTCTCTCAGGAGTGGTAGACCTTTTTTTTTTTTTTTTTTTTTTTTGGTTTAACGTCCGACTGTTCTGCAATTACTGCTAATGCAGACGGTGAAGGATGAAATGATTTTTTTGTAACGTATGAAAAGATGCCGTGCCTGAATGGGATTCGAACCCAAGACCGCATGATGAGAGGCGAGCACGTTACCAACTGCGCCAATGCGGCAGAGTGGTGGACCTGGGTCTGTACAAGACTACACCTCATTTACATGTCATACACATCATCCTCATCTCATTGGGTCATGGGGTTGCTTATTGTTCTGAATTGAACAGATTGCAACGTACACATATTAGGAATTAAAAAAAAAAAAAATGGTAAGAACACACATACAGGGAATAGTGGTGAATTAGTTGTGAAAATTAACGTGAACTAAAATTGTCCACGTAAATTTTAAGTATTCTAAATAAATTATTAAGAAAATTTAACGGACAATAAAAATTATGCTGAATATTATTAACAAAATTGATTTCATAAAAAAACATGCTTTTTTATTTAGTGAGTTTTTGGATCAATTAAATGCTGAGTAAAGTCCAAACCTTTGAGGGAATCGAAGTTGTGACCTTTAATTTAACATTAAAACAAATTACCGAATGTGCTACCAGGGTGGATAATCATATATTAAAATTTTCTAAAACTTAAATAAATTATAAAATTCACCCTGACCTGAGTTAATAGTTTTATAGTTCGTACTAACTAAAAATACGACAATGTTTAAAGTTTAGTGTGCACTAATGTGACAAGGGTGTCGCGGTTTCAATTAATGAGACAGTACACTATTTCTAGAATGATCCGTCGTCTGTCCTCAGATTGTACTATGTAACAAAAATAGATCAGCTTGTAACAAATCAGTAAAAGACCCACGCCATGTTCTTTTAAAATTTTATTTCAAGTCAAAATACAGGGTGATTTTTTAGTCCTCTTACCCAATTGTTAATGTCTGGTAATATTTTTCTAAAAAAAATAAATTTTGTTTTGTGACACTAAGTTGGTAGCCCTACTCAACCAGTATGGATATGGCAGTGTGAGTTGATTCTCCTTGACCTGTGTAAAATTTTGTGCCATTTCCGGTCGTTCTACGAACAGAATGTCTTTTATCCTAAAACAATCTCTTGTTTAAATTTGGAGGCTGAAGCTCTAGAACTAATCGTATGTGATACGGATACAATTTCAATTTTTTAGCAGCTTTCTGAGCACTCAAACATGACAAATCAACATGCAAGGAAAGTTTTTGTAAACTTTTCCATGGAGAATTGAGCAATTTGTTTTCACATTCTCTTAACGTCATCTGTCAAGAGAGTCTCTCTACATGCTCCCTCCATCAATTTTGATATTCTGCAATCTTCCCATTCAGGTTGTAAATATTCAGTTCCAATCTTATGTCCTCATTTCTTAGTTGATCCCTACGTTCTTCGCAGGAATCACATCTCTGCTACCTGTACTCTACTCTCCTGTGATCTAGTACTAATCTACGACTCACTTCCATAGAGTAGGACTGGAGCAGCCTTGTAAAATTTTATCTCACACGAGAAAATTTTAAAAACCTTAATTATTTTTCGTATAGGACTAATTTTGGACCACGTGAGGTGACTTCAGATGTTTCTTTTTGCAGCCCACATTCTCAGAATTCGTTCACTATAAGCTTTTCTCCTCTTTTCTGTCCATCCTGTGATCTATTTTTGTTCTTCATGGAAGCAAAATCCGTAATTAGTTTTTTGAATCTGGTTCATTAAATTTTCTCAGTTTATTACGGTTTTCTCCATATCATATCTGACTTCTTCGGACCATTTATCCGACACTTTAGGTCTGCTGTTTAGCATCTTAAAAATTTGTTTTCTCAACCATTCTAAAGAGGTATACGTAAAAGTTTAGTTTCTTTTTCTAATTGTTTCTATGAATCGTTTATTTTTCTTGTATAGTTCTTCTAAATCTCTTAACCTACATTGTCTTAAATCTTTGGACCCATTATCTTGCGGAAAATCTTTCTTTCAAATTTCTCCGTTTCTGTTAGACCAGCCTTCCTGGATATTCTAAGGCACTCACTCGCATATAGACACACAGGTTTTATCACAGTATTATAATGTCTAATCTTGGCTTGTCTTGAGAGTGCTTTCTTCTTATACAAAAGGTGAGTTCCTCGGAGAGCACCGGCCATCTTTTCTCATCGGTTGTTGTTCGCTTAAAAATCTAAAATAAAATAAAAATGTCATTGTCACGTAAAATGACACTAGCTGGCCCGCGGAAATAAACAGATTTTCGGAGACGAAGGTTCCGTGGTTCAAATCCTAGTAAAGGTAGGTACTTTTTAAACGGATTTCAATACTAGACAGCGGTTACCGGTGTACTTTGTTGGTTCGGGTTCAATTATGTACAAATATGTACAAGAGTACATCTCATTTACCAAATGAGATGAGATGAGGATGACAATATGTATGGCGTATACATATTGTCATCCTCATCTCATTTGGTCATGGGTTGCTTATTCTTAAATTGAATAGATTGCAACGTACACACATTAGGGATAAAAAATACTAAGTTTTCTGTAGAAAAATATTGTTCAAGTAAACGTTGCAGGTTTTTTAATTTTCTACAAATTTGATTATAATGCACTTTTTCTCTAAAATGCATATTAAGGCCGTAAACTTAAAAAAGTGTGTTTTTTTACCACGAGAGCACACCCCCCCCCCAGAACAATTTCAGCCGACATGGCGCTTACATCTGGTATATCACAAAAAAATTTAGTGTATAAGACGATTTTAACAAAATTGTAAGAGCTGTTTTTGAGATAGTTGTGAAAAATTGTATGAATAAACTACTACTTCCGTTTAACCGATTTAGATGAAAATATTCATGTTGGGTACAATCATGGTACCTAACGTAAGCTCCAATTAACTTTTTTTAAGTTACACCTTTGTAATTATTTCGTTCTTGAGATATTTTGTCCATACACGCACTCACACACACACACACACACACACACAAATCCATCGGTAAAAACAAGTTTTTTTTTAAGTTTTAACAAAATAATTTTAGATAACTAGTCAATTAATATTAATTACAATTAATATAATAATAAATTTTCCCACGAACTATTTCCTATGTTTTTTTTTGATAAATAAAAATATAGACTAAATAAATTCACAGGATATATAAATGAACGAAACTGATCTTTGATAATTAATGTCTTTAACAAGAAATAACTTTCTTTCAAGCCGCTAACTTACTTGATAATTAAAAATGAAAACAAACTGTTAAAAAATAAGGTCAAATGAAGTAAAATGTTGTTAATGTATTTATTTTTTCATCTGTAGAATGACAAACATGAGAGTATGCGCTTTGGTGACCAGATGTTTTTTTTTACTACTAAATTGTTACAGAAACATTTGTTTAAGATGGAGACAACGGAAGTACAAGTGTGTTTCCTTAAGAAGTAAATTAGTACATCTGGTTTTTTTCTTCTACACGTTTAATTTGTGTTTTTTTCTAAATATGCAAGTTCTAAATATTTTATGAAGTAATAATAAATTTAAAATATTTTTATAGAAAAAAATTTACGCCATAAAATATGTTCCGGAAATCTTACTTTTTCCCAGATTTTCGACTACTTACATCTATCTAAAAGGTGTAAAAACGGATGACACATCTAAAAAATTTATAGGGGAAGCATGTGTAAGTATAGGGAATATAATGCTTTCATTTCAATTAACTAAAATCGAATTTTACCGGATATACACGTTTGCAGAACCCTGAACCCCCCCTCAAAAAAACATGTTTTTAGCGATTGGTCTTTGGGTGAACAAAATATCTCAAGAATGGAATATTGCGCGAAGTTGAAACTTGAAACTTAAGTTAGGTACTAAGCTAACTTACGTTAGGGACCCTACACGGGCATTTTCGTCAAAATCGGTCAACCGAAAGTAATAGTTAATAAATTAATGCAATTTTTCAAAAACGGCTTTTATGAGGTTTCTTTAAAAAATCTTCTCATTCACTACATTTTTTATGGTCTACAAGATAGAGTGAGCGCCATGACTGCTGAAATTGTTGGGAGGCCAGTGCTCTCGTTGTAAAAAATCTTTTTTTTCAGTTTAAGATGCAGCCTTAATATGCATTTTAGAGCAAAAGTGTATACATAAAAAGTTGTAGGGAATTATGAAAATTCTATAACTTTTAATTTAAACGTTTTTTCTTTAAAGTTTAACGTTAATTAGTGATTTTCTCTATTTTCCTCATCAAAATCGCTAAAAAACGAATTTTCTTTTTAAAAATTGCGGCCTTAGTATACATTTAAAGACAAAAAGTATACAAAAAAGTTACAGAATTTTAAAAAACCTACTTTTATTTCAATCATTTGTTTTTGTTCATATCGTCAATCAGTGATTTTGCGCATATTTTAATCAACCAGTAAACAATGATTAAACCACGATTAAACCACCAATGATTAAACCTTATTAAACAAACGTTTTATTTTCTATTATTTACATCTGCAAGAGAATCTTCTGTGAATGTTTTATACCAGATTTTATTTTTATTTTGAAAATTTTTTTTTTCCTAATTTGTGTACGTTGCAATCTGTTCAATTTAGAACAATAAGCAACCCCATGACCCAATGAGATGAGGATGATATGTATGACGTGTAAATGAGGTGTAGTCTTGTACAGACCCAGGCCGACCATTCCTGAGAGAGTATAGTTAATTAAACCCCAACCATCAAAGTACACCGGTAACCACTGTCTAGTATTCAAATCCGTATAAAAGTAACTACCTTTACTAGGATTTGAACCAGGAACCTTCGTCTCCGAAAATCAGCTGTTAAACAGCAGATTTTGGCGACGACTTTACCTCTAGACCAACCTGGTGGGTTATTTTGAAAATTTAATACAAGTTTCTGTAATATAGCCTATAAATAACAAAGACATAACACTAATGTTTAACAACTTATACTACGTTATGCATTTAGTAAAAATCTTTAGCAGAATAGCAGTACACAGTTTATGAGATATTTTATGAAGTCACGGTAATTGCATTAAAAAGTTAAAATTCATGATAAAAGAGAATTAGTCATCGTCTTGTTCCATTATATGGGTCATTTGTACGAGGTATGTACAATATTTTAGTGGTAACCACGATCAAATGTCATAAACTCTTATATGAAATTTGATGGATGTAATAAACGGGATGCTTTGTATTAGTGATCTTCAGTTTTAGTACCCACGTTGTATTATACAATAGCCTAGTTGTATAATGTTATAGTTCATTTTTTATTTCCGTTTACCGTTATACCATGTGTACCAAAAAGAATGACCCGATTTTATATAGATTATTTATTAAGAAGAATGGCTTAACACCAACAAATTACATACTAAATTACTCACAAAAGACATAAGTTTATGAAAATCTATCATAAATGTTCAATATGTCTTCCATTGGCTGCACGGACGACATCTAGCCGATAGCTGAATTCATCCCAAACTGAGCGTAAGGTGTCTTCTGTCACTGAAGCTACAGCAGCTGATATTCTGTTTTTTAGTTCATCAATGTCACGAGGTAAGGGAGGAACGTAAACAAGTTGTTTAACATATCCCCACAGGAAAAAATCGCATGGTGTTATGTCAGGGGACCTAGGAGGCCAAGAGTGTAAAGCCTGGTCTCGCGGTCCAAAGCAAGGTTTACAGTTTGGGATGAATTCAGCTATCGGCTAGATGTCGTCCGTGCAGCCAATGGAGGACATATTGAACATTTATGATAAGTTTTCATAAACTTATGTCTTTTGTGAGTAATTTAGTATGTAATTTGTTGGTGTTAAGCCATTCTTCTTAATAAATAATCTATATAAAATCGGGTCATTCTTTTTGGTACATATGGTATTATTGCACATTCTGTTAATCTATTAAACCATTCAAAAAAGTGGTTCGAGTAATCGAGTTAAACTTTCCTGTTAATTTGAACAAATATAAAATCTGTTGTGAAACACTCACATGTCTTCCTCTTGCAATTATATACAATGAAACATATAACCTATATATTAATCATGAATAATTAATGTAAAATTAAAAACATAACCTAATTTTACCTCTAGAGGTAACGTAACTTATTTACATTCAATCTGTTAGTTGCAGGGATAAAAAAATAGTTTTGTTTTTTATCACATGGTCAGCCAATTTAATGACTGAATCATTTAAGAACAGAAGAGGTAGAGGTGTAAAAGACACTAATCAGAGTTTTGTCCTCTGAAAGTAATGAATTTCATTATACAGCCAGACCCTGTGGTGAATGAAGTGAAGTTGTCATTTGCAGAGTGGAAAATACGTGCTTTTCAGAGAGCACGGCATGCCGATAAGCGTACTTTTCCACTCAGTGAGGGAAGCAATTGTAAACCACCTCACTTCTCGTTTTACTTAGTAAAACCACTACAGATTCAAACCAGTCTTTCGGCTGATGACCGAAACAACAACAACAACAACAGAGGCTTTACTAAGTAAAACTAGGAGTGAGGTGGTTTACCATTACCTTCCACACTGAGTGGAAAAATATGCTTATCAGCATGCCCGGCCCTCTGAAAAGCATCTACTTTCCACCCTGCAAATGACACCCTTCACTTCATTCACCACAGCATCTGCCTGTATAATGAAATTCATTACTTTCAGTGGAGATAACTGTGACTAGTGTCTCTTACACCTCTACCTCTTCTGTCATTAAATTATTCAATCATATAATTGGCATTAGCCACAGTAAGTTGCAAATATGGCCTTGATATCAACAGTAAGAAAACGAAGTTCATGTTGATCTCCAAGCACAGAAACGACAATGCCAAAATTTTCGTCAATAACCAGCAATTAGAACGTGTGAAACACACAATGTACCTGGGAACAATGATAAATGAAAATTGGGACATGGCACAGGAGATTAAATAACGCATAGCAAGGGCAACAGCTGCTTTCAATAAAATGAACAGAGTTTTCAGGAGCCATGATCTTACCATTGAAACGAAAATCAGACTTTTGAGGTGCTACATCTTCTCTATTTTGCTGTATGGAGCAGAGGCATGGACATTGAACAAGAGTATGATTAAACGTATAGAAGCCTTTGAATTGTGGTTGTACCGGAGAATGCTTAAATTACATGGACAGAGCATGTAACAAATGAAGAAGCTCTGAGATGGATGAAGAAATCCAGAGAAATATTGAACACCATCAAGATCCGTAAACTTCAGTATTTGGGACACGTCATGCGGAATGAGTCCAGATACTCTTTGATACAGCTCATTGTGCAAGGGAAAATAGATGGAAGGAGAGGACCAGGAAGAAGAAGAATATCCTGGCTACACAACCTCAGGGAATGGACCGAAAAGACATCTGCTGAACTTTTCCGTATTGCTGTCAGCAAAGTGAGAATTGCCACGCTGGTCGCCAACATCCGAAACGGATAGCGCACTAAAAGAAGAAGATAATTGGCTTACCATGTCATAAGAGAGAGAACTATTTTTTGTAGCCCTGGAACTAGCAGATAGAATACAAATAATTAAACACTTTACCTGCCTGTTATGAACAAATAAACTCAGTCGTTGTTTAGGTCATCAGCCGAAAGGCTTGTTTGAACCTGTAGGGGTTTTACTAAGTAAAACGAGGAGTGAGGTGGTTTACAATTGCCTTCCTCACTGAGTTAAAAAGTATGCTTATCAGCATCCAAGGCCCTGTGAAAACCACATATTTTTCACTCTGTAAATGTCAACTTCACTTCATTCACCACAGAGTCTGTATAATGAAATTCATTACTCTGAGAGGAGATAACTCTGACTGCTGTCTTTTATACTTCTTTACCTCTTCTGTTGTTAAATGCTTCAGTTATATAATTTAACTGACCATTTGATAAGAAACAGAACTATTTTTTGTACCCCGGGAACTAGCAGATCGAGTGCAAATAATTAAACACTCCAACTGCCTGTAATGAGCAAATAAAGAACTCTATCCATATAAATTGAATGTAGTGGTCCAATAACGGTCATAAAAGTGAAAGAAAGGATAGAAATTTAATATTAAAAAATCTGGTGTGAAACACTCACACAGCTTTCTCTTGCCAGTGCAAATAATTAACAATAAACTAACATTAGTAATAAAACATTAGAAATAAACAACACAACTAACCTCAATAAACCTAACCTAACTTCAATCAAATATGAAAGACGCAAAATGAAAATCGATCTCAGTTTGCCTTGAAAAATACGGAAAATCACTCTTTCACACTAAACTACTCTCTGTAGAGAAAAATGCTCTAAATAAAAATCGTAGATCTTTTAATTTTCTATAAATTTGATTATGAACACTTTTGTCATAAAATGAATACTAAGGCCGAAATCTTCAAAAAGTCGATTTTTCACACGTTTTCGTGAGAAAAAAACAGAAAATTGCTAATTACCGCTAAACTAAGCGTTATACAAAAAAATGTTTGAATTAAAGTTGTAGGATTTTAAATTCTCTACATTTTTTATTATATAAATTTTTGCGCTATAATACATATTAAAGCCGTAATCTTAAAAAAAACACTTTTTTACGTAAAAACAGCCTCACCAAGAATTTCAGCAAACATTGCGCCTAGCCTATCTTGTAGGGAATAAAAAATTGCGTAAACCAGGTGATTTTTAAAAAATCGTAGGACCAGTTTTTGAGAAAATCGCAAAAAGTTAATAATTACACGAATAAACTACTACTTCCGGTTGACCGATTTTGATGAAAATGTTCGAGTTGGGTCCGGTAGTGGTATGTAACTTAAGTTTCAAGTTCGTACGATGTTCCGTTCTTGAGATATTTTTGTACACACACCCACACACACACACACACACACACACACAGACCAATCGCTAAAAACATGTTTTTTTTTGTTCAGGGGGTCTGAAAACGTGTAGATCCGGTGAAAACTCGATTTCGAAAAATTGACATGAAAACAATACTTTCCTTCCTATACATTTATATAGGCAAGAGAAAGTAAAAAGTAGTGTAAAAAACATTTTTAGATTTACGATTTCTAATGTTCTGAACAGAAGTCAATTAAGAGGAAAATTAAGCGATGTTTGTATAAATAGAGGAAGATTATAGAAAACGTTTAAAACAGAATTAGTAGCACATATCGGTTATGTATAATGCGAAATGCACACACATTGGTTTTTAATACAAGCAGACACGCAGTTAAATCTTATGTAGTTGCAGAATGATAGAAAGTTGAAAGTTGGTCTGCGTCCGCAGCATGGACGTCCGAGTATTTTTATTTAGGACAAATACTACACTGCGATACACAACGCTGTAATAACACCAGTATTATAGCAAAGCTTGGGTAAGTTACCAACATACCGTAAATTTATCTTGTAATTAACATTTTTATTAATAGTTTATTTTTTTTTAAATAAATATTTCAACTAATTGTTAAAACTTCCTTGATACAGTAGACTCTCAAAAATCCGGATCGCGCTAGTCCGGACGATGATTTTTTTCTTTATTTTCTGAAAATTTACAACTTCTAAATTAACAACCAGTAAACAGTTTTCATGGGATTGGCCCGAGGAACGATCATGCGATTAGCACTATAATTTGTGTGTATGTACTTTTTAATAATAATTGCGTATATAAAATGTATGTAAATGTCATTTTTTGTCATTTAGGGCCCACAGTAGTTTGCGTCGTCGGGAGCTCTGTGTTTTAGTAAAATCTATGTTTATGATTTTACGAGGCATTTTATTTAATCCCAGAACCGTACTTTACTAAGCACAGTACCGTACTACAATACATTTAGATTTTATTTAGTTGATCGTGTAATTACTCTATAATTGAGACATATGTGACATTCATTGTTACATGTTCAAAATCTGTAACTAGCAAATCTTACAAAGAGTGCAATCGAATCTTATTACGGTACAGTAGCGTTAAGTTTAGTCAATGTTTGTGCTTCGTATATTGAATAATTACAGTACCAGTAGCCTACTGTAATTTATTAGGCCTACAGTGTTTTAAAGTTTTTTCAGAAGCTCACTCTTATATTAGCAGATAAACGTTAATGCTTATTGTCATAATTATTCGCCATAAAGACGAAATTGCCAACCTCCGGGAAATCCGGATTTTTCGAAATCCGGACCGGCCGTCCGCCACATAAGTCCGGATTTCTGAGAGTCTACTGTATTATCATCTATATTAATATTATAAATTATCCGCCTCTGTAGCGCACTGGAAGCGCGCTACCCTAAAAAGCAGAGGTCGGGTTCAATTCCCGAAACCGGGCTGTTGTTCCCTAATAACCGAATTCCCTAATAACCAAACTGTTGATACAACTTTAAATAAACGAAAAATATTATAAAGAAGAAATGTTTGTTTGTTTGTATGAGGTAATCTCAGAAACTATCAAACCGATTTCAAAAATTGTTTCACTTTTGGAAGCTTAGAGCTTCCTGAGTAACACATAGCATTAGGATATTTTTTATTATTTAAAAAAAATGGGCCTTCGGGCCAGCCCAGTCAGTCAGCTGGTAGAAAGTCACTATTATTTGTTAAGTAACACCGGTTGGGCAAGCGACTTTTTATGGTGACCAGTTGACAGCCATCCATGAACAAACTCTACTGGGGATCCCTGTTCAAACTCACATGTCTAATCAACATCAAAAAATACAGTAAAAAGCAGCGATCAAATTGGGTAGTTGTCAACAATGTACAGTTCCCGATAACAAATAAAAGCTAAAAAAAAAAAATGAGATTGGTAAAGTTAAATCATCGTATAGTTTTTCACGTTCTGATATAGATTTTTTGAACCCAGAAAAAAAACATGTTTTTAGCGAAATAAGTGGATAAATGACGTAAAATAGTAATGTTTGAGTAATAATTAGTAATAAAAATTGTTCAGTGTGTTATAAGAAAATATCTCAAGAACGGAATAAGGTACGAAGTTGAAACTTGAAACTTTTGTTAAGTACTATTACGAAACCTAACAAGAAAATTTTCATCAAAATCGGTCAACCGGAAGTAGTAGTTTATTCGTGGAATTTTTCACTTTTTTGCTATTTACATAAAAAAAACCTACTTACTATACAAATTTTTAAAGATTTTTTCCATTTAAAAATATCGCGTCATTTACAACGTTTTTTATGCTCTACGTGATAGGATAAGCGGAACGTCTGCTGAAATTAATGAGAGTTGTGCTCTGATGAGGGTTGTGCTCTCAAATTCATGAGGGTTAAAAATGATATTTTTTTAAGAATTCGGCCTTATATATTTTACAACGAAGGAACACATAAAGTTGTAGAAAATTAAAACCTAAAAATTTCATTTCAAGCATTTATTTTTACAGCACTGCTTAGTTTAGAGTCAATTAGTAATTTTCCCATTGAAATCGGTAAAAAATTGGAGTTTTTAAAGATTTCGGCCGTGGTATGCATTTTAAGACACAAGTGTACATAATTTAAATGATAGAATATTAAGTATCTACAACTTTAATTTCTATCAATTTTCTACAGTGCTTAGTTTAGCGTCAATTAGTGGGTTTTCTGTATTTTTAAGTCGAACAGAGGTTAATTTTTATTTAGCGTCATTCACTCATGATTAAAATTAGGTTATGATTTACAATTTACATTGATTACATATTACTAAACATTTATGTTATAGTTTATCTTACATGGGCAAAAGAAAGTCGTGAGTGTTTCACACTAGATTTTCCGCTTATTTTTCCAGATCAGTTAATAATTGTTCAAAGTAAATTAACAGATTATATCGTACGCCAACGTAGTATACTGCACAAACAAAGAAACAAAATCCCCTTAAAAACAATTTGTTGTTGTTGTTTAGGTCATCAGCCGAAAGGCTGGTTTGAACCTGTAGAGGTTTTACTAAGAAAAACGAGGAGTGAGGTGGTTTACCATTGCCTTCCTCACTGAATGGAAAAGTACACTTATCAGCATGCCGGGCCCTCTGAAAAGCACATATTTTCCACTCTGCAAATGACACCTTCACTTCATTCACCACAGGGTCTGGCTGTATAATGAAATTCATTACTTTCAGAGGAGATAACTCTGATTAGTGTCTTTTACACCTCTACCTCTTCTGTTCTTAAATGATTCAGTCATTAAATTGGCTGACCATGTGACAAGAAACAGAACTATTTATTTTAGCCCTGCAACTAACAGATTGAGTGTAAATAATCTGACACTCCACCTGTCTGTTATGGGCAGACAATTTAATCAATTTATCAAAAAAAAAAAAACAATTTATCGAAGTGCAAATGCTTTGCTATGGAACAAATGTGGTAAGTTTCAGTTGTTTACGTGACCGGGAAATTAGTGAATAAGTGATGAGTGAGAGAGCGAGGGCTGCCGAATTTTATTTAGAGATAAACAAGATAATATTAAAGGCTGTCTCTTATAATCTTAAAGAAAACTAGCATTTAGAAATGTATAAAGAAATAGAACATGAAAATTTATAAGGCACATAAATATAGTTATCACCAGACCATGAAGTCACGTACAGCTGTGAATAAAAGGGCGGAGAGAGAACTTTGAAAGAAGACTTTAAAAACGAACAAGAATGTATTAAATACTTATGTATAAGTTACTACAATACGTATAAAAGACAAAGAGGGGGAAAGATTTTAAAGTATTTTCCAATGCTTTAGTCAAAGTATATGAACACAGGAATGTAGAGTAAAATTTTTAAATACAGTAATAAAAATTTGAAACAAAGACAAAATTTTAGTCACGTAGTTATCTTGAAGATGCCCTAGTAAGTAAAATTGATAATAATTATGAAATAATAAACGAGATGCGTTAAATTATGTTACGTTTTTAGTTATGAAATTATTTCGCTGATAAAATGCGTAAAATAGTCATGTTACAGTAGTAATCAGTTAAAAAAATGGTATAACAAAAAAATTGTCGGTAAACTGAAATAATCTTAAAGGAATTTTTAATTTTTATCAATAAAATTTAAAATTAATTTAAAAATTAAAATAACTTTATTATCACGTAATATACGAGTATATATATATATATATATATATATATACTCGTATATTATTATATATATATATATATATATATATATATATATATATATATATATACGAGTATATATATATATATATATATATATACTCGTATATTATTTTATTAAACATTATTTTCCTTTGTTTGCACCACTACATGTATGATAATGAACAGCCAAAACAAAATAAAATTAAATATAAAACTCACCTCAGAGTATTATATTATTTCAAGATCTTTCGTCTCCCTCGGAGACGTCATCAGGAATTTAAAAAAGACACTTATCACACAAAACATAAAACATTAACACAATAGTGGTCGCAGACCACGTCAATTGTTCAAAACAATAGCTATCCTACATCAATCACCATTCCGCGCGCGGTTTATTCGGCCGAATGACGGTATAATCAATTTCAATTTAGATTAAAAAGTAGTGATGAAGATGAATGGTGAATTTAATTTTGTGTATGGATTAAAATCATTAGTCTAAGTCAAGGATGTGATGTCTTTTGAGGCGCTTCGTTTCCTCACTATTGTCCAGTAAATTTAATGCTAGGTGGTTCTGGTGTTTGTTTAATCTTAGCTGGTACCGGAGGCTCAGCTCTCTTATCTCTTTTGTTACGGTACGGATACAAAGATGGTTATGTATTTCCGAGTTTTTTATAAACCACCCACATCCACCTGAAGTCTCTATGCCATTACCATTCCACGACTTTATCTAAATTCCAGTATGACACACTTAACAAAATTTAGAGTTGCCACATTTTTATTCCGCCCTGTATTCCTCTTATATGCCCATGCCCCTTCTACTTGTATGACTCACTCCCCCAGTTGGTAGTTGTCCCCATGTTCCTATGCATAATCACTCCACTACGTTGAAAAGAGCCGCCATTTTAAATTAGTAAACACTCAGAAAATAAAAAGGCCGGTGATTATGCCAAACTCTACCCTTTCCGTCTCCCCTGAAATCATAAACTAACCCCTACCTTAAATTATACCTTTAGTCCACGTTCAGTACCATGCATGCCTTCCCCTCCCCAAGATAATAGGACTCCCACAAAACTGAAAGAGGCCACTGAAATATAAAATAAAATAAAAGAGCCGCTCTTAAACCCACTTGTCCCTTAATTTAAATTTTCCACAAATAACTTCTAAAAATACATTACCTCCTTTCAAGTCCCAGTTCCAATGTCCCAAGAACCAGAATCCTATTTCCTATTTAAACTATAAAATTCCCCCTAAATTTCTTGAGGTTGCAATTATTCTGTTATATTGTTCCCCGAGCGACCAGGTGTTCCTTAACACGGTGTCGCCATCATAGGGCTTCTTAGCCCTCTCAACCAGGATTCAGGATTCATAAACCACCCAGCGTTACTCGTCGATCTTAATACTTTATTTTGGAAGCGTTGTATTATTTCTAAATTGGATCTGCTGGATGTACCCCAAAGCTGAGCGCCATACTTCCAAACAGGTGGAACTAACAGATTGAGTGCAAATTTTCTTCCCTAAAAATTCATTTGCCTATAACGGGCAGGTGGAGTGTTAAATTATTGGCTACAAAAAATAGTTCTTTTTCTTATCATGTAGTCAGCCAATTATATGACTGAACTATTTAAGAACAGAAGAGGTAGAGGTATAAAAGACAATAGTTAGAGTTATCTCCTCTGAGAGTAATGAATTTCACTATACAGCCACACCCTGGGGTTAATTAAGTAAAGGTGTCATTTGTAGGTTGGAAAGTGGGTGTTTTTCGGAGGGCCTGGCATGCCGATAAGCATTCTTTTTTGACTCAGAAAGGAAGGCAATAGTAAACCATCTCAATCCTCGTTTATATATATATATTTTATTAAAACCTCTAAATGGAGGTTCAAACCAGCCTTTCGGCTGTTGACCTAAACAACAACAAACATTCATTAAAAGCAAGAGTAAATAAAAAATCTGGTGTGAAACACTCACACAACTTTCTCTTGCCAATGCAAATAATTAACAATATAACCTAACATTAGTAATAAAACATTAGAAATAAACAAAAAACTAACCTCAATAAACATTACCTACTTTTAATCATGAGTGACAGACGCAAAATGACAATCGACCTCAGTTTGGCTTAAAAATACGGAAAATCACTCTTTCGCGCTAAACTAGGCTCTGTAGAGAAAAATGTTTTAAATAAATGTTGTAGATCTTTCAATTTCCTATAAATTTAATTATATACACTTTTGTCGTTAAATGCATACTAAGGTCGAAATCTAAAAAAAATCGATATTTCATACGTTTTCGTGAGAAAAAACAGAAAATCGCTAATTACTGCTAAACTAAGCGTTATACAAAAAAATGTTGTAAAAAGTTGTAGGACTTTAAATTCTCTACAACTTTTATTATGTAAATTTTTGCCCTAAAATGCATATTAAAGCTGTAATCTTAAAAAACAATTTCTTTTTTTCAAAACAGCCTCACCGAGAATTTCAACAAACATGGCGCCTACCCTATCTTGTAGAGCATAAAAAAATAAGTAAATCACGCGATTTTTAAAAAAATCGTAGGACCAGTTTTTGAGAAAATAGCAAAAAAGTGAAAAATTACACGAATAAACTACTACTTCCGGTTGACCGATTTTGATGAAAATGTTCGTATCGGGTCCGGTAGTGGTATGTAACTGAAGTTTCAAGTTCGTACGATGTTTCATTCTTGAGATATTCTGTTCACACACCCACACACACACGCACAGACCAATCGCTAAAAACATGTTTTTGGTTCAGGGTGTCTGAAAACGTGTAGATCCGGTAACAACTCTATTTCGAAAAATCGACATGAAAACAATACTTTCCTTCCTATATATTCATATAGGCAAGAGAAAGTAAAAATTATGTCTGATGAACCAATCAAATATGGATAAGAACTAAAAATTCTGTTAGATTTTTAAACTTTTGTGTTTTCATCAATAAATAAAAACTAAAATATTTATGTAATTTTTTGATAAACTTGTTGCAACTTTATAGTTTGCTTTATCTGGTCATAAAAACATTAATAGAGGAATAAATTTAAGTACCCGCTACAAGAAATGCAATAAAAACACAAAACGCACTGCTAGCAAAAATATGCGTTTGTAAGTGTATAAACATTTAGTTATGTGTAAGGATGCAGTTGAATAACCCTTTCAAGGTGCAATAAATGTTTCTCAAGTACAGGAACGTAAAAGTATAATCACTAACGCTATTAACATTTTTTCTTTATCTTTATTGTGTATTTCGCTCATTTTAAACTAATGTACAGTGAACATGATATTACGTTGGTTCAAGTTAAGGAACTAGTCGTTCAGATTTACATTTAAACATATATTATTCTAGGAATAATATAATTTTATGTACGGTGAATTAAAAATATGTAAAATGCTGTCGTTTTTTTATGTAAAAATTTAACTGTACAAGAAAATCTTGTATCTTAGTAATTTTCGTTCATTAATTTTTTATAAACAACAAGCAATTCCCGCTCACTGGATTTAACGGTAAATTTCATCATCATCATCATCCGTCATGGTTTAGGCTATTGAGCCTGTTCCGGTTTCCACCTCTTCCTCGGTCGACCCACATCCCTTCTACCATCTGGTTTGGACAACCAGGCTTGAAGTGGCAAACGGTTGTGTGGCATTCGGAGCAGGTGATCTGTCCATCTTTTTCTATATTGCTTGATCACATCTACAAGTGGCTGTACATTGCATTCTTCTCTTATCACTTCGTTTCTAATGTGATCCAGCCTTGTGTATCCCTGAATGTGTCTCAAGAACCTCATCTCTGAAGCTTGTATGCGCGAGTCGTCTCTCTTTGTTGTGGTCCATACCTCGCTTCCATATGTAACTAGTGGAATCGCCATTGTCTTATAAAATTTCAACTTTATTTCTTTTCTGGCTTTTCCATTCAATGTACGATGTATGGTTCCACATATCGCATTGAATTTATTCAGCTTCAGAGGTATGTCACTCTCACAATCGTAGGATACATTGCAACCTAGATATTTGAAACTACTCAACTGCTCCATAATCACATTATCTAACACAATTTTCGATCGCACTGGCCATTTGCCATGGAATGCCATTACTTTGGATTTTTGGGTCGAAATTTTCATTTTCATTTTCATTTACCGTCGAAATTTCGACGGTAAATTTACAACATTTAACTTTTCACATAACCTTACACGTTCAAAACTAAATAACGATTGTACAAATTAAATCAATCAGTTAAAGATGACGCAATTTGTTGACATTAATATAAATCACTAATGGAAGGAAAGAGACATGAGCTGAGAATAACTGAATGTATTGTTAAAAATTCTGGTGTGAAACATTCACATTTTTTTTGTCCATGTAACTAATGAAAAATATAACCAATGTTATTTTAATCAGTAGTAAATATAAAAATGAAAAACAAACTAATTTTAATTATAAATACATGACGCAAAATGAAAATTGACCCCTGTTGGACATAAAAATATACATAAAATCACTAATTTACGCTAAACTAAGATTTGCAGAAAAAATGCTTGAAACAAAAGTTGTAGGTCCTTTTCTATAAATTCGATTATATTATAGGCTACACTTTTGTCGTAAAATTCACACTAAGGCCACAATCTTAAAAAATTAATTTTTTACAGATTTTGATGAGCAAAATAGAGAAAATCACTAATTGACGCTAAGCATTGTAAAAAATATGTTTGAAATAAAAGTTGTAGATTTTTATTTTCCTACAATTTTAATTATATACATTTTACTCTATTATAATGCATATTAAGGCCGCAATCTTAAAAAATAAACATTTTTCCTGAGAGCACAGACTCCCCAAAAATTTCAGAGACATTTCAGAGATCGCTTACCCTACCTCATTAAACAAAAAAAAATGTTGTGAATGACACAATTTAAACAAATAATTAAAGGAGCTGGTTTTGAGAAACTCACACGATGTTGACCGTTTTTGATAAAAATTTAGTTTATGAGTCGATTTTTTAACAAAACTTGTGAGAGCCGTTTTTCAGAAAATCGCAAAAAGTGAAAAGTTTCACAAATAAACTACTTCCGGTTCACCGATTTTGATGTCAATGTTCGAGTCGGGTCTCCAGAAGTACTTAAATTTAGTTTCAAGTTTCTACTTCGTATTTTATTCCGGTTTTTAGATATTTTGTTCACACACAGACCAATCGCTAAAAACATGTTTTTTTTGGGGTACAGGGCGTCTGAAAACCTGTAATTCCGGTGAAAATTCTTCATGAAAGCAATACTTTTCTTTCCCTGCGATATTACTTTTTGTATTACTATCCCGAACATAATTTTCAAACGTTTTACTTTCTCTTGCCCTAAATGAATATGTAAGGAAGGAAAGTATTGTTTTTATGTCGAGTTGTGCTCTCGTGGTAACAAAATGGTTTTTTCAAAATTTCGATCCTAATATACGTTTTAGGGTAAAACCATACACTGTACAATCAAAATTGTAGGATATTAATAAACCTAACTTTTCTAAAAATTGTTTGTCGTGCGCGCACACACACACACACACACACACATACCAATCGACTGATCTACGTCAACCATACTCTCCGATTTCTAAAAGACCAACCTCATTTACACATCATTATACTTCATCCTCATCTGATAGTGAAATGGGGTTGCTTATTGTTCTTAAATTGAACAGATTTAAACGTACACATAATAAAAAAATAATTTAATGTACCCTCTGAGGCTAGCAATATGTTTGTGCGCAGCGCAGGAAAAATTTAAAACAATATAATACATTTTAAATTTGTTCTATATTCAATTAAAATACTGAAACATTCTACAAGTATTTATAAATAAACATAATTAATTATGTCTAAATTTAGTATTTCAATAAATACAATACAATACAAAACAGCTGATTGTATTACAACCTGTCAAAAGAACTTTAAAAAACCTTCAGGAAGAAAACAAATACATAATGAACAAGGAGTCCACCCAGTGGTAATGATTCAGGTAGGTGTTATTGTCCATTGTTGAAGAAGTTACAAATGTTATTAAATAATTATGTGATAATAACATTTGTATTTTCGGTCAAGGTTATGTAGGTACATTTGAATATAATTTGAAATTTTTGGTGCTATCAGAGGAACTAAATCGGATAAATAAGTGGATTATTTAGTGAGATGAAAAAAAATATCACTTTAAATTATTAAGAAACCCACCGGGTTGGTCTAGAGGTAAAGTCGTCGCCAAAATCAGCTGTTTAACAGCTGATTTTTGGAGACTAAGGTTCCTGGTTCAAATCCTAGTAAAGGTAATAAATTTTATACGGATTTGAATACTAGACAGTGGTTACCGGTGTACTTTGATGGTTGGGGTTCAATTAACCATACTCTCTCAGGAATGGTCGGCCTGAGTCTGTACAAGACTACACCTCATTTACACGTCACACATATCATCCTCATCTCATTGGGTCATGGGGTTGCTTATTGTTCTGAATTGAACAGATTGCAACGTACACATATTAGGAATTAAAAACAAAATTATTAAGTAAGATCTTTCTTTTTTTTGGTTTTACGTCTGACAGTTTTTCAATTGCTGCTAATGCAGACGGTGAAAAGGATGGTAGATGAAGGTGAGTGATGAAAAAATTCCAGACCTGACCGGGAATCGAACCCGGGACCCCGGCGTAGAAGCCAGTTGCGCTAAGTAAGATCAGTTGGGCGAACGACATGATATGGTGACCATAAAATGGGTAAAATTATGGAATTTTTCTAAAAACATTTAAGTACTGTAGGCAATTTACCATCAGTTGAATTATTTAATCATAAGTAGATAAAAATAGTTTGGATCTTCGTACGATGTTCCATTCATGAGATATTTTTTCACAAAAATACACACCAATCGGTAAACATATGATTTTTGAATTTAGGGGGCTTGAAAACGTGTATTTTTTGTAAAAAATTATTTTTTGAAAAATGAGGCGATTTTAAACAATGAAGGAGATTTATTTTAAAAAAAAGTCCAAAAAAGAGAAAAATTGCATGAATAAACTACTACTTACAATTGAGAAATTTTGATGAAAATTTTAGTGTTGAGTCCCCACGTGGTATCTAACTTTAGTTCAGCGCTTCAACTTCGTACGATATTCCGTTCTTGAGAAAGTTTGTTAAAAAACACTCAGGCCAATCGATAAAAACATTTTTTTTTTGAGTTCAGGGGACCTGAAAACGTGTATTTTCGGTGAAAATTCGATTTCGATAAATGAAGCCAATTTAAACAAAATCGTAGGAGATTTTTGAGAAATTTTGATGAAAATTTTAGTGTCGGGTCCGCACGTGATATCTAATTTTAAGTTCAGCGTTTCAACTTCGTACGATATTCCGTTCTTGAGAAAGTTTGTTAAAAAAAAACTCAAGCCAATCGATAAAAACATTTTTTTTTTTTTGAGTTCAGGGGATCTGAAAACGTGTATTTTCGGTGAAAATTCGATTTCGATAAATGAAGAAAATTTAAACAAAATCGTAGAAGAATTTTTTTGAGAAAATTGCAAAAGGTGAATTGCACGAATTAACTACTACTTACGGTTTACCGATTTTGATGGAAATTTTAGTGTTGGGTCTTTTGAGGTACCTGATTTTATACCGTCTTTTAACTTCGTACGATATTCCGTTCTTAAGATACTTTGTTCTCACAAACGTAGACCAATCCATAAAAACAAATTTGTTTGAATTACAGGGCCTGAAAACATAATTATATTTCCGGCGAAAATTCGATTTCCGTCTTTTAACTTCGTACGATATTCCGTTCTTAAGATACTTTGTTCTCACAAACGTAGACCAATCCATAGAAACAAATTTGTTTGAGTTACAGGGCCTGAAAACATAATATTATATTTCCGGTGAAAATTCGATTTCCGTCTTTTAACTTCGTACCATAGGCCTATTCCGTTCTTAAGATACTTTGTTCTCACAAACATAGACCAATCCATAAAAACAAATTTGTTTGAGTTACAGGGCCTGAAAACATAATTATATTTTCGGTGAAAATTCGATTTCCGTCTTTTAACTTCGTACCATATTCCGTTCTTAAGATACTTTGTTCTCACAAACGCTGACCAATCCATAAAAACATTTTTTTTTTGAGTTGAAAACATGTATTTCCGGTGAAAATTCGATTTAAAAAATGAGATGATTTTAAACAAAATCGTATTTTTGAGAAAATTGCAAAAAGTGAAAAATTACACGAAAAAATTACTACTTACGACTAATTTTGATGTAAAATTTTAGTGTCGGGTCCCTAGTGGTAACCAACTTTATTTCCGTGTTTCAGCTTTGTATTTTATTGTTCTTTTATTGGATATTTTGTACAAAAAACCCAAAACAATCGATAAAAACATTTGTTTTAGTTCAGGGGGCCTGAAAACATAAATTTCAGGTGAAAATCATCAAATTTACCCTTAAAACTGGGCCCTTTAACCTCTAGGATGGCTTTATTCAGGAGTAGGCTCTGAACCCAAGGTGAAATCTTTCACCAGTTGTAACTCGCTAACAAAGCATTTCCGGACCTATGTTATATGAACTTTTTACATTATTTTGATAAGAGAAACACGCCTGTAAAGTCTGTCGGTTTCCTCGTGGGACACTCTGTATATTATGATAATAACAAAGAGAGTAAAATTAGTCCAATAATTAAAACTGTTTTTAATTGTTCTTTGTATTACAAGTGTACATTATAATCTTATGTATTTTTTTTTCAATTTTTATTGTTATTAAAATTATTGTTATTATTGATATTTGTGTAAATTGAATCGTATTCATAATTTTACATTCAATGCTTTCTTTAAAAAAAACTGTTTGACGTATTTTTTGTACCCTTTTTCGATGTTATAATAGTATTTTTTATATTACTATAAAAAATACTATTGAGGAAAAAGTTAAGCCATACCGAATTGGAGCTATTAAATAATGGTATTTATGAATTTTTTTTTGTATAGATTACTCCTATGCCCTCTTATGGTTGTAAGAGCCACAAGAGATAAAAAACGAAGCGCTAAAGATTTTTTTGATTTTACGTCCGACTTATGCAATTACTGCTAATGCAAAAGGTGAAAATGATGACAGCTGAAGGTGAGTGATGAAAAAATACCAGACCTGACCGGGAATCGAACCCGGGACTCCGGCGTAGAAGCCAGTTATGTTAACCACTACGCTGACGGGTCGACCAAAGAAAAATAAAAAAGAAAGAAGAATGTCAGGGAGAATAATAATAATAATAATATAATAATAAAATAACTGAAAATGTAAATAGAGAAGGAAAATATTTGGTTAGGATGAGATTCTACGGACATTCTAATAAGGTAAACCAAAAAATGTTTTTCCCAAAAAAAGATCTGAAAAATTAAACTAACAAAAATAAACCATGGTAATTCAAAGAAACAGAATGACACTAAACATATAATAAATGTTATATAATATCAGTAAATAGAAAATATAAATTCAGTAAAACAATTGAAAAACACAAAAGTTTTCTAGAGGAAAAATTAATAACATACCGAAATGGAGCGAAGAAAGAATTTTTAGATATAATGAAGAAAAATTTTAGGAGGAAAGAAAATTTACAGAGTGATACATAAATGATTATTACAGTCCTAAGTTGACCGAAATGAAAATTTAAAAAAAAATATGAGAATACTATGAAAAAAATAAAATATAAAAACAAAAAAAATAATGATAAATTACCTCATAAAATAAAAAATAAATTTTGACTTACCGGGAGGGCCTCTATTAGCCAAAACGTAGCACGACATAAAAACGGTTGAATTATAACCAACAATATAACCTCACAGTTGGGATGACAAACAAACACTGACTAAATGCAATGTGAACACAAGTTAAACTGAAAGAGCCGGTAGGTAGGAAGGAAACTATAATGTGTGTGTCGGTAAGGCGGAGACAGACTAGTGAAGAGAGTTGGTTCCCTGGCAATCAGGTATCAGCCCGAGTTACTTGTGAGGTTGACCTTGGAGAGGGGGCAATAAGCTTTCCATCCTTTTATTCCAGGTTAACAACTGCAGTGAGTATGGTGAAAGAGGAAGGACTTGTACTCAAGGTGGAGGAAGAAGGGGTAGGTAGACTCATTTCACACCGATCACCAACGTTACACTAGTAACTGGGTGCATAAAAAACAATTAACCTGCCAAATTTTCATCAAAAATCAAAATGACCGCAAAACATTAACCATTTATAAGGCAGTACTACGGAAAAATATATACATGTTGTAAAATAATAAATTTTGTTTTATAAGGACTTAAATAATGTATTTCTAGTGTCAGAACAGTAAGATATTTCTTTTTTTATATTAAGCCCTGGTACTGCCCATAACAGACAGGTGGAGTGTCAAATTATGTACATTCGATCTGTTCATTGCAGGGCTAAAATAAATAGTTCTATTTCTTATCACATGGTCAGCCAATTAAAAGACTGAATCATTTAAGAACAGAAGAGGTAGAGGTGTACAAGACACTAATCAGAGTTATCTTATCTGAAAGTAATGAATTTCATTATACAGCCAGACCCTGTGGTTAATGAAGTGAAGGTGTCATTTGCAGAGTGGAAAATATGTGCTTTTCAGAGGGCTCGGCATGCTGATAAGCGTACTTTACCACTCAGTGAGGAAGGCAGTGGTAAACCACCTCACTCCTCGTTTTACTTAGTAAAACCTCTAGAGGTTCAAACCAGCCTTTTGGCTGATGACCTAAACAACAACAACAAGCCCTGGTAAGTATACTTACCAAGGAACGTTTATTGAAATAGGAATCACATAATGTTTAGCGGTAAGAGTGCTTATTAAAACAATTTGCAGTCCTATACAACAGAAAAATGTGTAGAATAGCTTCTCTCAACTTTATATTAGCATGAGTGCTTGCTTTCCCGTAAAAAAACTCGAATTTTCTAAGCACTGCACAAAAGTAACAACAAAACAACGCGGTTGAGTACGCTGGTATGAATCCTAACCACATTCGTGTAACTCATGAAGGAAATGGTCGCTGCGCACTAATTTCAAAATTTAGATAGCCTACTTACCAGAGAACATCTATAAAACCATAAAATGGCAATAGGGTTCAACTGTATAGCTTATTATTAAACAAAATCGATCTTATTGCCAGTGGTAAGTATACTTACCAAAGACCTATAAAGGGTTAATGTTAATAGAAAGAAATTTAAAAGATTGAAACAAAAATCTGTAAGGATATATTACCTTAACAGACAAGTTCATTATTTATATTTTTAACTTAATTTATTCACAACCTGTAAAAATTGAATTTTTGCCCATTACAACCAGGTGGAATGTTAAATTATTTGGAGACCCACCGGGTTAGTCTAGAAGTAAAGTCGTCACCAAAATCAGCTGTTGAACAGCTGATTTTCGGAGACGAAGTTTCCTGGTTCAAATCCTAGTAAAAATAGTTAGTTACTATTATACGGAGTTGAGTACTAGACAGTGGTTACCGGTGTACTTTGATGGTTGGGGTTCAATTAACCATACTTTCTCAGGAATGGTCGGCCTGGGTCTGCTCAAGACTACACCTCATTTACTCGTCATATACATCATTCTCATCTCATTGGGTCATGGGGTGGCTTATTGCTATGAATTGAACAGATTGCAACGTACACACATTAGGGATAAAAAAAAATTATTTGGACTCGATCCAGGATCCAGGATTATTTGGAACTCCAGGACTACAAAAAATAGTTCTCTCTCTGATTCATAACTATACGGCATTGCCTCGGTAGATCATTCTATAACTATAAATAAGAAAAAGTTCGTATAAACATAGGCCCGAAAACGTTCCGTTAGCGAGTTATACATAGTCAAAGATTTCGCCGAGTTCTAAGTACCCTCGGTGAAATGAGATCACTTAGACATTTTAAGGCTGTAATAAAGAGACAAATCTGATGATTTCTTTATGTAGGTATTTTTACCTGATAAATTGAATAAAATTGGTCCCAGTAATGTACCTTCGTCAGTTTTAAACAGATATCTTGCGTAAAACACTACCAATTGAACTAAAAAATAACACATTTTTGTCTTTAACGTGAATTTACTTTGGTAAATGGTAAACTAAGGTGTATTTTTTATTTATTAAATTTTTAGAAAATTTAATTCTGAAAAGATTCATATAAATTACTTAAGAAAATACTGAATACTAGGTTTTGAAATTTAACTTTATTTAAAAACAAAACAAACGCAATTGTGAAAAAAAATGTTTAACTGCATGAAATACTACCTCATTTTGTCCATAGGTTGGAAGTAACAGCTGATTGTTCATTGTATAGGCTACTGTAGATTTACATAAACTTAATAAATTTCAGTTTAAAAACAACGTAAAAATTAGTTAAGTTACTTACAAAAGTTGCACGAAGTGGCATTCTTTTTGTTTAATACAAAACATGAAGAAATAATTTAAAATATTGATTTGGCGTGCTATTTCTAAATTTCGGGGAAAAAGTTCTATCACCCTAAATATGACCTATTTTTATTTTCTCTTGCCCTATATGATAATAAAGGGAAGGAAAGTAGATATTGTTCTCATGTAGATTTTTTGTAATCGAGTTTTCACTGGACATACACGTTTCCAGGCACCCAAACCCAAAAAAAATTGTTTTTAGCGATTGGTCTGTGTGTGTGTGGGCAAAAAATATCACAAGAACGGAATTTCGTTCGAAGTTGAAAATTGGACTTAAGTTAGGTCCTACTACGGCACCCGACATGAACATTTTCATCAAAATCGGTCCACCAGAATTATTAGTTTATTCGTGTAATTTTTATTTTTTTTCCAATTTTCTTAAAAACGGCTCTTACGATTCTTTTTAAAAAAATCTTATTTACACAAAATCGCCACATTTTTATCTGCTAAAATTCTTGGAGAGGGTGTAGTCGACTGCCGTAGAAAAAAAAATGTTTTTTTTTTTAAATTGCGGCCTTGATATGCATTCTACGGCAAAAATCAAAGCTGTGGAACATTAAAAAAACCTATAACTTTTATTTCAATTTTTTTTGTACAACGTTAACTTTAGCGGCAAATTGTGATTTTTCGTTTTTTTTTTCATTAAAATCGGTGAAAATGGGATTTTTTAAGATTGCAGTCTTAGTATGCATCTTACTACAAAAGAGTTTAAAATAATCAAAGTTTAAAGGAAATTTAAAAAAAAAACCTATAAATTTTATTGTAAGCATTTTTCTCTACAGAGGCAATTACTCACTTTCCGTATTTTTAAGTCGAACAGAGGCTCAAACAGAGGCCTAAAATTAGGTTACGTTTGTCATTCCATTAATTTTGCACCCACCGAATTGGTCTAGAGGTCAATTCGTCGCCGCGAGTCACCTGTTGAACAGCTGATTTTTTAAGACGAAGGTTTCTGATTCAAATCCTTGTAAAAGTGATTACTTTTATACGGATTTTAATATTAGATAGTGGGTATCTGTGTACTTTGATGGTTGGGGTTCAATTAACCATACTTTCTCAGGAAAGGTCTAGGTCTGTACAAGACTACACCTCATTTACACGTCATAAACATCATCCTCATCTCATTGGCTCATAGGGTTGCTTATTGTTCTAATTTGAACAGATTGCAACGTACAGTACACACATTAGGGATTAAAAAACCAATTAATTTTACATGTTTTACAAATGATCGTTTTTTTTATTTCTATTTAGGAAATTCACAATCTGTTGTAAACAATCAGTGAATGTGATAACACAAAATTTGGAAAAAAATTAACATGGTAAATAAATATGAGTGGAGACACAGTCCAGTGACAGAACTCCGACGTGAATAGATAAGTGTAGCATTTAAAACACTGTAATGGATACTCAATTACAGTACTACGTTAATAGATGAAATCCCGGGTCCATCGACGTTTTAGACGTCTTATTGGATTGTTTGGGAGAGTCTGCGTAACCAGATTTGAGATCAATGGGTTATGGTGGTTCACGAGTTTCTTCCTAAATTTTGTATATAGTTTTAAGAAAACGTCATTTATGTAGGGTACAAATGATTAAACAAAAATTATACTGGTCATTATTTACATTACAAGAGAAAGTCGTGTGAGTGCTTCACACCAGATTTTTGCAATACCCAAACTGAGCGTAAGGTGTCTTCTGTCACTGAAGCTACAGCAGCTGATATTCTGTTTTTTAGTTCATCAATGTCACGAGGTAAGGGAGGAACGTAAACAAGTTGTTTAATATATCCCCACAGGAAAATATCGCATGGTGTTATGTCAGGGGACCTAGGAGGCCAAGAGTGTAAAGCCTGGTCTCGCGGTCCAAAGCAAGGTTTACAGTTTGGGATGAATTCAGCTATCGGCTAGATGTCGTCCGTGCAGCCAATGGAGGACATATTGAACATTTAAGATAGATTTTCATAAACTTATGTCTTTTGTGAGTAATTTAGTATGTAATTTGTTGGTGTTAAGCTATTCTTCTTAATAAATAATCTATATAAAATCGGGTCATTCTTTTTGGTACACATTATATTATCCATTCTGTTAGTGCTGTCATAGCACAATTATAAATCTAACAAATAAACAAGTGATATTTTTTTAACACCCAGTATACATAAAAACCTTAACATTCACGATGATTGCAGTTTGTTGTAAATTTCTATAATAAGGCAGTTTTGTTTCACTGAAGTCTTTCTTTCATTCTAAACATAGATTGAAAGATATAAAATAAAAGTAAGTGTTCGTAGAAGGAATTCCGTCAATCTTAGTTGAACTTGAACAATAGAATTTTAGCATTCTCTCACTCATTTTACCTGAGTATTAACAAGAGAAGAATAATTTTATCCATGTATTGGGCATAACGACACAATTCCATTGTATTTTATTTATATGACGGTGTGCGTAGACTAAATGTAAACCTATTTAAGAATATGATTCATGCCGTATGACATATCCAATCGTATTTCTCTACTTTCATTATTTTATAATTATTTCACCATTTACAAATTATTTTCGATAAATTTCTATATAATGTATCCCGATTACTTACATTTATGATATTTTTGGTATCCACCTGATACATGCGAGAGAAACTCTTATTTATTTTGTATAAATAGTAACTAATTTATTTTTCTGCAACTTAAGTTTTTTATATACAGCTTGTGAATGCCCATAACGGGCAGATGGAGAATTAAATTAATTGCACTCGATCTGTTTCGTCCAGGGCTAAAAAAAATAGTTCTGTTTCTTATCACATAGTCAGCCAATTATATGACTGAACTATTTAAGAACAGAAGAGGTAGAGGTGTAAAAGACACTAGTCAGAGTTATCTCCTCTGATAATTTCACTATACAGCCAGACCCTGTGGTGAATGAAGTGAAGGTGTCATTTGCAGGGTGGAAAGTGGGTGCTTTTCGGAGGGCCTGGCATGCTGATAAGCATACTCTTTCAACTCAGTGAGGAAGGCAATGGTAAACCATCTCACTCCTCGTTTTTACTTAGTAAAACCTCTAGAGGTTCAAACCAGCTTCTCGGCTGTTGACCTAAACAACAACAATACAGCTTGTGCCGTCTCTCGTATCCCAACATCCACCGATTTCTCTCCATATACCCTTCTCTTTATCTTCCAGATTCTTAAAGAGCGTATCCTCCCGTACTTGTTTATCCCATGTTTGAGGTGATCGACCACGCTTCCGCCTTCTTTGGAGTCTCTTTCCAAATCCAAATCCATGTTGAGAGGGCTTCTTAGCCCTCTCAACATGTTGGCGACATCGTGTTACGAAACACCTGGTCGCTTGTTGAATATAATTACGGAACTAATGCAACTCGGGAAATTGGTGAATTGTATAGGTGAAAGTAATTGGATTCGGGATTTGCATGGGGAAGGGAGCATGGCGTCTAAGAAGTTATGGAGTAAGTGTGTAAGGTGGAAGTTTCTTATTAGGGTGATAATTTGTGTGGGTTGGAATAAGTAAATTTGAGGTGAAGGTGAATTTGGAGTCTCTAGTTCACAATTCTTCTTCAGAATTTTTTTCTTTGTTTAAAAGTTGACGAGTTATAGTACACGTAGCGTTGCCTACCAGATTGAGTACAGTAGTAATTCGTCTTCTACCTACACAATTTGCAGAAAAACAAACCGATTTTTGATAATCGATATTTCCGATAACCGGGTTTCGGATAATCGGGGCTTTACGGTACTTACAAGTGATGAAAATGCAGATACTTTAGTTTCTCCACTGACTAAAATTTCAGTGCTTTACAGTAAAATTTTGTAAAAGTAGCATTAGAAACGTAAGAGGTTGGGTTGACAGATTTCCGTCAACATTATAGATTAAAACCTCTAAATCCAAGCTATCACTAACTATTTAGCTCAACCATAAATTTGACCGGAGTACATTAACAGAATGTTGTTGTTTAGGACATCAGCCGAAAGGCTGGTTTGAACCTCTAGAGGTTTTACTAAGTAAAACGAGGAGTGAGATGGTTTACAATTGCCTTCCTCACTGAGTGAAAAATTACGCTTATCAGCATGCCAGGCCCTCTGAAAAGCACATATTTTCCACTCTGCAAATGACACCTTCACTTCATTCACCACAGGGTCTGGCTATATAATGAAATTCATTACTTTCAGAGGAGATAACTCTGATTAGTGTCAAAGTACACCTCTGCCTCTTCTGTTCTTAAATGATTCAGTCATTTAATTGGCTGACCATGTGATAAGAAACAGAACTATTTATTTTAGCCCTGCAATGGACAGATTGAGTGTAAATAAATTGACACGCCACCTGTCTGTTATGGGCATACAGTTATGGGCAACAGAATAAAAATATAATAATAACAATGTATTAAAAAACCAATTCCCGACAATTCTTAAAAAACATCCGTTACAGACATATAAAAAATGTTTGAATGTCTACGTCCGTGGTTTTAATAATTTTGTATGCATAAAAATAATAATTGATAACAAAAAAACTGTAAATCAAGATTTTGCTGATTTAAATTTTACTAATTTACCATAGGATATTATTTAATTGACTCATTATATTTATCAGTTACAATTTTGTTTATAACGGACATTTTAAATAACCTAAAAAGTAAATTTCCTATGTAATATAATAACATTGCGTGTTTTAAATAGTAGATTCTTGTGTTGTTTTTTTTTAATAAAGAAGTAATATATTTGAACTAAATAATGTATAATTGTATTTTTTCCAATTTTTGTTTTTTTCCAGAACTGTACTTTAATTTTCAGAAGTTATTACATGATGGGTTACTTAGATAAATTATTTTAATAGTCTCCCGAGTATGAAGCTCTTGTACTATATTTTTTTATTTTCTCAGATAAATTATTTTAGTAAAGTTATTTGAGTTTCATTGAATTATTATTATAAAAAAAATCTGGTGTACAACACGGACACGACTTTCTCTTGCCAATGTAAATAATGAACATAGTCTATAACCTATGTTTAGTCATGAGTAAACAATGTAATATAAAATATATAACATAATTTTAATTAAGAGTGAATGACGCTAAATGAAATTTAACCGCTGTAAGCCTTAAAAATACGTAAAATAGCAATCGCTGAACTAAGCTCTGTAGGAAAGATATTAAAAAAAAAATTTATAAGTGTTTTAAGTTTCTATAACTTAAGTTATATACATTTTTGACATGAAATCTATACTTAGGCTGCGACCTTAAAAAATTCACTTTTTGCCGATTTTTATGTAGAAAATACAAAAATCATTAATTAACGCTAGGTTAAATGTTGTGGAAAAATTATTTAAAATAAAGATTGTAGGTTTTTTAATTCCTACAACTTTAATACTCACGCGTTTGCCAAAAAATTTACAAGTATAATAAAGCCACTATCTTTAAAATAAAACCATTTTTAACAATGCGAGCACAGGCCTTCCAAGAATTTCAGCAGATGTGACGCTCATCCTATCTTGTTGTTATTGTTTAGGTCAACAGCCGAAAGGCTGGTTTGAACCTCTAGAGGTTTTACTAAGTAAAACGAGGAGTGAGGTGGTTTACCATGCCTTCCTCACTGAGTGGAAAAGTACGCTTATCAGCATGCTGGGCCCTCTGAAAAGCACATATTTTCCACTCTGTAAATGACAACTTCAATTCATTCACCACAGGGTCTGGCTGTACAATGAAATTCATTACTTTCAGAGAACATAACTCTGATTAGTGTCTTTTACACCTCTACCTCTTCGTTCTTAAATGATTCAGTCATTTAATCGACTGACCATGTAATAAGAAACAGAACTATTTATTTTAGCCCTGCAACGAACAGATTGAGTGTAAATAATTTGACACTCCACCTGTCTGTTATGGGCAGCATCCTATCTTATAGAGCATAAAACATTAAAAAATAAATAAATAAATGACGCGATTTTAAAGAAAATCGTAGGATTATTTTTGAGAACATTGCAAAAAAGTGAAAAATTGCAGAATAAACTACTGTCTGTCTATACCTTGATGGCCTCCCGCAGAGAGGAGCAGAATCGGCCAGCTACTAGCCTTCTCAATAACATTTCATTATGTACCAATTCCAGTGTACTAGTAGTTAGTAGTAGTACATAATGAAATGTTATTGAGAAGGCTAGTAGCGGGCCGATTCTGCTCCTCTCTGCGGGAGGCCATCAAGTTATAGACAGACAGTACTACTTTTTTATTTTGATGAACGATTCGTGTGGTACCACGGGTACCACACGAATTTCGTGTGGTACCCTAAATTAAGTCAATATAGTCAACTTCGAACAGTATTCTGTTCTTGAGTTATTTTGTTCACACACCAATCGCTAACAAATGTTTTTTATTTATTTATTTGTTTAAGGTCGCATCAACAATAAAGTCATTAGCGACCACAATTACATAACAATCTTAAATTAACAAAATTTGAATTAAATTGTCTTGAGTGAACAAAATTTGAACTAAAAATGACTTTTTTAAACAAAATTTGGATTAAAATACATTGTGTAACTGTAAGTCCGTTTTTGGGGGGTTTAGGGGGCCTGAAATGTGTATTTCCACTGAAAACTAAATTTAAAAAAATCGACATAAAACAATACTTCGTTCCCTATATTATTCTTATAGAGCCAGAGAAAGTAAAAACAGTATTTTATTTACGTTGCAGAAACTTGTTAAGTTTTTACCAAACCAAAACGTGGTCCAGGCCTCTGTAGCGTAGTGGTAGCTCGATAGCCTACCAAACGGAGGTCTCGGGTTTGATTCCCGGCCTGGGTCTGGAAATTTTCATTAGTCAAAACCTACCGTTCATATCCCACCGTAGTCGCTAATGACCGAGCTATTGAAGCGACTTTAAAATAATGGAAAAAAACGTGATTCAGGTTCACTGATTTGTTTACAGCAAATTTTCTGCAGTATCTAAAGTTAAATTTGTCAAGATAGTTTCAAAACTTCTTAGAGAAAACGGTACGAGTCCAAGAACCAATTTAGTTAATGTTTTTATAAGGTACAGAGTGAAAATAATCTAATCTTGTGATAGTTCATACAGAGGATCGAATTGGGTGAAAAATTTAAGAAGACATAATTATTAGAACCCGAATAAAATTTTAAAATATGAATGAATCTGTAGTTACATAAAAATACAAACCGACAAGTGCAAATCATGAAAGTTCAAAGCACCAGACAAATAACTAATGAGCACAGATAAAAAAAACGGAAACGAAACAAAATGAACTAATCATTAGAGATTCACATTACGACCCATCACGTTCATTCTTCTAGTTAGATTTTTATTTAATACCTACAAGAAAAATAAATTCCAAGAAAAATTTATGAAATATAATACAAGAAGAAATGGACGATGTCGTTGATGATGATGATGATGTTGAAGAAAGTAAAAACAAATGTTAGAGTAATTTACAGACATTAACGAGAGAGTTTGAGAAATTAATGTCGGATGAAAAGTATATTTTGTCTAACCTAACCTACGTACATATAAATGTCTGGACGTTTGACAGGAGGCTGTCAGATGTCAGGAGGTTTTAAGATAACAAACAATAAACGTACGTCTAAAATTCCATAGATATAACGTATGCGATAGTCATAGGTTGTTTCAACCTTCACTATGTTTTCTTTTTCTTTTTAGTTTCATTAATTTTTATTTAAAGATTACCGGTATCAGCATCTGTTTATATAAATGGGAAACCCCTCTTTGACTCGCTCACTAATGACTAATCCTCTAAATTCCCAATCACAAAAGTACTAAAATTCAAGTCAATGGAAAAACTAAAGCATCTGCATTTTCATGTGTTGTAACGTAAAATAAGTTAAGTTTGTGTTGTTTTGGTCATCAGCCGAAAAGCTGGTTTGAACCTCTAGAGGCTTTGCTAAGTAAAAACGAGGAGTTAGGTGGTTTACTATTGCCTTCCTCACTGAGTGGAAAGATTATGCTTATCAGCATGCCAGGCCCTCTGAAGAGCATCTACTTTCTATTCTGCAAATGACACCTTCACTTCATTCACTACAGGGTCTGGCTGTATAGTGATGAAATTCATTACTATCATAGGAGATAACTCTGACTTGTGTCTTTTACATCTCTAACTTCTCTGTTTTTAAATGCTTCAATCATATAATTGGCTGGCCATGTGATAAGAAACAAAACTATTTTTTGTAGCCCTGGAACTAGTAGATGGAGTGCAAATAATGTAACACTCCACTAGTCTGTTACGGGCAGAAAAAATGGGTTATCTACCCTCAAGGTCAAGTAGATATGCAGCGGAGTAACAAACTTCTTCAAATTTTTCGAATTTTTTAGTCATCAATCTCTCGACTGGTTTGATGCAGTTCTCCAAGCTGTTCTATCTCACGCAAGTCGTTTCATATCTACATACCTGTAACACCCTACATATTTTGCAATTTGCTTTAAATATTCTAATCTTTGCCTCCCCCCCTACAATTCACTCCCTCAATATTACCCTCCATTATTGATAGACCAATACCTGGATGCCTTAAGATATGCCCCACTAGCCTAACCCTTCTTCTGGTTAAAAGTTTCCATACGCTTCTTCTTTCATCCACTCGTCTAAGAACCTCTAAATTACTTATTTTGTCAATCCACCTAATCTTTAACATTTTCCTATAACACTAAAATTCAAAAATTCTATCATTTTCATTTCTACACCCAATTTATTGCACACAAAGCGAATCAGAATTATTGTAAACATAACAAAACATTTTTCTTGCTAAATCTTGTTAAACCCACCGGGTTGGTCTAGAGGTAAAGTCGTCGCCGTGAGTCAGCTGTTTAACAGCTGATTTTCGGAGACGAAGGTTCGTGGTTCAAATCCTAGTAAAGGTAGTTACTTTTATACGGATATGAATGCTAGACAGTGGTTACGGTGTACTTTGATGGTTGGGATTCAATTAACCATACTCTCTCAGGAATGGTCGACCTGAGTCTGTACAAGACTACACCTCATTTACACGTCATATACATCATCCACATCTCACTGGGTCATGGGGTTGCTTATTGTTCTGAATTAAACAGATTGCAACGTACACAAATTAAGGATTACAAAAAAAAAATAAAAACAATAAATCATGTTTGTTATTTCCATTAATGTCTTAACAAATTTAAAATTCGCGAAACAGAAACAGAAAACTAGATTTAAAATAAAAATAATTCTATTGTGACTGTTTGGAACAAAATAAAAATTATTACTTAAAAATAAAATTTTGTTTTTTAAACAGTAATCAAGCCGGTCTGGATCTATGATATCCTGTTATTGGGCGTGTCCAGATACTTTTAGTACTATACAAATTATTCAGCGTTTCCAGCCGAAAGTTCTCCAAGCTCTAACAGTTACTTAAGTACAACACAAATTATTCAGCGTTTCCAGCCGAAAGTTCTCCAAGCTTTAACAGTTACTTAAGTACTACACAAATTATTCAGCGTTTCCAGCCGAAAGTTCTCCAAGCTTTAACAGTTACTTAAGTACTACACAAATTATTCAGCGTTTCCAGCCGAAAGTTCTCCAAGCTCTAACAGTTACTTAAGTACTACACAAATTATTCAGCGTTTCCAGCCGAAAGTTCTTCAAGCTCTAACAGTTACTTAAGTACTACACAAATTATTCAGCGTTTCCAGCCGAAAGTTCTCCAAGCTCTAACAGTTTTACTTAAGTACTACACAAATTATTCAGCGTTTCCAGCCAAAAGTTCTCCAAGCTCTAACAGTTACTTAAGTACTACACAAATTATTCAGCGTTTCTAGCCGAAAGTTCTCCAAGCTCTAACAGTTGCGTCTGGTACGTGACAAACTATCGTGTAAAAAACGATCTATCCATTTCAATAGTCAAAGATGAATTTTCAAAATTGAGTTTAGCCTATGAAAAACGGCTTGAATCACACGATAATCATTGGACTATAACAACAGACTTATTTTTTTATTATTATCTATTTTAAAATCCCTAATGTTAGTACGTTCTAATCTTTTCAATTTAAGTACAATAAGTACAGTATTCAGATAAACTAATGTCCCCTAGCCGTGGGAGTGAGAGAATGCATAACAACCTCACTCGCACAAGCCATTCCAATAACGCGCCGTTCCAGTAACATTGTGGCATAATTTTACTCATTGTTGTGAGCAAGCGTTTATGCATGCAGTAAACTAACAAACAAGATAACGACTGTAGTATGTTTTTAGATTTGGATTATAACGGTAAAGACCTTTGAGCGCATGCGTAGTTATGCCACATATCTCCCTCTCACTCGCTCGGCTATGGGACATTAGTTCGTCTGTTACTTATAACTACATGGTGAAATGAGATGAAAATGATATGTGAAGGGCTCACGGAAAAAACAGGCTCAGCCTCAATTTTTCTAAAATTGGGTTTTGCTATTTTATCATATTGTTTTTAGTAAAAACAGGTTATGTCCAATGAAATACCAATTTAAAAATATAGGCTGCAGGGGAATAACAGGCTTAGTCCATCTGTGTTAGGGATAAACAGGCTAAGTCACAGCTAAAATATTTTATTCCTAGATTAAACACTGGATAGTCATTAAGACAAATTCTAAAGAAGGCCAAAAAACAAAAAAAATAACCACTCTTTTAGCTTTATTCGTTTTGAATATTTAAATTTTTAATATCTAGATGTTATCTTAAAAAAAATTGTAATATTATTATTAACAAAGTTGTATTGTGTACGTAGATGTCGGTTACATATTGCAAAACAAACAACTTTTATAAAGTCTATTAGTATCATGACTACATTTTTATTTTAAACTGATATGCTGTAGAAAAACAGGTTGAGTCAAAGGACTGAGCCGGTTTTCCCTGGTTTCTTTGGTTTCCCCTGGTTTTCTTGGTAACATGTGTAAATTCATTCGAATAAAAAACAACCAAAATCTCGTATTATCGAAACATGTTAAAAATAGAGTAATGTTGTACTTGGAAACTTAAAAATAAGTTTCCTGAAAAATTTGGTAAATGTGACTAAGCCTGTTCTTCCCGTGAGCTCTTCATGTATGACGTTTAAATAAAGGTGTAGCCTTGTACAGAGAGAGTATTATGAATTAAACCCAAACCATAAAAGTACACCAGTAACAACTGTCTACTATTCAATCCATCTAAAAGTAACTAACTAGGTCTTCGGGCCAGCCCAGGCAGTCAGTTGGTTGAAAATCGCTATTAAATGTTAAGCAACACTGGGTAAGCGACTTAGTGTGGTGACCAGCTGACAGGCATTCCTGAACGAACCCCGCAGGGGGTCCCTGTTAAAAAATTAATGCCGATTCACATCAAAACACACCGGATGAAATTGGGTGGTTGTCAATAAAGTACAGTTACCGACAACAAATAAAAGCTTAAAAAAGGAACTACCTTTACTAGGATTCAAACCGGCGGAACCTTCGTCTCAGCTGTCAAATAGCTGATTCAAGGTGACGACTTTACCACTAGACCAGCCCGGTGGGTTTAATATTTTTAGCGAGTTAAATTCCGAATTATGTATTTCAAAATTTAACTTCATTATATTATTATAAAACTGTCCGAAAGACAGTTTTTGATCATATGAGGTGACTTAAGATGTTTTTTGGAAGCTCTTTTTGCAGCCCACAATCTCAGCATTCGTTCACTGTAGTTTATTTCACCTGTCTCTTAATGTCATCACCCAATCGCACCAGTGGGCGTCCGCACCCTCTTTTTCCAGTCCATGGTCTTGAATTTTAAATAAAACTACCATCCGTGTGTCTGTCATTACGACCCCCCTTTATTTACATATTTGTTGAGCCGTTTTTCGCACGATGTTCTGTACATTGGTAATATTTCGCATATTATATTCGTTAGGGTATCGATGTTGCAATATTATCTTTATATTTTCGTGGCACGTTGTATTTTTGGTAATTTTCTAATATTCCCTCAAGTAAACACCAACGTTTACGTACCTATATTAATAATGTTTAATCGAAATATCATTAATTTTGGAGCCAATTAATTAAATCTAAAAAAACCCTCAAAGATGGTTAAGAAATCCTTAATTTTTAAGTTTCTACCTGATCAGTACAGTAATACTATTTTTGGCTTCAGGGGGTAATAAGAAGTTAAAGTCAGTTGAAATCCGGATATAGAAAAGTTAATATTTTTCTAATGCTTTCTCTCTATATACTAAAGAGAAAAGGGGGAGAGAGAAAAAACAAACAAATACAAAGGTTACAAGAATAATCAAACATGAAAAAAGAAAATTTCCAAAGTGTACTTTTAATCATTATTTAAAATAAGAAACAAAAGTAGGTCATAGGACTACATCTTTTGTTTTTATAAAAATGAGGAAGGAAAAACAATAAAACAATTTAACCAAAATTAATTTTTTTGTTGCTTTATTATACATGAAACAAACCAAGTTCAATAATAAGGAAAGTAAATTTTAAATTACAACTAAAAATTGGATTCTGAATTTAAATTTATAAAAATATATGTCTTGTATATTAATTTTATATTAAAAATAAATATGATATTCGATATTAATAATTAATAATTACATTCCCTTCACTTGAACGAAAGTAATATGCCTACAATAAATAGGCTGATATTAAATCATAATAGAATGTGAAATTAACCAATCTTCTTTTTAAAAAATATTAACCTACTTTTAAATCTGTCTTTATTTCATTATTGAAAGAAAAATTAATGACGTAATTGATTTCTCAGTTGCGTAAAATTTTGAGGTCATTAGCAAAAAAAATAAAAGATTTAAAATTGTCATATTGCAAACATTTGTAATAAACGTCGAATTAATAATGAAAGTACTAATTGCGGCTACGCTAAGTGTGGGTGTATTGCTAGCATTAAAAGGGTCTCAACGAAATTTGAGTTACGGGTATTCTAAGCACAAACTCTTATTATCAACTTAAAAGGTGGGTACGAAAGTTCGAACTAGATTTTTGCATTTAGTAAATATTATACATTTAAAATATCTTTGTTATTTACACTTTGTACAAAATTAGCAAAAACTACGAGGTGTGGCTATTAAATAACGATACTGACGTAAAAAAGTTTTTATTTTATTTTATACATAATCACTTATTGTCACCTTCAATATACACTTCTTTTCTATCCCTGCAACGCACCATGCGAATTTTCCATTGTTGGAAACAGTGCTGGAAGTCATCTTCTGTCAGCCCCATCAGGACACGTGCCGCTCAAAAATGTTTGAAATGAACCTCGCAAAAATGTTTGTACTGACATTTTGTACGCGATTGAAAATGACCAAAATTTTTTTGGAAACGATAATAACATGTGATAAAACGTGGTTTGTTACTTATGATCCGTGCACTGAATCCATGCACTGGAAGAGCCAAACTTAACCGACCCAAAAAAGCTCGAATGAGCAAGTCAAAATGTAAAGCAATGATCATTGTTTTTTTTAATATCCATGGAATTATGTACCTTTACTGGGTTCCTGAAGGTCAAACAATTAATCGATATTACTACTAGAGGTACTTTCTAAACTACGTCAAAGAGTAAGAAGAAAACCCCCGAAATATTGAAGGACAAATCATGGGTTCTCCACCAAGACAATGCGCCACCTCATTCTGCGTTATCTGTCGAGAGGTTCCTAGCCAAGTACAGCAACTCAGTGTTAGAACATCCACTTAATTCACCAGATCTTGCACCATGTGACTTCTACCTGTTCCTTAAGGTGAAATCTGCATTAAAAAGGATAAGATTTGAGTCTGAGGAAGCTGTAAAAGAGAAAGCGGCACGTGTCCTGAAGGAGTTGACAGAAGATGACTTCCAGCACTGTTTCCAACAATGGAAAATTCTCATGGAGCGTTGTAGGGGTAGAGAAGGACTGTATATTGAAGGTGACAATAAGTAATTATGTATAAAATTAAAATTAAATTTTTTACAACGTCAGTCTCGTTATTTAATAGCCACAACTCGTATGTCCTGTTGTTTTCTTTAGTAACTCGAAGGACTACTATTGTGAATTCTAATAACCTTGTGACCTTTACCCTCTATTTCATTATCAGGTCGTCTAGATACACACTATTACTCATATTTTTAAGGACCACCTGAAATGAACGATTTTGGGTGAGCTGAAAGTTATTGAACCCGATATATGGGACTGTGATAGTTTCGTAATAATTGAATTCATTTTGTTTTCAGCAATTTTTGTAATTTTTACTTTCTCTAGCCTATATGAATATAGAGAAAGGAAAGTATTGTTTTCATGTCAATTTTTTGAAAACGAGTTTTCACCGGATCTACTCGTTTTCAGATCCCTGAACCCAAAAAACATGTTTTTAGCGTTTGGTCTGAGTGTCTGTGTTTGTGAACAGAATATCTCAAGAACGGAACATCGTACGAACTTGAAACTTGAAACTTACGTTAGATACTACTATTTGACCCGACACGAACATTTTCATCAAAATCGGTCAGCTAGAAATAGTAATTTATTCGAGTCATTTTTAACTGTTTTGCGATTTTCTCAAGAACGGCTCCTACGATTTTTTAAAAAATTGCCTCATTCACTAAAGTTTTTTATGCTCTACGAGATAGGGTAGGCGCTATGTCTGCTGAAATTCTTGAAAAGACTGTTTCCTCGTAAAAAAATTGTTTTTTTTTGAGATTGCGGCTTAAATGAGCATTTTAGCTCAAAATGCATAATAAAAGATGTAGAGAATTTAAAATCCTACAACTTTTATTTCAAACATTCTTTTGTATAAAGCTTAGTTTAGCGGTAATTAGCGATTTTCTGGTTTTTTTTTCACGAAAAGTGTAAAAAATCGATTTTTTTAAATTTTAGCCTTGCCATTTTACGACAAAAGAGTAATAATCAAACTTACAGAAAATTAAAAGTTCTACGACTTTTATTTAGAGGATTTTTCTCTACAGAGCGAGAAGGAAAGAGTGATTTTCCGTATTTTTAAGCCAAACTGAGGTTGATTTTCATTTGGCATCATTCTCTAATAATTTTAAAATTAGGTTATGTTTATTGAGTTTTTTGTTTATTTTTAAAGTTTTATTACTAACGTTAGGTTATATTGTTAATTATTTGCATTGGCAAGAGAAAGTTGTGTGAGTGTTTCACACCAGATTTTTTTGTTATCGGGAACTGTACTTTATTGACAACCACCCAATCTGATCACTGCCTTTTGCTGTATTTTTTGACATGATTCGGTATGAATTTTTGAAGAGGGACCCCCAGTGGAGTTTATTTTTAGGACTAACTGTCAGATGGTCACCAAACAAAGTTGCTTGCCCGACCAGTGTTGCTTTACAATTAATTGGGACTTTTTACCAGCTAACTGATTGGCCTGGCCCGAAGTAATTAGTAAAATTATTTACTTGTATCAACTTTGTGCTGAAACCGTCAGCCTACTATAAAAATATTTCTATTGTATAAAATAATAATAAGTTTCTCTATTAATATACAGCAGACAGAAAATTATTATGTAGTAGTCTATAATTAGCGCAAAATATTCTTTATCTAGTACGCACTGTTTGAATCGTAACTCAAAAGCGTAACAGAATTAGGAATAGGTTACTTTGGGCTACATTATTATTAATAACAGGGTGTCTAAAAATAATGTAATACATATATTTTATTTTTTAAGCCACATAGGACTACATAAGTTCATTAAAGAAGAAAAATCTTATTTCAATTTTTGTTGCGTTGGAGTAATACATTTCCTGACGTTTCGTTTCTTGATTCTACTCCAGTATTCTTTCAATCTTTCTGATCTCTTCTGGCATTCTTCGTCGGAATACACGATTATCGTTCGATTGATCGGTCTTTTCTGTTCAAGACGAAGAAAGATGGCCAGTGCACTTCGAGCAATTCTCAAGACAAGCCAACTTTTAAATTATATTACTGAGATAAAACCTGTGCGTCTGTACGCGAGTGAGTGCCTTAGAACGATCGGGAAGGTTGGTCTAAGAGAAGCATAGACAAATTTGAGAGAAAGATCCTTGATAAAATAATGGGTCCGAAGATAGTAGACGGACAATATAGGTTACGAGGTCAAGAAGAACTGTACAAGGAAATTGAGCAACAGAACACCAGGTGGACAGAAGAAAGGAAGAAAATAATTCTGAGATTGTGAGCTGCAAAAAGAGCTTCCAGAAACATCTAAAGTCACTTGTTATAGTTGACAAAACTAATCTTTAAGACACTAAACAGTAGATTTATGTCAGATAAACTGTTTTAAAGATGTAAGAAAGGATATAGAGAAAACTGAAATTAACCGTGAAAATATAATAGATCAAACAATATCTAGACAATTAATTACTGACTTCAAGGGGTACCACAAAGAACAAAAGCAAATTATAGGATGGACGGAAAAACCTACATTGAAAGAATAATGAGAATGTGGGCTGCAAAGAGAGCTCTTTAAGAAATATCTTAAGTTACGTTATAATATATATATTCAAGCGAGGATTTACAGCCCCAGCCGTATCTCCCTTCCTAAGCACCACCTCTCTTTGTCTCGCCAGTCCCCATTGGAGAGTCGCCGCAAAAACATTGCCTCCTGCACAATATCCAACCATTTCACTTCCGGCCTACCCCTCCTTCTTCTACCGGCTGGCGTCCACTCCCATACCCTCTTTGGCCACCTACCATCCTCCATCCTCTGCAAATAGCCAAACCATTTTAATTGCTTCCGGATTCTGGTATCCATGATATTTCCTTGAACGCCAATTCCTCTGCAAATAGCCAAACCATTTTAATTGCTTCCGGGTTCTGGTATCCATGATATTTCCTTGAACGCCAATTCCTCTGCAAATAGCCAAACCATTTTAATTGCTTCCGGGTTCTGGTATCCATGATATTTCCTTGAACGCCAATTCCTCTGCAAATAGCCAAACCATTTTAATTGCTTCCGGGTTCTGGTATCCATGATATTTCCTTGAACGCCAATTCCTCTGCAAATAGCCAAACCATTTTAATTACTTCCGGGTTCTGGTATCCATGATATTTCCTTGAACGCCAATTCTTCTCCTAATTTCGGAATTCGATCGATCCGCGACACACCACAGCTTCTCCTCCAGAAATCCATCTCCACCGCTTTCAGGCGACCCTTCTTCTCTTTGTCAATACCCACCATTCCGCAGCATAGGTACACACACTCTCCAGGATAGAATGATAAATATTTTATTCTTTATCTCCTTCCATATTATATAATTCCAAAAGAACAAAATTTAACTGAATTATAACCCTTCGCCCTTGCGTTACTTACGCCCTAAGTTACTTTATTTTATCTAAAATAGCTCTATACGAAAAATATTATAATTTAAGTTATTCAAAACTTAATCGAAGATTTTAAAATGTTTATCTCGAACTGGTTATGAAAAGGAATCGTGGTATAATACTATTTTTTACGAATACCCGGTAAGTAAAAGAACTATTAAAGAACTATGAATGCTAGATATAAAAACCAGGTCCAGTTCAACATCAAGTAAGCAGATTAAAAAAAACATTGTAACTATTTTCTACATATCTACATCTAAAAATATACTTTATTTCTACTATTATTATCTTTACTAAAATAAATAAATACCATGAAAGTGAAAATAAGATTTAAAAAGTGTAAACATGAACTATTTTTATAGTACAAATGAATGATAATGAATTAAACCTATTAAAAAAATTAAAATTAGAAAGACTAAAAAGAAACAAGAGAAAAAAATTATTAATTAATATAATAAGATTACAACAAACGTAGGCCTTTATATCTAATTTCAAATTAGAGAACAAAATACAAGTTTTTTTTATTAAAAATTTGGAAAGAAACTAGGGATTATAGATTTTATGTAAGTTGATTTGTCATCTAGTTTTGTATTTATTATAATTTTTTTTAGTTTGTTTGTGCTTAAAGTGAATAGTAGAATATACTCGTAGGAATAATCTAACGAATCAATTTCTATTTCATAGGCTCGGAAGTAGACCTACAACCTAATATCTATTAACTTAGATTAATTTTTCCTTTTTCCGGAATTTTAGATTTGCACTGACTTTTAACGCGGTTTACTCATCCTCCTCCTTCTCCTTCAATTTCTTTTGATTCGTTTCCTCCTCCTTGTTACTCTATTTATTTTGATTCTCCTTCTTCTCATTCTACTTGTTGTTATTCTTCTTCTTTTTCTCCTCCTTCTACATCTCCTTCTTCTGATTCTCCTTTTCCTTTAAGTTTTTCTTCTTCTACTTCTTCTTTCTCTTTTCTCTTCTGATTTTCCTCCTCCTTCTTTTTCTTCTACAACTCTTCCTTTTCTGATTCTACCTTTCCTTCTCCTTTTTCTTCTCCTTCTTCATATTTTTCTTCTTCTTCTGCTTCTTCATCTACTTCTCCTTTTTTTCTTTTCTTTCTTCTGCTTTTTCTTCCCTCTCTTCTGATTCTTCTCCTCTTTCTTTTTCTTCAAATTTTCCTCCTCCTCCATCTCCTTCTATTTCTTCTTCTTATTCTTCTTCTTCTACTTCTCATCCTCCTTCTTCATCTTTATCATTTCTTCTTATTCTTTTGATTCATCTTCTATCTCTTGTCCTTTTTCTGATTCTTTTCCTTCACCATCTTATTTTTTCTTTTCTCTTTCGCCTCCTCTTCCTCCTCCTCCTTATTCTCATTTTTCCCTTCCCTCATCTTCTTCATATGCTCTATATTTTTATATTCTATCTTCTTTTATAATAAATAAATTTCTTAAATTTCTTAAGGGTATTTTAATGAAAAATATTTTTAATCACTGTTAATTAAGAAGTTAAAACAAATTGAACTCTATACAAAAATAATAGAATATTTAAATTTCTTAAAATACTATTATAGGCTATGTGAAATTTTGTTCATAACTTATGAAACTTTACGAATATATGTTGAAATGAAATGAATTTTTCATGTACTAGAATTTTTCTGTACAATCCATTTATGATCTGACTTTATTACCCTTTCCAAAAGAAAGAAATACGGAGAATTTTTAAAAACCTGATCTTTTTCAAGATTTGTTCATTGTGTTGTTGTTTAGGTCAACAGCCGAAAGGCTGGCTTGAACCTCTAGAGGTTTTACTAAGTAAAAACAAGGAGTGAGGTGGTTTAACATTGCCTTCCTCACTGAGTTGAAAGAGTATGCTTATCAGCATGCCGGGCCCTCCGAAAACCACTCACTTTCCACCCTGCAAATGACACCTTCACTTCATTCACCACAGGGTCTGGCTGTACAATGAAATTCATTACTCCCAGAGGAGATAACTCTGACTAGTCTCTTTTACACCTCTACCTCTTCTGTTCTTAAATAGTTTAGCCATATAAGTGGCTAACTATGTGATAAGAAAAAGAACTATTTTTTTAGCCCTGGACCAAACAGATAGAGTGCAATTAAAATAACACTCCACCTGCCCGTTTTGGGCATTTGTTCATTGTATTCTAAATAAAATAATATGATAACTTATGTATCCTACATATTGACATAGATATAATTTATTTAAAAATTACTCTACTTTTTCTAATAATAATAATAATAATAATAATAATAATAATAGTGAAAAGGTAATAATAGCGAAATGAAAGGATTAAAAAAAAGAAACTGTTATAACTGATACATACCATACTCATTAATTAAATTACATTTTCTCTTCGGTGATTTATTTCTAGTCTAGTATCGTGTTTTTTGTTATTAACTACATCAATATTATTGAACATTTATGTGTATCGGAATATAAAAAACATTACATTGTAAATTATATATATATATGTACGTACAATACGTGAAAAGAAAACTTGCATTTAGCTAAAACTGAAACAACCAAACTTAAAATGAAAACAATTCTATTGGATATTTAGACCGAAATCAAAATTACCTCTTTAAAAACAAACTTTTAGTTTTCAAAATCATATTAAAACCGGTTTGGACCCATGTTATCCAGTTATGGGCGAGTCCATTAGCTCAAAATAAAAATTATTCCGAGTTTCCAGTGATAAGTGTTCTCTTTCAGAAAAAAAATGAAAAAATATTTCACTTTTTCGATTTCTGAAAGAGTGTTCAAGTATGTAAAAGTATATAAAAGAGGAGAACAAATTCCAAAAAAAAAATCATGTGTAAAACACTCCCACAACTTTCTCTTGCCAATTTAAATAATAAACTATATTTAATCATTAGTAAACAATGTAAAGTGACAAACAAACATTACCAAATTTTATTTATGAGTGAATGACTTAAATGAAAATCAACCTCTGTAGTACTTAAAAATACGGGAAATCACAAATGACGCATAATTAGGGTTTATTAGAAGAAAATGCTTAAAATAAAGTTTGTAGATTTCGTTATTTACTATAGTTTTAATTACATTTAATACACTTTTGTCATGAAATGCATGCTAACGCCGTAAAATTAAAAAAATCCTATATTTTACCGATTTTGATGAGCAAAATGCAGAAAATCACGAATTGACAGTAAACTAAGTGTAGTAGAAATAGGTTTTTTAATGTTCTACAACTTTAATTCATAACTTTTTATTGTATAAATAAATATATACGTTTAATTTATTGTATAATAAATATAGCAGTTGGTAACGTGCTCGCCTCTCATCATGCGGTCCTGGGTTCGAATCCCACTCAAGCATGGCATATTTTCATACGTTACAAAAAAAAAAATCATTTCATCCTTCATTGTATATAGTTACACCCCCACGTCGTCGCTAATGACCTTAGTAGTTGATGCGACGTTAAATAAATTAATTAAAAAAAAAATATATATACGTACTTTTGCCCTAGAATGCATATTAAGGTCGTAATCTTAAAAAAATATTTTTTACCACGAAAGCACAGCTCTTCAAGAATTGTAGCTTACATTACTCTATTTTGTAAAGTATGAAAATGTAGTAAATAAGCCTATTTTTTTAAATATTGTAAGAGCCGTTTTCCAGAAAATTGCAAAAAGTGAAAAATTGCAAGAATAAACTACTACTTCCGTTTGACCAATTTTAATGAAAAAGTTTGTGTCGGGTCCCCAAGTGGTATCTAACTTGAGTTCCAAGTTTCAACTTCGTACGATATTCCGTTCACACACGGTATTTACACGATATTCACACGATATTTTGTTCACACACAGATCAATTTCTAAAAATATGTTTTTTTAAGTTCAGGGGGACCCACCGGGTTGGTCTAGAGGTACAGTCATCGCCAAAATCAGCTGTTTAACAGCTAAATTTCGGAGACGAAGGTTCCTGGTTCAAATCCTAGTAAAGGTAGATCGGTGTACTTTGATGGTTGGGGTTCCATTAACCATACTTTCTCAGGAATGGTCGGCCTGGGTCTGTACAAGACTACACCTCATACACATCATCAATATCATCTCATTGGGTCATGGGGTTGCTAATTGTTCTGAATTGAACAGATTGCATCGTACACACGGTAGGGATTTAAATAAAGATAACTAATGTTCAGGGGGCCTGAAAACATGTATTCCCGGTGAAAATCAACATGAAAACGATACTTTTCTTCCCTATACATTCATATAAGACAAGAATGTAAGAAAACAAAATCCAGAGTGGTTTTTGAGTAATCTACATTAGATAGAATTCTTGGAAAAAACTTTTATAATAGTAAGTATTTAAATGTAGAGAGAAATTCTATTTATATTATTTTAACCTTCATGCTCTAAATTTTCACCATTTTATCTTTACGTAGCGTTACGTATAAGTGGATATTTTACAATAGAAATATAAGGGGAAGGAGAAGAAGAAAAAGAAAGATGAAAAATGAGAATAAGATATGATTACTGGAGTGGAAGTGCTTTTGTTCCTTGTTAAGTGAATAGGGTTTGATTACGTAACACTTTCGATACACTATCTCCAGTCTGCATTTCAAGGTCTTCTAGTACCATCATTCTACCTCGACTACTCACTGTCATTTATCTACTACATTTTCAATCGTCATGCACACAATGTATTTTTAAAATACATTATAATATAAATACAGTCAAACCGCTATAATTTGAAATTGAAAGGGACCAATATTTTTCAATATAGGGGAGGTATCGATCCACCAGATAAAAAATATTGAAACTCAAAATTGAAATATATATTTTTCTAACCACCAGAATACGGTAACATAAAACACTTACCAATGTTTATAGCGCTTTCGTGTATCTTGTACACATCTTCAGTAAATTAAAATTTATTTCAAGTCAAAATTTAAAACTTCCTGCTCCTACCATGGTAGGAGCAGGATAAGGAATCATGGATTCCTTATCTACCATGGTAGGAGCAGGAAGTTTTAAATTTTGACTTGAAATAAATTTTAATTTACTGAAGATGTGTACAAGATACACGAAAGCGCTATAAACATTGGTAAGTATTTTATGTTACCGTATTCTGGTGGTTAGAAAAATATATATTTCAATTTTAAATAATACGGCTGTTTAAAAATCCTACATACGATGTTTAATGAAACTCAAAAATGTACTTCAAAACTACATGTTTTAACCCTTCGTGGACGGAATTAGATCTGCTAATTCACAGGTTACAAAAAATAGTTCTGTTTCTTATCACATGGTCAGCTAATTATATGACTGAGCATTTAAGAACAGAAGAAGTAGTGGTGAAAAAGACAATAGTCTCAGTTATCTCCTCTGAGAGTTATGACTTTCATTATACAGCCAGACCCTGGCTGTGGTGAATGAAATGAAGGTGTAATTTGCAGTGTGGAAAGTAGATGCTTTCCGTAGGGCCTGGCATGATGATAAGTACTATACTTTTCCGCTTAAGACATCCAGGTATTGGACTATTAATGATGGGGGGGGGGGGTAATATTGAGGGAGTAAATAATTTACCTGCCCATAACAGACAGGTGGAGTGTCAAATTATTTACACTCAATCTGTTCGTTGCAGGGCTAAAATAAATAGTTCTGTTTCTTATCACATGGTCAGTCGATTAAATGACTGAATCATTTAAGAACAGAAGAGGTAGAGGTGTAAAAGACACTAATCAGAGTTATCTTCTCTGAAAGTAATGAATTTCATAGTACAGCCAGACCCTGTGGTGAATGAAGTGAAGTTGTCATTTACAGAGTGGAAAATATGTGCTTTTCAGAGAGCCCGGCATGCTGATAAGTGTACTTTTCCACTCAGTGAGGAAGGCAATGGTAAACCACATCACTCCTCGTTTTACTTAGTAAAACCTCTAGAGGTTCAAACCAGCCTTTTGGCTGTTGACCTAAACAACAACAAATAATTTACTTCCTCAACACCCTACAATTATTGTAGGGTGAGGCAAAAATTAGAATATATAAAGCAAACTACAAAAGATGTAGGGTGTTACAGGTATGTAGATATGAAACGACTTGCGCAAGATATAACAGCTTGGAGAACTGCATCAAACCGATCTAGAAACTGATGACAAAAAAAACTTTTCCACTCAGTGAGGAAAGCATGGTAAACCACCTCACTCCTCGTTTTACTTAGTAAAGCCCCTAGAAGTTCAAAACAGCCTTTCGGTTGTTGACCACAATAGTAAAAGCAAACGAAATTTCAAAATTAATCTGTTATTGGAAAACCAATCATGTAATTTCTTTAAGATTTTGTTGATCTCTCGTTCAACACGTTTAAAACTTTACCAGAAACGATTACTGTGGTAGCATCTACAAATAAGACTGATAATATCGAAGTAAATAATGAAAGAAGAAGGTCATTGATGAATGTAATATATGTTGTTTAGGTCATCAGCCGAAAGGCTGGGTTGAACCTGTTGAGGTTTTACTAAGTAAAACGAGTGCTGAGGTGGTTTACCAGTGCCTTCCTCACTGAGTTGTAAAGTACGCTTATCAGCATGCCGGGCCCTCTGAAAAGCACACATTTTCCACTCTCCAAATGACATCTTCACTTTATTCAAAACAGGGTCCGGCTGTATAATGAAATTCATTACTTTCAGAAGAGATAACTCTGATTAGTGTCTTTTACACCTCTACCTCTTCTGTTCTTAAATGATTCAGTCATTTAATTGGCTGACCATTTAATAAGAAACAGGACTATTTATTTTAGCCCTGCAACGAACAGATTGAGTGTAAATTAATTTGATACTCCACCTTTCTGTTATGGGCAGGAAGGTAAGATATAAGACTTAAATATAAGAAGACGCAAGATATAAGATATAAGTTTAATGTTTTCCAAAAACAAATAACGAATTATTTTTTAACTCTGAAATGTTCGGGAACTAAAACGGGAAAACCTTTTACCAATTCCCTTGACCCTGAAAACTTAAATCTCATATGAAAATACAGATGTATAGGCTATACATTACGCACTCCACTGATGTTGGCATTACGCCCGCGCTGAGCGCGTGATCATATGATGATCTATTTTACGAGTAAGATAAATTAATTCGAACGTCCAAGATAGAAATTTATTTTTTTAAATTTTATTAGCAACAAGATACAAAGTATTTTTAGTTTACTTCTGTTTGTATGATTTTTAAAAGTTTTTACCTCTGTATAATTAATATTGTAATAAAAGATGAAAATAGGTTTTAAACAATAAAATAAATAGTTTATAAATTTTGCGTAAAGTAGTTTTATTATGAAGAGGGTGTAAATGGTTGTAACTACCTTGAAACAGTCTTCGGTTATTATAATTTTATTTAATGTTGGATTATATTTTTAACGTTTATAAGTATTGTTTTAAAAACAATAAAATCATCGATGTAAAATATATTTTTAGATTTATTTTATTATATTATTGTATATAGAGACCCATAACAGACAGGTGGAGTGTTGAATTATTTGCATTCGATCTGCTAGTTCCAGGGCTACAAAAAATAGTTCTATTTATTATCAGATGTTCAGCCAATTTTATTACTAAAGCAACAGAACAGAAGAGGTTTTTTTTAAGAACAGAAGAGGTAGAAGTGTAAAAGACATTAATCAGCGTTATCTCCTGTAAGAGTAATGAATTTCATTATACTGCCAGACCCTGTGGTGAATGAAGTGAAAGTGTTATTGGAAGGGTGGAAAATTGATTTTTTTCAGAGGGTCTGGTATGCTGATAAGCATAGTGATAAAAATAGTTCTGTTTCTTATCAGATGTTCAGCCAATTATATGACTGAAGCATTTAAGAACAGAAGAGGTAGAAGTGTAAAATACATTAATCAGAGTTATTTCCTGTAAGAGTAATGAATTTCACTATACTGCCAGACCCTGTGATGAATGAAGTGAAGGTGTTATTGGCAGGGTAGAAAATAGATGCTTTTCAGAGGGCCTGACATGCTGATAAGCATACTTTTACACTCAGTGAGGAAGGAAGGGTAATTTCATTATTTATTATCTCTTACCCTATATGAATATCTGCCCATAATATCTGCAGGTTGAGTGTTAAATTATTTGCACTCGATTTGCTAGTTTCAGGGCTAAAATAATAGTTATTTTTCTTATCACATGTTCAGCCAATTACATGACTGAATAATTTAAGAACAGAAGAGGTAGAGGTGTAAAAGATACTAGTCACAGTTATTTCGTCTGAGAGTAATGAATTTCATAATACAACCAGACCCTGTGGTGAAGGAAGTGAAAATGTCATTAATGGGTGGATAGTAGGCGCTTTTTAGAGGGCCGGGCATGCTAATAATCATACTTTTCCACTCGGGAGAAAGACAATGGTTAACTACCTCACTCCTCGTTTTACTTAGTATAGCTTCTAGAGGTTCAAACCAGTCTTTCGGCAGATGAACTAAACGACAACATATAAAACAAACTTAAATTACAGAAAAATAAATAAGTTAATATTTATACAAAATAAATGAGAGTTTCTCTCGCATGTATCAGGTGGATACCAAAAATATCATAAATGTAAGTAATCGGGATACATTATATAGAAATTTATCGAAAATAATTTGTAAACGGTGAAATAATTATAAAATAATGAAAGTAGAGAAATACGATTGGATATGTCATACGGCATGAATCATATTCTTAAATAGGTTTACATTTAGTCTACGCACACCGTCATATAAATAAAATACAATGGAATTGTGTCGTTATGCCCAATACATGGATAAAATTCTTCTTCTCTTGTTAATACTCAGGTAAAATGAGTGAGAGAATGCTAAAATTCTGTTCTTAAAATTCAACTAAGATTGAGGCTTTCGGTTAAGACCGAAACAAAAACATTTTACGATAATGTTTATTGCGAATATTCGAGCATTTTGTCAAAATCTTTTTTTGTAAAAATTATCTTTTAATCAATTATAGAAAAAATATATTATTAAATGTATGCAGAATTGGTTTTGCCGTAAGAAGACGATGCTAAATTATGTATCAATTATGTTTTTCTACCGCAAATAACTAATGTAGACAAAGTTTAGCGAAAGCGCTTTTCCCCGATCTGGACATTTTAATGGTTAATGTCTAAAGAACGGTGAAACATATCGTTATTGTTTTTCTCGTGAAATTGAACATCGAAATCATGTGCCATAAGTCTATATTCCTATTTAAAAAAAAGAAGGTTCAGTGTGTTGCTGTTAGGTCAACAGCCGAAAGGCTGGTTTGAACCTCTAGAGGTTTTACTAAGTAAAAACGAGGAGTGAGGTGGTTTACTATTGCCTTCCTCACTGAGTAGAAAGAGTATGCTTATCAGTAGTGCTCGGATTTTGCATATTTAGCATATCTTTTTCTTAAGTTCTAAAATAAGTTTATAATCCGTTTTGGGTGTTTTTGCATGATTTGCGATCAAAAACCCAAATTTTACGAGGCGTGTTCAGAAAGTAAGTACCGTTTTTAAAAAAAAAACAAGTAAAAATTTTTTTTCGACACAATTTTATTTCTACATGAAAGCCCAAACCTTAAACTATTTTTCGACATAGTTTCCACCGATGTTCAAACACTTGTCGTAGCGGGTGATCAATTTGTCTATACCCTCTTCGTAGAAGGTTCCCGCCTACGAATGTAGCCACGACTCCACGGCAGTTTTCACTTCATCGTCTGTTTCAAAGCGTTGGTTGCCTAGCTCGAGATTCATGTGTAGGAACAAGTGGTATTTAGACGGTGCCAAGTCCGGGCTGTAGGGCGGGTGATCGAACTGCTCCCAACGGAATTGTCGAACCAATGTTTGAGTGTCACCAGCGGTATGGGGCCGAGCATTGTCATTGAGCAACACAATTCCATTACTGAGCATTTCTCTCTGTTTGTTTTGAATTGCCCGCCTTTGTTTTCTTAAGTTTTCGCAATACCTTGCCGCATTAATGGTTTCACCTCTTAGGAGAAAGCCGGCCGCATTGGTGAAGTTGGTAACGTGCTCGCCTCACATCATGCGGTCTTGGGTTCGAATCCCATTCAGGCACGGCATTTTTTCATACGTTACAAAAATCATTTCATCATTCACCGTCTGCATTAGCAGTAACTGCAGAACAGTCGGACGTTAAACAAAAAAAAAAAAAATCAGGAGAAAATCAATCAGCAAAATACCTTTCCGATCCCAAAAGACAGTGCACATGATTTTTTGTGCAGACATTGTCGTCTTGAATTTTTGTTTCTTCGGGGATTGCGTGTGTGCCAATCCATTGACTGCTGTTTAGATTCCGGTGTGACATGACAGACCCAATTTTCATCACCCGTCACAATTTTGTTTAAAAAAATCCTCACCATCATCACTGTACCGTGTGAGAAAAATCAAAGCACTTCCGAGTCTCTTGGTTTTGTGCACGTCAGTGGCGGGAACCTTCTACGAAATGGGTATAGACAAATTGATCTCCTGCTACGACAAGTGTTTGAACATCGGTGGAAACTATGTCGAAAAATAGTTTAAGGTTTGGGCTTTCATGTAGAAATAAAATTGTGTCGAAAAAAAATTTTTACTTGTTTTTTTTAAAAACGGTACTTACTTTCTGAACACGCCTCGTATTTTGAATATTTGTGCATTTTTCGGACCCTTTTGCATATTTGTGGTATTTTTGCATATTTTAAGCATATTTTAGACAAATTTCCAGAAGGCTTGTAAAAAAACAAAAGTATTTGTGAAGGCACCGAGCAGAATAAGGGCATTGAAGAATGCTTATCCTAACGTTCCTCTCCCCCATCAACTTAAAATCACAAGATGGGGTACTTGGATATCTGCAGTCAATTACTTTGCTGAACACCATGAAAAAGCGAAGGAAATAATTGGAAGTGTTCTGAGCAATAGCTCAGTGGTTCAAATGAGTGACCCCTAGCAATTTCAGCTCTGAAATTCCTACCAATTGTTTCATGTGATGTTGAACGCTCCTTTTCAGCAATGAACAACGTCCTGTCTGACAAAAGACGGAGCTACAAAGTGAAAAATTTGGAAAAAACTTTGATTATTTTATGCAATTAACATAATAATTTTTTTTAAAACTTCAATTTTTTAAAATACGATGATTATGGTTAAAGTGGTAAAATTATGATTAGATTAGCGTATTATTATTTAAAACATTTTATAAATATAATGTATTTCAAAGTTAAATTAATTAAATAAAATTATTATAAATAACTTGTTTTTATTTTTGCATTAATTTTTGCATATTTCAACATTTTCGGTGCATATTTTCTCTTTTTTTTGGCATATTTGCATGCATATTTTGGGTCAAAAAAGTGCATATCGATCCGAGCACTACTTATCAGCATGCCAGGCCCTCCGAAAAGCATCTACTTCCCACCCTGTAAATGACATCTTCACTTTATTCACCACAAGGTCTGGCTGTATAGTGAAATTCATTACTCTTAGAAGCGATAACTCTGGGTATAATGATTTTCACAGTTGATGAGCTCTGTTGTTCCACGCCTTTCGACCAATCAGAACGTTTGCCAGCGTTGTAGATTGTACCTGACAAAGAAACATTACGCGCGCATGCGTATAAGAGCCGCAATAGTTCACTCTCGTCTTGGATCTTGTACTGAACACATTGATTATAGAGCGCGTTAACATACAATACTTTATAATATAATCAGCTGTTGTACAGTACAGATTACGAGAACGAGAAAAACTGTACAAGAAAAACGAACGATTAATGAAAACGATTAGAGAACGAAAAACTATTATTTTACAATTTTTTAAAATTTTTAATTTTAAGACTGCACTGCTTGTACTGTTTTCACTTCTCCCGCTACTGTGTATCGATACTATTCCCTTACTGTCGGTCCAGCTGTTAATCATCTGATGTTTTCTCTTTTTCGTTGTTCACAAATCTTTCAAATTTTTTCACTTAACGCGTTCATCGTTTCTTGAAACTATTTCTTGTGTGGTTATTTGTAGTCTTCTCTTTCTCTTGTAAAATATATTTTTTTAAAATACCTTTTTAATTTACTTATAAAATCTATCCTAGCAATTAACTATTTCGTAAATTTTTCTGGCTTATTTTATGAATAATGTTTCATTAAATTTTGTATTTCATTTAGACCTACAACTTTTATTTCAACCATTTGTTTCTACAGAGCTTAGTTAAGCTTCAATTACCGATTTTCCGTATTTTTAAGTTCTATAGAAGTTGATTTTCATTTTGCATTATTTACTTTTGATTAAAAACATTGTCATGTTTTTCATTTAACATTGTTTACTAAAGAATATGCCCATAACGGGCAGGTGGAGCGTTAAATTATTTGCACTCGATCTAGTAGTACCAGGGGCTACAAAAAATAATTCTGTTTCTTATCACATGGTCAGCTAATCATAATAAGCTAATCAAGTCAGCTAATAAGTCAGCTAATCTCACATGGTCAGCTGTCATTAAAGCATTTAAAAACAGAAGAGGTAAAGGTGTAAAAGACACTCGTCAGAGTTATCTCCTCTAAAAGTAATGATTTCATTATACAGCCAGACCCTGTGGTGAATGAAGTGAAGGTGTTATTTGAAGGTTGGAAAGTAGATGCTTTTCAGATGGCCTTGCTGATAAGCATACTGTTCCACTCAGTGAATAAGACAATTTAAACCACGTCACTCCTCGTTTTACTTAGTAAAGCCTCTAGAGGTTCAAACCAGCCCTTTCGGCTGATGACTTAAACATCAACACTAAAGATTAAACATAGGTTATAATATTCATAATTTACAATGACAAGAGAAAATCGTGTGAGTGTACTACATTAGATTTTTTTATTTTAAAAATAAGAAATATAATAAACATCCTATAGCAGAAACTAAAATAGATAGTTACTAAAAATCAACAAAATATAAGTAGTATAAATTTGCAATATAAATTACACTAATGAGCATTTATTTACGTTTTGCAACGAAACGCAATATGGAGGATGGATAAATTCAAATAAAACATACAGATTAAATTAAGCGTGAAAGACATAAAACAACTTAAAACCATTACTGAATCTGCTAATTATATTAATAAATGCTGTATTATTTTAATCATAATAGTCCATGCAACATTGAGAAGATATCCAGTGCTAAAATTTGTAAACAGATTTTAAATGTTTTGACGTGTTGCATCTTTCGCAATTTTTACTTTCTCTTGCCTAAATGAATATATAGGAAGGAAAGTATTGTTTTCATGTCGATTTTTCGAAATCGAGTTTTCACCGGATCTATACGTTTTCAGACCCCCTGAACCCAAAAAACATGTTTTTAGCGATTGGTCTGTGTGTGTGTGTGTGTGTGTGTGTGTGTGTTTGTGTGTGTGTGTGTGTGTGTGTGTGTGTGAACAGAATATCTCAAGAACGGAACATCGTACGAACTTGAAACTTAAGTTACATACTACTACCGAACCCGACACGAACATTTTCATCAAAATCGGTCAACCGGAAGTAGTAGTTTATTCGTATAATTTTTCACTTTTTTGCGATTTTCTCAAAAACTGGTCCAACGATTTTTTTAAAAATCGCCTGGTTTATTCAATTTTTTATTGTCTAAAAGATAGGGTAGGCGCCATGTTTGCTGAAATTCTTGGTGAGGGTGTTTTTACGTAAAAAAAAGTGTTTTTTATTTAAGATTACCGCTTTAATATGTATTATAGCGCAAAAATTTATATAATAAAAATTGTAGAGAATTTAAAATTCTACAACCTTTATTTCAAACATTTTTTTGTATAACAATTAGTTTAGCGGTAATTAGCAATTTTCTGTTTTTTCTCACGAAAACGTGTGAAAAATCGATTTTTTTAAGATTTCGGCTTTAGTACGCATTTTACGACAAAAATGTAAATAATAAAGATTATAGGAAATTAAAATATCTACAACTTTTATTAAGAGAATTTTTCTATACTGAGCTTAGTTTAGCGTGAAAGTGTTATTTTCCGTTTTTTTCAAGCCAAACTGAGTACGATTTTCATTCTGCGTCATTCACTCATGATTAAAATAAGGTTATGTTTTTGAGGTTAGTGTTTTGTTTATTTTTAATGTTTTATTACTAATGTTAGGTTTATTGTTAATTATTTGCACTGGCAAGAGAAAGTTGTGTGAGTGTTTCACACCAGATTTTTTAATTTGTTATTCTAAATGTAACAGTATAAACAATATTGATTATCGAGTTTAGAAAAATAATGCGTAGTATCATAATTTAAATTATGATTATTCTTAGAGAAAACTTATCCAATCGTATACTAAAACAATCACCAAATACCTCAAACAGAAACAGTTAAGTATTTAGGCATTAAACTAAACAGGAGACTGACATGGAACCATCATACACGACAAAAACTTATTTCACTGAATCCAAGGTTACCTTGTGACTTTGTACTTTCTACTTTATGCACATAACAGGCAGGTGAAATGTTAAATTACACTGGTCTGCATCAAAAATTCCCCTTGAACTTTAATAGGGGATCTTAATGTATTTTGACCTCCTGAATCCAAATCTGACCTCCGTTTTGGTCCAGCACCCACCATTTTTAGGGGGTGGGCCACTCCCCCTTATTTGGGAAATTTCAACTTTTTATCAGTCTGGTGTAACTATGATATGAAATTCTGCAGTTATATCACGTTTTTATGGTTCTTCAAGGCCTACCTAACACTGAAAGAGTACAATAAGAGATTATTGATGTATTGATACATTTTGTGCATTTTTACTTATACAATTTTTCTGGTTCAAGATACTTGTCATCGAATACATATACTAAAAGAGAGTGGTTTTACTTGGAGGTAGCTTTTCTCTTGTACTGATCTCTGGGAGTTTCGCGCAAGAGTGACCAGCAATAGTCTGCTAACATACTTGAGTTCCACTACCCAGAGAACAGTTTTTCGAAGAGTGCAATGTGTCGATGAAACCTTCTCTCTGTGCATCGTAAACTGCTCCCAAGTTTTCTGGGAAAAAGTCCAAATGCGCGTATAAAAGGTGCAATTTTAATAACATGTTGCAACCCATCGACTCGTATGTAGATATCAATTCTTCGACGACTTCAACATAATTTTCACTAAGCTAAGCTTATCACTTGGTCCGGCTTCCCACCCTGCCACACCTCTGAACTAACGGTGATATCACCCCTCCCCCTTCGATCTTCATGCATAAATGTGCGTGCACTGAGATAACATTTTCTATGGAGGGGAGGATGGGGTACTTACAACCTCCCCCCGCCCTTCGCTTTATTAGGAATAACCGCTTTTAGGTGTTTTTTTAGAGAATTTCGGGGGGGGGGCCCTCAAAAACGGTGGGTGATAGAGAAAAACGGAGGTCAGATTTGGATTCTGGGGGTTAAGATACCTAACGATCACCCATCAAAGTCCAAGGGGAAAAATCTTTCTTTTTTTGCAGACCAGTGTTATTTGTACTCAATCTGTTAGTTCCAGGGCAACAAAAAAATAGTTATTTTTATTATCACACGACCACCAATTATACGACTGAAAAATTTAAGAACAGTTTTTTTTTTGTTTATTTGTGTTTAACGTCCGACTGTTCTGCAATTACTGCTAATGCAGACGGTGAAGGATGAAATAATTTTTTTGTAACTTATGAAAATATGCCGTGCCTGAATGGGATTCGAACCCAAGACCGCATGATGAGAGGCGAGCACGTTACCAACTACGCCAATGAGGCCGACAAAAGAACAATTTAAGAACAGAAGAGGTAGAGATGTAAAAGACACTAGTGTCAGAATTATCTCTTCTGAGAGTAATGAATTTCATTACACAACCAGACCCTGTGGTGAATAAAGTGAAGGTGTCATTTGCAGGATGGAAAAAAGATGCTTTTCAGAGGGCCTGGTATGCTGATAAGCATAGTTTTCCACTCAGTGAGGAAGATAATGGTAAACCACTTCACTCCTCGTTTTACTTAGTAAAGCCTCTAGAGGTTCAAACCATCGTTTCGGCTGATGACCAAAATAACAACTATCTACTCCATCGTAGATTACAATTACCTATTTAACAAAACCTAAATTGTTACAACTATCTAATTCATCCGATGTGGAAGTACAAAAGCTTTGATCTATGATTAGGCGAAAATGATCGCCTAAAGTAAGACGCTAGTAGTCAGCGTGTAGGATTACAAAGTAGATGGATCTGGATTTGGTTCCCGGATAGGGTTAGAAAATTATTAAACGTTAAAATCCACAAAGGCAAGATGTTGATGCGACTTCAAAACTAACAAACCTGGTGTGAAACTCTCACACGACTTTCTCTTGTAAATGTGTAATGAGTAATATAACGGTATGTTTAATCATTAATAAACAATGTAAAATTTAAAAAAAACATAATTTAATTTTAATCATATAAGTGAATGACACAAAATTAAAATCAACCTCTGTAGAAGTTAAAAATATGAATAATTACCAACTAACGCTAAACTAGGTCAGTAGAATAAATGTTTGAAATAAAAATTGTTGATGTTTTTTTGTTTCCTACAATTTGATCATAATACACTTTTATCTGTGATAAATGAAATGCATACTTAGACCGCACTATTAGAAAAAATTTCATTCTTTTACCGATTTTGATGAGGAAAATACAGAAAATTACTATATGATGCTTAACTAAGAATTTTAGAAAATAACTACTATATGTTGGAAATAAAAGTTTAAGGGTTTTTTATTTCCGACAACTTTATTATAATATATTTTTTGCCCTAAAATGCGTATTAAGGCAGCAGTCTTAGAAAAAATTTACCACAAGAGGACAGTCCTTTAAGAACTTTAGCAGAGCGCTTACCCTATTTTGTAGTGCATAAAAAATTTGTAAATCGGATGATTTAAAAAAAATCTGGTGTGAAACACTCACACAACTTTCTCTTGCCAATGCTAATAATTAACAATAAACCTAACATTAGTAATAAAATATTAGAAATAAACAAAAAACTAACCTCAAAAAACATTAGTGAAATACGCAAAATTAAAATCGACCTCAGTTTGGCTTAAAAATACGGAAAATCACTCCTACACGCTAAACTAGGCACTGTACAAAAAAAAGCTTTAAATAAAAGTTGTAGATCTTTTAATTTTCTACAAATTTTATTATACATACTTTTGTCGTAAAATGCATTCTAAGGCCGAAATCTTAAAAAAATGGATTTTTCACGCGTTTTCGTGAGAAAAAAACAGAAAATCGTTAATTACCGTTAAACTAAGCATTATACAAAAAAATGTTTGAAATAAAAGTTGTAGAATTTTACATTCTCTACAACTTTTATTATATAACGTTTTGCGCTAAAATGCATATTAAAGCCGCAATCTTAAAAAGAAAATGTTTTTACGTGAAAACAGCCTCACCCAGAATTTCAGCAAACATGGCGCCTACCCTATCTTGTAGAGAATAAAAAATTGAGTAAATGAGGTGATTTAAAAAAAATCGTAGGACCAGTTTTTGAGAAAATCGCAAAAAAGTGAAAAATTACACGAATAAACTACTACTTCCGGTTGACCGATTTTGATGAAAATGTTTATGTCGGGTCCGGTAGTGGTATGTAACTTAAGTTTCAAGTTTCAAGTTCGTACGATGTTCCGTTCTTGAGATATTTTGTACACACACACACACACGCGCGCTCACACACGCACACACGCACACACACACACACACAGACACACACAGACACATACACAGACCAATCGCTAAAAACATGTTTTCTGGGTTCAGGGAATCTGAAAACGTATAGATCCGGTGAAAACTCGATTTCGAAAAATCGACATGAAAACAATACTTTCCTTCCTATATATTCATATAGGCAAAAGAAAGTAAAAAGGTCGAAGAAACCCTTTTTGAGAAAAAGTGAAAAACTGTACGAATAAACTACTACTTCTGGTTAACCGATTTTGATAAAAAGAATCATATCGGGTACCCTTGTGGTACCTAACTTAAGTTTAAAGTTTCAATTTCAGTTGAAACTGTTGGGTGAAAAATAAAATGAATACAGCAAGACGAAAAACGAATTAAAACCTAGCAGAAAATCCAACCCGGGACGTTACTTATCAACTGAGACGTTACAGAATGAGCCACCTAATATAAAAATGAAATGAGTGTTATAAAAAATATGGAATGCCAAGAACATGTACATGTAGCTACAATATATTTGTCTTCATCAGATAAAAGTTATCTTGATGCACATGTAAAACAATCTGTAATGTTTAAATAACAAATGTAGGCTCTACTCGTTATGTTTTACTCTGGTGTATATCACAGCGAAAGATACTACTTTCTCCGTCATAAATGTCATTTTTTTACTCTCTTAACGTTTTTCTTCATATAAAAAAAAATCTGTTGTGAAACACTCACACGATTTTCTCTTACCTATGACGATAATAAAAATATAATACATGTTTAATCACGAGTAAATAATGTAAAACGTAAAATACAACTTAATATTCGATTTTTTTATTAAGAAAGAAAAATATAACTTAATATTAATCATGAGTAAATGACTCAAAATAAAAATCAACCTATCTTCGACGTAAAATTATGGAAAATCAGTAATTGGCTCTAAACTAGGCTCTGTAGAGGAAAATGCTTGAAATAAAAGTTGTAGAGTTTTTAATTTCCTATAATTTGATTATATTGCACACTTTTCTTGTAAAATGCATACTAAGGTCGTAATCTTAAAAAACCCTAATTTTTACCGATTTTGATGAGAAAAATACAGAAAATCACTATTAATTGACGCTAAACTAAACGTTGGAGAAAAAAAATGTTCAAAATAAAAGTTGTAGGTTTTTAAATGTTCGACAACTTTGATTATACACGTTTGTCTTAAAATGCATATTAAGACCACAATCTTAAAAGAAATATATTTTTTTCTAAGGGAGCACAGCCTCTCCAAGAATTTCAGCAGAGACGGCGCTTATCCTATTTTGTAGAGCATAAAAATGTAGTAAATGAGGCGATTTAAAAAAAAAATAGTAGGAGCCGTTTTAGAGAGAATTGCGAAAATGTGTAAAACTACATGAATAAACTACTACTTCCGGTTGATCGATTTTGATGAAAATGTTCGTGTTTAGTTCCCGCGTAATATCTAACTTAAGGTCCAAGTTTCAACTTCGTACTATACGAGGTGTGGCTACTAAATAACGAGACTGACGTAAAAAATTTAATTTTAATTTTATACATAATCTCTTATTGTCACCTTCAATATACACTCCTTCTCTATCCCTACAACGGTCCATGCGAATTTTTCAGCGTTGGAAACAGTGCTGGAAGTCATCTTCTGTCAGCTCCTTCAGGACACTGCCGCTTTCTCTTTTACAGCTTCCACAGACTTAAATCTTGTCCCTTTTTATGCAAATTTCACCTTAGGGAACAGGTAGAAATCACATGGTGCAAGATCTGGTGAATAAGGTGGATATTCTAACACTAAGATGCTGTACTTGGCTAGGAACCTCTCGACAAATAACGCGGAATGAGCTGGCGCATTGTCCTGAAGGCTAGAAAGTACCTCACGTTAGTAATATTTATTAATTTTTTGACCTTCAGGGACCCAGTGAAGGTACACAATCCCATGGATATTAAAAAAAAAATCATCATTGCTTTAAATTTTGACTTGCCCATTCGAGCTTTCTTGGCTCTCGATGAAGTTCGGCTCTTCCAGTGTATGGATTGGCGCTTCGTTTCTGGATCATAAGTGAAAAACCACATTTCATCACATGTTATTATCTTCTGCCTGTTCCCTAAGGTGAAATCTGCATTAAAAGGGACAAGATGTCTGTGAAAGCTGTAAAAGAGAAAGCGGAACGTGTCCTGAAGGAGCTGACAGAAGATGACTTCCAGCACTGTTTCCAACAATGGAAAATTCGCATGGAGCGTTGTAGGGATAGAGAAGGAGTGTATATCGAAGGTGACAATAAGTGATTATGTATAAAATAAAAATAAAATTTTTTACAATGTCCGTCTCGTTATTGAATAGCCACACCTCTTATTCTTTCTTGATATATTTTATTCACACAGGCACACACACGAAGACCAATCGCTAAACACATGTTTTTTTTGGATTCAGAGGGCCTTAAAACGTGTATAACCGGTGAAAACTTGATTAAGTGCGCTCTACAAGATCAGGTAAGCGTCATGCCAGCTGGAATTCTTGGGGGGGGGGGTTTTCCTTTCGTAGCAAAAAATGGTTGTTTTAAGATTGCGGCCTTAATAAAAATGCATTCTAAGGCAAAAGTATATAGGGAACAATTAAAGTAGTAGGACATTAAAAAACGTACAACTTTTATTTCAAACATTTTTTCTACAGAGCTTAGTTTCGTGGCAATTTGTGATTTTCTGTTTATTTTTAAGTCAAATTGATTGATTTTAATTTAACGTCATTCATTCATGATTAAAATTAAGTTATGGTATATATTTTAAATTGTATACTCATGATGATTAAACATGGATTATATTGTTGATTATTTACATTATGATGCCCAAAACGGGCAGGTGGAGTGTTATTTTAATTGCACTCTATCTGTTTGGTCCAGGGCTAAAAAAAATAGTTCTGTTTCTTATCACATAGTCAGCCACTTATATGACTGAACTATTTAAGAACAGAAGAGGTAGAGGTGTAAAAGACACTAGTCAGAGTTATCTCCTCTGAGAGTAATGAATTTCACTATGCAGCCAGACCCTGCGGTGAATGAAGTGAAGGTGTCATTTGCAGGGTGGAAAGTGAGTGCTTTTCGGAGGACCTGGCATGCTGATAAGCATACTTTTTCAACTCAGTGAGGAAGGCAATGGTAAACCACCTTACTCCTCGTTTTTTCTTAGTAAAACCTCTACAGGTTCAAACCAGCCTTTCGGCTGTTGACCTAAAAAAAAAAAAATATTTACATTGTGATGATAAAACCGTGTGAGTGTTTCACGCCAGACTTTTTATGTAATCTACGTATTAGAATAAACTACTCAGTTTATCTTTCTAAACATGCATTCAATGATATTATCTTTCACATGAGATGTAAACTTAGACTATCCGTTTCCAATCATTGTAAAGATTGTTAAGGTCTAATTATCACATTGTCTATAATTATAAACAGAATATGAGCGTGGATCTTTTGTAATAAGATCTTTAGACATAAAACCATAAATCATTTTTGCTTTCTATTTTTACCATCGACTGATATGTTGTGTACAGACATGTTAGAGATATGTTGTGATCATTATGATAATTACTGTATTAAATTTTATCTGTTTTTATTTACTTTAAGATATATTGTTACAGTTTTTTTAAATTTTTTATTTATTTCCTATTTAATTTTAATTAGTTTTGTCAATTATTATTGTTTAATTGGATGGTTATAATTAAAGAAAGAAAGAAAGAAAATTTATAAATATTTTATTTTGTAATTATGTGCATGCATTATGAGAGATATCACTTTTAGTGATGATATCTCATTTTCCATCACAAACACACGCGTGTGTGCAATAACCATGTAAGTAAAGAAACTTAATTTTTTTAGACAGTTTGGTCATTAGCGACTACGTGGGTTGTAACGTGTTAATTTTTCCAGTCCCTAGCCGGGAACTGAACCCCGGACCTATTGTTTTGTAGACTAGCGCACTAGTCACTAAGCCACGGAGGTCGTCAAAAAATTTATTTTAATTAGCATATTTCAGCTAAATGCCCAAAACGGGCAGGTGGAGTGTTATTTTAATTGCACTATCTGTTTGGTCCAAGGCTAAAAAAAATAGTTCTGTTTCTTATCACATAGTCAGCCACTTATATGACTGAACTATTTAAGAACAGAAGAGATAGAGGTTTAAAAGACACTAGTCAGAGTTATCTCCTCTGAGAGTAATGAATTTCACTATGCAGCCAGACCCTGTGGTGAATGAAATGAAGGTGTCATTTGCAGGGTGGAAAGTGAGTGCTTTTCAGAGGGCCTGGCATGCTGATAAGCATACTCTTTCAACTCAGTGAGGAAGGCATGGTAAACCACCTTACTCCTCGTTTTTACTTAGTAAAACCTCTAGAGGTTCAAACCAGCCTTTCGGCTGTTGACCTAAACAACATTTCAGCTAAAACACTAAAAAAATTAATGTTTTTTTTTATAGATAGGCCTATTTATATTATTGTAGTACCTATATTTTGTGAAGAATTTTTTAAATTTTTTTGTAGATTCCACCTCCTCGATTATTGGAATGAATATGGTAATAGGAATGGATGTATAAAATCGATTATTAAAATGTTAAGAAAAAATTTGTATTCTTTTTTGAAAATTAAGTTATATTATTATTATTATTTATTCTTGCCCATAACAAGCACGTGTGTGGTGTTATTATTATTTGCACTCGATCTGCTAGTTCCAGGCTACAAAAAATAGTTCTACTTCTTATCACATGGTCAGTCAATCGTATGACTGAAGCATTTAAGTACAGATGAGGTAGAGGTGTAAAAGACACTAGTCAGAGTTATCTCCTCTGAGAGTAATGAATTTCATTATACAGCCAGAATCTGTGGTGAATGAAGTGAAGGTGTCAATTGCAGGGTTGAAAGTAGATGCTTTTCAGAGGGCCTGGCATGCTGATAAACATACTTTTCCACTCAGTGAGAAAGGCAATGGTAAACCATTTCACTCCTCGTTTTACTTAGTAAAGCCTCTAGAAATTCAAACCAGCCTTTCGGCTGAATAATAAACAACATTATTTATTCTTCTTTGTTGTTGTGTTGTTTAGGTCAACAGCCGAAAGGCTGGTTTGAACCTCTAGAGGTTTTACTAAGTAAAAACGAGGAGTAAGGTGGTTTACCAATGCCTTCCTCACTGAGCTGAAAGAGTATGCTTTTCAGCATGCCGGGCCCTCCGAAAAGCACTCACTTTCCACCCTGCAAATGACACTTTCACTTCATTCACCACAGGGTCTGGCTGCATAGTGAAATTCATTACTCTCAGAGGAGATAACTCTGACTAGTGTCTTTTACACCTCTACCTCTTCTGTTCTTAAATAGTTCAGTCATATAAGTGGCTGACTATGTGATAAGAAACAGAACAATTTTTTTTTAGCCCTGGACCAAACAGATAGAGTGCAAGTAAAATAAAACTCCACCTGCCCGTTTTGGGCATTATTCTTCTTTATGGTGTTGAAACTTGGACCTTGAACATGACGCTTGCACGTCGGCACGAGGCGTTTGAACTGTGATTGTATAGGAGAATATTGAGAATTTCGTGGACGCAGAAAGTCACTAATGTTAAAGTTTAGTTGAGATTGAACAAAGGTCTAGAAATGGTCAAATTGTTGAACCTATTACGTTATTTCACATCACATCATCTGTAACCTGAAAGTCGTCTCGTGTAAACGGATCATTACTATTATTACTAATTACTCCCACTCACTATAATTAATTTTAGATATTTTTTGCACGTTTATTAATACACATCAGTTGGTTGTTTGCTTTGCACGTGTTTTGTTCAATACATAATGAATCTTTTAGAATTGGCTCCTATTATTTTTCTACTAAGGAAAGAGCAATATGTTTTCTTCAAGAGAAAGGAATATTGCAGAATCCACGCAATTGTTCAAATGAACGTGGGTATGATACTGAACACCACTGCCCAGGTTCGTTGGGTGTGTAATAAAGCAATCTGGAGAATTAGTAAACCTCTAAAAAGCGACACATTCCTCGCTAATACGAAAACATCATTCTCTTAATTTACAGTTACATTTAAATAATAACATACAGTTACAGTTAAATAAAAATCTGGTGTGAAACACTCACACAACTTTCTCTTGCCAATGCAAGTAATTAACAATAAACCTAACATTAGTAATAAAACATTAGAAATGAACAAAAAAATAACCTCAAAAAACATTAGTGAAATACGCAAAATTAAAATCGACCTCAGTTTGGCTTAAAAATACGGAAAATCGCTCATTCACGCTAAACTAGGCACTGTACAAAAAAATTCTTAAAATAAAAGTTGTAGATCTCTTAATTTCCTATAAATTTTATTTTATACACTTTTGTCGTAAAATGCATTCTAAGGCCGAAATCTTAAAAAAATAGATTTTTCGCACGTTTTCGTGAGAAAAAACAGAAAGTTGCTAATTACCGCTAAACTAAGCGTTATACAAAAAAATGTTTGAAATAAAAGTTGTAGAATTTTACATTCTCTACAACTTTTATTATATAACGTTTTGCGCTAAAATGCATATTAAAGCCGCAATCTTAAAAAGAAAATGTTTTTACGTAAAAGCAGCCTCACCCAGAATTTCAGCAAACATGGCGTCTACCTTATCTTGTAGAGCATAAAAAATGTAGTAAACCAGGCGATTTTTAAAAAAATCGTAGGACCAGTTTTTGAAAAAATCGCAAAAAAGTGAAAAATTATACGAATAAACTACTACTTCCGGTTGACCGATTTTGATGAAAATGTTTATGTCGGGTCCGGCAGTGGTATGTAACTTAAGTTTCAAGTTTCAAGTTCGTACGATGTTCCGTTCTTGAGATATTTAGTTCACACCCAGACACACACACACACACACACACACACACACACACACACACACACACACGCGCACACACACACACACACACACACACACACACACACACACACACACACACACACACACACAGACCAATAGCTAAAAACATGTTTTTTGGGTTCAGGGGGTCTGAAAACGTATAGATCCGGTGAAAACTCGATTTCGAAAAATCGACATGAAAACAATACTTTCCTTCCTATATAGTCATATAGGCAAGAGAAAGTAAAAATGAAAACAACAGTGGTAAAAGAAATAGGCGATTGCTAGTAGAACAGTACAGAGCACGCGCTGGCAATTACAGAGTTGAACAGTAAAGGTGCATTCACACGATATTTTGATGATGTTAAATAATGGAATACGTTCAAATTGTTAAGTGCCGTAAGCTGCAGTACCTCGATCACATAACGAGAAATCAAAAACGATATGATCAACTGCAGGGAAGATAGAGGGAAAGAGTAATCCTGGTAGAAGAAGAATTTACTGGCTCACCAAATTTGAGGACTGGTTTGGTAAGAGCTCCACGGAATTGTTCCGGATTCCGACTACTAAAGTCAAAATAGCCATGATGATCCAAACTTCCGAACCTAATAGGCACGATAGAAAGAGATTATTATTATTATTATTATAGCTACAAAAGCTCGAAGGAATTTAGGACTCATAGCTTGGATTAGTCGTGATTTCAAATTTGAGAAGCCAGTATATAGACTTTATAAGAGCCTTGTGCGTCCCGTCCTCGAGTATTGTTCGACGGTGTGGAACTATAGAAGGGACGTTACAGAAAAGGAACAAGAGAGGGTGCAGAAAAGCGAGTTGAAGTTCCGGATATCTTAGAGATTTTTCTGAGAGTGCCTGGCACAGCTTTAAGAACTTTTAGGCTCTTTGCTGGAGCTACAAAAAGTAAAATAGCTCCAATCAATAGATGTGTAGCTACAGCCAATGAAATAAATGAAGAGGTAAATCTGTTTCACAGAGATAGTAAAATTAAAGAAAAACTGTACAGGATACTGTGAACGAAGGCTGTAAATACTGCGTGATCTTTATGTTATTTTATGTATTTTTATGTGTTATTTGTGTCTATGTGGTGTATGTTAAGCTCGGCGGCTGACTGTTTTTTAGAGAAGAAATGACTACGTTAAGTTGTAATGGTGCGGTATACTAAGGCGATATTATCTTGCTGTTCTACTGTACCACCTCGCATCCTTGCGACCAGCCATAGTAGTGGGTGGAGACGGCGGGGTGTAGGGGAGTTTGGGAGCCCCCCATAAAATAAAAAAATAAAAAATAATAATAATAATAATTATTATTATTATAATAAAATTCTTTTTGTCCACCCAGTACTCTCGCATCCGTTTTGAGAAAGCCTGTTTCCTTTCTTCTGACCACTTTGGCCTGTGCTGCTTCTGCTTTGGCTGCTCTGGCTCTATCTCCCACTTGTCCACCTTGTTCCTAAATATTTTCCTATCTGCGATGTCTTGTTCTGTTATTTTCGCTTTCCTGAGATCTTTATAGATTTCACTTATCTACGGTGGCATTTTTTTGAGAGACGTTGTATACTCCAATATTTTTCTTGTTAGCCTGTTTCCTGGTAACCGCTTTATGTGTCCAAAGAATTTCATACGTCTTTTTCTAATGTCAGCTACTACATTTGAGAATTTTTCTACAGTCTGGTTTGGTTGTAATCTGAACCCAGTTTCCGTTTGCCTAGCACCAAGGATCTTTCGGATTATTTTCCTTTCTTCTTTTTTTATGTCTTCCAGCTCGTGTTTCTTATTTAATGTTAGTGTCTCACTTGCATACAGGAAAGCGGGTTTGATAACTGTGTTGTAGTGGCGGATCTTGGTGTTTCTTGACATCGACTTCTTGTTATATAAGTTCTGTATCATCCCCAGTGCTCTTTTGGTATTTTGTAGCCTGTTAACCTGCGATATCTCCTCTGCTCCTGTGGGCTCTATAAATTCACCTAGATACTTGAAGTGTGGCTTTCTGTTAATTATACCATATTTTGTGTTCAATGTTTCATTATTATTATTATTATTATTATTATTAAGGTTTTTCCCGGGAATTCGAAAATCCGGACGCGATTAATACTTAATTAGTCCAAATTATAAACACTGTACTGTAGAAGAATAATTGTACCATAAAATTTATTGACAGATTTTACTTTTCTATTTTAATCCTAAAAATAAATAAAAATCATACATTATGTTAATGGCACATAATACCCGTCTATTTGTGTGCAGTTAGTTAAGAGGGGGCACTGTCAGACTCCACGATGATGTCAGTTACAAAATTAGCTCGGACGTTTTTTTAAAACGTTCAAAGAGAGCGCGCAATGCAATTGGTTTACATTATCCAGTTAGAAGTTAAAGAAATAACCAGTAATTTTAAAATACGTTTAAAATATAAAACCCAAAACTAATAGATGTACTTTTTTAAAATAAGAAAAGATTACTTCTATTTATCATTAAAGAGTTCATTTGCTTAATTATTTATCATTTCGTTTTTTGTAATTTTTATTTAATGTCTTTGATATAATTATAATAAAAAAATCTAAAAATAATAATAAATTAGATTTGGAAATGTTCCATTAAAAAGTAAACCCATCATTATATTAAAATTGCACGTTTTAAAAATTTGTCAAGATATTAAATTTGCGATCGTTTATTAGAATGTCTTATTTAAAAAATTGGCTATTAAATTTTAGGTTAGAGTTCATTAATTTAACAAAGTTTTACAAGTAGTAACACTTTATTATAAATATAAAATTGGTATATTTTTTTTTAATTTGTCTGTTTAAAAAATTAAATTGTTATAATTACTTATAAGGCCAATGTGAATGAACGATACTTTGATCTCAAGTTCAACGAAAATTTAAATTTAAACAGAATACGTCATCGACTTTTATCTCTACAAACAGCCCTTTGTGGGTCATGTCTTCCTCCACAAATTGTCTTCCTCTTTGCTGATCCTCTTTCCTAATTGCAAATACCCCCATCTCGTACCCGTCAAAATCGAATCATTTATAACGTCATCCATTTACATTTTCTTAGGCCGGCCATTCATTCTTCTTATAGTTTTTCCTTCCATACCATCTTTCAACAAAACCCTTTAGCTGAACTCAATCTGAACTTATGGTGTCCAGCTTTTTATAGTAGCAGAAGAGTGAATTTTAAAGTTGATCTAAGTTAATTTAAATTAACATAATATCCTGGTTGTTACAATATTTACAGTTGTGGTTGTTTCTAAATTTAAAACGGAGGGAATTGCAAATATTTTGTCAATTTACCCTGATCGGGATTTTTCAGGTTGGACACTTGGATTGTCCCGATCAATTCGGGATGTATGGAAAACCTATTAATATTCATCAGATAATCATAAAAGTACAACGATAAAGTTTTTTTTTTATTCCTAATGTGTAAACTTTGAAATCTGTTCAATTCAGAACAATTAGCAACCTCTTGACCAAATGAGATGAGGATGATGTGTATGATGTGTAAATGAAGTGTAGTCTTGTACAGACTCAGAGAGTATGGTTAATTGAGCCCCAACCATCAAAGTACACTGGTAACCAATATACTGTATCCAAATCCGTATAAAAGTTACTACCACGAACTACGAACCTTCGTTTCCGAAAATCAGCTGTTAAACAGCTGACTCGCGGCGGCGACTTTACCTCTAGACCAACTTGATGGGTTAACGATAAAGTTAAGTGTTTTTTTTAAACTTTCCATGCGGTCAAAGCTACCCATGGCTTCAAAACTCTTGACGTACAAGGCGATGCTTCAACAGATGGATTTTTTAAGATAAAAAGGATACATTTTGTGAAAAAATTGTATTTTAATCAAGTTATAGGAACTTAAAAACCTACAACTTTTTTCCAGCATTTTCTTCTACAGAGCTTAATTTAGCGTCAAAATCAGTGATTTTCCGAATTTTAAAATTGAACAGAGATTGATTATCATTTAGCGTCATTCACTAATGATTAAAATTAAGTTATGTTTTTCATTTTACATTATTTACTAATGATTAAACATAGCTTATTATGTTTCATTATTTACATTGACAAGAGAAAGTCGTGTGAGTGTTTCATACCAGATTTAAAAAAAAAACTTTCCTGACAACAAAACTAAAACCCAAAAAAAATCTGATTAGTTGTCATTCATAGAAAATATTACTGGACATCAAAATAACAAAAATATTGTTAAGCATTCTATTTAAAACATTACGATACACGCTTAAATTAACGAAGCAAAAATATTTAAATTGATTTTTTAAGGACTGTTTAAAACAATAAATTACATTAAACAAAACCAAACCTCTATTTAAAGAGATACAAACGATTTCTCTCAATAACAAATATTTAAACGACGTACCATGAATATTTAGAAGAAGGAACAAAGAACTGTTTTCGACACAATACGTTTCATTTAGTTAAGTTACTATAATAAACAGGCAGACAGAAAATATTATGTTGTGTAAAACTTTTTCTACGTAACAAGATAAATCTCTCATAAATCACAGAGTCAATGTGATAAGATTGTACAAAACAAAATTAACTAAATAACAATGGTTAATTTCTTGAAAAAACCTTTCCTGTACACATATTTTCCAGTTACATAAAATGATTTTACTTTGAAATATTTCTTCCGGTTTTCTTTTAAATTGCGTAAAATATCTTAAAGTCAAAACTGTTTTTAATTTCTCTTATCCAATATGAATAGCTATATAGAAAAGGAAAGTATTTTTTTCATATAGATGTTTTCAAAATCGAGTTTTCACCGGATATATACGTTTTCAGGCCTCTTGAACACAAATAAAACATGTTTTTAACGATTGATTTGTATATGAACACAAAATATCTCAAAAACGTAAAAGCATACGAAGTTAAAACTTAAAACTTAAGTTAGGTACCATTAGAGGACCCGACACGAACATTTTCATCATAATCGTTCAACGGGAAGTAGTAGTTTCTCGTGTGATTTTTTACTTTTTTGCCGTTTTCTCAAAAAAAATTCCTACTTTTTTTTAAAAAACAATCCCTCATTTACTAGTATATTTTTTATTCACTGGAAGTGGCTTACGGTAAGCGACATGTTTGCTGAAATTCTTGAGCAGGCTGTACACTTGTGGTAAATGGTTTTTTTAAATGCACTCTAAATACAAATTCAAAAACAAACAAGTTTTAAAAAATTGAAGTTTTAGAACTTATTCAAAAATCTACTACTTTTATTTCGAACATGTTTTGTACAATGCTTAGTTTAGCGTCAATTAGCGATTATCTGATTTTTTTTCATCAAAATCTGTAAAAAATTAGATATTTTCTAATATTTCGGTCTTATATTTATGTAGCTATATAATTATAGTAAAGTAATAGGAAATAAAAAACTCCGGAAAAAAATCACTTCAACTAACAACAAGGTACCTACTCAAAAAACGATTCTAATGGAAGAGAAGAAAATCAATCTTTAATTTAAGCCATTGTTGTAAGATGTTAAACTCAAAAATGTGAAATCATCAGAGAAATATTTTACAATTCCAACTTTAATGAATATTGTTACCTTAAAATAACAAAATAAATAAATAAATATTATGCTACTTTGAAATCTTTCAGAAAATCAATCAAAATTTTCACAAGGTACGGGTTTCATTCAATTTGAACTGTTTTTTTTACAACAGATGCAATTTAAATAATCGCAACGCATATAGTAATCATTATAACGAAATTTTGCATTTTTAAATAAATTATAAAGAAAAGTAACGTTTTAATAACTCCTGTCTTAGTATTTATGCAACTTGCTAAACACTACTGCTGTTAGTATTGCCTATACAAAGATTATACGGCGTTCAATAATATTTACAGTACATATTATTTTAACCAGCATTAATAAAAGTATTTTTCATTAGATTCACTAACCAGAGTATTGTAGATCCAATTCGAAGATCGAAAAACTTACTGTACAAAAAAAGAAGTAAATAAAATAAAATACAGTATTTGAAATATGTATTCCTGTTGTTGTTTAGGTCATCAGCCGAAAGGCTGGTTTGAACCTCTAGAGGTTTTACAAAGTAAAACAAGGAGTAAGGTGGTTTACCATTGCCTTCCTCACTGAGTGAAAAATTACGCTTATCAGCATGCCAGGCCCTCTGAAAAGCACAGATTTTTCACTCTGCAAATGACACTTTCACTTCATTCACCACAGGGTCTGGCTGTATAATGAAATTCATTACTTTCAGAGGAAACAACTCTGATTAGTGTCTTTTGCACCTCTGCCTCTTCTGTACTTAAATGATTCAGTCATTTAATTGACTGACCATGTGATAAGAAACAGAACTATTTATTTTAGCCCTGCAACGGACAGATTGAGTGTAAATAAATTGACACTCCACCTGTCTGTTAAGGGCAGATGTATTCCTAGTACTGGTATTTATGTAATTTCTTTACTATGTACTTTTAAAACATTTAAGGACTGGTAAGGAGAAGAACTGTACAAGGAAAACAAACGATTAGAAAAATAATATTAGAATTTTACAGACACCTGTATAGAATGGATGACAACCGGTGTACAAAACAACTATTTTTAAGGCACTAAAGAATAGACCTAAGGTGTCGTATAAATGGTTAACATATTCAGTGGTAGGACTCACCTCTCCCGTGTTTTGGCAAAAGGATGTATGTGAAAAAAATCGGTTTTTTTTAAATTTAAGATTCTAAGGTAATTTTTTGCGCTTTTTTCAAAAATCCTATTGCCAAGTCTGTACAAGTTATAATTTTCAAGATACAATGATGGCAAAAAGCTGTATGTACGTCTATTTTGAGAAATTTCAGAGGCAAAATGGTGTATGTGTTAATAAATTGGTAATTAAAGATTGGCATAAAAATGTATGAGTTCTTTTCACCATTTTTTTTTCTGAAAACACTGAAAATCCCATTGCTATAAAACAGGAATATGATGTGTGTGGGATTAATACTTTTTACATTAGTAAACTGTGTTGTTAAAATAGTTTTAGTCAATGGTAAAAGGGGTTAAATGGCTTATGCTTCTTTTTGGTATGTTTTATAATCATTTGCATTTAGAGAAAGGCACTTGGCAGAAGGATGTATGCTCAAATAATACCTTTTGCCTATGAAATGCTGTACTTTAACTATCCAAAACAAACATAGAAAATGGTGTATACCATATTTTACATTATGTTTACTGCTGCTCATGAACAGTTATTCCATAAGGCAAAAAGGTGTATGAACTTAATACACCATTTTGCCGCTCATACAAAATGAGATTTTGTTTTGGTGTTAGTTTCAGATTATGTCCAACCTTAGGCTGTATGCTAAGGTAATCTATTCATGCTATTCTATTCTTCTATTCAAGCTAAGGGAAAAAGGGGTAAATGGACTTTACAGCTTTTTGCCAATACAGATTGTGTTTGATGCAATTAATGAAATGGCTGTAAACAGTGAGTACACCTTTCTGCCATAGTTTCACTTATTTTTTTTGATTTCTTCCCATTAAGGCAAAATGGTTTAACTGAGTTTTTAGGGTTTTAACAAGCTTTTTATAAATTTTTGACTATGTAGTCATAAACAAAACATAAAAACTATAACAATACATAAAGTACTCAATTAGAAAGTCATTTACAACAAAAGGGTCACAATTTAAACTTTGAATGCAATTTCTGAAAAGTTGTGTTTTTGGGATACACCTTTTTGGCTTTTTAGGGGAGACCTAGCGGATCAAGAATAGGTGTTACCGCCAGGCTGCCATCTTGCCTAGCGAGTTCTGTTTTGTTAAAATTTTAAGTAATTAAAATGTTAATTAATTTGTAGCTATTGTATAGCCCTCAGAAAGGTATTTTCTTGGTAACCGTGCAGATCATTTATGAATTTTCATCTCGCGATCTTTCATTTAGTATACTGATACAGTATTTTAAATAGGATTTCAGGATATAGTTGAAGCTGTGAATTTAATATCTTTGCCAGTATCGATCTGCCCATAACAGACAGGTGGAGTGTCAAATTATTTACACTCGATCTGTTAGTTGCAGGGCTAAAATAAATAGTTCTGTTTCTTATCACATGGTCAGCCAATTAAATGACTGAATCATTTAAGAACAGAAGAGGTAGAGGTGCAAAAGACAGTAATCAGAGTTATCTCCTCTGAAAGTAATGGATTTCATTATACAGCCAGACCCTGTGGTGAATAAAGTGAAAGTGCCATTTACAGAGTGGAAAATATATGCTTTTCAGAGGGCCTGGCATGCTGATAAGTGTACTTTTCCACTCAGTGAGGAAGGCAATGGTAAACCACCTCACTCCTCTATTTACTTAGTAAAACCTCTACAGGTTCAAACCAGCCTTTTGGCTGATGACCTAAACAACAACACAACGGTATCGATACAAAATAGCTTACACTTTTGGATTTACTTTAAAATTATATGATAAATAATGCATAAATCGTAACAGTGGAAACATTCAATCAAGAATACATTTATCATAACAGACATAAATAAATCTGAATAAAAATTTACAAAACCATTAAATTGTTTACTTTTATGTTATTAGCAATTACAATTCTATGTATCGGTTGGAAATAAAAATAATCTATAAAAAATGTAAGTAACATACAGTCGTAAATAAAGCAAGCAGAGAACACGCCGTACAAGAAATCAGCCCAGCGTGAGAGATACCTCATAAATGCTCAGCATTGAATGTGTTAAAGAAGTTAGAAAGGATATTGAAAAAACTAAATAAATCAAGAAAAATTAATGAATCAAACCAAATTCAGACAACTAATTAAGGCTTTAAGGGTTACCACGAAATTTTAAGTATTGGAGCAAGTGTCTCAATTCACATATCTGGGCTGTGACATAAGTTACAAAGATGAAATGGATGTGGAGAAGAAAATAGGGAAGTTCCAAATGATTTGTGGAAATATCAGTAGGACATTGGGGAAAAAAGCTACCACAAACACAATAATGAAATTTTATAAAACAATGGCAGCTCCAATACTCCTCTATGGTAGTGAATCTTGGGTAACATCAAAACCACTTGAGAGTAAAGTGCAGGCAGCGGAGATGAGATTTCTTCGCAGAACTAAGGGCTGTGACAGGAGAGATCACATCAGGAATGAGGAAATAAGGAAGGAGCTGAACATCATCTGCCTGAATGAGAGAATTGCATCGTATCGCCAACAATGGAAAGAACATGTTGAACGAATGTCAGCCGATAGGCTTCCACTAAAAATGTTCAAGTATCAGCCGGTAGGCAAAAGAGATATAGGCAGACCACGGAAAAGGTGGCAATGATTATTACCATAAGTCCAAAATACATCAGTGAAAAAACATTACAACTTAACATCAAAAAGGTATTGTTGTTTAGGTCAACAGCCGAAAGGCTGGTTTGAACCTCTAGAGGTTTTACTAAGTAAAAAACGAGGAGTAAGGTGGTTTACAATTGCCTTCCTCACTGAGTTGAAAGAGTATGCTTATCAGCATGCCAGGCCCTCCGAAAAGCACTCGCTTTCCACCTGCAAATGACACCTTCACTTCATTCACCACAGGGTCTGGCTGCATAGTGAAATTCATTACTCACAGAGGAGATAACTCTGACTAGTGTCTTTTACACCTCTACCTCTTCTGTTCTTAAATAGTTCAGTCATATCAGTGGCTGACTATGTGATAAGAAACAGAACAATTTTTTTAGCCCTGGACCAAACAGATAGAGTGCATTAAATTAACACTCCACCTGCCCGTTTTGGGCATAGGTTTTGGGCAAAAAGGTATATGAAACAAAAAAAAACTATATACGCGTATATACAGGAAACAGCACTACCACAAAATTGTGCAGAAGATTAAAAAAAACCACATGGAATAGAGATCTTTTGTTAAAATTTTTTAGAAGGGGTTGCCATTGGGCAAATTTCTCACACATTGACAATAAGACAATTTAATAACTCTATTTACATTATACGAGATGTGATCAAAAATTACGGTATATATATTATGGTATTATTATTATTATTATTATTATTATTAATTGATACCATAATTGATAATTGATTTAATACAGCTATGGTCACTGCAAAACAGGCTCTATTTAAACTTAACTAAAACTTTTGTTATAACTTATTCAAGAAAAACGATGAGCCATGCACACAAGTACACCCTTGGCCATGAGGAAATCATAAGAAAGACCAGCACCACGGACCTTGGTGTGTTGTTTGACTCCAAGCTATTATTCCGCGAGCAAGTAGCTTCAATAGCTGCAAAAGCTCGAAGGAATTTAGGACTCATAGCTTGGATCAGTCGTGATTTCAAATTTGAGAAGACAGTACTTTGACTTTATAAGAGCCTTGTGCATCCCGTCCTCGAGTATTGTTCGACGGTGTGGAACTATAGAAGGGACGTCACAGGAAAGGAACTACAGAGGGTGCAGAAAAGACTAATTTATAAGTTGGAATTTAGATCTGGGAGAAAATTTGATGGCTATGCAGATGCCCTCTCATTCTACGGGCTTCAGAGTCTGAGCACGCGACGTAGAGTGATGGAAGTTCTTTACATTTACAACATTCTGCACTCACGAGTTGAAGTTCCAGATATTTCGAAGATTTTCTGAGAGTACCTGGCACAGCTTTAAGAAGTTTTAGGCTGTTTGCTGGAGCTACAAAAAGTAAAATAGCTCCAATCAATAGATGTATAGCTACAGCCAATGAAATATGGAGAGGTAGATCTGTTTCACACAGATAGTAAAATTAAAGAAAAACTGTTCAGGATACTGTGAAGGAAGGCTGTAAATACTGTGTGATCTTTATGTTATTTTATGTATTTTTATGTGTTATTTGTGTCTATGTGGTGTATGTTAAGCTCGGCGGCAGACTGGTTTTTAGTGAAGAAAGAATGACTACATTAAGTTGTAATGGTGCGATATACTAAGGCGATATTATCTTGCTGTTCTACTGTACCACCTCGCATCCTTGCGACCAGCCATAGTAGTGGGTGGAGACGGCGGGGTGTAGGAGAGTTTGAGAGCCCCCCAAAAAAAAATTATTATTATTGTTATTATTATTACGGTATTATATTATGAACAAGAAGCACAATGATTCTATCCGTATGTCAAAGAAACACAATCTTTTCAAATGAGGAACAAAAGTTATACAGCTTTATAATATTGATCATTTGAAACATTTTAAAAAATTAATTCATTCAGAGAACTGCTAAAAGAAATTGAAAGAATACAAGAAGTAAATGATATTTTAATAAAAGTTAAAATATAATATAAAATGACTCACCAGTAGATGAAGTTGTAGACGAAATAATTGTTGATTCTGTTTTAGAACTTCTTCTGACTTCTGTTTGACGAACAGGTGAAGTTTCTTTTTTAGGTGAAATTGTTCCAGATGGTTTTCGAAATTCTGTTGATGGTTTTGTTTCAACAGTTGGTGATTTTGGCTGCGGTTCAACTTTATTTTTGACTGGTGAAGCAGCTCGTTGAGTTGCTGGTTTTTGTTCATATACAGGTTTCTTTGATTCTGGTGTTTTCTCCTGTGGTTTTTCGACGGTTGGTCTACTTTGTTGTTGTGGTTGAATCTAATAAAATAAACAAAACAATATTTTAAAAGTGAAACACACTGTTAATTCATAAGAGTAAATAGGAAATTGTTTACAGACTGATAAGAAATTATTAAAGAATTTTATTATTCAAAAATAGATCTTTATAATGCATCCTGCAGATAAATTATTTATCAACGTTTCAAACTATCTTGATTTCTATTAATTTATAATTTTATTTAACCCTTTCTAACCCAGTGTAACGAAGAAGTCACACTGGAGTGAAATAACAGACATCAAAATTTTAGTTATTAGTGACTACTTTGGATTAGGAACGCTGGGTGTGAAGTGTAATAATTTTCTGTACCCTAGCCAGGAATCGAACTTCAGACTTCTGCTTTGCAGTGAAGCATACTGACCATTGCGCTACGGAGGCGACCATTAATTAGTTTCTTTTAAAAATTAATTTTAGTTTTAAATATTCGTGTTCATTTACTAAAATAAAGTAGCATTTCTTCGAATATGTCGTACGTACGTACAAATATATTTTTTAGACCGTTTGTAAAAAGTGATTTTATCCATTTTATCAATATTTTTAATTGTAAAATATTTTGTCTTAAATGATGACTTTAAAATTAAAATCATATTTAGTTTTTTTGCTACAAATCAAGAAAATATATTTTGTTTAGGAAGCCTGAACATAATTTTACATATTCATATTGTTGTATGAAACAATGAACAGATATTTTTTGTGTATAGTTAAAAAAATTGGGATTGAAAGGGTTAAAAAAATGTTTTTCAATGGATCCACCACTATCAGTTCCTTTTTTGTACATCTTTGAAATGATAATGAACGTAAAGCAAAATACCTTTTTACAGAATTTAAATATTCACAACCGCCACACAAGAAACAGAATTAATTACTACGTTGCTAATCACAACACAAAATTGTTTGAACAAAAACCAACTTTTGCAGGTAGAAAATACATAAATAAATTATCACAAGCTTTAAAAATTTGCGACAATTTAAGTCTGTTTAAAAAAAGCTAAAAAAATACTTGATTGATGAAACATTTTGCAGAGTACGTGAATTCCTTTTTTAAAAGTTTTTGGTTGAAAAATAGATAACTCCTAATTAAACGTTTGAGACAAATATTGTATATTATTTGATATAAAAATATTGATGACATGCTAATTGACGTAAGCAAATTAGTAGTGTTGGTAATAAATTATTGGTCAGAATGAATTTATCATATATGTTAAATTTTTACTTATTAGTTTTACATAGTCTGTCTACGCTAAGAGTACTCCGATGTAGGCAACCAGCAATACAAGTGAGCATCCGTATTAATTAAAAATACGCACAGCCTGATCAAAAACAAAATTCCATACAACGTTAATTATTCTCTCTAAGCTTAATATAATAAAAACATGTTCAATTCATTTGTTAGAAAATGTTTTATAAATCGAACATTAGTTTACCATTAATAACTAAAACTTTTACTATTGTTACTCTTCTTACATTTTGTTATTTTTCGTTACATTATTTACTACTATTACATTATTATTTATGGTTAGTAGGTTTTTATTATAGACCCATTTTTATTTTTGGTCACAAGTAATATAAGAGTAAATTATAACAGGAGAGTAAACAATTCCAGTGATTCGTTGTTTATAATTTCAGATTGTTTATTTCGTATCATTAAAATTCAAGTCTGTGACTAGTTTAATATAACTGTTTGCACTTGCCCGTGTTTAACTCACTTTTAGTGTCATCAGTTATCTTTTGGTATTGTATCGGTTTGTTTCAATTTTCTTTGTAGACTGAAGTTGAAAAGTTTTGTAAGCTGTGTTTTGTTAACATGCGTGATAGTGAAAGTGTGTTGAATTTTTGAAACATAAAACGATAAACATTGAAAAGTAGACAAAAATTGTTTTGTTAAATGTAATGGTTAAAATAATTAATTAAGGAATCTCTTTCTGAAACTACAATAATTACAAGTAATCTGAACGGTATAATTGAAAACGCTTAAAGGATAATGTTAATTTTAGCTGGATGTAGATATTTTAATGATGGAACGTAGTGCAAGATAATTGTCAGGTGGAGAGGTAGATACCAGGGCTGTTGAATTAGAGGCTCTTACTCTTACTCAACGGCCCTGGGTAGATACGCGCTAACTAGTGTAAAACTTTCGTTTACAACATAAAATAGGCGCTTGCCTCGCGCTATCTACTCTTACAGTAGATAGACTGTAGGACATGTCCTATATTCTCTCTTATTAACTCTCAATGATTTAGGAGAAGTCAGCTGGGCTTCTTAGCTACTTGGGTTAACTAGCTGCTACACTAGCAGCTAGTAAACTAGCGTTGTGGGAACAAACAATTAGCAGCTTCTTCTTCTTTGAGTGCCTATCCGCTACGGATGTGGGCAACCATCATGGCTATTTTGACTTTATCCGCTGCCAACCGGAACAATTGCATGGAGCTCCTACCAAACCAGGTTCGCAAGTTCCCAAGCCAGGATATTCTTCTCCTACCGGGCTTCCTCTTTCTATCTATCTTTCCCTGCAGGATACGTTGTAACAGTTCATAACGTTGCGAATTCCTCATGATATGACCCAAATATTGCAGCTTCCTTGCTTTCACAATATTAACAAGTTCTGTGGTTTTCTTCATTCTTTGCAGAACTTCAACGTTGGTCACTTTATGGGTCCATGGTATTTTCAGAATCCTTCTGTAGAGCCAGAGTTCGAAGGCTTCTAGTCGGTTGGTCGTTTCTTTTGTTAGAGTCCAGGACTCCACTCCATACAGCAAGACAGAAAAAACATAGCACCTCAGAAGTCTCAGTTTGGTCCCCAAAGTAAGATCATGACTTTTGAAAGCCGCACCCATAGAGCTAAAGATGTTCCTAGCCCTACCAATGCGACTCTTGATCTCCTGTGAGTTATCCCATGCCTCATTAATGACTGTTCCGAGGTATTCGTACTTAGAGACTCTTACAATTCTTTCTTGATTTATATACAGGTTAGCACCCCTAATTTGTTTTTTGCTAACTACCATGAATTTAGTTTTGGAGGTGTTTATGTCAAGTCCATATATGCTGCTTGTTTCTTGGATTCTGTTCATGAGCGTCTGCAGTCCTTCTATTGAATCCGCAAAAACAATTGTATCATCCGCATACCGCAGGTTGTTAAGCCTGAGTCCATTAACTAAAATGCCCTCCTCTAAGTTTTGTAGAGCCTCTCGAAAGATGTGTTCGGAGTACAGGTTGAATAATATTGGTGATAATATGCACCCCTGTCTAACCCCTCCCAGGATTTCCACTTCATCTGTATGCTCGCCATCAACCCTCAATATGGCCGTTTGATTCCAATACAGATTTGATATTATTTTGAGATCTCTCCCATCGATTCCTGTCTGCTTCAATATTTCAATCATTTTCCCATGTTTGACATGGTCAAAGGCCTTCTGGTAATCAATTAAACATGCAAACACATCACAACTGACATCCCTGCAATTTTGAAACAGGACCTGAACACTAAATAGCGCCTCTCGTGTTCCGACTGCATTGCGAAACCCAAACTGATTCGGGGCTATTTCTCTTTCGCACAAACGGTATATTCTTCTGTGAATAACTTTGAGGAAGAGCTTCAACATGTGACTCATTAAACTTATGGTACGATAATCTCCCCATCCTTTTTCCCCTGGTTTCTTTGGTAAGGCTACGAATTCCGACTTCAATTAGCAGCTAGTTTAGTTAAAAAGGGATAGTATTCACCAGTGCGCTAGTGACTTTGAACATGTTTGATTTTACTAGCGCTAGTAGGGGAGAAAAGGTCACATGATTGACTAGCACTAGTAAACTAGCTTGGTTTGAACGTTTGGAAACGTTGCTAGTTACGAATAAGCTGTTCTTTGTACAGCAATACACAACAAAACTCATGTCTTTAGAGCACTGGTATTAATTAACAAGCTCCGTGGGAACCGTCACCAATGCGCTAGTAGGTCCTGCTAGTACTAGCAGCTAGTAAATTATCGTCGTGGGAACAGGTCTTAATAGTTTCATGTTACTCTATAATGAATTACCTCAAACTAAAATGTCATACTAGTTACGAGATTGAAATTGAAATTTAACTTTATTTTCCCATACAAAGTTGCAATAATTTTATTTTACAAATAATAATACAGTAAATATATATATATATATATATATATATATATATAAAAAGAAAACAAAAGAGAGTGAAAAACAAACAAAAATAATATATAATTATGTGTAATAAAAATCTGATCCCCTCTTCTCCCAATCTTCCTGCTCTTACATTACAAAAATTATCGGAAATCACGCCTGCAAAGGTTAAATCACCTGTGCGCAGGCATGAGTTGCGGAAATAATTAATTTATAGTATAATTCATTTATTAATAAATAAATTATTTTAATAATAAAATTTTTATATGAAGCATTCCTGGATGATATATGAAAAGCAGTTGACAAAAATATAAGGAAAAAATATTACAAAATTACAATGATTATAATATAACATAAAAAGAAACTTGAAGGGTGCAGGGGAAAACCAACTAAGTCACAAAACAGGAATTTTGCAGGAGGGCAAAAACAAAGTTTAAAACGATCTGAGAGAAAGAAAAATTTAGAAATTAGAAAGCCAGCGCCTATGTCGCTGGTATTGGACTCAGTTGGTTGTTCCCCTGATCCGAATGTACTGAGTTGGTTTTTACCCTGTGCTGCAATATTTCAAATGGCTATATCTTGTGATTAAATTAGTTTTTCCCCTGTAGCTTTCAGCACGTGAAAATATTTACCAAAGAGTATCTTTTTTTTTTTGTTTTTTTTTTAACGTCCGACTGTTCTGCAATTACTGCTAATGCAGACGGTGAAGGATGAAATGATTTTTGTAACATATGAAAATATGCCGTGCCTGAATGGGATTCGAACCCAAGACCGCATGACCAAAGAGTATCAAATGGCATAATAATCTAAGTTTTAAATTTTTTGGACCAAGTTGCTTTTTCCCGTGTACCCTTCACTTGATATAATTAAACCATGGTAAGCTACTGTTAGCAATTTTTTATCATTTAATCTGGCAATTTGTTTTAATGCAAATACCCCAGATGATGTTCCATAGATTTGATCAATACAAAAATCCCACAATAGAGCTATTTAGCGACACTCCTATAGTTGATTTCACATTCAGAATGCAGTATGGGAATTCCATAAGCAATGTATTTCATATGGGAGTTTGAGCGCTACTACACTAAGTAAAAATATCGACTCCTCACCACAACACGTTCTCATTTACAAACTCCTATTGTACAGGGTGATTTTTTAGTCCTGTTACCCAATTGTTAATGTCTGGTAATTTTTTTCTAAGAAAGGGATAATTTGTTTTGTGACACAAAGTTGGTAGCCCTACTCAACCGGTATAGATACGACAGTTTGAGTTGATTCTCCTTGAGTTGCGTAAAATTTTGTGTTGTTTCCAGTTGTGTTACGAACAGAATGTCTTTTACCCTACGGGTTTTCATTCTTGAACAATATTTTGCTACAAAATCGTATGCGAGTGTAAAAGAATCATTTCAAATTAAATTTTTTGGTGTTCCTCCACTCTATTCTAGTCAATTTCTAGGCTAACTAACTGATTTTTAGAGGCAGGTATTGTTTGCAGCAGAAAACGTAGTGGTCGACCAACTCTCTTGACAGATGACGTTAAGAGAATGTGAAAACAAGATTGCTCAATTCTCCATGGAAAAGTTTACAAAAACTTTCCTCGCATGTTGATTTGTCATGTTCGAGTGTTCAGAAAGCTGCTAAAAAATTGAAATTGTATCCGTATCACATACGATTAGTTCTAGAGCTTCAGCCTCCAGATTTAAACAAGAGATTGTTTTAGGATAAAAGACATTCTGTTCGTAGCACGACCGGAAATGGCACAAAATTTTACACAGCTCAAGGAGAATCAACTCACACTGCCATATCCATACTGGTTGAGTAGGGCTACCAACTTAGTGTCACAAAACAAAATTTATTTTTTTTTAAAAAAGTATTACCAAACATTAACAATTGGGTAACAGGACTAAAAAATCACTCTGTATAACGTAATATGAAAACATACTTAATATTTGTATCGTTTTAAAGATAAGGTACCGAAAAATTATTATAGTACTGGAATTGTTTTTTAAAATAATTAAAAAAGACTATAAAATTGATAAAGTAAAGAATAGTTATTGTTTAACCCTTTCAATCCCGAATTTTTTAACTAAACACAAAAAAATATGTGTAAATTGTTTCATACACTTTACTGACATTTAAGTGAAATAAAATCACTTTTAGACCTTCAGCCTTTTTGATGGCGTGACAAGAAAGTGTGTCACATACATCACATTGGGCTTGATGGTATCAAAGTTCCCAACAATATAAATAAGTGAAATCATGTGCAGGCTTTGCTTGCTAAAAGTGGAGATCCTATAGTTGCTTCAAACAAACTTCAGGAATGTTTAGACCAACTCCAACCATGGCTTCAAAAATGGAGAGTAAAGATCAATACTGCAAAATCGCAGCATGTTACATTTACAATGCGGAGGAATACTTGTCCACCAGTAAAACTTGGAGGTGTTGATTTACCACAAAGTGAAGTTGTAAAGTACCTGGGTATGCATCTTGACAGGCGGTTAACTTGGAAAACCCATGTGAGAATGAAGAGGAACGAATTAAATCTAAAATACAAAAGGATGTACTGGCTGATTGGTGGGAACTCTTCACTCTCTCTTGAGAATAAGTTGCTGCTTTACAAAATGTTACTAAAACCAGTTTGGTTGTACGGCGTTCAACTTTGGGGAACTACCAGCAGAAGTAACATACAGATAATTCAAAGGTTCCAAAATAAGGTTCTTCGGGCTGTAACAAGGGCACCATGGTTTGCAAGGAATGCAAAAATACAAGATTATTGCAACCTTCCTGATGTAATGGATGAGGTCAGGCGTTTTAATAGAAAATATCAGGCAAGACTTGAAAGCCACGAAAACGAATTAGCCATAAATCTTCTAGATAATGCAGAAGAAGTTAGGCGCCTGAAACGTTACCATGTTTTGGACTTGTCTGAAAGAGTTTAAACGTACAAAAATTATATTGAAAAGTATTCCATATTGTAAAATGTAAACATCTTTGTACATAGTCATTTTCTCTTTTAACATTATGAATAATTGATATAATAAGAGGTACTCAGGGTAATGAGGCCTCAACTTGTGATTTGTAAAATCAAAAGATTTGTTTATAGTTTATTTTTTAAAAAACTGATTGCAAATAATGTAATTTAATAAAAAAAAAAAAATGTGCAGGCTTCCTAAACAATATTCTCTTGCTTAGATTTACAGCAAAAAAACTAAATATGATTTTAATATCAAAGCATTATTTAAGACTTAAGAAATGTTACAATTCAGAAATATTGGTAAAATGAACAAAGTCACTATTTACAGCCTGAAAAATATACTTGTATGTCGATTCAACATACTTGAAGAAATGCTACTTTATTTTAGTAAATGAGCAAGAATATTTAAAACTAAAATTAACTTTAAAAAGAAACTAATGGTCGCGTCCGTGGCGTAGTGGTCAGCATCTTACACTGCAAAGTGGAGGTCTCAGGTTCGATTCCTGGCTAGGGCACAGAAAATTATTACGATTCACATCCAGCGCTCTTTAATCAAAAGTAGTCTCTAACAATTAAAGTTTTTATGTCTGTTATTTTACTCCAATGTGACTTCTATGCCACACTGGGTAAGAAAGGGTTAAAAATCTCGGTAAATCTTAAAATCTTGTTTGAATAACAGTCGTTAAGAACTTGGAAAGATCTAAAAATGGTAACACAACTCCCCTGGCTCGTCAGTAAGGGTGATGAAGAGAGAGATGTCATGCCCCTTTCTCTTGTATGTACCTACGGTCTCTTATCTAAATATCAGAGTAGAATAACATTTACAACGTAATAAAATACAATTCATTAGGAAGCGAAAGTATTTTTTTCAGAATTTTCTGATCAAAACTGACTTTGTAAGAGTGTGGTAAGCGAAACACCAAATATTTTTACCCGAGACCTTCGAATGGTGTTGGCGGAGGACGGTTATTGCATTGGCTGTGCCTGATGTTTTTCGAACGCCTGATAACACAACGGGTTCTCATAAGAGTTGTACTGCATTCTGAACATGAAATAGAGTATAGATATTTCACTATTCGTATATATTGTACGGCATTATTTTGTATAAAACCATCCACTTCTCTATTTTCCGTTATATTACATTTGTTTTTGAACTGTAAATTATAACGCTTCTTCCCATTAACTATTTGTTTTATCTCTAATGAGTGTACGTTGCAATCTGTTCAATTCAGAACAATTAACACCTTGACCCAATCAGATGTGTATGATGTGTAAATGAGATATAGTCTTGTACAGACTCAGCTCGACTATTCCTGAGAGAGTAAGGTTAATTGAATCCGAACCATCAAAGTCCCCTGGTAACCATTGTCTAGTATTCAAATCTGAATAAAAGTAACTATCTTTAGTAGGATTTGAATCAGAAACTTTCACCTCCAAAAATCAGCTGTTAAACACTGAGTTGCAGCAACAACTTTACTTCTAGACCAACCCAGTAGGTCTGCAGTCTCATGTAGGTCTTCCCAATGACTATTAACAATAATTCATTTAGGAATTGCATTACAGATTCTTTGATAATAAACGAGGTGTGGCTATTAAATAACGAGACTGACGTAAAAAATTTAATTTTAATTTTATACATAATCACTTATTGTCACTCAATATACACTGCTTCTCTATCCCTACAATGCTCTATGCTAACTTTCCATTGTTGGAAACAGTGCTGGAAGTCATTTTCTATCAGCTCCTTCAGGACATGTGCCGCTTTCTCTTTTACAGCTTCCACAGACTCAAATCTTGTCTCTTTTAATGCAGATTTCATCTTAGGGAACAGGTAGAAGTCACATGGTGCAAGATCTGGTGAATAAGGTGAATGTTCTAACACTGAGATGCTGTACTTGGCTAGGAACCTCTTAACAGATAACGTGGAATGAGCTGGCGCATTGTCTTGGTGGAGAACCCATGATTTGTCCTTCCACATTTCGGGGTGTTTTTTCCTTACTCTTTGACGTAGTTTAGAAAGTACCTTAAGGTAGTAATATTTATTAATTGTTTGGCCTTCAGGAACCCAGTGAAAGTACACAATCCCATGGATTTAAAAAAAACAATCATCATTGCTTTAAATTTTGACTTGCTCATTCAAGCTTTTTTGGCTCTCGGTAAAGTTCAGCTCTTCCAGTGTATGGAATGGTGTATCGTTTCCGGATCACAAGTAAAAAACCACATTTCATCACATGTTATTATTTTCTACCTGTTCCCTAAGGTGAAATCTGCATTAAAAGGGACAAGATTTGACTCTGTGGGGGCTGTAAAAAAGAAAGTGGCACGTGTCCTGAAGGAGCTGACAGAAGACGACTTCCAGCACTGTTTCTAACAATGGAAAATTCGCATGGAGCGTTGTAGGGATAGAGAAGGAGTGTATATTGAAGGTGACAATAAGTGATTACGTATAAAATTAAAATTAAATTTTTTTCAACATCAGTCTCGTTATTTAATAGCCAAACCTCGTATAGTATATTTACTTTGAGAGTATCTACCAGTAAATTTTTGTATTTATTGAAGTATCATCAGGAAACAAATGTAATTAACTATAATTATTTAAGTTACTAGTTAGCATCACAGCAGCAGAATTAAATTATTATTAAATAATGTAATTAACAAATCTAAATGTAATATCCATAATCAGAAAGAATTACAACAATGAAATAGAGCGGTTTGCATTTTTTGTGTATTACAGCACTGTATATAAAAAGTTAACTCTGTCATATACAGCTGCTATGATTTTAAAAAACATATTTTATTATTGTCAATTATAAGCACGGAGATTGTTCAATTAATAATTCTTGACCTTTCAATTCTATGGTTAGGATAACTATTATTTTTTAGTCTAGAGGTAAAGTCGTTGCCAAAATCAGCTGTTTAACAGCTGATTTTCGGAGACGAAGGTTCCTGGTTCAAATCCTAGTAAAGGTAGTTACTTTTATACGGATTTGAATGCTAGACAGTGGCTACCGGTGTACTTTGATGGTTGGGGTTCAATTAACCATACTCTCTCAGAAATGGTTGACCTGAGTCTGTACAAGACTACACCTCATTACACATCATACACATCATCCTCATCTCATTGGGTCATGGGGTTGCTTATTGTTCTGAATTGAACAGATTGCAACGTACACAAATTAGGGATTACAAAAAAAAACTATTATTTTTTATTGTGTGATATAAATACCTGAGATATTAAAGAACAGAAGAAGTAAGGGCGCAAATGATTTTAACCACAACTCTTGCCCTTTATTACCACCATTTAAATATATTCCCCTATCTGTAAACAGTGTTTAAATTATCTGTAATATAATAAATAATATTATTAAACATACCTCCTTAACTGGTGATCTTGAAGATTTACGTGCTGATCGCGCATCATCTTGTATTTTTTTCACCACTCGCATTTGTGAGCGTATGCGACGACGTTGTTCGTAACCGACTGCTTTCTCTAGCTGTAATTAAAAATTAAAGAAAAATATAAAATTTATTCATAAATTATTACAATAATAATAAAAATAATTATTATAATAAAACCTGCTTTGTAAATGAAATCGTTTATGAATGGTAAATGGTTTCATTTACAGGGTGGAAAGTAGATGCCTTTCAGAGAGCCTGGCATGCTGATAAGCTTACTTTTCCTCTCAGTGAGGAAGGCAATGGTAAACTACTTTACTGGTGTTTTTACTCAGTAAAGCCTCTAGAGCAGTGATTCTCAACCGTTTTTGCTCCGCGACCCCCAAATATTAAAAATAAATAAAATTAATATTTTGCAACCCCCCTCAATAATAATAGTAAGCCTTACTATTAATAATTGAATTTTGACTGTAATTATAAATGTAAAAGGTTTTTTTAATACTATATAATCAAACTGCACTAATTGGCTTTGAAGAAAATACAAACAGTAAAAAAAATGGAATACAACTATTGGTATTATTTTATACCTGGTGATTTTTTAGTCCTGTTACCCAATTGTTAATGTCTGGTAATATTTTTCTAAAAAAAATAAATTTTGTTCTGTGACACTAAGTTGGTAGCCCTACTCAACCAGTATGGATATGGCAGTGTGAGTTGATTCTCCTTGAGCTGTGTAAAATTTTGTGCCATTTCCGGTCGTGCTACGAACAGAATGTCTTTTATCCTAAAACAATCTCTTGTTTAAATCTGGAGGCTGAAGCTCTAGAACTAATCGTATGTGATACGGATACAATTTCAATTTTTTAGCAGCTTTCTGAGCACTCGAACATGACAAATCAACATGCGAGGAAAGTTTTTGTAAACTTTTCCATGGAGAATTGAGCAATCTTGTTTTCACATTCTCTTAACGTCATCTGTCAAGAGAGTTGGTCGACCACTACGTTTTCTGCTGTAAACAATACCTGCCTCTAAAAATCAGTTAGTTAGCCTAGAAATTGACTAGAATAGAGTGGAGGAACACCAAAAAATTTAATTTGAAATGATTCTTTTACACTCGCATACGATTTTGTAGCAAAATATTGTTCAAGAATGAAAACCCGTAGGGTAAAAGACATTCTGTTCGTAACACAACTGGAAACAACACAAAATTTTACGCAACTCAAGGAGAATCAACTCAAACTGTCGTATCTATACCGGTTGAGTAGGGCTACCAACTTTGTGTCACAAAACAAAATATCCCGTTCTTAGAAAAAAATTACCAGACATTAACAATTGGGTACAAGACTAAAAAATCACCCTGTATTACTGCATTTATGAATATGGAAATTTAGTCACAGAAGCATTGAAAATATTAATACCTTTTTCCACGTCTTATCTATGTGAAAAGGGGTTTTTTTCTATGGTTGCTTTAAAACTAAATATAGGAATCGTATGTTATCACTTGAGAACAATTTACTTTTATATGTTTCTAACGAAGATCCATGTATGAAGAAAATTTTAAATGAAAAACAAATTCAACCATCACATTAATAATTAAAATTAATGATTAGTCTCTTTTCTTTACAAGTAAGTATACTTATTTGCTTGTAAAATTTTTATAAGTAAGTTTATAATAAATGATTTTTTCTCATAAAATGATTAACGAGGGGGGTCGTGAAACAATAATGAAATCATTTGATTTCATTATTGTTTCACGACCCCCCTTCAATATCACCTTGACCCCCAGGTTGAGAATCACTGCTCTAGATTTTCAAACCAGCCTTTTGGCTGATGATCTAAACTATAACAACAACAGTAAAAAACGTCAACTGTGAAACCAGTTTAGTTTTTTTTTTAATAAAAATTTTATTATTTCTAAAAATTAATGACACTTTCTCTGCTGAACAGATGAAACAAATTATAACCCCTTTAATAAATTTTTCTTCGGCAAAAGTAGAGACCTTCCATCACACACCAGGTGCAAGATCAGAACAGTACAATGAACAGCCAGCACATCTCCTGTGCACCATGCACATCGCTGACCGCCAGCAGAGAAAGTGTTGATTTGGATAAAAATTTAAAATAATTAAATAAATGATGGGTACTGACCATTTGCTCTAGCAGTTCCAGCTTGAATATATCTTCGATTTCGTCGCCACCAGGTGTACTTGTTCTTCGTGGTGTTCCAGCTGAACCAGTTGAAGAAGTTCGTCTCAAAGTAACTCCGAAACGACCAGCACGATTTAATTCAACGACGTCTCCATGTTTCTGAACAATGATTGTTCTGTCTGAAGAATCTTGTCTTGTATATTCTCGCCGTTCACTTGTTTCAACAGAAATTTTACGTTCTGGTGAAGATCGTTTGAGTGAACTCTTTCTTTCAGTTATATTTCTCTCTGGTGATTTCACTTCTCGAACAGGGGTTTTCGATTTCTCTGGAGATTTTTCTCTTGGTGATTCATTTTTAAATTGCCTTTCTGGTGATTTCTGTTTTGTTAATGACTCTTTTCTAGTTGGTAATTGTTTTTCTGGTGAAGATCTTACACGTTCCTTCTGATCTTTTGTTGGACTGATTGATCGCACCGGTTCCTTTTTATCCTTCAGTGGACTACTAGGACGTTTACGTTCTGGTGATTCACCAGATACCTTTCTAGTGGTTGTAGATCGAGTAGATGTACTATCAGTTTCCTTGGTTGTTGTTTTTGATGGTTTTGGACCTTCTGGTGTCTTTGAAGGTACTTTACGTTCAGGAGATGCTCTGGGTGAACTGATTCTTTCATTTTGGATGAAGTTTGTTGTTTCAGTATGTGATTCCGAAACAACTTTCTTCGTTTGTGTGGTAGGTTTAATTTTAACTGGGGTTGTTGGTTTCGTTTTCGAAACGGTTTGATCTGTTTTTGCTTTGTTTTCAAAGAAATCTCTCTTTGTTGATATTTGATTTGCTCTTGATTTTTTAGTTTCAGTTATTTCAGATTGTATAAATTTAGTTGAATCTGAAACTGGTGTTTTCACTGAATCTTTAGTTATTGGTTTTTTAGTTTGAACGTCCTTTACAGGGCTTGGAGATTTCTTCCTGGTTGGTTCTTTTGCAGGGCTTGGTGATCTTTCTTTCACTTTTGTTTCTCTCACTGGGCTTGGAGACTTTTGTTTCTGTGGTACTTTAATACTTAGATCAGTCTCATCAGTTACTTCTTCTTGACGATTTAATGTTTTACTTTTAATTACTGTCGTTGAAGTTACTTCAGTTCTGTCAGCATAATTATCTTCAATGAGTTCTTGAATGGAACTACTTCTGTTTATTGGTTCTGGTGATTCAGATGATTTCCTTCTTGGGAATGTGTCAAATTTCTCTTTTGGTGCAGTGAATCCCCTTCTTGCTTCAAATACAGAAGGCCTACTTAAAATATCAACAGGTTTATTATTCGGCGCAGGTGGAGCCGTTTGATTCTTTGCAATGGTCTCAAACATTTGTTTTGCTTTCAAAACCGCTTTAGGACTATCTTTTGGCGGTTGTGTTGTTGTATCATTAAATGGTGCTGCAACTTTAGTAGTTTTAGCAGCTTCTGTTGACTCTAAGAACTGTGAAACCCTATCAGCAACACTGACATTAAGTTTCTCTTCGATATCTGATTCATCTAAATCAGTGACTTGTTCGAATTGTTTTGGTTGCGTTGGATATGTTTCATAAGGTTCTTGTATGTTTGGTGTCCTTTTATGAGGAATATTAAATGTCTCAACCTCTTCTGGTTCAATAATTAAGTCAGCGTATCTAGGATGTGCTCCTCCATCATCACTGACAGTACAGTAAGGCTGATCTTGAGGATATCCTGGAGATGATTCTCGTGAAGATTTAGGATGCTGTATAATGACATTCAACAAGGAATCTTCTTGTGCTGTAGTTGCTGTTAATTTAGAAGCATATTCTTGTTCTTCTCTTCGTCTAATATCTTCAAGTTCATCGATGGTAACTTGTTCATCTTGCGATATTATATGGACATTAGTTGGAATATCAAGATCAGTTTCATCATCTGTTGATGAAGATGAAGAACTATCACGTCTTTGTTGTACAGGTCTCTTTTTTGGTGCAGTTTTAGGTGGCACTGGTTTCTGGGTGGTTGGTTGTTTATTTGTGATTCCAGATGCAGGTGTTAGTTTCTTTGCTGATGAAACTCTAGTGACTTGAGTTTTAGTTTTGATTTCTTGTTTAGTCACTACATCTTTCTTAATACTTTTATCACTCAGTGTACGAACTAAATTATCATTACTTGCTTTTTTAAGTGTAATACTTGTGGTTGTTTTCTTTACTGGAGCAGTTTTTGAGGGAGTAGTTGGTGATGATTTAACCGGTGTTTTAGTCTGAGGTGCAGATTTAAGAGAACCAGATGATTGTCGAGTAGTGATTGGTTTTTTGGGTGTTGGTGGTCCTTGTTTAGTTACTGCTGGTTTCTCAGTAGTTTTAGGCAGACTTTGTGAGGTAGGTCTAACTGGTGAACTGTTTCGAGATTCATCATCATCGTAGTCATCCACAAGAAATTCAGCTGGTGGTAGTTCATTTTCAAGATCAACAATACTCTCATCAATTTTAAAATCTTCTTGATGATACTGGTTTGATATGACGTTACTGCCACAGATCAATGATATTGCTACATTAGATGTAACATTCTTAGCATTTTCAGCTGGTCTAACTGTTTCAGGGCTTGAAACTGAACTTGATCTGTCACTCGATCCATCGTAGTCATCTTTATGGGTTACATGCGTTTTTGAGACCTTTTGTTCTTTTGCAGTTTCTTTTCTGATTATATTTCTATCCTTAAGGACATTTGATTTAATCATAGTAGTTTTATTTGTAGGTGCCCTAGCAATTTTTGTGGTAGTAGTAGTGGTAGTTGTTTTTTGTGTTTTTGGAGCTATTGTTATATTAATTACGGTGTTTGAACCTACTTTTGATGTCCTGGAGTTAACTGGTGTCTTGTTGTCTGGTTTATTAACATTTATTACAGCAGTAGTTTTAATTCTTGTTGCAGATGGAATTTTATTCACTTGTGGTTTATTTGTGACTTCACGAACTGTGGTTGATTTAAATGTTTTTGTTACTGACTGTCTTGTTAAACTGCCTTGGGAACTTGTTCGTGGTGTTAAATTCTTCTGAATAACTTTTTTATGTTCAAATGAATTTACTCTATTTGTTGTAGGTTTTACTTTTATTTCTATTTTCTTTTCACTTAATTTCTTTGTCATATCTGTTTGTCTTACTTCTGCTCGAGGAATACTTGATCTCCTTGTGGTTCTGAATTTATCAGGTTTATTTTTGTCAGGTGATGGTTCTGTTGTTTTCTGAGGACCTGGCTTAGTTTCAGGAGCTTTTTTACTAGTTTTTCTTTCGGGTGATGGAGTTGGACTTTTAGTAACTTTATTAGTTTTTCTTTCTGGTGAGACAGATGGACTTTTTGATGATTTTCCTGTTGTTCTTTCTGGGCTTGTACATGGTGAAATACTTGATGATTTTGTTTCTCGAACTGGACTTCTCTTTGATGGAGATTCCTTAGTTGAAGGAGCTGATCTGGTTGGAGATGGTGATTTTGCAGGTGATGTTTCCCTAGATTTCGGTGTTGTTTTTTGTTTTGGGGAAACAGGAGATGGAGCACCAGCTGGATGTTTATGTTCCTGAATTTGAACATCTATTGTTTTCAATTCAGGGTTGGTTCGGAAATTCTTAATTGGTTTAAATGCACTTCTTTCTGGACTGGAATCTGGTGATTTACTCTTAGTTGTTTCCTTAACCGATTTTGACAATTTAATTTCCCTACTTACAGAACCTTCAGAACTATATTCTGGTGATTTATCACGCTGATCAGGAACAACTGGACTTGTAACCGGTGATTTATCTTGTCTTTCTTGAGCTGAGTCCAGAGTTTCATCGCTCACTTTATGCGTTGTAATGGTTATGTTAATATTATCATTAGTTAAAACGACTCGAGAGTTTTCATTTATTTCATCCAAAGTAGTCTTTTCATTAAGAATATCATCAGAAGAAGATCTGATGGAAATTTGTTCAGGTATTTTTTCAACAGATTGAGTGTTTATAACAACTTCACTTTGAACTGTTGATCTAGATAATTGATCATCATCTGGTAATTGTGGTTGTTTAGGACCGCTTTGAAATTCTGTTGATTTTTGAGATGTTTCTTGAAATTCTTGTTTTGTTTCTGCTCGGCGTGTGTTTATTTCATGTTTAATGAAATCATCACTACTTGTTTTTTCAGAATTAACAGTAATTTTACGAGTTGGTGAATCTCGTGGACTTTTAGGTGCACGTTCAGGACTTACAGAAGGAGATTTACCAACGTGCTTAACTGGAGATTCAGATCTTGTGATAGTTGACGAAGAAGCAGTCTTTGAATCTTTACGGAGAATTCCTGTAGTTTGTTTAGTTGGTGAAGGTGATTTTCTTGGTGGAGAACGTTCAGGACTTGAACGAACAGGAGAAGTACGATCAGTTTTAGTAATTGTGTCACTAGATTTAATAGTATCTTTTCTTTTTAATGTACTACTGGAAGTAGATTTATTGTATGTTAATTGTGAACTATCTGATTCAGAATCAGATGATGATGTCTGACTACGATCCAATCTTGTCGGGCTAGTCGATGGTGATGTACCTGGAGTAGAAGCACGAACTTTAGTAGTTGCTTTTGTCTGTGTGGTTGAAAATTTTCTTTTAGATTTAATGTTAGTGTCTTTAGTTCCTCGAACCGTTTCAGAAACCTTACGTTTGACTTCTTTAGGTTTCTCTACAGTGTAACTACTGGCTACGCTGACTCTACGTTCTTTCTCTGGACTTGCTCGTGTCGGTGATCCAGGGGATTTAAATTTTCTTTCAGGACTGGATCTGTCCAATGAACCCTTTGATGAAGATCGAGTGGTAGATGGAGGTGGGCTGGCTCTAAGTGAACGAGCAAATGCATCATGAGTCGGACTATGTTCAACTGATATCTTTTTCGGTTGATATGATTGTTGATATGTCGTAACATACTGACCTTCTGTCGGTTCTTTCGGTAAATCAAGAGATGAAGGATGTTTAATAAGACCTGGTCTTTCATTTGGTGTATAAGATCTTTCACTTTCATTTTTAAATACAAATTCTCCATCAGTGCTTGATACAACTGTCCAGTTCGCTGCATCACCGGTGACACTGTGTGGACTTACAGGAGTAGTTGTTCCTGTCGTATTTTGTGTCGATAGATAAGAATCAAGTTTCTGTAATTCTGTCATTATTTTTTGATCAACAAAATTACTATTTTCCACTTCAACACGACTCGATTCCTGATTTCTGACTTGTCGTCTTGATGATATTTCATTTTCATCCTTTGAAAACGTGTGATCCCGTGAAACTACGTTGTTATCTTGAGAATCTACATCAATTTTTTCATTTATAATGAATTGTCTACTATCATTAACATTTGTTTTAGAACTGATATTTTCGTAGTTTTCACGATTATAATCAGAAACTGATGTATTTTTATTTCTTGAACTGATTTGTTCTGTTGATATATGATCTGTCACATCATTACCTGTAGAATGTGTTGTATAATTGTCATCATCTCCTCCAGTTAATGCTTTTGTTCCTGAACCTGAAGTGGTGCTTACAAGAACTCTTTCACCAGATGGTAATATTTTATATGTACTACTTGAACTGGAAGTAACGACTTGTCTTGACAAAGTTGATGAACTCGATGATTCTTGTTTTGAAGAAGAATAACTCGTAGTATTTCCACTTTTTGAAGTCGTGTAAGATGATGATTTTTGTCTGTCTTCTTGTTTTGAAGCGGAAATAGATATTTCTCCATCATCTGTTTTTGTTCGTGAATTGATAGATGCTTGTGCGCTTTTTTTTAATTGTTCTTCTTGTCGTGTGGAATCATCTTTTTCTTCAAGAAATGATGATTGTTGATGTTTTTCGGCCGCAGATGATTTTGTCTGAGTTCTTCCATCTGGTGATACATCATCCCCTGCTAATGTTCGTTCATAACTATCAACTAATCTACCGCCATGATCAGAAGTTGAATATGATTCTTGGACTGTATTCCAGTAATTATTATCTGTCTGGAGACGTCGATGAATATCTCTTGTCGGAGATTCAGAGTCCCTAATCTCTTTGGATTTCATTGATAAGAAACCTTGATCTGCAATTGAATCTGCATGTTTCGTTGCAGTGTGTTTTAGAGTAGTCAAATGTGCATCAGTTACAACTTCACCTGTTGTGTAGAAGTCTTTTAATCGCTGTTCACGAATTTTGTACATTCGTGCACGGATCTCTTTTTTACGTCCGAAATCCTCTGTTTGCTGCCACTGTGAACAAACAAACAAAAATTTTTATTAACTTATAATATAAATTTAAAAAAAATATTTTTAATCTGTAATATAAAAGGGAAAGTGATCGCTGACTCACTCATTGCTAATTCTCTTACATGCACAATAGCTAGAAAGCTGAAATTTGGAGGAAACATTTCCTTTAAGATAAAAATAAAAGTTGAACGATATTTAAATTCCACCATTAAGGGTTTGGAAAGGGTATTCAACCCTTAAACCGATATTTTCTTTTTATTAAGTTCTGGAAAAGCCAGATGGCTGAAACTCAATGGAGATGTTACTTAGAGTTAAACTATAAAATTCACACCTAAACCATTACTAAAATGAACCCTTTAAAGGTTGATAGGATATCCAACCCTTAAACCAATATTTTTTATTAACTAAATTCTGGACAAGTTAAATGGCTAAGACTCGATGGAGGTGTTACTGATAGTGCTCCTAAAAAAATTATTCCTTATAAATTTCCGAAATATATCCCTAAGAGATTGGAAAGGGTAATTATAAATTACAATTATAAAAGGGTAAAAAATAAAAATTTTTTAAACTAATAATTTTTTAAACCATTATTAAAGTAGTTGTCTGAATTTGGTTTCAGTTCATGAAGTTTTCTCAATATCTTCTTTGATATCTTTGAACCATGTATCTGACATTTTAGGTCTATTGTTAAGTACATCTTAAAAATTTGTTTTGTCATCTGTAAGTCACCCATTCAGTACAAACAACTAAAACATTTTAGTCTTCTTTTTCTAATCGTTTTCAATAATGCTTATTTTCCTTATTTTCCTTTTACAGTTCTTCTCGACCTCATAACCTAAATTGTCTGTCTACTATCGTTGAACCCATTATCTTACAGAGGATCTTTCTCTCAAATTTCTCTCCTTCTCTTAAACCAGCCTTCTTGGTCATTTTAAGGTACTCACTTGAGTACAGACACTGGTTTTCTCACAGTATTATATAATGTCTTTGCCCATAACAGGCAGTTGGATTGCTAAATTTTTTGCACTTGATCTGCTAGTTCCAGGGCTGCGAAAAATAGTTCTGTTTTTTATCACATGGTCACCAAATTATACGATTGAAGCATATAAGAACAGAGGAGATAGAGAAAAGACACTAGTCAGAGGTATCTCCTCTGAGAGTAATGAATTTTATTACAGTCAATCACACCCTGTGGTGAATGAAGTGAAGTTGTCATTTACAGGATGGAAAGTAGATGCTTTCAGAGGACCAACAAGCTGATAAGAATACTTTTCCACTCAGTGAGAAAGTCAATGGTAAACCACTCCACTCCTTGTTTTACTTAGTAAAGCCTTTACAGGTTCAAACCAGCCTGTCGGCTAATGACTAAAGCAAAATTATAATGATTTATAAATAAATTTTTGAAATGCATTCTGCCAACCATTTATATAAATTCAAGTATAAATGAAATTTATCTCTTTACCTTTGGTTGCTTTTTAAGTTTAACACGTTGACTGCTATGTGACCCAAATATGTGTCACAGTTGTCTGAAAAAATGGGCCACGTGCATCAAAAATGAGTTACAGTACATGAATTACTTTTGAGCCATGTAATGTGGTTTGAAAAGCTACGGCTTCAGAGTGACATTCTACACTAATTAAACTTTTCAAATAGTTGGCCCTTTTCAAATAATAGGATATTGCGTATGAGGGTAGTTTTCCTTGTTGTCCTGTACTAGAATGCTGCTATTATTTGCAATTTTAGTTTTTGTTTTGCTTATTTTGGTTGATTGAAATAGTCTAAAACTTTGTAACTTAACCCAGTTGTTTATTACATTTTTTATTGTGACACAAAAAGGGATCACATGGCTCTGAAATGTAGAATCATTCCAGCAGGCCATATTACCCAAAAGTTTTTCACAACTTTATTTTACCAAAAAAATAGTTGTTATTAAATAAATTAAGTAAAGTAAGAAGAAAAATTAATAAAATGTGAAAAAAAGTACGATGGCCCAGCTGTAAGTGTCACAAAATTTAGTGTGGCAGTCAACACGTTAAAAAACTTACGCGCATTTCGGTGGTACCACCTTCTTCAGAGCATATTATTATTGAATGTGCTCAATTTCTTCAATATAATATTATGTTCTTTTTTATAATGTTCATTGTATATCACTAATATATCGTCGACCTTTTAAAGAACATGAGAACAACATTTTTTATACCAGATTTAAAGAACTTGAGAGAGCATACAAAACAATAAAATAGAATCTAATTATGCAAAACATATGAAAGACTAAGGACATAAATTTGGAAAAATAGAAGAGGATTTGTATATATTGGATAAATGTAAATATGATTATAAATATAAACTGCAAAAAAATGAAATATTTCAAATATACATCCTCAAAAATTTAAATAAAGATCAAATAATTTTGATGAACAGGAATGAAATTTAAACCAATTTTAATATACATTACTGAATAGAAACACCATTGTTCATTTTAATAATATGCTCTGAAGAAGGTGGTACCACCGAAATGCGCGTAAGTTTTTTAAACTTAAAAAGCAACCAAAAATAAGGTGATCAAATTCATTTATACTGTAAAATTATAATGCTTTATCTTGGCTTGTCTTGAGAGGGCTTTCTTCTTATACCAGTGGTGAGTTCTTTGGAGTGCACCAGCCATATTTCCATGTCTGATGTTCACTTTCTTTTCACTGGTCTTTGATTGTATTATCTCTGAGGTACTTGAAGCTACCAATTTGACTGTATTGCATTTTTAACTGACACGAGGTTTCTTTCGTCTTTATTATTTATTAAGTTTTCTCAAATGAAATCTGTAGTTGTTATTATTATACATTCTACATAAAACTCTTTACTTTAGATATACAAGGTGTAACTATTAAATAACGAAACTGATGTTGTAAAAAATTTTATTTCTATTTTATACATAATCACTTATTGTCACATTCAATATACACTCCTTCTCTATCCCTACAATGCTCCATGTGAATTTTCCATTGTTGGAAACAGTGCTGGAAGTCATCTTCTGTCAGCTCCTTCAGGACACGTGCCGCTCAAAAATGTTTGAAACGAAGCTCGCAAAAATATTTGTCCTGATACTTTGAACGCGAATGAAAATGACCCAGATTTTTTGGAAACGATAATAACATGTGATGAAACGTGATTTTTTACTTATGATCCGGAAACGAAGCGCCAATCCATGCACTGGAAGAGCCAAACTTCACTGAGAGCCAAAAAAGCTTGAATGAGCAAGTCAAAATTTAAAGCAATGATGATTGTTTTTTTTATATCCATGGAATTCTGTACCTTCACTGGGTTCCTGAAGGTCAAACAATTCATCAATATTACTATCTTGAGGTACTTTCTAAACTACATCAAAGAGTTAGGAAAAACACCCCGAAATGTGGAAGGACAAATCATGGGTTCTCCACCAAGACAATGCGCCAGCTCATTCCGGGTTATCTGTCAAGAGGTTCCTAGCCAAGTACAGCATCTCAGTGTTAGAACATCCATCTTATTCACCAGATCTTGCACCACGTGACTTCTACCTGTTCCCTAAGGTGAAATCTGCATTAAAAGGGACAAGATTTGAGTCTGTGGAAGCTGTAAAAGAGAAAGCGGCATGTGTCCTGGAGGAGCTGACAGAAGATGAGTTCCAGCACTGTTTCCAATAATGGAAAATTCACATGGAGCATAGTAGCGATAGAGAAGGAATGTATATTGAAGGTGACAATAAGTGATTATGTATAAAATAAGAATAAAATATTTTATAACGTCAACCCACACCTCGTATAAAGAAAATTCAGTTAAATTACCTACAAAAATAATTTCACTACAAGATAATCAATAACACCATTTGAATAGGATGGTGAACTTTACTATCGCCTACCAGTATTAAGTTGGTACTAAAAGGGCAACCGTCAAATAACAAAAAATAAAGTAAACTAAAAAAATCTATTAAAATTAATAATGAACATTTTGAATTGAATGATAAATTATTTTTGGCGATATACAAATTGAATAACAGATGATCTATCATTATGAACATTGTGATTATTGCACAATGTTAACTTATGACAAGACAGACAGACAGACAAACAAATGTAAGATATTAATTTTTTAATTTATATACTTTATTATACTATTATGAATTATGATTAAACTACACGTTAAAAATGTTTAACTGAATAAAAAAAAACATAACTACATTATGATCAATGGTTTCATTATTTGGTATTAAAAATATATTTAAATGTGGGTTGAAATTAACAAAACGTGGGATGTCAACATCTGACACAAAAATATTGTTGTATAAACTGTTAAGTTACTTAAAGCATGTGAATTATGAAGATAATTCATTCATAATAGAATAGATGAAGTAAGAAAGGTGGGAAACTAAATTACTACTTCCGTTTTTTTTATTGTCTTGTTTTGTTTTTTAAAAGGTTATTTTAATGTTTTCATTCATAATCGATAAAAATAACCCATTGTCTAATTTTTATACACCAGATCAAAAAATATTTATTTTTGGTTTTTCATATACATTTATATATATATATATAAGGAGAACACGATTTTACGGGCACATAAAGAGGATGAGCAATGACAGACTGACAAAGAAAATTTTGAATAACTTTGATAATACTATGACTACTTTGAAGTGGTTTATCAATACTAAAGATGATCTAAAAAAACTTCGAGTTGAAGAAGAGGACATTTACGATAGAGACAAATTTAGGCAGAAGACGAATGACAAAAGGATAAGTCTGCCTGTGCAATCTGCAAGAAGAGAGGGTACTGGTGGGAGGTGGACGGATGAGAGAAGAAAGGAGCATTCCGAACGAATGAAGGCTTTTTGGGCATATAAGAGGAATGACATCCTGAGAAGAAGAGACCAAAATGCATAGTGCTTAACGTGATCCTTAGTCGGTCGATCAACGAATTAATAATAATAATATATATATATATATTGAAATTGAAATATATATTTTTCTAACCACCAGAATATGGTAACACAAAACACTTACCAATGTTTATAGCGCTTTCGTGTATCTTGTACACATCTTTAGTAAATTAAAATTTTTATATCAAGTCAAAATTTAAAACTTCTTGCTCCTACCATGGTAGATAAGGAATTATGTTACCGTATTCTGGTGGTTAGAGAAATATATATTTTAATTTTAATACGGCTGTTTAAAAATCCTACATAGGATGTTTAATAAAATAATATATATATATATATATATATATATATATATATATATATACATATCCAGTGCCCGTTCCAGCTATCACTGAGTCTGGGTGTTCATCAAGCCTCTCCATTTTCTTCTGTCTGTCTACCATTTCTCCTCCTCTATTCGTTTCCAGTTGTATCCCCATCCCTCCACACTCCTCTTCATTTTATCCTTCCATCTTTTTCTTGGTCGTCCTTTTGATCTTGTTCCGTCCACCCTTCCTTCTTCCATCCTTCTAGGCAACCTATCCTCCCCCCTATTCTCTTCACTTGGCCATACCATCTTATCCTCATTTTCTCCACCCTCTCCCTCATACCTTCCACATTTAGCTCTGCTGTTATCTCGATATTCTTTATTCTATCATTCCTTTTTGTACCCTTTATTGCTCTTCTTCTCTTCTTGATGTGCCTATCCGTTACGAATGTTGGCAATCATCATGGCAATCTTCATCTTGTCTGCAGCAACTCGGAAAAGCCGTACCGAAGTTGTATTGTACCAGACTCTGAGGTTCTTCAACCAGGATGTTCTTCTTCTACCTGGTCCCCGCTTTCCAGAAATTTTCCCTTGTAGAATGGCTTGCAGGAGGGCATATCTGGTTGCATTTCTCATAATGTGCCCGAAGTACTGTAGCTTTCGAGACTTGATAGTGGTCAGTACCTCCCGGTTCTTCCCCATTCTTCTGAGAACCTCTTCATTTGTTACTCGATCAGTCCAAGGGATCTTCAGTATTCTCCGGTACAGCCACATCTCAAACGCTTCCAATTTCTTGCACATATCCTCGTTCAGGGTCCACGATTCAGCACCATAAAACAGAACAGAGAATACATAGCATCGCACCATTCTTACTTTTATACCAAGAGAGAGGTAGTGGCTTTTGAAGAAGGCCCTCATCCGGTTGAAGGTGGATCTAGCCTTTCCAATGCGCGCTCTTATCTCCTGGTTGTTGGTCCATTCCTCATTTATAATGGTTCCAAGATATATTGCTCTTGATTTTATTGCTCTAAGATTTTATTGCTCTTAAGAAACTTCATCTCCCCTGCCTGTAACCTAATCCAATTCCTCTCATTCATCCCCACATTTCCACTCCATAGAGCACTGCTGGTGCATAATACAAAGCACTATTACTCTGGTGAAAATTCAGTCCAGCAAAATTTTGCCGTAATTGCTTATGTAAATTGCGATTTGCTGAATTTTCTCTTTAACAACCCCGATTTGTACAAATTTCTATTTTCAAACACTCCTTATTCCCTCCAGTTCACATCCAGTTGATTTTTACATTATTTTTTATATTTGTATATTTTACGCACGAGGGTCTATTATTCAAATTTAACAGTTCTTTCAAGTAACTTGAAAGTATTTTTATTTGTAAAATCATTTATAGAATATGGATTTTTACTTTTTCCTGACCTATATGAAATATATAGAAGTATAGTTTTATGTTAATTTGTCCACACCCACCGGGTTGGTCTAGAGGTAAAGTCGTCATCGTGAGTCAGCTGTTTAACAGCTGATTTTTGGAGACAAAGTTCCTGGTTTAAACCTTAGTAAAGGTAGTTACTTTTATACGGATGTGAACACTAGACAGTGGTTACTGGTGTTCTTTGATGGTTGGTGTTCAATTAACCATACTCTATCAGGAATGGTCGACCTGGGTCTGTACAAGACTACACTTTATTTATATATCATACACATCATCCTCATCTCATTGGGTCATGGGGTTGCTTATTGTTCTGAATTGAACAGATTGCAACGTACACACATTAGGGATATAAACAAAAAAAAAAAAAATAATTTGTCCACACCAGGTTGGTTTAATGGTAAAGTCGTTGCCATGAGTCAGCTGTTTAAACAGCTGATTTTTTGGATCTGGGGTTCAAATCCTTCTAAAGGTAGTTACTTTTACATGGATTTGAATATTAGACAGAGGTTACAGGTGTACTTTGATGGGATTCAATAATTAACTACACTTTCTATTATTTCCCATTATTATTGGCCATAATGGCCAGGTGGAGCGTTCAATTATTTTCACCCAATCTGTTAGTTTCAGGGCCACACAATATAGTTCTGTTTCTTATCACATGGAAAACCAATTATATGACTGAAACGTTTAAGAGAACAGAAGAGGTACAGGTGTAAAAGACACTAGTCACAGTTATCTCCTTAAAGAGTAATGAATTCCATTGTACAGCCGGACCCCGTGGTGAATGAAGTGAAGGTGTTATTTGCTGAGTGGAAAATATATTATGTTTAGAGGGTCTGACGTTCTGATAAGCATACTTTTCAACTCAGTGAGGATGGAAAAGGTAAACCACCTCACTCCCCGTTTTATTTAGTAAAAAGCCCCAAGATGTTTCAAAACTAGCCTTTTAGCTGACGACCTAAACAAAAACATATTTTTAAGTAAATCGCTGAACCATAGAAAAATAAAACGTACCTTTTTGGAGTAATAAATTTAACGCAAGAAAACAATTTTTATATAATTACGAAGCCTATTAAAAAAATTGATAAAAGTATATTTTTAAAAGGACACGAAATTAAGTTATAAAAATAAAAATATAATTAATAAATAACACATAAAAACATCTGCCATTTATGGTTATATTCTTAAAAAAACCACAACGTATAGCCTAGAACAAAATATGAATGATTAAACTCAACAGAATTTTTTATCAGATACGTTAGTATATTCACTTGATACGAAATATTTTAAACAATATACAACATGTTTCAAAAGTTTTATGACATTTATTGAAAATTAAAACCTTAAAATGTAGATAATTAAAAAAAAATTTAATATCAAATACTCAGACCTACACGTACCCTACATAAATGACGTATTCTTAAAACTACAGTAGAGTACCGATTTTTCGTGGATCGTTTAACCGGGGTTTGGATTAACCGTGCGATCACTAGAATTTGTTTTTGGTTTTTTTGGTTGTTTTGCAAATTGCTGCTAATACAGACGGTGAAGGATGAAATTAATTTTTTGTAACGTATGAAAAAATGCCATGCCCGAGTTGGATTCGAACCCAAGACCGCGTGATGAGAGGCGAGCATGTTACCAACAACGCCAACGCGGCCGGCTAGAAAAATTAATTATGTATGTACTGTATAACTTTTACAAATTAAAACTTTTCAACTCCCGACATTTTCGTCATTGTAATTATCACAATTATTGTGATTTACTACGATAATATTGTTCGATTACGACAACAATGAGCAGGTACATTAATGTAGACATAAACTAATTTCGTATCGTAGTATCTTTGTTTCGTATCGAAACAAAGCAAAATAACAGATTTTTGTGATTTTTTTTTGTTACGTAGTTTAAGGTAAGATTTATATAAATTTATGTAGTAAATATTTTTATGTCAATACCATTTGTTTATATATTTCTGATATCCGATAGTATTAACATCTATTAATCAGTAGAATAAAACATACGCGTAACTGGTGGTTTTGTTTATGACGTAGGTGGTCTCGACCGATTGGGTTGTATTATCCGTGTTTTCCGGTTATCCGGTATAGTTATCCCCCCAATTACCACGGATAATCCGTATTATACTGTATATACAAAATTTATGAAGAAACTCGTGAACCACCATAACCCATTGATCTCAAATCTGGATACGCAGACTCTCCCAAACAATCCAATAAGACGTCTAAAACGTCGATGGAGCCGGGACCTCATCTATTTACGTAGTACTGTAATTGACAATCCATTACAGTGTTCTAAATGCTACACTTATCTATTCACGTCGGAGTTCTGCCACTGGACTGTGTCTCCAATTACGTTTATTTACCATGTTAATTTTTTTTCCAAATTTTGTGTTATCACATTCACTGATTGTTTCCAACACATTGTGAATTTCTTAAATAGAAAAAAAATCTGGTGTGAAACACTCACACAACTTTCTCTTGCCAATGCAAATAATTAACAATAAACCTAACATTAGTAATAAAACATTAGAAATAAACAAAAAACTAACCTCAAACAACATTAGTGAAATACGCAAAATTAAAATCGACCTCAGTTTGGCTTAAAAATACGGAAAATCGCTCCTACACGCTAAACTAGGCACTGTACAAAAAAAAGCTTCACAGATCTACAAATAAAAGTTGTAGATCTTTTAATTCCTACAAATTTTATAATACACACTTTTGTCGTAAAATGCATTCTAAGGCCGAAATCTTTAAAAAATCGATTTTTCACACGTTTTCGTGAGAAAAAAAACAGAAAATCGCAAATTACCGCTAAACTAAGCATTATACAAAAAATGTTAGAAATAAAAGTTGTAGGTTTTTAAATTCTCTACAACTTTTATTATATAATGTTTTGCGCTAAAATGCATATTAAAGCCGTAATCTTTAAAAAACTATGTTTTTACGTGAAAACAGCCTCACCCAGAATTTCAGCAAACATGACGCCTACCCTATCTTGTAGAGAATAAAAATTTGAGTAAACCAGGCGATTTTTAAAAAAATCGTAGGACCAGTTTTTGAGAAAATCGCAAAAAAGTGAAAAATTATTCGAATAAACTACTACTTCCGGTTGACCGATTTTGATGAAAATGTTCGTGTCGGGTCCGGTAGTCGTATGTAACTTAAGTTTCGAGTTTCAAGTTCGTACGATGTTCTGTTCTTGAGATATTCTGTTCACACACACACAGACACACACACACACAGACACACACACACACAGACACACACACACACACACACAGACCAATCGCTAAAAACATGTTTTTTGGGTTCAGGGGGTCTGAAAACGTATACATCCGGTGAAAACTCGATTTCGAAAAATCGACATGAAAACAATACTTTCCTTCCTATTTATTCATATAGGCAAGAGAAAGTAAAAATGTCTTGTACAGTCAAGATTACTTTCATATAGGAAGTAAATAACAGACAGGTGGAGTGTCAAATTTTTTACACTCAATCTGTTCGTTGCAGGGCTAAAATAAATAGTTCTGTTTCTTAACACATGGTCAGCCAATTAAATGACTGAATCATTTAAGAACAGAAGAGGTAGAGGTGTAAAAGACACTAATCAGAGTTATATCCTCTGAAAGTAATGAAGTTCATTATACAGCCAGACCATATGGTGAATGAAGTGAAGGTGTCATTTGAAGAGTGGAAAATATGTGCTTTTCAGAGGGCCCGGCATGCTGATAAGCGTACTTTTTCACTCAGTGAGGAAGCCAACGGTAAACCACCTCACTCCTCGTTTTACTTAGTAAAACCTCTACAGGTTCCAACCAGCGTTTCGGCTGATGACCTAAACAACAACAACAATAGGAAGTAAAGTATTGTTTTCATGTCAATTTTTCGAAATCGACTTTTCACTGGATCTGCACGTTTTCAGACCTTCTGAACCCAAAAAAACATGTTTTTAGCGATTAGTGTGTGTGTTTGTGTTTTTGTGTGTGTGTATATTTATGTGAACAAAATATCTCAAGAATGGAATATCGTACGAAGTTCAAACTTGAAATTTAAGTTAGTTACTACAAAAGGACCCGATACGAACATTTTTAAGAAAATCGATCAACCGGAGTAGTAGTTTATTCGTGTGATTTTCATTTATTGCGATTTTCTCAAAAACGGCTCCGACGATTTTTATAAAAAATCGTTTACTAAAGTTTTCATGCTCTACAAGATAGGGTAGACGCCATGTCTGCTGAAATTCTTGGGAAGTCTGTTTTCTCGTAAAAAAATTGTTTTTTTAAGAATTCGGGTTTAATATGCATTTTAGCGCAATAATGTGTAGGCCTATAATAAAAATGGTACAGAATTTAAAAATCTGCAACTTTATTTTAACCATTTTTTTATAACGCTTATTTCAGCGGTAATTTGTGATTTTCAGTTTTTTCTGTGAAAAACTGTAAAAAAAATTGATTTTTTAAGATTGTTGCCGTAGTATCCATTTTACGACAAAAATGCATATAATCAAATTTATAGTAAATTAAAAGATCTACAACTTTTATTTTTCGCATTTTTCTGTACAGAGCCTAGTTTAGTGTGAAAGAGTGATTTTCCGTATATTAAGCCGAACAGATTACTTTTAATTTTGCATCATTCAGTCATGATTAAAAAATAAGGTTGTGTTTTTTTTCCTAATTTGTGTACGTTGAAATCTGTTCAATTTAGAACAATAAGCAACCCCATAACCCAATGAGATGAGGATGATGTGTATGACGTGTAAATGAGGTGTAGTCTTGTACAGACCCAGGCCGACCATTCCTGAGAGAGTATGGTTAATTAAACCCCAACCATCAAAGTGCACCGGTAACCACTGTCTAGTATTCAAATCTGTATAAAAGTAACTACCTTTACTAGGATTTGAACCAGGAACCTTCGTCTCCGAAAATCAGCTGTTAAACAAGCTGATTTTGGCGACGACTTTACCTCTAGACCAACCCGGTGGGTTTTTTGACGTTAGTTTTTTGTTTATTTCTAATGTTTTGTTATTAATATTAGGTGAACCCATCGGGTTGGTCTAGAGGTAAAGTCGTCGCCAAAATCAGCTGCTTAACAGCTGATTTTCGGAGATGAAGGTTCCCGGTTCAAATCCTAGTAAAGGTAGTTACTTTTATACGGATTTGAATACTAGACAGTGGTTACCGGTGTACTTTGATGGTTGGGGTTTAATTAACCATACTCTCTCAGGAATGGTCGGCCTGAGTCTGTACAAGTCTACACCTCATTTACACGTCATACACATCATCCTCATCTCATTGGGTCATGGGGTTGCTTATTGTTCTGAATTGAACAGATTGCAACGTACACAAATTAGGAATAAAAAAAATATTAGGTTATATTGTTCATTATTTGTACTGGAAAGAGAAAGTTGTGTGTGTTTCACACCAGATTCTTAAATGTACTCATATTATCATCAGGTCGTTTAAGATTTTAAACAGGTGATTTCAATTTTAGTCCCACCCTATATAAAAAAACTTGATAAATATAAAAGTAATAGAAAAGAGTACGATAATAATTTATACCAAAGGTAGTTTAAGACCTTTACCGAGTATTAATAATATAAAACAAGCGAATAACGACTACAAAATAAGCTAACTAAGTCATCTTGTATTAAAGCAAGAAAGAATATTCCATATAAGGAAATGTATGTTTAGTAACAGTAACTAAATTGTATACACAATCTTAAAACGGCGGTCACCGATAAACGTGTCAAGGTTGGCTATACTGTTAGTAGTTAATATCTCTTTACCCAAGTAAAGAGAACTTCCAATTCTCCTTCTTTCAAATTGAATTAATTTAACATGACTCAATAATAAGTAGTCACTATTCAGATCTACTTGTAAGTATATACTTATTGCATAATTGTTACATTATTATTATGGTTAATACATTTCTAATCTATTATTAAATATAATATACTTTAAATCAATGATTTTTTACTTTCTCTTTCCCTATATGAATATAGGAAAGGAAAGTATTGTTTTCAAGTCGATTTTTAGAAGTCGATTTGACATGTTTCATGTCTCCTGAACCCAAAAAAACATATTTTTAGCGATCGATCTGTGTTTGAACAAATTACAGTAGGTTCAATTTAATGAGACAGTATTATTAAAATAGAGAACGTATGAAGTGGTGAAAAGAGAAATTTTTTGTTATTATTATACCGCATTCGTAACCACTAAAGGGAATTTTTTTCATAATTTTGTAAATTACAATATCAGCTGTTATATCATATGGTTAAAATTTTAAATTGATGTTTTAGGTCATCAGCCGAAAGGCTGGTTTGAAGCTGTAGAGGTTTTACTACGTAAAACGAGGAGTGAGGTGGTTTATCATTGTCTTCCTCACTGAGTGGAAAAGTACGCTTATCAGCATGCTGAACCTTCTGAAAAGCACATATTTTCCAATCTGCAAATGACACCTTCACTTCATTCACCACAGGGTCTGGCTGTATAATGAAATTGATTACTCTCACAGGAAATAACTCTGATTAGTGTCTTTTACAAAAAGGTGTCATTTTCAGATTGGAAAATATGTGCTTTTCAGAAGGCCCAGCATGCTGATAAGCGTATTTTTCCACTCAGTGAGGAAGACAATGGTAAACCACCTCACTCCTCGTTTTACTTAGTAAAACCTCTACAGGTTCAAACCAGCCTTTCGGCTGATGACCTAAACAACATTATTGATTTAACATAGGTTATAGGTTCTTACTTATATTGGTAAGAGAATTCGTGTGAGTGTTTCACAACAGATGTGTTTTTAAATGACCTTAAACATTTTAAAATGTAATATAATACATTTTTATATTGATATCTTGTACTGCGAAAAGAAAAAAAATACATAATTTACCACAGATTTAATTATTTAGTTCTTGTTTTCTTTAATAAATGAATTTAATACAATAAGTAGGACAATTTAATTGTATTTTTGTTAAATTATAAATTAATTTGTTTTCTTATTTCTCTATGTAATATACAGGTTAATAAGGTCACGACCCACATGAGGTGTCACAACTTCTAGGATACAGATTTATGGAAAGGATATCTAGCAAAAGGTTTTGCCCAGGTAACACACTGCCAGTCCGTTATCAATTCTTCAGTTGTCTGGTACAAAAATTAAAGGGGACAGCCGTTACCCAATGAAGACCGCGGGTAGGCACCTATCAAGAATGATAACAAATCTAAAAAAATTTACCGAAAGCCTAATAGGCGTCATTGGTAAACAAATTCACCGATAAAATTTTTTTATTTCAAATTTATAGGACAACCATTTATTTTTTTCAGGTGCAATGTCTCTAATGTACAATCAAAAAATTAAGAAATTAAATTTGAAATTTTCAAATTTGAAATTTTTAAATTTGAAATATGTCTTACATACAGTTCGAGGAAAATGCAAGTATTTAAAGTGTGGAAGGAGACTGTTTTACAGTTTTATCCTGATGTGTTGGTTCTGCCAGTTTAATGTACGGTTTAGACTGCAAGTAAAACTACTATGGCTCTTATACGCATGCGCGCGTAATTGATACATATTTGTACTATCTGACAACGCTGGCGAACGTTCTGATTGGTCTAAACACGTGGAACAGCAGAGCTCATCAACTGTTTAAAGCATTATAGTGCGTTCGGAAAGTCGCTGTGCACTGGAATTGTGACTATGGATTTATGAAAATATGTATAAAGAAATGACTAAGCATTTTGGAAAAAAATTTATTCAATACCTTAATTACATTGTTAAACCGTGATTACATTGTTTATAGAAGGTGTTCGAAATGACCTCCATTGGCATCAATACAGCATTGCACTCGTTTCATTTTGTTTGCAAACACCTTTCGCAACTGTATAAAACGTTATGCAACGTGTTTGGTGAACGAATAATTTCAAAGAATTTGTGGCCTGCAAGATCTCCTGATCTGACTCCCCCCGATTTCTTTTTATGGCGTGCGGCGAAACAAACTGAGTATCGGAACAGACCACACACGATTGACGAACTTAAAGCCGCAATAACGGCATACATTCAAGGAATCACTGTTCTTCAGTTGCGAAAGGTGTTTGCAAACAAAATGAAACGAGTGCAATGCTGTATTGATGCCAATGGAGGTCATTTCGAACACCTTCCATAAACAATGTAATCACGGTTTAACAATGTAATTAAGGTATTGAATAAATTTTTTTCCAAAATGCTTAGTCATTTCTTTATACATATTTTCATAAATCCATAGTCACAATTCCAGTGCACAGCGACTTTCCGAACGCACGTAAGCAATTTATATGGTATTTATGAACGTTAAAAAATATAAATCTGTTCGGATATCCAAAATTTTGGTTTAGCGGAATTGTTGTGCATTTTCTTATTTTATACTTTAAATGAAGGGAAAGGAAGTAAAATATCTAGAAAAATCTGGTGTGAAACACTCACACAACTTTCTCTTGCCAGTGCAAATAATTAACAATAAACCTAACATTAGTAATAAAACATTAGAAATAAACAAACTAACTAACCTCAATAAACATAACCTTATTTTAATCATTTATGAAAGACGAAAAATGAAAATCGACCTCAGTTTGCCTTAAAAATACAGAAATTCACTCTTTCACACTAAACTCGGCTCTGTAGAGAAAACTGCTTTAATTAAAGTTGTAGATCATTTAATTTTCTATAAATTTGATTATATACACTTTTGTCGTACAAAATAGCTACTAGAGCCGAAATCTTAAAAAATCAACTTTTCACACGTTTTCGTGAGAAAAAACAGAGAATCGCTAATTACCGCTAAACTAAGCGTTATAAAAAAATGTTTAGAACAAAAGTTGTAGGTTTTTAAATTCTCTACAACTTTTATTATATACATTTTTGCGCTAAAATGCATATTAAAGCCGCGATCTTGAAAAAACCATGTTTTTACGTAAAAACAGCCTCACCAAGAATTTCAGCAAACATGACGCCTACCCTATCTTGTAAAGCATAAAAAATTTAGTAAACCAGTCGATTTTTAAAAAAATCGTAGGACCAGTTTTTGAGAAAATCGCAAAAAAGTGAAAAATTACACGAATAAACTACTACTTCCGGTTGACCGATTTTGATAAAAATGTTCGTGTCGGGTCCGGTAGTGGTATGTAACTTAAGTTTCAAGTTTCAAGTTCGTACGATGTTCTGTTCTTGAGATATTCTGTTCCACACACACACACACACACACAGACCAATCGCTAAAAACATGTTTTTTGGGTTCAGGGGGTCTGAAAACGTATAGATCCGGTGAAAACTCGATTTCTTAAAATCGACATGAAAACAATACTTTCCTTCCTATATATTCATATAGGCAAGAGAAAGTAAAAAATATAAATCTATTCGGATATCCAAAATTTCGGATTAGCGGTATTGTTCTGCATTTCCTTATGTTATACTATAAATGAAGCGAAAGGAAGTAAAATAAGATATCTTAGAAAATGAAAAAAATTGTTAATTTCTCACAAAATGCAGTATTACATAAATAATCGTGGCAATTTCAGTTACGGATAATATGAGGTAACACATAATCACGAATAAATAAATAAAAATATTAACCTTATTAAAAAAATACAATATTACTAATTACAACAACATTTATTTAAATTTGAAAGTCAAAAAGATTAATCACAAAAGTCATTCATTAAAAAAGTCAAAATTAAAAAAGTATTATAAATACAGTAATTTCAACATAACTGTAGCGAATAATATTTTAATTAATTATTTTTATCATGGTTTGATTTATTACCGATTGTGGTTGAAGGAATAAATTGAAACATATTAAAGTTTAAGTCATTTACGATACAAGGTGATTAAAAAGTTAGTCAATTTGTTTATTTGTTTTACGTTAGACTGTTTTGCAATTACTGTTAATGTAGACGATAAGACAAGTGATAGGTGAAAATAATTGATAAAAAATGCCAGATCTGACGGGGAATCGAACCCGGAATCACGGTGTAGAAACTCATTCAACATTTTTGAAATGATAATGTACTATGTTAGGGAAAATATGTTATGGAAAATTGTAATGTCCACTATCATAACACAAGAAACAGAAACGAATATTATGTGATTAACCACACCACTGAATTATTTGAACAAAAATCTACCTATACGGGGAGAAAATACATTAATAAATTACCACAATTTTTTCAAATGTGATAATTTTAATTTAATTTAAAAAGTGATCAAAAACAAAATGGGTCATTAGGATAGGTTTCAAAAGGTTATTTAAAAGATAACAGATAAAAATTGTTGATGAAAAATGCCAGATCTGATTGGGAATCGAACCCAGAACCCCAGCGTAGAAGCTAGCTCAACTTTTTGAGGCGATAATGTATGTTAGACAAAATACTTTTATTCAATGTCCACTATCATAATACAAGAAACATTAACGATTATTATCTGGGTAACCAATACACTAAATTGATAGAACAAAAACCTAGCTATGCAGGAAGAAAATAAATTACCACAATTTTTAAAATGTTTTGATAATTTGCATTCATTAAAAAAAACAGAAAAAATTAATTGATTGATGAAACTTTTTGTAGTGTACAAGAATTTCTTTCTTAGTAGTATTATATAAAAATATGTTGTTGTTCAGGTCATCAGCCTGAAAGGCTGGTTTAACCCAAGACCTCTCATCACGCGGTCTTGGGTTCGAATCCCACTCGGGCATGGCATTTTTTCATACGTTACAAAAATTCATTTCATCCTTCACCGTCTGCATTAGCAGCAATTTGCAAAACAGTCGGACGTTAAACAAAAAAAAAAAAAAAAAAAATTCCTCACTGAGTCGAAAAGTAAGCTTATTAGCATGCCAGGATCTATGAAAAATACATATTTTCCACTCTGCAAATGATACCTTCACTTTATTCAACACAGGGTCTGGTTTTATAATGAAATTAATTACTTTCACAGGAAATAACTCTGATTAGCGTCTTTTACACCTCAACCTCTTTTGTTCTTAAATGATTCAGTCATTAAATTGGCTGACCATGTGATAAGAAACAGAACTATTTATTTTAGCCATGCAACGAACAGATTGAATGTAAATAATTTGACCTCCACCTGTCTCTTATGGGCTGATATAAAAATAAAAAATCTGGTGTGAAACACTCACACAACTTTCTCTTGCCAATGCAAAAAATTTAAACAATATAACGTAACATTAGTAATAAAACGTTAGAAATAAACAAAAAACTAACCTCAATAGACATAACCTAATTTTAATCATGAGTGAAAGATGAAAAATGAAAATCGACCTGTTTGGCTTAAAAATATGGAAAATCACTCTTTTACGCTAAACTAGGCTCTGTAGAGAAAATGCTCTAAATAAAAGTTGTAGATCTTTTAATTTTCTATAAATTTGAATATACACTTTTGTCATAAAATGCATACTAAGGCTGAAATCTTAAAATAATAGATTTTTCACACGCTTTAGTGAGAAAAAAAATTGCTAATTACCGCTAAACTAAGCGTTATACAAAAAAATGTTTGAAATAAAAGTTGTAGAATTTTAAATTGTCTACATTTTATATTATATAAATTTTTGCGCTATAATACATAATAAAACCGTAATCTTAAAAAAACACTTTTTTTACATGAAAACAGCCTTACCAAGAATTTCAGCAAACATGGCGCCTATTTCATCTTGTAGAGAATAAAAGATTGAGTAAACCAGGCGATTTTAAAAAAAATCGTAGTACCAGTTTTTGAGAAAATCGCAAAAAAGTGAAAAATTATACGAATAAACTACTACTTCCGGTTGACCGATTTTGATGAAATACTTCGTGTCGGGTCCGGTAGTGGTATGTAACTTAAGTTTCAAGTTTCAAGTTTGTACGATGTTCCGTTCTTGAGATATTCTGTTCACACACACACACAGACACACACACACACACGCAGACCAATCGCTAAAAACATGTTCTTTGGGTTCAGGGCGTCTGAAAACGTATAGATCCGGTGAAAACTCGATTTTGAAAAATCGACATGAAACAATACTTTCGTTCCTATATATTCATATAGGCAAGAGAAAGTAAAAAGAGAAACAACTGAAAATAAATAAATAACCAAACCCTTGAATCGAATGCTACGAAAACTGTGTACTATTATTGTGTAAATATTAAGATGACACACTTATTGCAGTAAATGATCTTGTAGTTGTAGACCAATGTGTAATTGCAATATTATATAATAATGTATTTATTTTCAGGTGTTATGTATTTAAGTTCTTGACATGTCTTATAGGTACGTCTTTTCAACTTTATAATCGCCCTGTTTTTACTTTCTCTTGCCTATATGAATATATAGGAAGGAAAGTATTGTTTTCATGTCGATTTTTCGAAATCGAGTTTTCACCGGATCTATACGTTTTCAGACCTCCTGAACCCAAAAAACATGTTTTTAGCGATTGGTCTGTGTGTGTGTGTGTACACAAAATATCTCAAGAACGGAACGTCGTACGAACTTGAAACTTAAAACTTAAGTTACATACCCTTACCGGACCCGACACGAACATTTTCATCAAAATCGGTCAACCGGAAGTAGTAGTTTATTCGTGTAATTTTTCACTTTTTTGTGATTTTCTCAAAAACTGGTCCTACGATTTTTTTTAAAATCGCCTGGTGTTCTAAATTTTTTATTTTCTACAAGATAGGGTAGGCGTCATGTGTGCTGAAATTCTTGGTGAAGCTGTTTTCACGTAAAAACACTTTCTTTTTAAGATTGCGGCTTTAATATGCACTTTAGCGCAAAAATGTATATAATAAAAGTTGTAGAGAATTTAAAACCCTACAACTTTTATTCCAAACATATTTTTGTAAAACGCTTAGTTTAGCAGTAATTAGCGATTTTCTGATTTTTTCTCACGAAAACGCGTGTAAAATTGATTTATTTAAGATTTTGGCCTTAGTGTGCATTTTACGACAAAAGTGTATACACTAAATTTTATAGAAAATTAAAAGATCTACAACTTTTATTTATAGCATTTTTCACTACAGAGCCTAGTTTAGAGAGAAAGAGTGATTTTCCGTATTTCTAAGCCAAACTGAGGTTGATTTTTATTTTGCGTCTTTCACTCATGATTAAAATTAGGTTATGTTTATTAAGGTTAGTTTTTTGTTTATTTCTAATGTTTTATTACTAATATTAGGTTTATTGTTAATTATTTATATTGGCAAGAGAAAGTTGTGTGTGTGTTTCACACCAGATTTTTAAATAATAATTACATTTTAAAATTATTCATGTATGGTAAAGATAAAGTATGTTAAGTTTAACTCATTCTTATATTTATAAATCTTTTTACAATATCTATTCATTGATATTTTTCTGCTTCGGTTAATAACATCGCCCACGGACAAAGGGGCAAAGCCCGTCCTTCTAAATTCTAAACAAATGTTCTATTTTTTATCACAACCTAATACAATATTATAAATTTGACAGGAACGCGTGGTCGGTATTTCATGCTTGTCATATTCTGTACAATATTAAAACATCATCTAGTTTATATCTAAATTTGATGTTCTTTTTTTTAAAAATGACATCTGTATTAAAGTTAGAAGACAATGCAACATAAAAATGTTTACTAATTTTTATAATCACTAGTTTTAACGGTAGTTTAAAGAATGTAAAAGGATTACTAAACAGTGTTTTAAGTATTTAGTTATTTAAAATATGAATCGTTAATATAAACGGTAGTTTTATTTAAATGTTAAATCTAAATTCATGGCTGATGATGCTCAGGTATTTATTGAATTAAGATTTCTGTCAACTGTACTGGTTTAGATTAAATGACGGTAAACCGCATTAACTTTCCAAAGGAGTTATAGTTTCGCTTGTTTGTCAAGGAGTTTGACAGGAATGACTTCTGTAACAATTTTTTTACTTTCTTTTGGCCTATACGAACATTTATAGGGAAGAAAGTACTATTGTTTTCATGTTTATTTTTCCATGTCGAGTTTTTACCGGAAATACACGAACTTTTATCGCAGTTCTGAAATGTAATTTTTCATTTTGTTTTAGGTATGCCGACATATTTTTTATATTTATTTATATATTTTTATTTTGTAAGAATTGTAAGGTTTTTCTTACAGTTATTTTTTAAATTATATTAAAAATCAAATTAGTTAAACAAGATAAGTTACTTTGTTTATTTTAAATTTAAAAAATTGTTTTTTTACTGTTTCTGTCTTCTCTGAAGAAGGTTTATTATTATTATTATTATTTGTTTACATTAACATATTAGTTAAAAAAGAAATTAATAAATATTATATAAAATAAAGAATTAATTATTAGCCTATGATATTGTTAAGTTAAATGTTTTATTATATTATATGAATTGGATATAGAGTATAATTTTTAATATAATTTCTAATTTACTTATAGTATATTAGATAATATTATATTTATTATTTTATTAAACATTATTTTCCTTTGTTTGCACCACTACATATATGATAATGAACAGCCAAAACAAAACAAATTAAATATAAAACTCACCTCAGAGTATTATATTCTTTCAAGATCTTTCGTCTCCCTCGGAGACATCATCAGGAAAATATTGAGGTCTGCGACCATAATTGTTTTAATGTTTTTATGTTTTATGTGATTAGTGTGTGTTTTTCGTTTTCCTGATGATGTCTCCGAGGGAGACGAAAGATCTTGAATGAATATAATACTCTGAGGTGAGATTTATATTTAATTTGTTTTGTTTTGGCTGTTCATTATCATATTTTATGTAATATTATATTTATATTACTAATATAATTAAATTTATATAACATTTATATAGGAAAAAATTAATTATTGTAAAACTTTTTAAGTATCTTTTTATAATATTTTATTGTATTACTTTTATCGCAGTTCTGAAACGTAATTTTTCATTTTGTTTTAGGTATGCCGACATATTTTTTACATTTATTTATATTTTATTTTGTAAGAATTGTAAGATTTTTCTTACAGTTATTTTTTATGTTATATTAAAAATCAAATTAGTTAAACTAGATTAGTTACTTTGTTTATGTTCGTAAATTTTTTAAAATTGTTATTTTACTGTTTCAGTCGACAGACTTGGGTCTGACGGAATAATTATGTACTTTTTTACTTTCTCTTGCCTATATGAATATATAGGAAGGAAAGTATTGTTTTCATGTCGATTTTTCGAAATCGAGTTTTCACCGGATCTATACGTTTTTAGACCCCCTGAACCCAGAAAACATGTTTTTAGCGATTGGTGTGTGTGTGTGTGTGTGTGTGTGTGTGTGTGTATGAGTGTGTGTGTGTGTGTGTGTGTGTGTACAAAATATCTCAAGAATGGAACATTGTACGAACTTGAAACTTAAATTACATACCACTACCGGACCCGACACGAACATTTTCATCAAAATCGGTCAACCGGAAGTAGTAGTTTATTCGTTTAATTTTTCACATTTTTGCGATTTTCTCAAAAACTGGTCTTACGATTTTTTTAAAAATCGCCTCATTAACTCAATTTTTTATTCTCTTAAAGATAGGGTAGGCGCCATGTTTGCTGAAATTCTTGGTGAGGGTGTTTTTACGTAAAAAAAAGTATTTTTTTTAAGACGGCTTTAATATTAATTTTAGAGCAAAAATGTATATAATAAAAGTTGTAGAAAATTTATAAACCTACAACTTTTATTTCAAGCATTTTTTGTATAACGCTTAGTTTAGCGGTAATTAGCGATTTTCTGTTTTTTCTCACGAAAACGTGTGAAAAATCGAATTTTTTCAGATTTCGGCCTTAGTATGCACTTTACGACAAAAGTGTATATAATAAAATTTATAGAAAATTAAGAGATCTACAACTTTTATTTAGAGAATTTTTCTCTACAGAGCCTAGTTTAGCGTGAAAGTGTGATTTTCCGTTTTTTTAAGCCAAATTGAGTTCGATTTTCATTTTGCGTCATTCAATCATGATTAAAATAAGGTTATGTTTTTGAGGTTAGTTTTTGTTTATTTCTAATATTTTATTAATACTGTTAGGTTTATTATTAATTATTTGCATTGGCAAGAGAAAGTTGTGTGAGTGTTTACACCAGATTTTTTACTAATTTTTTAGATTTCTGGTATTTTTAATGGAAAAATTTTGTGGTACACTTAGTATATTTATATATATATATATATATATATATATATTGTTTTCACAATAACTTAAATAAATACATTCCTGTTGTCAATAGCTGTAATTGATTTAAATTTTCTATTAAGGAATGAAATGAGGAAAGTGTAGGCGTTTGGAGGGAGGATAGGGAGGAAAGAAAAGAGAGGGGCGATTAATAGAACGAAGGAGGACTAATGACAAATTATAATACCATTATTTGTACTCTCTCTCTCTCTCTTTCTCTCTCTCTAAACGAACATAAATATACACAATTTATAACCCCTCCCTTAATTACAAATATAATAATAATAAATAATGTATAAGAAGATAAATTTAACCTTGTCTTTAAGAAGATCAGGTCAGGGTTGTAACCAAGTGTAACTTTAAAGTTATAATCTGTGTAACTATCTACTTAGCCTTATGCTTGCAAAGTACCATCTAAGAATAATTTGACTGTGCATTTTATCATTTATTTTTGTTCGTAAGATTTATTTCAATAAAGTTTTCAGAATACATCTGTGACTCATTTGTTAGCGTGATATACTTTAATGGAATCTGTATCCGGAAATTTGAAATGGAATCGATTTAAAAAATTTTACATCCCTAATGTATGTAAGTTGCAATCTGTTCAATTTAATAACAATAAGCAACCCCATGTCCCAATGAGAAGAGGATGAGAGTTATGACGTGTAAATTAGGTGGAGTCTTAGTCTCGTGCAAATAAGGTGTAGGTGCGGGAACGAAATTTCTGAAAAGCGTCAAAAAAATTTTTATTAGGAACTGATGATGTAGATATGTTTTTTCAAATACTACGATAAAATAATTATTGGAAAATTGCTGCATATGGTTACTTTGTGTCTTTATTTATTCTCTATTTCAAAGTCAAAATTGTTTTAGTTTAAAACTTTCATATTTTTGTTGTTGTTGTTTATGTCAACAGTCGAAAGGCTGGTTTAAACTTCTAGAGGTTATACTAAGTAAAAACGAGAAGTGAGGTAGTTTACCTTGTCTTCCACACTGAGTACAAAAATAGCCTATGCTTATTAGCATGCCAGGCCCTTCGAAAAGTATCTACCTGCACCCTGAAAATGACACCTTCACTTCATTCACCACAGGGTCTGGCTGTATAAAGAATAGGCTGTTTTTAAATAGTTCAGTCATTTATGGCTGACCACGTGATAAGAAAACGAAACTATTTTTTGTATCCCTGGAACTAGAAAATAGAGTGCAAATTATTTAATAACTTACCTGCCAGTTATGGGCGCAAACTTTCATAGCACTTTTATTGAGTTTTCTAAGTTGGTCGGCCTCAAATCTCTTTTGTAGGGAGCGTAAACACGAATCAACAAGGTCATCACCATCTCACACAGGTTATGTCTCGAGATGGCAATGGTTTCTTCTTTTTCCCTTTGTCTTTTTGTTTCCTTCTTTGTTAAGGGGAGCAGACCATTTTCATTATCCTATACCTGCAATACTAACTTGGTAGATTTTTTGTAGAAACCATTTAAGCTACAAAGCTGAGCTTTAGGACATCTTTAGGGCAGTACCTTTTTACAAATTTGTACCAGAGCTTTTTTATTTATCTTTATCCAATCTAAAAATGATTTTTATTCTCAAGAAATGTTCAAATGTAGCCCACATTTTTTTATGAAAAGACACCCAAAAAATAAAAGCTCCAAAATTTTTGAAATACCTCTGGAGTAAATACACAACTTAGTACTAAAATATAGTGTGTGAAATTGCACACTCCTAGGTGGAATGGTTCCTGAAATAAGTGTACCTAAAGTCAAAAAATACAATATGCGAAAAATGCGGATATAGTAAAAGCATAATACCGCAATACAAACACCTATTGCCAATTGGAATTAACTTCCAAACAAAAACACACCAATATTTATCTTGCTTTACAGCTGATTCCTATGCATTCTAGAAATTATTGTTTTTATGTGAACGCGATCTCCGTAATGTTAGAGCAGTAACATGATTATATTAATCTCAATTTACAAGAATGAAAAACGTGAAAAAATATCGAAATAAACATTACATACCCCATCAACATAAAAAACATAATTTATCTCAACAGAAAAAGCAACGAATGTCGTGTTATATATCAATTTAAATAGCGGAAAACGATCTATCAATACATGGTAAAATTGAAAAATCAATATATTTTTATTAAAATCAGTCTGCTCCCCTTAACAGTAAATAAATATTGAAATTTTTATTACTTTGCCTAAACTATATTCAAATTGTAATTTGAAAGTAAACTTTAAATTACTGGCTAGTTACAAGAGTTTGTTACATCGATACTTTCAATATTAAATTAGAACAAGATAAAATTCTCCGTTAATAAAACTTGTAAACAATGTATTACATTAAGGAACAATAAAAGAACTAACTTTACTTACTAAATTTAAATTATCTGTAAATGAAACATAATAACATTCACAATTCTGAAGAATGATTTTACGTTTTTTGCTTAAAATTTATAATTACATTTAAAACAACCAGATTGCAAAAAATTACACTTTGTTAAAAAAACCATAACAGACAAGAGGACTGTTAAGTATTTACACTCAATCTGTTAGTTCCAGTGTAACAAAAAAAGTTCTGTTTCTTATCACATGGTCAGCCAATTAAATCACTTAATCACTTAAGTACAGACGAGTAGATATGTAAAAGACACTAATCAGAGTTATCTCCTCTAAAAGTAATGAATTTCATTATACAGCTAAACCCTCTGGTGAATGAATTGAAGGTGTCATTTGCAGGGTGGAAAATATTTGCTCTTCATAGGGCCTGACATGATGATAAGAATACTTTTCAACTCAGTGAGAAAGGCAATAGTAAATAACCTCACTCCTCGTTTTACTTAGTAAAACCTTTAGAGGTTCAAACTAGCGTTTTGGTTGATGACTTACAAAAAATAGATGATCGCGGTGTCAGAGAATTTGTAATAAGTGAGCCAGTCGTCAATTAAGAAACACCTTTACAATTGTTATATACGTAGGTTTTTTGTGATTGATTACACAGTAATTACTTTTAATTATACAACTCGCCACTCAAGCGGCGCTTTGCGCCGCTTACGTGTCTCGACCTCAGAGGGGTAGGTAAATCAGAATTCATAAGTGGATCAGAACCATTTGCCACAAGGTGAAGTTCGGCCGCCAAAGAGGCTGGGTGGATCACAATATTTAGAAATTTCAAGATATGAAAGTTTAAAGATGAAGTTTAAAGTTTCAAAATTTCAACTTTGAATGTTGTGGTTTGAATGTATGATACTTTGAGATTTTCGTTTTCTCATGCGTCCTGAAAATTTTCGGGTTACCAAATTTTTATGTAATTTTCTTCGCTAAATAACATGTAGTTAAAAGATTATTTGTATTCCGAAAATTTAAAATTTTTTTGTTGGGGTAGTAATCACCATAGGACCCTGACCTAAAATTTAATAAATTCTTCGTGACTCTAGGTGTATGTGTAACGTATTTTTAATAAACATTTGCGAAAAAACCGTTGTGAAGGTGTAAAGAAAGAAAAACATGAAAATGGCAAGCCCTAAAAGCCGGAATGGTAGTGTTTTGAGTTTTCTCAGCGAAACGGTAGGTTAAAGAAAACTTTAGCTACATGGCCTTGGAGTACTTTGGGAGAAGCACAAAAAAGATTCTATATTTTTGTGGTTCTATATTTCTATATTTCCTATATTTCTATATTAGTTAGTTTTAATTTTTTAGTTTTTAGTTTTAATTTTCTATAACTTATTAGTTTCTATATTTTCTGGTTTTTGTGATTGATTACACAGTAATTACTTTTAATTATACAATATAATGTAATTATAAAAAAAATTCTTTAGCAGAAAAATAATAATGAAAATAATTGTGAACATTTTTCTAATTAAATTATTTATAAATATTTTATAATAATACTAGAAATATATACATAAAAGAATCACGGAACAAAAAACCAACTTCTGAGAATGACATAGTATATGTATCAATATAATAATCTTATATATATATATATTATGTTATACCCACACAAAAATAAGATTATGGACAATTGACATGACAAGATGTAATTATGTCATTTTCAATGATTTAAAGATAGAAAAAAATAACAATAACATTTATAATAAACATGTTAACCTTGTTACGAATGCATCATGATGATTATGTATTATAATATTTTTATGAAAATGTTAAATACCAAATAAATAATTGAATAAAAAAAACATAACAATATAATTTTTGTAAACACATAAATAATTGAAAATAGGTATGTATTAAATAAAGAAATATGATGTGATAATATTTTACGAAGGTGTTAACATTGTCTACTAAGTAAAGTATTATTGCATTAACTTATGTAATTATGTTTGCACATTTATAATTTTATTCGTTTAAAAAAATAGATTAAAATTCTCACAATATGTTCTAATAATTTCAATAATTGTAATTGTAAATAATGAAAAACATAATCTAATTTTAAGCAAGAGTAAATTACTCTATTTGACTCAAGAATACGGGAAATTACTAAATTACTAATTGACGCTAAACTAAGCTCTGTGGGAAAAAACAGCTTCAAATAAAAGTTGTAGATTTTAAATTTCCTATAATTGTGATTGTACTTTTTCACAAAATACTTTTTTCGCAAAATGCATACTAAGGCTGAAATCTTAAAATCCCATTTTTTACGGGTTTTGATGAGCAGTATAGAGAAAATCACTAATTGACGTTGTATCACTAATTAAGGTTGTAAAAATATGTTTGAAACAAAAGTTGTTGGGTTTTTTTAATTTTTTACAACTTTAATTATATGATGTGTGGAAATTTAATAACGAGACTGACTTAAAAAAATTAATTTTATACATAATCACTTATTGTCACCTTCAATATACACTGCGTCTCTATCCCTACAACGCTCCTTGCGAATTTTCCATTGTTGGAAACAGTACTGGAAGTCATCTTCTGTCAGCTCCTTCCAGCACTGTCCCCAACAATGGAAAATTCGCATGGAGCGTTGTAGGGATAGAGAAGCAGTGTATATTGAAGATGACAATAAGTGATTATGTATAAAATTAATTTTTTTAAGTCAGTCTCGTTATTTAATAGCCACACCTCGTATGTAGTAAACTTTTGCCTTAATAACTTTATTTGCAACTATATACTAAGATACAACGTGCGAATTAGATGAAAGTAAACAAAGGATGACAAGGAAAAAAAATAAATAAATGAAAAAGAACAGTGATACCCATTGGTATATAAATGTTCTATTAGATAAAGTTCATGATACATGAATGATAAATAACAACATAACAAGGAAAAAAAGAAAGAAAAAGAAAATAAATCAGTTTATATAAGATCTCTGGCCCATTGACGTTTCAACCTGCGTTGCGGATTCCCTGGTAGTGATGCATCCGATAGTTTGGTGATCAAATCGTTGGGGTGATCATGCAATTTTCTGTGAAAAACACTGTAGCTGGACTTAACTATTTCACTTATGAACGGAATATTAAGGTCATCATGTAGAATTTTGTTGTTGACATAAAAAGGTGTGCAGGTGATTAAACGTAGGAATTTTGACTAAAAGGCTTGTAATTTTTGTAGGTTGCTCGGTTTAGCTGTGCCATAAATTTGTAGTCCATAGGTCCATATTGGCTTAAAAATAAACTTTGTATAGTAATAGTTTAGATTTTAGAGTCAGTGAAGAGCGGCGTCCAAGTAGTCGGAATAGTGGTCAACTAAATTATATTCTATCAAAACAATATAGTTTTATAGTTAATGCAGTTATGTTGACAATTTTATTACAACATCGTTTAATTTTGTTATTATACCAAAGTATTATTCAAGTGATTATGTTTAATTACTTAAAAAATATCGATTTTGAACAATTTAGTTTAAGCACGACACAGTACTCAATGAAAAATGTATTTTTTATTTCATTTATAGTTGGGAGTAGTTACTTTATTAAATTAGTTGAAATGATCAGATTCATTGCTCACCTAAATAAATAAAATCATGAATTTACACAAAAAAACTGTAAACTTTTGTTTCAAATCCAGCCAAGTGTCCGAATGAGTTTTAAAACCAGCCACATTCAAAATAAAAATTATTTTTCCTAGATTTTGAAAGATATATTTTTATTATATTTATACACAGTAATGTGGGATTTAATACAGTATATCTTGAACTAATAACCAAGATGACAGATACTGTAGTTTAAATTTAAACAGTTTTTTTGCTTTCCAGAAAAGTTTTATGATATGGATCTGATCTGATACTGATTTAGATACTAGACTTCTCAATATACACGACTATAGTCCAGCCTCTCTTAGTTTGCTCCTAATGTAAACAAATAATGACGTCACTGAGCATGCGCATTATATCAAAATGTGTACACGCTGATTAAAAAGTAACAACAAAATACTTTCAAAAGTCTTTAAATACAAAATACTTTTAAAAGTATTTTTATAAATGAAATTGTTAGGCCAACATCATATCATGACTGATGTTTTTAGTACGTTAAATACTTATAATTTAAAAAATAGTTAACTTAATAGGAATACGACATCCGTAAAGTCACAGACTCCTAGCGTGCACCCTGTAGCAGGTGGCTTTTGTTTGTTGACAGTAGGAGCAAACTAAGAACGGCTGAACTGTACGTATATTCGATGAATATCTATTGTTGGTCTTAGGATAACATAAAAAGATTTTAAACTAAAAATCACTTTAGCCGTAAGCATTTTAAACGGACACTGATATATTCCAACTGTTTCTATCACCTACGCTAAAAAAAACAACAGTTCCGCTAGCAATTAGATAACTTTTTTTGAGTAATATTAATGATAAATTTAAAAATTAGGTACTAAATAAATCATGGAAGGTAACTCACCATTCGACGTAGGACGTCTTCATCTTGGATGAGGGAGAGGTCAGCACTCACCTCCGCCGCCATCTTCAATCTAAAACAAAAGAAAATCAAATAAATAAATGAATAGAAGGTCTACTTAAATATTACTTTATTTTAAGCGTGATCCCACGTATCAAATCACGTATAAATGATGGAGTTTATAAAACTATACTAGCTAGCCCTTGCGAATATACTTCAAACATGAATTCTAAGTGATGGCATCATCCCTTGAATATATTTTTGCTTTGATAAACTTGTTGTGCTTGTGCTATATGAATTTAAACTTTCAATATTACATGAACGCAACAAAAATATAATGCTAACTTTTTTTAGCTTTTATTTGTTATCGGGAACTGTACATTGTTGACAACTACCCAATTTGATCGCTGCTTTTTGCTGTACTTTTTTTTGACGCGGATTAGACATGAGTTTGAACAGGGACTCCCAGTAGAGTTTGTTCATGGATGGCTGTCAGTTGGTCACCATACGAAGTCGCTTGCCCAATCGGTGTTACTTAATAAATAATAGCGACTTTCTACCAGCTGACTGACTGGTATGGCCCGAAGGCCAATGCTAACTTAATAGCGGTTGTCAACCGTGAAGAGGGCTGGCCCCTTAGGGCCTTAGGAGGGTTAAACATACGTGTGCCACATGCAAAATGAAATTGTTTTAAAACGAAATTGGTTGTAAATAAGGGTGATGGCGTCACTATTAGAGTAGAAGCACAATTAAATCTGTAATTCAATTATTTAAATTTCTTTTTCAAAAATTTAATAAGCTGCCGAGATTTACAGTACTTACTTTAAAACGTTTTGACAAATAACAACAGTATAAACATTCGATCAACGCAAGAATTATAAAAATCTGGTGTGAAATATTCACACGAAAAGCATTTTGAAAAGCATCTACTTTCCACCCTAAATGACACCTTTACTTCATTCACCACAGGGGCTGTAAAATAAAATTCATTACTCACAGAGGAGATAACTCTTGAGTAGTGTATTTTACACCTCTTCCTCTTCTGTTCTTAAATGTTTCAGCCATATAATTGGCTGACCGTGTAATAAGAAACATAAATATTTTTTGTAGCTTTAGAACTAGCAGATGGAGTCCAAATAATTTAATTCAAATAATAATTAACTAATTTTCATTCCACCTGCCTGTTATGGGAATTTAATACGTGTGGGTGTATTTATTTTGGTTTGTTTTCAATTTATTTTTTTAACCCTTTCAATGCCGGAACAATATTTGAAAGTTTGATCTAAAGTGCCATTTAATTCGAATAAGGGTGTACAAAAAGTGCCAGGCCCTTATTTCGTAAACTTGCATGCGTAAGCCTCCCATTGCCCGCCAAAATTTCAACCTTACAGAAAAAATAATTTCCTGTTGAACATTAATTTTTATTGTGTTCTTATAAAAACAAATCGTTCTAACAATAAAAATATTCAAAATAGTTTTTTTTTCATTTATTAAAGTCGCATCGACAGCTTAATCATTAACAACTACTGTGGGTTTTGGTACCTTACCTTAACGGTGGTTTTAACGTGTTAAAATTTCCAGACTCTAGCCGGGAATCGAACCCGGGACCTATCGTTTTCTAGGCTAGCGCGCTACGCCACGGAGGCGGTTTCAAAATACATTGTTCCATTAATTTTTGTTTGAAATTTTTTTTGTAAATGTTCGGTTATCCGGACGTTGGCACTTTATGCATAACTTACGGTCGTCTGGTAAACCGGATGTTTCCCCTAAATAAAAAACATCTACGTCCTGTTTTCCGGACATTGGTACTGAAAGGGTTAAAGTCACATAAACGGCTCGGTTATTAGTGACTGCGGTGAGTTAAGGAAGTGGAGTAATGGATTTTGGCATCCAATAATATCGAGACCCTTATTCGAGAATCGAACCCGGGACTTCCACGTTCAGTAGATACCGCGCTAACCACTACGCTACGGAAGCGAAATTCTACCCTTTCCGTCTCCCCTAAAATCATAAACTAACCCCTACCTAAAATTATAACATTTGTCCACGTCAAGTACGTGCGTCCCTTCCCCTTTCCAAGACAATAAAACTCCCACATAACTGTAAAAGGCCACTGAAAAACAAAATAAAAGAAAAGAGCCGCTCTTAAACCCACTTGTCCCTTAATATAAATTTTCATCCACGAATAACTTCTTAAAATACATTACCTCCTTTAAAGTCCCAGTTCCAATCCCCCAAGAGCCAGAATCCTATTTCCTATTTTAAAACTATAAAATTCCCCCTAAATTTCATGAGGTTGCAATTATTCCGTAAAATTGTTCCCCGAGCGACCAGGTGTTCCTTAACACGATGTCGCCATCATAGGGTTTCTCGGCCCTCTCAACCAGGATTCAGGATTCAGGATTCACGGAAGCGACCTAATCTATTTTTTTTTAAATTATTATTGTTTTAAAAATACATTAATATAATCCAATACTTTCTTTACACCCAGTGTTTTAAATAATGTAAACTTTACTAAAGTATTAAACTTGAGTACACTAAGTTCACATTCAAATAAAAATAATTAGAGTGGGCTGAATTATGAATCAGAAAGATGATAATGAAGACACCGAGCTTTTTTTTTACTTAAAGAAACTTTTTATTTATTTATTTTTTCTTAAAGTTTAGTTATAAAATATTTTCGTGTGTAGTTGTTTTCGCCTACATAATCTATACACACACCCACTTTAATCCTTTTAAATTGAACAATACGAAAAGTCTTTTATGACGTCACAAAGACTTACATACATTACATATTTAAGTAATTTTTAAATAGATAACTCATGTATCTATATTGGTTTAATCAAAACAAATATTGTATCTTTTTAAAAGTGTTTTATTTAAATATTTAATTAGTTAATGTGTATTGCATGTTATCCTATCTTGATTATTATATATATATATTTTTTTTAGCTTTTATTTTGCTATCGGGAACTGTGCATTGTTGACAACTACCCAATTTGATCGCTGCTTTTTGCTGATTTTTTTTTTTTTGACGTGGATTAGACATGAGTTTGAACAGGGACCCCCAGTAGAGTTTGTTCATGGATGGCTGTCAACTGGTCACCATACAAAGTCGCTTGCCAAATCGGTGTTACTTAACAAATAATAGCGACTTTCTACCAGCTGACTGACTGGGCTGGCCCGAAGGCCTGATTATTATATTTAAAACAATTTCTCATATTTCATACGATGCCTCATAGTCCTTAGTCACTATATGGTGGACTATTTTTTTGCGGACCACGAGCTCTAAAGAATTTTTTTGTATAAATATCTTGGTTTCTTGGGCAGTGCAACAAATTCAGATTTATTCAAGAGTCCTATTTTCAAAATTTTACGACACTAAATAACAGACATAATGTGTCGTATAAACACTTTAAGGGAAGACTGTACTTTGTACCCCGCCAATGTTAAATTTTCTATTTTTAGGTACATTTTTCACAGGATTGGTAAAAGATAGCGAAATAAAAATTTACACACTTATAGTTGTCAGGTTTCTTTAGCTGTTGATATTTTTGCAACTTAATCTGTTGAATCATAATGTTAAAAACAAAATAACGAATGACATAAAAAAAATTTCTACGTTTTTTGCATATAACTAATTTTTGGAGCACCTGAGGAAGTCATAAAAATACCAGTGCATGTGCACGTAAAAGATGAATAACTGGTAAAAGTTTCAGCTACGTAGGTTTAATGGTTTCCGAGGAAAAATGTACCTAATATTAAAAATTTTAATTTACGGGAACAGAGAAAAAACAAAAAGGGACAATCAAAAACAAAATGTACACAAATAAGTAAATTTCACATTAACAGTTGATTAGAAAGCTGAAACAACAGCTGAGAATATTAAAAACAGTAATGCTGATAATTTAAAAAACTAAAATTCCCTTTGCTCTAAAACTATCACTATAATTTTATAGTGATACCTTCTAAAAAGTGATTTTATAGTTAACCTTCTAAAAAGAACCCTTATTTTTTCATTAAAATAATAATGTTTTTGATCTAATTTAATGTTCTTGTAGTAGATTTAGGTCTGAACTATTGAAAAACATAAAAAACTGAAAATCGAAATTTTCAGTTAAAACCATCACACAGTCTTACTTTAAAGAAGTCAGAAAGGGTATTGAGAAAACTTAATGAACCGGACCAAATTCAGACAACTGATTACGGGCTTGAAGAGCTTCCATAAAGAGAAAAAACAGAACACCGAGTGTAAGAAGAAAAAAGAAAAGCCTACTCTGAGTGAATGCTGAGAATGTGGGCTACAAAAGGGCTTCCAGAAACGATTGAAGTCACCTCACATTGTCTAAAATAGACTCAATACGAAAAAACTGAAATAAAGTACCCTTAATAATTTAGGCATATCGTCCACTCAAATCCTACCCGGCCTGCTGGAAGGATACTCAGATGATGATGATGATGATGATGAATAATTTTGGAACCGTATAGATAAATCTGAAAGTTTCTCTGGTTCGGCTCAGAAATCTTCAATTTTAAAATTTCAGCTCAATCGGTTCGGTAATTTTTTGTCAAAACGAATAACAAACACTTAAAAAAAATTAACTTCAAGGATCAGTTGAAACCGGGTATTATAGATTAAAAAACCAAATATCTTTCCATGAGAAGTTTAAAAAATTACCAAACTTTTTGAACAGTCGGTGTAAATTATTTTAAAGGATAAAAAAATTCAAGATATAAAATTTTTGTGTGGGTATATAATGGTATAAAATGTACAAGAATTTATAAATAATTATTTTTAATGTTTCAATTCCTCATTCCTTAGCTAAATAGTGTGGCTGTAATAGGACGGGGATTATGAAGGCCTATAAAAAAGCCATGTAATTACACATGAGTTATTTACGTACGCAGAATAACTTTTATTACAATTTGTGTTAACACTTTAACTGAGCTACCGGTCTCTCAGACCGGGAAGTATACAAGTTTTCCACAGTTCCAGCCCTGTTTGTTCAAAGTCGTTCATAGGCTCAGTAGCTACCTTCTAACTCCCCCTCTTCACTAACCCTTTCGGTGCCACTGTTATCTTTGTTACATGATTTCATGTGCCAATTTATGTTTAACTATTTTTTTATTGTATTTACTCTAAATATACGTAAAAAGAGCAAGATTTTTGCAAAAAGTGATTTACTAACAATATGAGGAATAGAATGTGTAGCTACTGTGTGCTGAGGTCAAAATAGTAACGATAGGTTCACTGCCGGCTTTAAAAAGACATACAAGAGCGTGGTAGGCAGACCCGAAGCATATACGGAGCCGGCACAGAGAAAACACACCCGACTCCGAAGGGTGTTCGGACCCGGCAGTGAAAGGGTAAACACTAGCGTTAGTTCAGTTTCCGTTAGTCGTTCTCTTGTGACAACCGCTTTTTGAAAACCACCCGTTCTGTCATACCGGATAGCTCAGTTATCGTGTACTATTTAGCCGGTCCTGTATACCGGATAGCTCATATAAGTGGTAGTGCGCCAGTGTTAGTGAAATGGATCGACCTTCTACCAGTCGATCTGTACACGTGGAAGACGTTTTTTTGCCGTTCGTGTACGTAGAATGCTGGATGATGAGTCTAGTTTAGATGATTCAGATATTCAGAGTGAAATAGACGATTCCGATGCAGATCCAGACTTTGTGTTGCCAAATGAACGTGATTCTAGTTCATAAAGTGACTTCTTGCCCATAACAGACAGATGGAGTGTCAAATTTTGTACACTCAATCTGTTCGTTGCAGGGCTAAAATAAATAGTTCTGTTTCTTAACACATGGTCAGCCAATTAAATGACTGAATCATTTAAGAACAGAAGAGGTAGTGGTGTAAAAGACACTAATCAGAGTTACCTCCTCTGAAAGTAATGAATTTCATTATACAGCCAGACCCTGTGGTGAATGAAGTGAAGGTGTCATTTGCAGAGTGGAAAATATTTGCTTTTCAGACGGCCCGGCATGCTGGTAAGCGTACTTTTCCACTCGGTGAGGAAGGCAGGGTAAACCACCTCACTCCTCGTTTTACTCAGTAAAACCTCTACAGGTTCAAACCAGCCTTTCGGCTGATGACCTAAACAACAAAGTGACTTCACGTTTTGAATTCGCTAAAGCCTTGGGCTATGACCTTATCAGACCTCATCTTCAGAGAAGACTACAAATTCCCAATCTCCGGCGAGATTTGAGGCAAACTATTTTGATGGTGTTAGCAGAAAATAACCCTGCTCATGCGAGAGATGAAGAAGTCCCTTCCGACCGAATGGAAAAGAGAAAAACGTGCAGCAAGTGTCCATCTGTTCGAGAGAGGAAAACCCAATATAAAAATGCATTAAGTGTATCCCATTTGTTTAGAGTGCAGTCGCAAAGTCTGCAATGAATGTGCAAAATACTGTGTTCTGTGTTAACTCATAAACTGAACAGTTATTTTTTTTGTTTATTATTATCATCCATTATTATAGCAAATTACTCAAAAATATCTTACAAAGTATTATTTTATCATAATTGTTCTTTTCAAATTAAATTTTCTTGTGAGCAAGAGTTTGTTTGTTTGTAGTACATCAACAGCAGTATTTCATTTTGTAATTTTCTATATTTAAAGGTTTGCAAATAAAAAAGTAAAAATGATTAATTGGTTTTTATTTACGTTCCCCATTAAATATGTTTACTAAAAATATGTATTAAATAAGAAATAGTTAATAAATTGACCGGTAAAAACCAAAACACACTGACCGGTCTAAGAGACCGGATAGCTCAAATAACGTTTCTACATCCATAGCTCAGTGAAAGTGTTTTAAAGTAGACTACGGTATGTACGTTTTTTTAAGCTTTTATTTGTTATCGGGAACTGTACTTTGTTGACAACTACCCAATTTGATCGCTGCTTTTTGATTTTTTTTGACGTGGATTAGACATGAGTTTGAACAGGGACCCCCAGTAGAGTTTTGTTCATGGATGGCTGTCAACTGGTCACCATACAAAGTCGCTTGCCCAACCGGTGTTACTTAACAAATAATAGCGATTTTCTACCAGCTGACTGACTGGGCTGGCCCGAAGGCCTACGTATTTTTAATTATTTATTTGTCTGTTAGTCTGTTTGTCTGTCTTCAATAACGATGATACAAAATAAACTATTTCTAGCTTAAGTGGGTTGCATTAAATCAATTATTTTCCCCAGTTTTCCAGGATTTACACCACATTTTCCAGTGACAAATCTAAGGCAACGCTATGTCAAAGAAAATTCTATTTAGGAGCCTAAAAACAGATTAATTTTAGAGCAGAGAACGCCACTATAATGTTAGAAATACGTATCTAATAATTCAGCAACTGGCAAGAGAAGCTCTTTTTCAGTGTCACCACGGTTATTTTGCACCCAAAACGTTTAATTTGCTCCCTTTCACGTAAAAAACTTGAACAGTTACTTTGGTTTTTTAAAAATATTGTACATGAATGGAAATATTAATGTTAGAAGAGGCAATATACTAGTAGAAAATGCTACTTTCAAAATAAAATTTTTTTAGCTCAGTTCTTTATATATTATTTTTCAATTTATTCGGTAATAAAGTTTTTTTAGATTTATTATTTTAGATTGTAGTTTTCTTAAGAGTTGGATAATTTTAAAGTCCTATATTTTTTAGTTGGATTCATTAGAGTTTAGATTATATTTTTAAATTTTTTTAGAAATTGTATAATTTTTAAAATTTTATGGTTTTCATAGAAATTTCAAGAAGAGGTTGAGGTGTTAAAGACACTAGTCAGAGTTATCTCCTCTGAGAGTAATGAATTTCATTATACAGCAAGACCATGTGGTGAATGAAGTAAAGGTTTTATTGGCAGGGTAGAAAGTAGATTTTTTCGGAGAGCCTGGCATGCTGATAAGTATAGACTACTTTTCCACTCAATGAGAAAGGCAATAGTAAACCACTTCACTCCTCGTTTTACTTAGTAAAGCCTGTACAGGTTCAAACCAGCCTTTTGGCCGATTAACTTAACAGCACAACAACGCTGTAATACAAAATAATAGAAGAAAACCCCTACCCTAGGACACGGTACTTGGAGAACAGTTGCGTAGGTCAATTTCCTCCACCTCGTTCATTGTAATTAATTATTTAAAAAATCTGGTGTGAAACACTCACACAACTTTCTCTTGCCAGTGAAAATAATTAACAATAAACCTAATATTATTAATAAAATATTAGAAATAAACAAAAAACTAACCTCAAAAACATAACCTTAATTTAATCATGAGTGAATGACGCAAAATGAAAATCAAACTCGGTTTGGCTTAAAAAACGTAAAATCACACTTTCACGCTAAACTAGGCTCTGTAGAGAAAAATTCTCTAAATAAAAGATGTAGATCTCTTAATTTTCTATAACTTTTATTATATACACTTTTGTCGTAAAAGGCGTACTAAAGCCGAAATATTAAAAAAATTAATTTTTCACACGTTTTCGTAAGAAAAAACAGAAAATCGCTAATTACCGCTAAACTAAGCGTTATACAAAAAATGTTTGAAATAAAAGTTATAGGTTTTTAAATTTTCTACAACTTTTATTATATACATTTTTTCGCTGAAATGCATATTAAAGCCGTATCTTAAAAAAACTATGTTTTTACGTCAAAACAGCCTCACTCAGAATTTCAGCAAACATGATGTTTACCCTATCTTGTAGAGAATAAAAAATTAAATAAACCAGGCGATTTCAAAAAAAAATCGTAGGACCAGTTTTTGAGAAAATCGCAAAAAAGTGAAAAATTACACGAATAAACTACTACTTCCGGTTGACCGATTTTGATGAAAATATTCCTGTCGGGTTCGATAGTGGTATGTAACTTAAGTTTCAAGTTTCAAGTTCGTACGATGATCCGTTCTTGAGATGTTCTATTCACACACACACGCACACAGACACACACACAGACCAATCGCTAAAAAACATGTTTTTGGGTTCAGGGGGTCTGAAAACGTATAGATTCGGTGAAAACTCGATTTCGAAAAATCGACATGAAAAAAATACTTTCCTTCCTATATATTAATATAGGCAAGAGAAAGTAAAAATTATTACCTATAATTTTTTAAAAGAATATATATGAGTTAATACTGTAAAAATAAAGAAATAAATAAAATTTTATTATTACTGATTTACTATTTTTAATAAGTAGAAAAGGAGTATCTGTAGTGAATTAAATAGATTTTGACAATATTTTACTGAAATAAATTTATGTTATAATTACTTAGAAATTAATAATTTTGCTGAACAGTATATTTTACCGGGTGATTTTTTAGTCCTGTTACCCAATTGTTAATATCTGGTAATTTTTTTCTAAGAAAGGGATATTTTGTTTTGTGACACAAAGTTGGTAGCCCTACTCAACCGGTATAGATACGACAGTTTGAGTTGAATCTCCTTGAGTTGCGTAAAATTTTGTGCTGTTTCCAGTTGTGTTACGAACAGAATGTCTTTTACCCTAGAACAACGGGTTTTCATTCTTGAACAATATTTTACTACAAAATCGTATGCGAGTGTAAAAGAATCATTTCAAATTAAATTTTTTGGTGTTCCTCCACTCTATTCTAGTCAATTTCTAGGCTAACTAACTGATTTTTAGAGGCAGGTATTGTTTGCAGCAGAAACGTAGTGGTCGACCAACTCTCTTGACAGATGACGTTAAGAGAATGTGAAAACAAGATTGCTCAATTCTCCATGGAAAAGTTTACAAAAACTTTCCTCGCATGTTGATTTGTCATGTTCGAGTGCTCAGAAAGCTGCTAAAAATTGAAATTGTATCCGTATCACATACGATTAGTTCTAGAGCTTCAGCCTCCAGATTTAAACAAGAGATTGTTTTAGGATAAAAGACATTCTGTTCGTAGCACGACCGGAAATGGCACAAAATTTTATACAGCTCAAGGAGAATCAACTCACACTGCCATATCCATACTGGTTGAGTAGGGCTACCAACTTAGTGTCACAAAACAAAATTTATTTTTTTTTTAGAAAAATATTACCAGACATTAACAATTGGGTAACAGGACTAAAAAATCACCTGTTATAATATTTATTTCCTAAATTTCCATACCGTAATTGTATGTTACTAAAAATTTTTCTTGAATGAAATAATGTATTTATATTTTTATGTGAACATTATGTATCTTTTAAAACGAATATGTGGGTAGTATAATGTGTATTTACTATAAGGAAAGATAGAGTACGTGTGCGTGTGTGAGAGAGATTATGAATAATAATTTAAAGTCGTTTTTACGAAATAGTGTAAAAAAAACATAATATAATAAAACGCCGAGAGATGAAATTAAGAAGGCAGTGCATTCAAAGAAAATGCATCGTAAGTTGCAACGCAATAACCATATAAACAAACACTCATGTTCACACCATATAATCATAATGCGTTACCATAATGTTTACCCATAAACATAATGATCCTCCATTATAATAAAACTGAACATTATTTTTAACACCATTTCAATATAAATTTAAATAAACAAGTCAAATGTTATGAGTATAAATCTTACAGTAAATTTCGTTACAAAATACTACTTGCTATTCTTGCCGGTGTCTTATTGTACACTGTAATTTTACATAGTACAAATCTGTAGTGATAGGTATAAAGGTCTTAACTTGAAAATAGTAATTTTTCAGGAAAAGCAAATGAAAATTTGAGACAGTATAATTTATATATTTTTACTTTCTCTTACCTATATGAATATATAGGAAGAAAAGTATTGTTTTCATGTCGATTTTTCGAAATCGAGTTTTCACCGGATCTACACGTTTTCAGACCCCCTGAACCCAAAAAACATGTTTTTAGCGATTGGTCTGTGTGTGTGTGTGTGTGCGCGCGCGCGTGCGTGCGTGTGTGTGTGTGTGTGAACAGAATATCTCAAGAACGGAACATTGTACGAACTTGAAACTTAAGTTACATACCACTACCGGACCCGACACGAACATTTTCATCAAAATCGGCCAACCGGAAGTAGTAGTTTATTCGAATAATTTTTCACTTTTTTGCGATTTTCTCAAAAACTGGTCCCACGATTTTTTTTAAAGTCGCCTGGTTTACTCAATTTTTTATTCTCTACAAGATAGGATAGGCGTCATGTTCGCTGAAATTCTGGGTGAGGCTGTTTTCACGTAAAAACAAAGTTTTTTTAAGATTACGGCTTGAATATGCAATTAAGCGCAACAATTTATATAATAAAAGTTGTAGAGAATTTAAAAACCTACAACTTTTATTTCAAACATTTTTTTGTATAATGCTTAGTTTAGTAGTAATTAGCAATTTTCTGTTTTTTTCTCACGAAAACGTGTGAAAAATCGATTTTTTAAAGATTTTGGCCTTAGTATGCATTTTATAATAAAAGTGTATATAATCAAATTTATAGAAAATTAAAAGATCTGCAACTTTTATTTAAAACATTTTTCTCTATAGAGCCTAGTTTAGCGTGAAAGCGTGATTTTCCGTATTTTTAAGCCAAACTGAGTTCGATTTTCATTTTGCGTCTTTCACTCATGATTAAAATAAGGTTATGTTTATTGAGGTTAGTTTTTTGTTTATTTCTTATGTTTTATTACTAATGTTAGGTTTATTGTTAATTATTGATATTGGCAAGAGAAAGTTGTGTGAGTGTTCCACACCAGATTTTTTATTTTAGGATAGTTTTTGCAATTGTCACTTTGGTTTCTTATCATTTCGACCATTTTAATTTGATTTTTTTTTCCAGTTGATCTCAGCAATTGATATTGGTGAAATAAAAAACTACTATTGGTATAAAGGTTAACTCAACTTAAGACCTTTTGTACAATTAACAAGACTGAGAAACTAAATCTAAACTAAATAAACTACTATTGTTATAAAGGTCTTAACTTAACTTAAGACCTTTTGTACAACTAAAAAACACTGAGAAACTAAATCTGAAGGTATCATTTACAATTAAGACTTTTACAACGTTACGCGAAGAGAAAATTTCTGTAAAGCCAGTCAATATAATTAAATTTAGGAATTAGCTACACTTAAGGCCTTTGTACCAATTGAAAGAGAAAATTTTTCTAAACTGGGTGGTACACTTAACTCAAAACCGACAATTTTTGACTTAAGATAAGTCAATCGGTAATTTGCGATTTTCTGTTTCTTTCTCACGAAAACGTGTGAAAAATCAATTTTTTTAAGATTTCGGCCTTAGTATGCACTTTACGACGAAAGTGTATATAATAAAAATTTATAGAAAATTAAGAGATCTACAACTTTTATTTAGAGAATTTTTCTCTACAGAGCCTAGTTTAGCGTGAAAGTGTGATTTTCGTTATTTTTAAGCCAAACTGAGTTCGATTTTCATTTTGCGTCATTCACTCATGATTAAAATAAGGTTATGTTTTTGAGGTTAGTTTTTGTTTATTTCTAATATTTTATTAATAATGTTAGGTTTATTATTAATTATTTGCATTGGAAAGAGAAAGTTGTGTGAGTGTTTCACACCAGATTTTTTAATTATAAGGAAATACTTTATATCCTTAAGGATAAGCCTTATCTTATGTTATAAGAAAAGGACATTCCTGGCTTAAGGAAAGCCAGAGTTATGTGATTTTTGTATGGATGGTGTGTTTACATTCAATTAGAAAATGCACTAAAGGAAAAATGTAAAATTTTGACTTATGGGCTTCTGAAATGACTCAATCATTTGTCATACACTGGATGCCGCATATTGCCACTTTCTCAATGTAATGAATTAATTTTTTTTTTTTTTTGGTAAGTTGGCGGCAGCATGTATAACATTCATTTGTTTACCTCTTAAAAACTGGTTTGTTAGGGTCTATCTTTTGTTAATCTCCACGTGTTAGTGTTTCTAAAAATGTTCAACTAAAATTACCGCTGAAGTTCATATTGTGACATTAATAATAATAGTTGTAGTTCATGATATTCTAAAAACAGCTTTTTTGTCATTAGACTGGTTTGATGCAGTTCTCCAAGCTATTCTATGTTGCACAAGTTGTTTCATATCTACTATGTGGATAGGTAGCACATACCTGCAACACCCTACATCTTTTGTAATTTGCTTTAAGTATTCTAACCTTTGCCTCCCCCTATAATTTACTCCCTCAATATTATCCTCCATTATTGATAGACCAATACCTGGATGTCTTAAGATATGCCCCACTAGCCTATACTTTCTTCTGGTAAGATTTTTTCCACTCCGCTTATAAGCTGTTTTAACACCTGATTTTCGGAGTCGAAGATTCCTGGTTTAAATCCTGGTAAAGGTAGTTATACTTTTATGCGAATTTGAATACTATTCAGTGGTTACCGGTGTACTTTGATGGTTGGGGTTCAATTAGGCCTAACTATACTCTCTTGGGGATAGTCGGCCTGGGTCTGTACAAGACTTCACCTCATTTAAACGTCACACACATCATCCTTATCTCATTAGATAATGGGGTTGCTTATGGTTCTGAATTGAACAGATTGTAACGTACACATATCAGGGTTAAGAAAAAATTTACATAATCAAAATAGATGTTTAAAAGCTGTTTCACATAAAGTTTATTAACCTATTCTTAATATAAAATGAAAAATCATCAAAGAAAACCTAAGACAAAATTAAAAATCATTGCTAAAATACTTATCACTAAAATTTAATCTAAATGCAAAAACGTTTCAAGAACTGTCAATCTTGTTATTGATGTAATGCTGTAAAACAATATGATCATTTTTAATACGCCTTACAGGTACTTCAGTATATAATTAATATGACAAATAAATTATAAGAGACAATTAATAACAATTATAATAATACATTATATTATAAGTGTGAAATTATATCAGTCAATCAATGTCTCTTGAGTTTATTTTAATTATATCATTCCCACATAAAGGTCGATAACATTTTAATAATTCCATTTTTATTACTTTATTTTGTAAGTCATTGGTTCTCGAAGTGGGAGGGGGCGAGACCCCCAAGGGGCGCAATGAAGGGTTTAAAGGGGGTTGCAAAGCTTAGTTTAAAAAAAAAGTTTAAAAGTAATTTAACCCACCGGGTTGGTCTAGAGGTAAAGTCGTCGCCAAAATCAGCTGTTTACCAGCTGATTTTCGGAGACGAAGGTTCCTGGATTTCCTTTTATACGGATTTGAATACTAGACAGTGGTTACCGGTGTACTTTGATGGTTGGGGTTTAATTAACCATACTCTCTCAGGAATGGTCGGCCTGGGTCTGTACAAGACTACACCTCATTTACACATCATACACATCATCCTCGTCTCATTGGGTCATGGGGTTGCTTATTGTTCTAAATTGAACAGATTGCAACGTACACAAGTTAGGAATGAAAAGGTAATTTGGAATTGGTCGTTATAAACAAAGTTATAAAACTACATCAGTAGTCTTAATTTTTGTTTTGAGTTCTTCTAACATGCAACTTAAATAAGAATTACTAGTAAAAGTGTTATGAAATAGATGCGCACTTATAGCCTACACATAAAAGGGGGCCATGGTTTGCAGTTAAACCAATTGGGGGGGGGGGGGGGAGGCTCGAAATAAAAACATTGAGAACCGTGGTTATGAGTTACAAATTATTCGAAACAGAAATAAACTCATTCAGTTTACCGGGGATTCAAAACTGAATCATTTTTATACAAGATCGTTGCGCTGAAATTCAAATTACAGAGGTGACCATGACCAAATCATTCGTAAACAAGTCTTGGATGGTGTAAACCTACCAAGAAGTCTGAATTCTGGGGGATATGGAATTCCCTCATGGTAACAGGATTCCGGTTTTGAAATTTCGGGATTTAAAAGTGGATTTTGAAGCCTTCCAAGCAGTGAAATAGAAAAGTTTTTTTATATCCGTAATGTGTGTACGTTACAATCTGTTCAACTAAGAACAATAAACAAACCCATGACCCAATGATACATGATGAGTCTTGTACAGACTCAGGTCGAACATTCCTGAAGTGGTATGATTAATTGAACCCCAACCATCAAAGTACATCGGTAGCCACTGTATAGTATTCAAATACGTATACAAATTCGTTTTAAGGGGTCTTCTAAGATGATGCATCCTGCGTAATAAAAAGCAAAACAATCGTGATTCTGAATTTTTAATTAAAATAACAAGTTTTTAGAACAGAAGCATATCAATTATTAAAACGAATACCTACAGTTCAGCCGTTCTTAGTTTGCTCCTACTGTCAACAAACAAAAGCCACCTACTACAGGGTGCACGCTTGAGTCCGCGATTTTACGGATGTCGTATTCCTATTAAGTTAACTATTTTTTAAATTATAAGTACTTAAAGTACTAAAAACATCAGTCATGATATGATGTAGGCCTAACAATTTCATTTAGAAAAATACTTTTATAAGTATTTTGTATTTAAATACTTCTGAAAGTATTTTGTTGTTACTTTTTAATCAGCGTGTACACATTTTGATATAATGCGCATGCTCAGTGACGTCATTATTTGTTTACATAAGGAGCAAACTAAGAGAGGCTGGACTAAACCTACATATTCCATCATATCTTAAGTTTTGTAGTTTAATATTTTTAAACAACTTATTCATATACCAATACGAGTTAGAGCAATTTTAGTCACATTTTTGTTTTCAGTACCATGAACCAGATGGGTAAGCGATAGATAATTATAAATTTAAATCTACCACTCAAACTATTAATTTACTTTAATCTACATGTGTATGGAAACGTTAAACCCGTAACAATCTCACTAATTCTCTTGCTTTCAAAAGAGTTTGAGAGATGATACTAGCATAATTATTTCTTTACATAGTGGTCAAATGAGTAATTTCATAGTGGGTAAATGGGTAATTATTACCTTCACTAGGATTTGAATTCTTCGTTCCGAAAATCAGCAATTAAATAACGCTTTTAAAAAAAAAATTGGGTGTGAAACACTCCCACGACTTTCTCTTGCCAATGTAAAAATTTAACAATAAACCTAACATTAGTAATAAAATATTACAAATAAACAAAAACTAACCTCAATAAACATAACCTTATTTAAATCATGAGTGAAAGACGCAAAATGAAAATCGAACTCAGTTCGGCTTAAAAATACAGAAAATCACTCTTTCACGCTAAAATAGGTTCTGTAGAAAAAAATGCTCTAAATAAAAGTTTTAGATCTTTTAATTTTCTTTGATTATAAACACTTTTGCCATAAAATGAATACTAAGGCCGAAATCTAAAAAAAATCGATTTTTTACACGTTTTCGTAAGAAAAAAAACAGAAAATCGCTAATTACCGCTAAACTAAGCGTTATAAAAACAATGTTTGAAATAAAAGTTGTAGGTTTTTAAATTCTCTACAACTTTTATTATATAACATTTTGCGCTATAATACATATTAAAGCCGTAATCTTAAAAAAACACTTTTTTTACGTTAAAACACTCTCACCAAGAATTTCAGCAAACATGGCGCCTACCCTACCTTGTAGAGAATAAAAAATTGAGTAAATGAGGCGATTTTTAAAAAAATCGTAGGACCAGTTTTTGAGAAAATCGCAAAAAACTGAAAAATTATACGAATAAACTACTACTTCCGGTTGACCGATTTTGATGAAAATGTTCGTGTCGGGTCCGGTAGTGGTATGTAACTTAAGTTTCAAGTTTCAAGTTCGTACGATGTTCCGTTCTTGAGATATTTTGTACACACACACACACACACACACACATATACACACAGACCAATCGCTAAAAACATGTTTTTTGGGTTCAGGGGGTCTGCAAACGTATAGATCCGGTGAAAACTCGATTTCGAAAAATCGACATGAAAACAATACTTTCTCATATTTAGGCCCCCTCATGATGTGTCCAAGGTATGTCAGTTTTCTTATTTTTACGCTCTGCAGGATTTCCAGCTCTTTCCCCATTCTTCTGAGGACCTCCATATTTGTGACCCTGTCTGTCCACGGTATTCGAAGACTCCGGTAGGTCCACATTTCAAACGCTTGTAGACGGGTCTCACATTCTTTGGTGAGTGTCCATGCCTCTACCCCATACAAGAGGATGGGAAAGACGTAGCACTTCAAGAGGCGGGTTCTGGTTTCGAGGCTCAGGTCGCGGGCCGATAGAAGAGGTCTCATTTTTAGGAATACTGCCCTAGTCTTTTCAATTCTGATCTTTATTTCTGACAGGTGGCTTGCACTGCAATTGACTCGGGTTCCCAGATAATTATAGGCTTCCACTTGTTCAATTCTGTCTTGCCCAGCAAAAAGTTGTTCTTGTGGATTTTCTCGCTTAGCTTTGACCATGTATTTTGTCTTCTTAGCGTTTAATGTGAGCCCATACTCTTCACTGGCTTTAATTATGTTGTTCAGTATTCTTTGCAGACCTTATAAAGACTTTAAAGACATTATAAAAACTGTAAAATCAGGAGTTTTCCAATATTGATCACGTTTATACAAAAATAGAAATTTGGTAAGTTGTTACAATTTTTGACAGAGGCATAATACGGTTCTTTTTCTTTTCCGGTAGTTGTATGTTACTTAATTTTAGCACAATATTCTTGTGTCTGGTTGGAACGAATGGATATCTTTATTATTTTTTTAATAACAATTCATTCTTCATCAGAAATAATATACTATATATATTCAGAGACTATTGTACAAGATCAAAATTAGTGTTGTGACATTCAATCTCTAACATAAATCCTGATACTAGCCGAGAATAAACCCTAGAACCTTACACTTTACAATCTAGCACGCTAACAACTGCACTACAGAGGCGGCCAACGTTTTCTTTTTTTTTCTTCTTTTTTTTATTTATTTAACGTCGCATCAACTGCAACGGTCATTAGCGACGACGTTGGGGTGGAACTTTGTGCGATGTAGGATGAAATGATTTTTTGTAACGTATGAAAATATGCCGTGCCTGAGTGGGATTCGAACCCAGGACCGCATGATGAGAGGCGAGCACGTTACCAACTGCGCCAATGCGGCCGGCTAACGTTTTCTTAATCTTGCCAAAAACATACTTCATTATTTTGTTCATTAAAATAAAAACATAAGAACATCTGTGGCAGTTTTAAAAAAAACATTCATTGTGGAGGTTTGACAATGAAACCTTACAATAAATTTAGACAATAAAATGACAATAACAAGTTTCAATCTGTCTTGTACCAACAACACGGCCAATTTTGGAAAGTAAGGTCATAAATTAATTTTTACGAATCATAACATAATTTTATGTTTTGTCATAAATTTAAATGTGCTTATTCTTAGAAATAAACAATATACGAATCACAATGATACTTAACAAGAAAATTGTTTTAAACTGGTAAGGTCAGAGGTTAAATCAACAGTAAAGGTTGTCCTTTTAAAAAGTAATAAGGTAATTCACACGCTTAAATTTATGTTTATTAGTTTTCTTATTGATCGTAAAATTTAAAAAAAAATATAATTTTAATTAAATTTTTCAGGGCATTCAATAGGTAGAAAGTTTTGACATAATTGTTAAGTAACATCAGTTGGGTGAAAATTTTTTATGATTTCCAGAAGACAGTTAGATGAATGAAATAAAACTCTAATAGTGGTCCCTTGTTCGAACTCATAACCACTCCAATTAAAAAAAATCAGGTGTGAAACACTCACACAACTTTCTCTTGCCAATGCAAATAATTAACAATAGGGGAGACCGGGTCAGGTTGATACATTTTTTATATTTTTATTTATTAAATTTTTGTTTTTCATTATACAAACTAACGGAAAATTGTATGTGATACTACAAAAATTTTCCCATCTAATAACCTTCTCAGTGCCTATGTTGATGTAACCTTGCCGGCAGGAAAAAATATTTTTTTAAGCAAGTCAAAATGTATCAACTTTCCCCAGCGTGGGGGAAGTTGATACACGAATGGGTCAAGTTGATACTCCTATGAGTAAGTTGTTACGGCGAGGTAAAAGGTTATAAAATAAGTTCAGCCACATAAAAATTCAATTTTGACAATTTTAATTTACCCAAATTTGTTGTATATTAGACTAAATTACAGTACATTAGCGAAAATTAGGCTACTGAAGTACAAAATATGATATTTATTAGACCTATTATATTATCAAAATTTTAAAACTCTAATCACTAAATTAAGAAAATTTGATTTAATTTTTTTTAAAAATGACAAATTAAACACGTTTAAAATTTAAATTTATAAAGAAAATGATTGTAAATTATTAGGTATTTTTACGAAAAAAAGATTCTTGTATTTTATTTCTTATCTCCTTAGTCTGAGTCCGAAATACTAAGATCTGATAGGCAGTTGATGCACGTGTAAGCTGGACGGTCTTCTCCACATTCTATATGAGCCCATTTTTTGCAAGAAATGCACTGAATCCAGTCTTGACCCGGCTTAGATTCGGAATATCTTTCCAAACAAATTATACATAATTCATCTTCTTCTTCTGAATCAGACTCTACTTCTTCGCTTTGTTTTTTAATTCTTAATGTTTTCTTTTTCTCCAATTTAGTTCTGTCAATATTCTCTATTTCTTTGGTATTTTTCCTTATGTTGCCGACATCTTTACTTTTATTTTGAAATAATTTTTGCTTTATTTTGGCTTCTTTCATGGATTTCTTCAACTCTCGTACCATTGCGTCTTCTTGGATTTTGTTTTTTACCGGTGTGTCAGTCAAAATTGAGGATTTCATGGGTTGTCTGCCCTTTCTACTGCTTTTACGTTCTCCGGCCTTTGGAAGTGGACGAATCTGCTCTGGCTTCACAATTGATGGAGAAGCTCCATGAGAAGTAGAAGCAATTGGCTCTTCTGTTGAATTAACAACGGTGGGTTCAATTGCTTCTGATGATGAAGGGCCATCTGGAGGATCCGTTCTGGTTTCAGGAGCAGAAGTTCCAGAGCCAAGTGCGCGGTCGGTAACGAAGCTGGACAAAAAGTCTTCATCTGTAAAGATATTTGGATTGTACGGCATTACCCCAGTTGCTTTGAAACCCGCTAAAATGTTTTTTGGTGTCATCGCGTTGGAAAATGCACTGTTGACCAGACTAGGAATGTTATATATAGTAATTGTCTTCCCAGGATTGCTCGTCAACCAGTTGTCAGCAGCTGCAAAGTAAAATTTCTTGAATGGCCCATAAACTGACCTGTCTAGAGGTTGTAGGCGATGTGACGTGTGGGGAGGAAACGATAACATAACTATTCCTTTGTCTTTACAAAAATTTAATACATTAATTGAAAGATGTGACTCATGATTGTCAAGTAAAAGGAGGCATGGGTGTTCGGGTGTAGACTTTACATGACTATGAAAATGTTTTATAAAAATTAAAAATGAAGAACCTGTCATCCAGCCCGACGGATGCGAATTCCCAATAGAACCAGATGGTCCTCCTTGAATGAAATGGTCTTTGTAAAACACCCGTGGAAAAATGAAAAGGGGAGGAACGAAGTTACCTATTGCACTGATTGCAGTGGCAATCGTAACTGTTTGTCCTCTCTCAGCGGAAGTTGTTTTGCTGACTTGTCGCACTCCTTTTTCAGCTACGATTTTACCAGGGCGTTGAACAGTCTGCACACCAGTTTCGTCTACATTCCAGACATCTTTACTTGCAAATCGATGCTTGTCTAGTACAGTCTTGAGGTTTTCGAAAAATGATGACACATTATGCCTGTTAAAGCTTGTGGCACGACCAAGACTTGTTGCTTCAGGCTCCCGCAGAGAAAGATTGGAGTGCCTTTTCAGAAATCCAGTAAACCAATCTGACGTAGCTATTTTTGAATTAAGCCAAGTATCAGGTACTTTAACTTTATTTGCCAATGCCAATTCGTACGCAAGCTGTTTAATATTTTTGGGTGTCAAGCCATAATAAATCTTAGAAGAAAGAACAATGTATTGGTTCAGTTCTTTTTCTAAATCGTCATTTAATATTTGTCGATTCTTGGCATAACCCATGTGTATATCCACAGGTGCGACCGTGTTTTGGTGTTTTTCTTTCTTCTTTTTATACCTATGAAGCGTCATTTTGTCGATTTCAAACGTTCTTGCAGCTTCTCGTAAAGATAATCTGCCATTGTTTATTTCAGCATACGCTCTTTCAAAATGTTCAATAGGTATTTCTCCCCGGTGAGTCTTTTTCTTGTAGTTCCGTGGCATTTCTGAAATAAAGTCACGGATAAACACGGATTAAAACATGTGAGTTAAGTTGATACACCGTATCAACCTTACCCAATTGTAGCGTATCAACTTGACCCAAACGACGCCATTGTACAAATTGTAAAACCACGTGAAATACAAAAAAGAAACAGTTAATTAAAGTACTGTATATGCTTACCTTGTCCTCAACGAACTCCGTGGTATCTTTATATTTGTTGCAAGAGAACTTTAACTATCACTATGATAGTTCAAAGAAAACACACAAAAATTACTTTTGTTATAGCAAAACACGTTTTAAGCAGTAAATCACGAACAACTAAACCTGTTCTTTCTTAACTCACGTGGTAACTGGTTAGTTACCACTAGATTCTGTTCCCACTTTCTTGCTTCTTGGCGCATGCGCATTTAGAAATTATGGAGACTGTATCAACTCTACCCTGTATCAACTTGACCCGGTCTCCCCTAAACCTAACATTAGAAATAAACAAAAAACTAACCTCAATAAACATAACCTAATTTTAATCATATATGAAAGACGCAAAATGAAAATCGATCTCAGTTTGACTTAAAAATACGGAAAATCACTCTTTCACACTAAACTAGGCTCTGTAGTGAAAAATGCTCTAAATAAAAGTTGTAGATCTTTTAATTTTCTATAAATTCGATTATATACACTTTTTCATACAATGCATACTAAGGCCGAAATCTTAAAAAAAATCGATTTTTCACACGTTTTCGTGAGAAAAAAACCGAAAATTGCTAATTACCGCTAAACTAAACGTTATACAAAAAAATGTTTGAATTAAAATTTGTAGGTTTTTAATTCTCTACAACTTTTATTATATACTTTTTTGCGCTAAAATTTATATTAAAGCCGCAATCTTAAAAAAACAATTTTTTTATATGAAAACAGCCTCACCGAGAATTTCAGCAAAAATGACGCCTACCTTATCTTGTAGAGCATAAGAAAATGAGTAAACCAGGCGATTTTTAAAAAAATCGTAGGACCAGTTTTTGAGAAAATTGCAAAAAAGTGAAAAATTACTCGAATAAACTACAACTTCCGGTTGACCGATTTTGATGAAAATGTTCGTGTCGGGTCCGGTAGTGGTATGTAACTTACGTTTCAAGTTTCAAGTTCGTACGATGTTCCGTTCTTGAGATATTTTGTACACACACGCACACACACACACACACACACACACACACCAATCGCTAAAAACATGTCTTTTGGGTTCAGGGGGTCTGAAAACGTGTAGATTCGGTAAAAAATCGATTTCGAAAAATCGACATGAAAACAATACTTCCTATATATTCATATAGGCAAAAGAAAGTAAAAATCGTAGGAACCGTTTTTGAGAAAATTATAAAAAGTGAAAAATGCAACAATAAACTACCATTTCCGGTGGACCGATTGTGGTGAAAATGTTTTTGTCAGGTCCCTTAATAGTACCTAAAAAGTTAATGGCACATTTATTTATCAAAGGTGTAGAAAATTAAAAACCTACAACTTTTATTTCAAGCATTTTTTTCTACGCCGGTTAGTTTAGACAGCGGCGGCTATATAGGTGAAGTAGGTGAAGAGGCTCTTCACCTATAAACTAGCTAGTATCCACATTTTTATTACTCTTACTAAATAAGTATAATTTCTGTCATAATTAATTATTTATACTTTCTCTTGCCTATATAAATATATAGGAAGGAAAGTATTGTTTTCATGTCGATTTTAAGAAATCGAGTTTTCACGGGATCTACACGTTTTCAGACCCCCTGAACCCAAAAAACATGTTTTTAGCGATTGGTCTGTGTGTGTGTGTGTGTGTGTGTGTGTGTGTGTGTGTGTGTGTGTATGTGTAAACAGAATATCTCAAGAACGGAAGATCGTACGAACTTGAAACTTGAAACTTAAGTTACATACCACTATAGGACCCGACACGAACATTTTCATCAAAATCGGTCAACCGGATGTAGTATTTATTCGTGTAATTTTTCACTTTTTGCGATTTTCTCAAAAACTGGTCCTACGACTTTTTTTTAAAATCGCCTGGTTTCTTCAAGTTTTTATTCTATACATGATAGGGTAGGCGTCATGTTTGCTGAAATTCTTGGTGAGATTGTTTTTACGTGAAAAAATTGTTTTTTTAAGATTGCGGCTTTATTATGCATTTTACTGCAAAAATGTATATAATAAAAAATGTAGAGAATTTAAAATTCTACAACTTTTAGTAGAAACATTTTTTGTATAACGCTTAGTTTAGCGGTAATTAGCGATTTTCTGTTTTTTCTCACGAAAACGTGTGAAAAATCGATTTTTTTAAAGATTTCGGCCTTAATATGCATTGTATGACAAAAGTGTATACAATCAAATTTATAGAAAATTAAAAGATCTACAATATTTATTTAAAGCATTTTCAACTACAAAGCCTAGTTTACTGTGGAAGAGTGATTTTCCGTATTTTTAAGGCAAACTGAGATCGATTTTCATTTTTCGTCTTTCATATATGATTAAAATTAGGTTATATTTTTTGAGGTTATTTTTTTTTTGTTAATTTCTAATGTTTTATTTCTAATGTTAGGTTTATTGTTAATTATTTGCATTGGCAAGAGAAAGTCGTGTGAGTGTTTCACACCAGATTTTTTTTTTTGTTTACAATAAATTAACAAGTGTCTTGTAAAAAAGTACACGAAATTATTGTCTCTGCTTAGAGTGCTTTCTAATTTTAAATAGCCCTTGTAATGGCATTTATAATTAATAAATGCCCAAGTGAAGAGTTAGAGAGGTGAACGCCGCTACTCTTCCAGCGCCATGTCATAGGTTACCATGACAACGGAGATGTTATCGGCAATTATGCACGCCTACCTCTTCCACCCGTCCAAGAATAGTGAAGAGTTTGCTTTGGGTCGACCAGCCTACTACACCTTCATGTTCTATATACGAGGTATGGCTATTAAATAACGAGACTGACGTTGTAAAAATTTTAATTTTAATTTTATACATATTCACTTATTGTTACCTTCAATATACACTCCTTCTCTATCCCTACAACCCTCCATCCGAATTTTCCATTGTTGGAAACAGTGCTGGAAGATATCTTCTGTTAGCTCCTTCAGGACACGTGCCGCTTTCTCTTTTACAGCTTTCACAGACTCAAATCTTGTCCCTTTTAATGCAGATTTCTTCTTAGGGAACAGTTAGAAGTCACACGGTGCAAGTTCTGGTTATTTTCTTTGACGTAGTTTAGAAAGTACCTCAAGGTAGGTAGTAATATTGATTAATTTCTTTGACCTTTAGGAACCCAGTGAAGGTACACAATCCCATTGATATAGAAAAAAAACAATCATCATTGCTTTAAATTTGGACTTGCTCATTCGAGCTTTTTTCGGGTCTCGGTGACGTTCGGCTCTTCCAGTGCATGGATTGGCGCTTCGTTTCCGAATCATAAGTAAAAAACCACGTTTCATCACATGTTATTATCTTCTACCTGTTCCCGAAGGTGAAATCTGCATTAAAAGGGACAAGATTTGAGTCTGTGGAAGCTGTAAAAGAGAACGCGGCACGTGTCCTGAAAGAGCTGACAGAAGATGACTTCCAGCACTGTTTCCAACACTGGAAAATTTGCATGGAGTGTTGTAGGGATAGAGAAAGAGTGTATATTGAAGGTGACAATAAGTGATTATGTATAACATTAAAAAAAAATATTTTACAACGTCAGTCTCGTTAATTAATAGCCACACCTCGTACGTGTACGTTAGTTGTTTTGTGTGTGTGTAGTTCACATATTGTGCGAACAAACACTGTGTATATTTGTATTTTACATTTTTTTGCTCTTGGGAATCTCGCGGATACTCATAAGTGTACAAATTTTACTCGGTATTTTGCAACTCATCTATTTTTAAAGGCACGAGCCGTCACTGGTTTAGCATTATCAATTATTATTAGTTATTTTCCGTATTATTAAGTCAATCAGATGTTGATATTCATTTAGCGTTATTCACTCCTGATATTAAAATTAGGTTATGTTTTTAATTTTACGTTATTAAACATTATTTCCTATGTTCCATACACATTCAGCCGAAGAGTCGCGCGTGACATAGTTACAAACAATTAAGTTAAATTAATTGACGTGGTATTCGACCGTGTGTGTTTTATGTATATTATATTGTGTTTTGTGTGATTTGTGTAATCTTCGTTCTGATGATGTCTCGGAGAAGGACGAAAGAACTCTATAATGTAATACTCTGAGCTGAGTATAATACAGGGTGATTCACGAAGATATGCAGAAACTTTGGGAGCCCATTTTACATGTAAAAATAATGAAAAAAATTCATATAAACATGTGTCCGGAAATGCTTCGTTTCCGAGTTTCGGCTAGCGAAAGTTTCGCCTGGATTTCAGCTCACCAGGTGAAATGAGATCTTCCTGGAATTCTGGTAAGGTAGATTAAGGGGCGAATTCTATCATTTCTTATGGGTTTTGTTCTGATAAATTGAATAAAACAGGTCCCAGAACTGTAAGTTAAATAGTTTTAAAGAAAACCAGTGTCAAATGCAAAAAATGGAGTGAAAACACATTTTTTTTCATCTTTGGGCAAGAATAACTTTGTTATTTCACCAAGAAACAGTTAAAATTATTCAATAAAACATGTAGAAAATTTTATTCTGAACAAACCGGTGTAAATTAAGTACACAGAAAGCGAATAGTTTTTGAGAAAACCAGTGTCAAATGCAAAAAATGGAGTGAAAAAAAACACATTTTTTTATCTTAGTTTTTCCGGTTAATTTTACTTTGTACCCTTATGAATAAAAAGTCATTTAATCAAACATCTATTCGCTTTCTTACATCGGTTTGTTCAGAATAAAATTTTCTACATGTTTTATTGAAAAATTTTAACTGTTTCTTGGTGAAATAACAAAGTTATTCTTGCCCAAAGATGAAAAAATGTGTTTTTCACTCTATTTTTTGCATTTGACACTGGTTTTCTTAAAAGCTATTTAACTTACAGTTCTCAGACCTGTTTTATTCAATTTATCAGATCAAAAACCATAAGAAATGATTGAATTCGCTCCTTAATCTACCTTACCAGAATTCCAGGAAGACCTCATTTCACCTGGTGAGCTGAAATCCAGGCGAAACTTTCGCTAGCCGTAACTCGGAAACGAAGCATTTCCGGACCCATGTTTATATAAACTTTTTTCATTATTTTTACATGTACAATGAGCTCCTAAAGTTTCTGCATATCTTCGTGAATCACCCTGTATATAATTTTATTTGTTTGGCTAATCATTATATATTTTAATTTTACCTCGTTTACTCATGATTGAACATAAGTTATATTTTAAATTATTTACATTGGCAAGAGAACGTCGTGTGTGAGTGTTTCACAAAAGATTTTTTTTTAAATAAAAATTTATTTTTGTATTAAATTCATAAAAGTTTAAAAAATTTTACACCCAGAAATTTATAAGGTTTTAACCAGTATGTTACAAAATTAATAAGGAAATTACATAAAATATTTTAAGGAAAGTAAATAAATTAGTAAATAAATAATCATATAAATGTAAAATTAGTAATACGTATTTAATTAGTAAGAGAACAACCCACATGAGAATCTTATTATGACGTTTCAATTTTCAATTTGAATGCTTCGTCATACAGGTGTGTTCAATAGAAAAATCAGTTACAAGTAAAGTGTATTGTTTTAAAAAAATACTTAGATTTAATACTACTGGGTGTATAAAAATTAAAGAAACCACAATAACTGTTGAAAATTTTTCATTTTAAAATAGCTTTTTAGAAACACCAAATATATATTTAAGTACCAATTTTTCCCTCGCTTCAAGAAGGTGGATTAAATTTGGTTTAATTATAATTTTTCCCAGTTTTATTCCACTCTTTATTTTTTAAGCTATCACATAAAGAATAGACACGCCGATTTTTAGATTTGTGGCACTTCAGAAAGTTAGGCCCTATATGTATAATAACAACGTATTAATCGAACAAAAGCAGAATTTAATTGGCTGACCATGTGATAAGAAACAGAACTATTTATTTTCGCCCTGCAACTAACAGATCAAGTGTAAATAATTTGACACTCCACCTGCCTGTTAAGGGCATAGCCTTCATCGTTAACAGTAATACTTTACTATTTACTTTTACTTTTTTTACTTTTTTTCTTAAATAAACTGTACAGTCGTAGGAAACTGTCAATATGTATGGCATCTCTAGACCATTAAGTTTGGATAATGTTATTTATATAAACGGAAGCGTCTATTAGTCGTAATATTTTCATATTTGAATTTTGTTGATTCACTGAAGGTATGGCACACATAAAGTTTATTCAAGGCTGACATACATTAAAATATGTTTTAAAATTAACAGACAATTAATTATATTGTGATGAAAATGGAGATTATAGTTGTCTTCGACTCTCTTTCAATGTTTTCGTTTGATACTAGTTACGTTTCCTATAACAGGCAGGTGGAGTGTTAAATTATTTGCACTCGATTTGCTAGTTCCAGGGATACAAAAATAGTGATGTTTCTAATCACATGGTCAGCCAATTATATGACTGAAACATTTAAAAACGGAAAAGGTAGAGGTGTAAAAGATACTAGTCAGAGTTATCTCCTCTAAGAATAATGAATTCATTATACACCCAGACCTTGTGGTGAATGAAGTGAAGATGTTATTTGCAGGGTGGAAAGTAGATGGTTTTCAGGGGCCTGGCATGCTGATAAGCATACTTTTTCATATAGTGAAGATAGCAATGGTAAACCACCTCACTGCTCATTTTACTTAGATGTTCAAACCAGCCTTTCAGCTTAAACACAATTTAAGGTATCGGATTTTGTTGGATTGAGTGAACAACTTTTTACCATGAAAAAGAAAACAAAAGGGATCTTCTCTGTTATATGCCTACCACTATTAACTCCAGTTCCCCTTGTGCCATAGTTCTCCCACTGCTAAATGAAGGTTCACACTACAAAGCACGTGTTCTTCTCAAACGCAGTCAATATGTGAGCGTATGCACGCACACAACCACTGAGCACAAATTAAACATTTCTGCTGTTTTATTCGTTTCTGAAGTGAAAAATGACACGAATAAACTACTAATTCCGGTTGACCGATTTTGAAGAAATGTTCGTCTCGGGTTCAGTAGTAGTATCTAACTTAGTTTCAAGTTTGTACGATGTTCCGTTCTTGAGATATTCTGTTCACACACACGCACAGACCAATCGCTAAAAACATGTTTTTTGGGTTCAGGGGGTCTGAAAACGCGTAGATCCGGTGAAAATTCGATTTCGAAAAATCGACATGAAAACAATACTTCCTTATAATCCTATATATTCATATACGAAAGAGGTAGTAAAAATATAGGACTGTAATAGGTCAACGCAGAATGAAATGAGCTAAATTTTCATGTTAAGTATGTTGAAATCCGGCTAAACATTTTGGAGATACAACAATTCAAACTCGGGTAGAATATATAATTAGGAAACCGATAGTAGTTAAGTTGTCCAATTTTTACTTTCTCTTGCCTATATGAATATATAGGAAGGAAAGTATTGTTTTCATGTCGATTTTTCGAAATCGAGTTTCACCGGATCTATACGTTTTCAGACCCCCTGAACCCAAAAAACATGTTTTTAGCGATTGGTCTGTGTGTGTATGTGTGTGTGTGTCTGTGTGTGTGTGTGTGTGTGTATACAAAATATCTCAAGAACGGAACATCCTACGAACTTGAAACTTAAGTTACATACCGGACCCGACACGAACATTTTCATCAAAATCGGTCAACCGGAAGTAGTAGTTTATTCGTGTAATTTTTCACTTTTTTTGCGATTTTCTCAAAAACTGGTCCTACGATTTTTTTAAAAATCGCCTCATTTACTCAATTTTTATTCTCTACAAGATAGGATAGGCGCCATGTTTGCTGAAATTCTGCGTGAGGCTGTTTTCACGTAAAAACATTTTCTTTTTAAGATTGCGGCTTTCATATGCATTTTAGCGTAAAATGTTATATAATAAAAGTTGTAGAGAATATAAAATTCTACAACTTTTATTTCAAACATTTTTTTGTATAACGCTTAGTTTAGTGGTAATTAGCGGATTTCTGTTTTTTTCTCACGAAAACGTGTGAAAAATCGATTTTTTTAAGATTTCGGTCTTAGAATGCATTTTACGACAAAAGCGTGTATAATAAAATTTGTAGGAAATTAAAAGATCTACAACTTTTATTTAAAGCTTTTTTTTACAGTGCCTAGTTTAGCGTGAATGAGCGATTTTCCGTATTTTTAAGCTAAACTGAGGTCGATTTTAATTTTGCGTATTTCACTAATGTTTTTTGAGGTTAGATTTTTGTTTATTTCTAATATTTTATTACTAATGTTAGGTTTGTTGTTAATTATTTGCATTGGCAAGAGAAAGTTGTGTGAGTGTTTCACACCAGATTTTTTTGTTCAAATTAAAATCACTTTGGCACCAGGGGAACTGGAGTAGTGGTAGGCATATAACAGAGAAGATCCAACAAAAGGACACATTCCTTTATTTAAAGATGGTTCAAATAAAAATATTTTCAGACAACGAATAAGGTTAAAAAAATTTTTAAAGGTTAAAAGCTTAAGTTGTTTCTATAATTTGTTGACACCCGGTGTCTATTATTATTAGCATAAAAATACAAGTATTAGTAATAACAGTGATAGTGACGGGCTGGCAAAGTTCCGAAAGAACATTCAAGAGACGGTCCGTCCGACCGGTAGTTGATCGAAGGAGAATTGTGGGGGCAGCGCCCACGGTCTGACGGTCGGTGGGCGTAGTCGCGGAGCCCCGACACTCTATTACATTCAACTTCCTAATAGGGCGAATGCAGTCTATCCTACACCTGATAGAACGAGGCTCCCATCGGGACAATAATTATTCATATATTGGCAACCATGAGATAGAAACTTGTCTATTAGATAAATAATATCTGTGTTATAGATTATTAATCTTTCTAACAAATTATGCCGTTATTTTTTTTATAAAAACCTATTATTAGATTTTTAAAATATATGTTTACGTTTTTTAAAAGTGTAATTTATACTTTCTAAAATAACCTTTTCTATTAAATGTAATCATAGATGAAAAAAAAAATTATTTCCTATAAGAACTTAAACCGAAATTTTTTTCTACAATAAAATCATTTGTTAATTAATCAATTCTAAAAGTGTGCAAGAATAACGAATGATTAATGAGAAAGTAAAGTTTAAAATTCTATGAAAACCTGTATAGAACGGAACTCAAATGGTTGACGAAATAGATTTTTAAGACACTAAACTATATAAAGACAATTAGGATGTCGGATAAATGGGGTAAAGAAGTCAAAAAAAATGTTCAGAAATTGGAATTAACCGAAAAAATGTATTTTACCAAATCAAGTTCTGTCTATTGATTACAAACTTCAAGGGCTTCCTCGAAGAATAAATGTGAACACCGAATGGACAGAAGAATGGAGACTCAACATATTAAGCAGAATAGTCCCGTGCCATTTGAAAGCACAATACAGAAAATTTGATAATTAATCAGCTTTAAGTACTTTTCTGGCGGGAAGTGATGTGCTAGAGCGAGTGGATGCATACACGTACCTTGGAGCTCGAGTGTGTTGCAGTGGTGATCATTGTGCTGAAATAAAAATTAGAATTGAGAAAGCACGCGCTACTTTTATCAGAATGAAGAAGGTACTAACATCACGAGATATAAATCTCGAATTACGAATGCGTCTCCTTAAATGTTTCGTGTTCCCTGTCCTGTTGTACGGTGTGGAAGCTTGGACTCTCAATAGATTCAGTGAGAAGAAACTACAGGCTTTTGAGCTGTGGACCTACCGTAGAATGTTGAGGATCTCATATACTGAGCATGTCACGAATGAAGAGGTCCTCAGTAGAATGGGAAAGCAGCTGGAACTCATGGAGGAAGTTAAGGCACGAAAATTAAGGTACCTTGGTCATGTTATGAGGGGACCAAGGTATCAAATATTGCATCTCATCATTCAAGGCAAAATATTAGGAAAACGATCGGTGGGCAGGAGAAGGATATCCTGGCCGTGTAATTTGAGAAAGTGGTTCAGGTGTTCCTCAAACAAACTATTTAAAGCAGCGGTCAACAAAATTCGTATCGCCGTTATGATAGCTGACCTCCGTCATGGAGATGGCACGTGAAGAAGAAGAAGTACTTTGGAAGATAATACAATCAAATACCAAGGAAAAGGAAGTAAACAACAAACGATGAGGAAAATAGCCGTTGCTATCCGAAAAATTCACTGCTTGTGTACTGTGGACAATTGCAACTAACACAACTCTTGTTCTACGTGTACACACAGTTCCGCATAAGTATATCCATAACCTATTCTTTCCAAAAGGTCTAAAAATTTAATGTACGCAAATGTCTACAGCCTTATGTCATTGAACAAACATACAAATAATATTTAATTTTAAAACATGTACCTATTTAATTGTCCCAGTAAAAAAATTGAATTATAAATTACAAGAATTAAACTGCAAAAACTCACTAAACTAGACCGTCGTTGCATGGCGAAGGTTGAAGAGTGGAGTAGATAAACACCGAAGCTGCTTGTGCCAATTCGAATTGTCCAAGGTATATAAGGGAAAACACTGGAGACGAACCAAAATCACACTACAGGTGATAATACTATGATACAAATTCCGTGTCTTTACGTGAATGGATACCGCAGAATAACCGGAAAGGCTGGGTTAATAGAAGCAGAGAAATTTGGGAGAAAGATCCTCCGCAAGATAATCATGGGTCAAAAAAAATTTGGTGCTTTTACATTAACGGTGGGGGTCATTCTGATTTCAGTTAGAAATGGATACTCACTCATTAAACACTGATATACTATTTACCTGCCTATAACAGACAGGTGGAGTGTCAAATTATTTACACTTAATCTGTTCGTTGCAGGGCTAAAATAAATAGTTCTGTTTCGTATCACATGGTCAGCCAACTACATGATTGAATCATTTAAGAACAGAAAAGGTAGGGGTGTAAAAGATAGTAATCAGAGTTATGTCTTCTGAAAGTAATGAATTTTATTATAAAGCCAGATCCTATGGTGAATGAAGTGAAGGTGTCATTTGCAGATTGGAAAATATGTGCTTTTCAGAGGGCCCGGCATCCTGATATTCGTACTTTTCCATTCAGAGAGGAAGGCAAATGTAAACCACCTCACCCCTCGTTTTACTTAGTAAAACCTCTAGAGGTTGAAAACAGCCTTTCGGCTGATAACACCTAAACACATACTATATAGGTACAGTATTTATGTATTATATTATTGTATGTTGATTTTTGGAGAACTGAAATATTTAATGGCACTCAAAATCGCGGTAAAGAGATCTTCTTCAGCTGCAAGCCGCCTCTGGAACTCGGCCAGGTATCACTCCAAATGGTGTCTAGCCGTCCTGCGATGTCTTTTGTTTCGCCATTTAGTACTGCCTCACTACCGCTCGATAGTCTGGATGGGCGTTCTGGTTTCTGGATCAACGAAATTATACAGGGTGATTCACGAAGATATGCAGAAACTTTAGAAGCTCATTGTACATGTAAAAATAATGAAAAAAGTTTATATAAACATGGGTCCGGAAATGCTTCGTTTCCGAGTTACGGCTAGCGAAAGTTTCGCCCGGATTTCAGCTCACCAGGTGAAATGAGGTCTTCCTGGAATTCTGGTAAGGTAGATTAAGAGGCGAATTCTATCATTTCCTATGGGTTTTGATCTGATAAATTGAATAAAACAGGTCCCAGAACTGTAAGTTGAATAGGTTTTAAGAAAACCAGTGTCAAATGACAAAAATGGAGTGAAAAACACATTTTTCATCTTTGGGCAAGAATAACTTTGTTATTTCACCAAGAAAAAGTTAAAATTTTTGAATAAAACATGTAGAAAATTTTATTCTAAACAAACTGGTGTAAATAAAGTAAACAGAAAGCGAATAGATGTTTGATTAAATGACTTTTTATTCATAAGAGTACAAAGTAAAATTAACCGGAAAAACTGAGATGAAAAAACGTGTTTTCTTTTCAATTCATTTTTTGCATTTGACACCGGTTTTCTTAAAAACTATTTAACTTACAGCTCTGGGACCGGTTTTATTCAATTTCTCAGATCAAAAACCATAAGAAATGATTCAATTCGCCCCTTAATCTACCTTACCAGAATTCCAGGAAGACCTCATTTCACCTGGTGAGCTGAAATCCAGGCGAAACTTTCGCTAGCCGTAACTCGGAAACGAAGCATTTCCGGACCCATGTTTATATAAACTTTTTTCATTATTTTTACATGTACAATGAGCTCCTAAAGTTTCTGCATATCTTCGTGAATCACCCTGTATATAGCTGGATTAAGAAAATTCTGAAGTTTTATAATCAACCAAAAAAATGTTTTTGATTGTTTTTTAATTTTAAGTGATAAAACTGGGTAAACCCCCCCCTTAATAATTAATAGCTAATTTCTACCAACTGACTGACCGGGGTGGCCCGAAGGCCGAGATTATAGTTAATTTTCAAAATTAACTTGTCTCTCAAGAGGTTAAAAAGTTGCTCTTTCGATTTGGTCGATAGATTTTTTTAATTCGGTCGGGGAAATTTTTATTTTATACGATAATATTTAAATAGAAAACATAAAATTGTAATAAAATTATAAACCACTATTTCTTAGATTCCAAATAGAAATAGTTTATGTAGTAATAAAACTATTAATGGTACAATAAAAGTCACCTACTTACCGGAAATGAAATTTTTAAACAGCGATGATTAAAAGATTTTATTGGATATTTTTGACGTAAAATTACGGTTTCTATGCAATTTTATCCTGTTCATTTTTTACAGTTTTGGTGATTTTATGTAAAATACCGCCTACTTATATTTCCACGTATCATCATCCTACATGTTTAGCTTGCACTTAATTCCATGCCTACAAAATGACCATATTAAACGTTTTTACACCTATACTAAAAAACAAATCTAATGTCTTTACGCCATGTTACGCATTATAGTTTTTCGTAGTCATGTAAACTATTAATTTAAAATAGTTCTAAACAACATTTATTCGTTTGATTTTCTTTAGATTTCTGTTTAAGATAAAGTAAACTAAAACTAGTTTTAATTTAAATGAGTCCGACTTATATTCCAGTGGTTATTTATTTGACACTGTGTATGCGTGTACCTATTTATTTTATGTCCTATTTCAGATAACGATTTTGTGTTCTTTTATTTTCTTTAAAATGTCACTACTGAATTTCATTTTGTTTCATTATTAGGTCTTTCAAGGAGAAGTCTTGTGATCTTTCTTCTTCTTCTTCTTCTTCTTCTTCTTCTTCTTCTTTTCTGCCTCTCCTCGGTCTTCTTCGTCTTCTTCCTCCTCCTCCTCCTCCTCCTCCTCCTCCTCCTCCTCCTCCTCCTCATCCTCTTTCTTTATCTTCTTCTTCTACTTTTTTACTTTCTCATGCCGATATGAATTTCTGAATTTGACGGAAGGAAAGTATTGTTTTCATGTCAATTTTTAAAATCGAGTTTTAACCGGATCTACACGTTTTCAGACCTCCTGAACCCGAAAAACATGTTTTTAGCGATTGGTATATGTGTGTGTGTGTGTGTGCGCGTGTGTGCGTGTTTTCCTTGAAGTTTAGCAAACTTCAGTGTAAGCAAGAATAACATCATTGCTCGAATACAAAGAAGCATCAAAAGAAGAAGTACTTCGCGTCCTGGAACTAACAATTTCAGGGGAATCTTTGTTCAGATAAATCCTAACAAAAACCTAGCCTCTTAAATGTTTAAGTCAAAATTTACCTATGGATACAAAATAAAGAAGCCTCTAAAAATAAAGATAACGAAGGCGGAAATCTTAAAATTGTAGAATAAATTTTAAGTTGAAAAGAAAAAGAATCTAACTTATATAATTATTTCAATGAATCTATAATAACTTTGAGTCAACCTGAGATTGAACACACAAAAACGTAAAATGCATGCATGTTATAAAATGAATCTGTATGCATTTTAAGACAAAAAAATTATATTATCAACGTTGTAGGAAATAATCCACAACTTTTAATCAAGAATTTTGTTCTACGAAGCCTAAATTAGTGATATCCCGTATTTTTAAGTCGAACAGAGGTTGGTTTTCATTTCGTGTCATTCGCTCATGATTAAATTTAGTTATGTTTTTCATTTTACATGGTTTACTCATGATTAAAGGTTATGTTTTATTATTTACATTGGTAAGAGAAAGTCGTGTGAGTGTTTCACAGCAGATTTTTTTTTGTATTAAATTTATAATTAATATTTTTGTTTAATCGCGTTTCACCCACATTAAAAATTTTTATTAAAAATTATCAAGGTCTGTCGTGAGGCAATCGAGAATATTTATTTACTTCTGTTTTTTTTTCTCTTAAATTATGGATCGACCTTAATCTATTGTTTTATACGATCACGATTATCTCTTAATAATTTCTGCTAAAAATTAGATACACACACCTTTATTAAAAAATTAATTTAAGAACCGTGCTTTTCCTATTTTGGCCAAGATAACTGTTAGGTTATTATTACTATTATTTCTTTGGCAATTTTTTTTTTTTTTTACTTCCTAATATGTGTACGTTGCAATCTGTTCGATTCAGAACAATAAGCAACCCCATGACCCAATGAGATGAGGATGATATGTATGACGTGTAAATGAGGTGTAGTCTTGTACAGACCCAGGCCGACCATTCCTGAGAGAGTATGGTTAATTGAACCCCAACCATCAAAGTACACCGGTAACCACTGTCTAGCATTCAAATCCGTATAAAAGTAACTATCTTTACTAGGATTTGAACCAGGAACCTTCGTCTCCGAAAATCAGCTGTTAAACAGCTGATTTTGGCGACGACTTTACCTCTAGACCAACCCGGTGGGTTTTCTTTGGCCATTAACAAAAAAAAATTTCGATGGTATAAGTTTTCTTTGTAAAATTCGTGGGGGGTTCCTTGTTTGAAAATTATTTTTTCAATAATGAGTTAAGCATAAATATAAAGAAACTCTACATAAATAACATATTAAAAAATCTGATGTGGAACACTCTCACGACTTTCTTTTGTCAATGTAAATCTATACTAATATTATAAAGACAAAGCGTGTTTTTTTGTACAGGCTAATTTCCAAAAGTGCAGAACGGATTTTCATGAAATTTTAACAACATACTCGTATTTATAATCACAGCAACATTTTCTTTTTAAATTTTCAAAAATGATAACCCTTAGGGCCCTAATGAAGATTTTCATAAATATGTATGTGTGTGTGTGTACATGTGAGAAGGTATTGCTGTTGAAATAGATGAAAGGGTTTGATGATGGCGAGAGACGTACGCGGGGAAATTATCATAACGTCGTTTTGTGTGCGCGCGTGTGTGTGTGTGTGTGTGTGTGTGTGTGTGTGTGTATGTGTATGTGTGTTATCGTTGAAGTACATACGTTCATAGTACATACGTATGAAGACTATCGAGAGACGTACGCGGGGAAACTATATAAACATTTTTCATTATTTACATGTACAATGAGCTCCTAAAGTTTCTGCATATCTTCGTGAATCACCCTGTATATTAACTTCGTGACATATCCTATAATTCTTACCCTATAATTCTCGTCCTATAATTCGCAATTAACAATAATAAAGCGAACAATGTAAAATAAAAAAACATAACCTAAATTGAATCATAAGTAAATAACGCAAAATGAAAATCAACGCTATTCGACTTCTAGGCTCTGTAGAAGAAAATGCTAGGAATAAAAATTGTAGACTTTTTCCTAAACATTGATTGTATGCTTTTTTGTCGTAAAATTTGTACTAAGGTCGCGCAATATTAAAAAATCCAATTATTTTAACGATTTTGATGAGCAAAATACATAAAATCACTAATTGACAGAAACTAAGCGCTGTAAGAAAAAATCTGAAGTAAAAGTTGTAGGGTTTTTTAATTTCATAAAACTTTTGTAATAAAGTACACAATTCCCTTAAAATGTATAAATTAAGACCGCAAACTTAAAAAAAAAAAATTTTACTGTGAGAGCACAGCCCCCAAGAATTTCAGCAGGCTTGGCGCTTACCATAATGTTTCAAAAATGAGGAGACGGCGAGAGTTAGATATGTGTTCTCTTAAAGAGCCAATAAATGGAGTACCGCCGGAAATGGACCGATCATCTTGAAAGAATGTCTCCATACAGGATTTCTAGACTGGTCAGAAGTTACAGACCGATTGGACGGCGCGATCCGGAGCGACCGGTGGCTAGATGGATGCTGGATCAGGTCTTGAGACATAATCCTTGATTGGTAAAGAAGAAGAAGCCTACGAAAAATATTTGTAAATAGTATTCTTACATTGACATAGGAAACTATTTAGAAATAATTTTTCAATTAAAATCACAATAGCAAAACAAGATACGAAGTCATATTTAAAAATAAACAAACGTGTTACAGCATAAATTCATGTAAATTCGGGCATACATTTATAAATGTTATTGAAGTCAGGTCATGCATAGAATAATGTTTTTTACAGTAGTACAGACAGTAATGGGCAGAGAGCAATTTAAGAAAAATGCTACTGAACAATAAAAATAATAATAATAATAATAATACTAATTCAACAATAACAGTATAAACAATGATTTATTACAACATTATCATGTAGGCGTGTAGGTCATAAACGGCCGAGGTTTATAGCTAGTTTACATGCATTTTAAACCATGTTGTTGTTTTATCGGGATATCTTCCCGCACAATCTCTTTTCTGTACTCAAATAATCATGACATATCTTTTCAACATCTTTCCTTCGTTTAACTACTTCAATTTTAAAATAAACTATCATCAGGCAAGAGTTTTTAAATTTTAACTTTCTCAAGTTTTATCTAAATAATTTTTTTTGTACAATTTTATCGATTATTAGCAATCGTCCAATCAATATAAGACAACAAACATGACAAAAGCCATGGTATTATGTGGAAAGACAGAGACCAATCGCTAAAAACACGTTTTTTTGGTTTAGGGGGTCTGAAAACGTGTATATCCGGTGAAAAGATTTGGAAAAATCGTCATGAAAACAATATTCTTTCCTATATACGAGATGTGACTATTAAATAACGAGACTGACGTTGTAAAAAATATAACTTTTATTTTATACATATCTCTTACTGTCACCTTCAATATACACTCCTTCTCTATCCCTACAACGCTCCATGCGAATTTTCCATTGTTGGAAACAGTGCTGGAAGTCATCTTCTGTCAGCTCCTTCAGGACACGTGCCGCTTTCTTTTTTACAGCTTCCACAGACTCAAATCTTGTCCCTTTTAATACAGATTTCTCCTTAAGAAACAGGTAGAAGTCACATGGTGCAAGATCTGGTGAATAAGGTGGATGTTATAACACTGAGATGCTGAACTTGGCTAGGGATAGAGAAGGAGTGTATATTGAAGGTGACAATAAGTGATTATGTATAAAATTAAAATTAAATTTTTTACAACGTCAGTCTCGTTTTTTAATAGCCACACCTCGTATATTGAAACAGAGCAGGAGGAAGTAAAAATGGGTTCCGTAGAAAAGTCTTATCTATGACGTAATCTTAACACTTACAGACTTAATTTTTTTATAAAATTAATTAAATTAACCTCTACGAAGTGTCAGAACCATTTTTAAATATTCCTTCAAAAAGTGTTTTAATTAGGTATTTAAAATAAATTATTTAAATTTTGTGATGAACTAATATGGTTCAAAGTGAAATAAAAATACAAGTAGATCAGTATTATTTTATGAAAAATCTTCAGACACATCATAGTACTATATTTAATTACAAACACTTCGGTGAAATAATTATGACTTTAGCTATAATAGATCTGAAGTTATGATTTATTTTTGGGTTTCAAAACACTTTTTTTATCCCTAATATGTGTACGTTTCAATCTGTTCAATTTAGAACAATAAACAACCCCATGACCCAATGAGATAAGGATGATATGTGCGACATGTAAATGAAGCCTTGTTCAGAATCAAAAGCGTATGGTTACTTGAACCCCAACTATCAAAGTACACCAGTAATCACTGTCTGGTATTCAAATCCGTATAAAAGTAACTTAACCCACCGGGTTGGTCTAGAGGTAAAGTCGTCGCCAAAATCAGCTGTTTAACAGCTGATTTTCGGAGACGAAGGTTCCTGGTTCAAATCCTAGTAAAGGTAGTTACTTTTATACGGATTTGAACACTAGACGGTGGTTACCGGTGTACTTTGATGGTTGGGATTCAATTAACCATACTCTCTCAGGAATGGTCGACCTGGGTCTGTACAAGACTACACCTCATTTACACGTCATACAAATCATCCTCATCTCATTGGGTCATGGGGTTGCTTATTGTTCTGAATTGAACAGATTGCAACGTACACATATTAGGAATTAAAAAAAAAAGTAACCCATCTTTTCTAGGATTTGAACCAGGAACCTTCGTCTCCAAAAATCAGCTGTTAAACAGCTGACTAGCGGCGACGACTTTACCCCAAGACTAACCCAGTGGATTTCAAGACACGTAAAATTGTAACTTTCGGGAAAAGTTAAATAAAGTTTAAGATGCATCTAGGTTATCATGGTAACACTTAATTTATTTTTTCTGTAATCCTTTATTAGGACTTATCATGGTAGGTTATTCATGACGATAAATTGTGCAACGAGTAAATGTTATGATTATGATAGTTGTGTAAATTACATAGGCATAAGGAGGTAAGGCCCCCATTGGTGTCTCCCCGAAAATAAGATTTTATATTAAATTAACAAGTCTCTACTCCAGCATCTTTTAAGGCATCTAGCAGGTTTATCAGGTAAATGGAAGATGTAAAGTAAAAATAACTGTGAATTACCGTGTTCTTGTAATGTGTTGTGAAGGCGTTTGTAATAAGTGTTTGATGGAATTTTGACAAAAGATATTTGAAATTAATTGTTATAAAATATTTGTCAGATGTCATAGGAACAAAGTATTTATACCATTTTATTCACAACTGTTTGGACTGTAGGCCTACATATAATTTTTAGCCAACAATCTAAATTAGCTAAACATTTGGGTTTGTTTTTCAAGGAGACTCACCCTTTATTCAGAAATCTTGATCCAAAGTTGTTACTTTCTTAAAAATAAAAGAAAATGTTAACGTAACCTAATACAATTCATTTTATTTTATTTTTATTTTTTATTGATTAATTTAAATACCGGTTGAGCATAAAGTCTTACCCTGATTATAAAATTTTATTACAGAATAATCGTTTGACGTAATAATTTAAATCTGGCGCTGTTACATAGGTTATTGTTAGTAGATTTTGTGACCAATAGATGGCGCTAGTGCTCCTCAACAATGACATGGTCTGTTAGTTCACGTTAGTTGCTGGCGAAATGGCGTTGAAGCAGGAGAAAGCACAATGTGTGCTTTGGTTTCACGAAACGAAATCGCCCATCAGTGTTCAGCGTAATTTTCGGGCTTTTTATGGACGCAGCCCTCCTGATGTTAAATCAATAAAGCGATGGTATGAAAGGTTTAAAGAAACAGGCAGCGTTGAAGATCTTCCTAGAAGTGGCAGGCCTAGTGTGAGTGAAGCAACTGTTGATCTTGTTCGGGAATCGTTTCAACGGAGTTTGTCTAAATCAACTCGTCAAGTGAACTCATCGTCATCACGTGAACTTCAAATACCGCAAGCAAGTGTGGTGAAAATTCTTCATAAAAGGCTTAGGTTGCATGCTTATAAAGTGCAAATCGTGCAGGCCTTGCAACCGAATAATTTGCTGAGACGTGCAGAATTCGCAACTGAGATTCTCAACAGGATTGACGGCGCTAACGATTACTTAAATCGCATATGCTTTACCGATGAATCCACCTTTCATGTCAGTGGAATGGTAAATAGGCATAATGTCCGTATATGGGGATCAGAGAATCCACATGCACAGTTACATGTACAGTTACAGCGAGATAGCAAAAATGTGAATGTTTGGTGCGGCCTCATGCATAATAAGGTTTTCGGGCCGTTTTTCTTCACGGGAAACACCATTAACGCTAACATTTACTTAGATGTTTTGCAACAGTTCATTGCACCACAGTTAGAAGAATATCAACCATGGATAATTTTCCAGCAAGATGGGGCACCGCCCCACTGGGCTTTGATAGTGCGTAATTTCCTGGATGAAACATTTCCGGATTGGTGGATTGGAAGGGATGGTCCAACACCCTGGCCACCCCGCTCTCCAGACATTACTCCCCTTGACTGTTTTTTCTGGGGCTATATCAAGGATAGAGTCTTCGCCACACCAGTTGCTGACGTTAACGAACTGAAGGCTAGGATACAAGCTGCTGTGGGTACTGTGACAGAACACATGTTACAAAACACCAGGCGGGAACTGGAATACCGCTTCGACATTCTCAGAGCTACCAAGGGGGCACACGTTGAAGTTTACTAATGTAAGTAATCTTAAAAAAAACTATTAACACTAACCTATGTAACAGCATCAAATTAAATTATTATGTCAAACAGTTATTCTGCAATAAATTTTTATAATCAGGGCAAGACTTTATGCTCACCCGGTATTTCAACGATTTTGCATATAGTAACAATTTTCTTTCTTACTGTAGATCAACATTTATTATTCGTTTTCTATAGTTTTGGTATGGTCACTTTTAAATCCTACACAATTTATAAAAAAAAATTAAATTTTATATTAGGTTTGCCCACAACATTTTACGTTCCTTTATAATTTAGTCATTTATAAAATATTTTATCTTTTATTACAAATCTAACTTAAATATAGATCAGTTAAAAAACCTACTGAAATTTATTGGTCCAATTTCAAAATAAAATTGTTTTTTATTCGTTTAATTTTGTAGTATTCTTGTGTTTTATAACTCAAAGAAGTTTATTTTATTCGCCTAAAAAAAATTAAAATAAAAGTTCGTAATTAATTTTCAAAAGTCTTGTAATAGTGATAGTAGAGATATTTTCAACCTAATAAAGAAGGAAATGATTTTCTATCTTACTCCTCTGTTTATTTACCAAACTTCTACTATTTTCATTTTTTTAGTTAATTTAAATGCCTTTAACAGGCAAGTGGAGTATTAAATTATTTTCATGGTGATTGCCCACCAGTATACATAGACAATAACACTCTCACAAAAATAGATACGGTCAAGTATCTCGGTCTGACTTTTGATAAACTAACTTGGAGCACACATATCAAACGGAAACGTTTATTACTGAATTCCTGACTTAAACTTTTATATTCCCTACTTCACAAACGATCAAAATTACCAATGGCACAAAAGTTACGCACATATTGTTCTCTTTTGAAACCTATGTGGACCTATGGGTCCCAAATTTACGGTTCAACCAAACCCTCTAACTTGCAACGAATTCAAGCATTCCAGTCAAAAACATTACGCCTTATAGCAAATGCACCTCTTTACGTTAGCAACAAAACCTTACATACAGATTTGAAAACACCACTTGTACAAAATTCCATCAAATACCTATACAAACGCTTTCACGGCAAGTCACACGAATACGAAAACCCCCTGGTGCGTTCACTTTCCACCGTCCATTTACCTGATAATCCCCCTAGACGCCTTAAAAGACGCTGAAGTAGAGACTTGCTAATTTGATATACAAATTTCATTCTTGGGGGGCACCAATGGAGGTACCCCTCTCACGCCTATCATGTCATTTACATTATTATCATAATCATCACATTGTTGTAAAATTTTACAGTTGTAAATAAAGAATTAAAGAAAAAAAATTATTTGCACTCGATCGGTTGATTCCAGGGCTACAAAAAATATTTCTGTTTCTTATCACATGGTTAGCCAATTACACGACTGAAGCATTTAAAAACAAAAGAGGTAGAGATGTAAATGACACTAATCAGAGTTATCTCCTCTGAGAGAAGTGAATTTCATCAAACAGCCAGACCCTGTAGTGAATGAAGTGAAGGTATCATTTACAGGGTGGAAAGTTTTTAGAGGGCCTGGCACGCTAATAAGTTAATTTTCCACTCAGTGAGGAAGGCACTGGTAAACCACCTCACTCATCGTTTTACTTAGTAAAGCCTCTAGCAGAGGTTCAAACGAGCCTTTCGGCTAATGACTTAAATAACAACAGAGTAGTATTAACATTATCTTGGTATATTATTATCTTGGAACCATTATAAATGAAGAATGGACCAACAACCAGGAGATAAGAGCGCGCATTGGAAAGGCTAGATCCACCTTCAACCGGATGAGGGCCTTCTTCAAAAGCCACTACCTCTCTCTTGGTATGAAAGTGAGAATGGTGCGATGCTATGTATTCTCTGTTCTGTTTTATGGTGCTGAATCGTGGACCCTGAACGAGGATATGTGCAAGAAATTGGAAGCGTTTGAGATGTGGCTGTACCGGAGAATACTAAAGATCCCTTGGACTGATCGAGTAACAAATGAAGAGGTTCTCAGAAGAATGGGGAAGAATCGGGAGGTACTGACCACTATCAAGTCTCGAAAGCTACAGTACTTCGGGCACATTATGAGAAATGCAACCAGATATGCCCTCCTGCAAGCCATTCTACAAGAGAACATTTTTGGAAAGCGGGGACCAGGTAGAAGAAGAACATCCTGGTTGAAGAACCTCAGAGTCTGGTACAATACAACTTCGGTACAGCTTTTCCGAGTAGCTGCAGACAAGATGAAGATTGCCAACATTCGTAACGGATAGGCACATCAAGAAGAAGAGTATTAACAGCTTGATCATTAGCGACTACTGGCGGGGGTAGGTACTGTAACGGTGGGTTTTATGTGTTAAAATTTCCAGATTCTAGCCGAGAATCGAACCTTGGACCTTCCGCTTTGTAGGCTAGCGCGTTAATCACTACGCCTACGGAGGCGGTCAACTTCTATTCATGAATTAAACAAAGTTCATGTAACAAAGTAAAATATGTTTTCAATAAACGAAGCATTAATAATTTTATATGATATTAAGTAAGCCTTGCATTTAATACTTACTGGTTAATAATTTAATACAAACTGGAAGCCAGTAAAGGGTGTGTCATTGCGGTCACTCTTTTTAACTTACGAGTAGTACATGTTTGTATCAAATATCCATGCCTACCTGGATAGAATTCTTTTAACAAAATAATTTCTGCTACCGTAAAGATTAATTACAATACTTGATTTCTTGTACAATAATTACGAGGGTCGTTTTATCAAACTCCGATAGGCCATAAATAAAAGATAAAGGGTTTTTTAATTCCTAATATGTTCCTCTAATATATTCCTATATTCCCTAATATATTTTTAATTTCTCTTGCCTATATGAATATATAGGAAGGAAAGTATTTTCATGTCGATTTTTCGAAATCGAGTTTTCACCAGATCTATACGTTTTCAGACCCCCTGAACCCAAAAAACATGTTTTTAGTGATTGGTCTGTGTGTGTGTGTGTGTGTGTGTGTGTGTGTGTGTGTGTGTGTGTGTGTGTGTGTGTGTGAACAGAATATCTCAAGAACGGAACATCGTACGAACTTTAAACTTGAAACTTAAGTTACATACCACTACCGAACCCGACACGAATATTTTCATCAAAATCGGTCAACCGGAAGTAGTAGTTTATTCGTATAATTTTTCACTTTTTTGCGATTTTCTCAAAAACTGGTCCTACGTTTTTTTTTAAAATCGCCTGGTTTATTCAGTTTTTTATTCTCTACAGGATAGGGTAGGCGCCATGTTTGCTGAAATTCTTGGTGAGGCTGTTTTCACGTAAAAACGTTGTTTTTTTAAGATTACGGCTTTAATATACAATTTAGCGAAAAAATTTATATAATAAAAATTGTAGAGAATTTAAAAACCTACAACTTTTATTTCAAACATTGTTTTGTATAACGCTTAGTTTAGCAGTAATTAACGATTTTTTGATTTTTTTCTCATGAAAACGTGTGAAAAATCGATTTTTTTTTTTAGATTTCGGCCTGAGTATTCATTTTATGGCAAAAGTGTTTATAATTAAATTTATAGAAAATTAAAAGATCTACAACTATTATTTAAAGCATTTTTCTCTACAGAGCCTAGTTTAGCGTGAAAGAGTGATTTTCCGTATTTTTAAGGCAAATGAGATTGATTTTCATTTTTCGTCTTTCATATATGATTAAAATTAGGTTATGTTTATTAAGGTTAGTTTTTTGTTTATTTCTAATGTTAGGTTTATTGTTAATTATTTGCACTGGCAAGAGAAAGTTGTGTGAGTGTTTCACACCAGATTTTTTGATTCCTAATATGTGTAGTTGCAATCTACTCAAATTAGAACAATAAGCAACCCGATGAATCAGTGAGATGAGGATGATATGTATGACGTGTAAATGAGGTGTAGTCTTGTACAGACCCAGTAGTACCCAGTTGTACAGACCCGGTAGTGGTATGTAGCTTAAGTTTCAAGTTTGTACAATGTTGTTTCAAGTTTGTACGATGTTTTGTTCTTGAGATATTTTGTATACACACACACACTTACACACACACACACAGACACACACTCAGACCAATCGCTAAAAACATGTTTTTTGGGTTCAGGGGGTCTGAAAACGTATAGATCCGGTGAAAACTCGATTTCGAAAAATCGATATGAAAACAATACTTTCCTTCCTATATATTCATATAGGCAAGAGAAAGTAAAAAGGCACCCGAAATGGTTGAAATGTAAATGCTTTAATTTTCCTGTTTAAACCCTAAAGGAAAAATTTGGCGACTTTTATTTCTCTGGGGTATCAGGGATGCCCATAACAGGCAGGTGGAGTGTTAAATTACAGTCGGAGCTCTATTTATCGAACTTCTATATATCGAAATTCTCTATAAATCGAAGTATTTCCTGAGTCTCATGAAATTTTAATGGAAAAATGTTTCTGTAAATCGAAAACAAATTCTATATAACGAACTTAATTTTAGGGAAAATATAAATAGAACTCCATATAGCCCTACCATCACACACTAGTCAATCCGAAACACTGAGAGAGAGAGAGAGAGAGAGAGAGAGAGAGAGAGAGAGAGTACGTGACAATACAGTACGTCTTTACGTTGACCACTGTGGTCAACGTACAAGAGTAGTGTGATACATTTATACAATGTCCGATCAAAAATATGTAAATATACGATGATGTGGACGAAGCAGTTTTTAAATGGGTAAAAATGTTACGAGATAAAAACAAGCCAAAACAAAAGAGAAAAGTTGTTCTTTTTGTGGACAATTGCCCTGCACAACCTTCTTCACAATAAAAAACTTTATTGTAATCAAATACTGTTTTTTAGGCAATATAGTAACGGTCAAGTAATTTCACTTAATATAATAGGAGTCATAATGAGAAAAAACAGCTTCTCTTTATCGAAGTTTCTATACATCAAATTTTTTATAGGGACCCTACAATTTCAATTATATGGAGGTCCGGCTGTATTTGCACTCGATCTGTAGTTCAGGGCTGCAAAAAATAATTCTGTTTCTTATCACATGGTCAGCCAATTAAACGATTGAAGCATTAAAGAACAGAAGAGGTAGATTTGTAAAAGAGACTTATCACAGTTATCTTCTCTGAAAGTAATAAAATTCATTATACAGCCAGACCCTGTGGTAAATGAAATGAAGGAGTCATTTTCAGGATGGAAAGTAGATCCTTTTCACAGGGTCTGGCATGCTGATAAGCATACTTTTCCACTCAGTGAGGAAAGCAATTGTAGACCACCTCACTCCTCGTTTTACTTAAGTAAAACCTCTAGAATTCAGCCTTTCGGCTGATGACCTAAACAACAGGTGATCAGGGAGTTAAAAAATTAATGATGAGTAAAACAAGAGAAATGAGAAAACGTGAAAAGTTATTTGTTTATATGAAGATTACGTCATAATGATTAATCATAATAAACAAAATTTTGTAAAACTAACAAATTTCATTAGTTCTATTATAAAACTAATTAAAAAAATTCCCATAAGTAAATCCGATTAAATATTTCTCAGACATTTAAAACACCAAAAATGGAAAACAGGAAGATGAAAGAGAAAAATAAACAAATAAAAACCAATTCCTTCACGAACTTTTACAACTCAAAAAAATCCAAGAAACATATTTTTTTTAAATGAAAAAAAAAACATACGTACAATATTTTTGTAAAACCAAGTTCAATAACTTAAAAATCCACCGTCAATGAACTTTACATCTTTAAGTTAAAAAAAAATAAATAAATAAAACTTGTTTCTTAATAAACTTAACGAATTTTTCTTAAAGTAAAACAAGTTTCTAGCATTCATGTCAATGATACGTTTACATCGTGGACATGATTAAAAAAAAGATATTTGTGCCCATTCTCTCTTCCCCCTCTTCCTTACACACACATTTTCTATCTTTTTTCAGATCGGAATTGTTTTTGTCATAAGAAATACCTTGCTTTTTTCTTTTTCCAGAATTAAATATTGACTTGTGTTGAAAGGCAAATAAATGTATAACAAGTTTTTTGAAATTGTTACTTGTATTTTTTAATTATTTGTGTAGGAGGTAAATGCTGTTTGATTTGTTTACAATTTATAGGAGAAAATTTATTACAAGGAAAGTCATTAATAAATTTTCTTTTTATTATTTATTTATTTGTAAAATAATTTATTATATAAATTTTTTATTACAAGTAAAAAATTATAAAAAATTGTTAATTAATGTTGAACTTTAATTGAAAATCAGTTCGTTTTTAACACAAGTAGAACTAACTAGATGGTTTTAACTCACAGTTTTAGTAAACTGAAATTAACAATTTTACTTTTTAATTTTTAAGAGAAGACTGTACGATGATGGTTTTAACTGGAAATTTCAATTTTCGTTTTTTATGTTTCTCAATAGCACCTACTAAATCTACCAGAAAATATTAAATTACGCCAAAAAATTATTTTAATAAAACATTAAGTTTTTTATCAGGTTTACCCAAAAAAAATTTTTTAATTCATTTATTTAACGTCGCATCGACTACAACGGTCATTAGCGACGACGTTGGGGTGTAACTATTGTACATTGGAGGATGATATGATTTTTTGTAACGTATGAAAATATGCCGTGCCTGAGTGGGATTCGAACCCAGAACCGCATGATGAGAGGCGAGCACGTTCAAAAAAATTATTATGTCACCAAGAACGAATATTTTTCATAATTTTAAACTGCTCTTTCTAGTAAAAAGAGAAATTTAGTTTTTTAAAATATCTGCACAAGTGTTTTTAATATTATCAGCTGTTAGTTGAGCTTTCTAACCAAACTGTAGATGGGAAATTTACTTGTCTGTCTTATATTTGATTTGTGCGATTTTTTTTTTTTTTTGGCTTTTCCCGTAAATTTAGAGGTTTGACACTTTGGTACATTTTCTCATAAACCATTAAACCTACCACCCTGAAATTTTTACCAATTTCAAAGAAAATTTTTATGTTTAATCACAATGTAATCACTAATACGTACGAAACTCATATCATATAATATATGATATATTATATTGATAACACCCCCAGAACGTTTGGTCAGCAAGGGGGCAAGAGACCAATACCTCCCAACTAGAAATAGAAATAACACAGCAATACGCACCACTTCACAATGAAACAAAAACTATAAAGTAAAAAAAAAACTATAAAGTATAAAACTATAAAACCTAGTATTAAAACTATAAAGTATAAAGTATATTCGGCACTTTAAATGTAAGACCTTTAATATCTGAAGAGCAAATTGTAGAACTTGAACAAGCTTTAAGCAATAGTGGATATTGACATATTAGGATTATCGAAAATAAGAAGACAAGGTGAAAAAATAATGGAGAGGAAAAACAAATTTATATTTTTCTATTTCGGAGAAGTATCCGGAAAAAATGGAACTGGTTTTTTTTAGTTCACCATAAATGTAGAAATGATATTTTAGAATTCAAACCTATATCAGATAGAATCTCTACCCTCAGTATTAGACGAAATCAAGCGATACTACGGTTTATTCAAGTTTATGCACCGACCAACTCTTTTACTGAAGAAGAAATCGTGGGAGAGGCCTGTGCCCAAAAATGGGCCTAGTTTCCTAAATACTTATATAAAAAAAAAGTTATTATGATTTTATTTGGACATTAAAGTTAGAAATTATAAATGATTTGTTTTAATATAATTAATTATTATATAGATATTGTTTTATGTGTAATGTATCTACTCACTGTAAAGTAAAATATGTAATTTTAAAGGAGACTAATAAAAAAGCTATTATTATTATTATTATTGATATATTAGAATATAAGTATTGATATATTACATCAATGCTTCAACGTAGACACAGAATAATCAACCATCAACAAATTATGCACTCATTTCCATTCAAAATTAATAAATCACAGAAATCCAGAGGTACGAAAATTGTCACATTCACAACTACAACAACATCTACAAAGGAGATTAAAAAGATGCTGCAATAGGGATCTTATAAATAAATCAGCGATGATGGTTTGGCACTGGGTGATTTCCTTATCAAGACAAAAAAGGACATTACATACGTACATCATAATTACTACTGGTTTTATAAATAACAGTTGTAGTTATTGCTAAAAAAAAGTTTAAAATAATCGAGAAACACCGTTGTAGTCGATCAAATTTTTTCATTTATTTTTTTATATTTTCCAATTGGAAATTTTTCTTATTTGTAAACAACACCCAATATAATGACTGCTTTCTAGATGTAATATTTAAATATAATTATATTATTATTATTATTATTCGAACTTATAATTTGTTTATAAGAGTAAGAACTTAAACGCTTTCATGTTACGCTTGTGTTCTCTTTAAATATATGTACATTTTTTTTTGTAAATCGGTATCTAGTTTTACACCCATCCGTGTGGTTTTAATAAAAAGGTGTCAACTGGTTATCATAAAAAATCCCGCGTCCAACCGGTGTAACTTAATTCACTGCGACTAATCAACAGCTTAGTGAATGTGTTGATTTGTAGGCCGATGAAAATTTTGTATTTACCACTTTTTTGTTTTATTTATGCTGTTGTTGTTTAGGTCATCAGCTGAATGGCTGGTTTGAACCTTTATGGGCTTTACTAAGTTTTTTTTTGGATCCAGGAGACTCCAAAAGGGAGTATATATAGGACATGTCAAGATAAAACTGATTAACAAAAAGTCAATCACAATGATAAATTCATCAATTACCACCAAAAATTTGTTTCTGCTACTGCTTACTTAAGTAGGCTTGACATGATCCCCTTTAAATCAAATAGTACACAATATTTGTTTAATCAGAAGTTAAACACTTTTCAACCAAAAACTATTTAGAAAGGCATTCGTGCACACTGTAAAATGTTTCATCAATCAAGTATTGTTTTAGCTTTTTTTTTTAAATGACTTAAATTGCTACAACTTTTTAAAATTTGTGGCAATTTATTGATGTATTTTCCATCTGCATAAGTTGGTTTTTGTTCAAACAATTTAGTGATGTGATTAGCAACATAATAATTGATTCTGTTTCTTGTGAAGTGGTTGTGAACATCTAAATTATATGTAAAAAGGTATTTTGCTTTACATACATTATCACTTCAAAAATGTGCAAAGAAGGAACTGTGAGCAATTGCAGTTCTTTAAATAGTGATCTGCAAGAGGTAAGGTGGTTGACTCCCATCATACACCTAACAGGTTTTTTCTGTATTTTAGAAACTCTTTCCATGTTACACTGTGATGAATTACCCCATACTAATATGGAATATCTGATATGAGATAAAATTAAACCAAGTAAAACGAGGAGTGAGGTGGTTTACACTTGCCTTCCTCACTGAGTGTTAAAGTATGCTTATCAGTGTGCTATGTTATAGACCCTCTGAAAAGCATCTACTTTCCACCCAGCAAATGACAGCATCACTTCATTCAGGGTCCGGCTGTATAAACAAATTCATTACTATCAGAGGAGATAACTGTGAATAGTATCTCTTACACCTCTATAGGTACTTAAGTCACGAGTTTGCCCGTGTTTGCAACGAGGGGTAAATCAGTGCGCATGCGCGACCGCTTTAATTTCAGTACAAAAAAACAACTTATACCATACCCAGAGCATATACAGTATATCGCGGAACTTTTGTAGGTTAACTGTACGAATATAACTGTTTGCTACCGTAAACAGAAATGTTAGTTTCTCAAAAACGTGGGCAGTTCATTCACAGTAGTGAACGAAATCTAATATGCTGTGTAATAAAATCCTGTGTAAGTTGAAGTTAAACGAAAATACCTTTCCCTGCCTCTTAATAAAAGCTATGAGCGAGTGGTTAATAACTGTGATGTTTCTCTTTCCAAAATTCAAAAAATTAAGAAGGAAATAAAAGAAGTGAAGAAGCTATTCTTCAGCGGTTTTGTTGACACCTGGTAAAAAAGAAACTGTTAGATAGATACTAGTGAGACTGATAGTGAAGACGAAGGTGACAGCGATAGTACAGAAGACGATTCATTCGTACAAAATTTTGTTCCAATGCAACAAGGTAGCTGGGAATAACAGTAAATCAAACAATCTAGTCGCGTAATTAAGCTATGGGCAATATTACAGGTCACATATATTTCTTATAAGGTTTAAAACCCTTTGAAGAGCAGGAGTCACAAAGTGTAACCACCGTAAACCTGGACCTTTTGGGGCAGTGGTTACACCAAGAAACCACTTGAATTTCTATCATTTTCTTACTTCTGGAGCAGCAGCTACATAGTGTAACCACCTTGATAGTTCCTAAATGAGCTACTAGAATGAGCTGTATGTAGATCAGCTGCAGTTTGTTAGTTTTAGAAAAGTCAGCCAGATTTGTTTACATTCTGTGATCTATGTTACGGTACCTATTTTAATTCACAACCGACAAAAAAAAAACCTATTTTAATTGTGCAATTTATGTCGGACAGCGGTAAAACTTGTGTGGTTTTTCTTTGTTTTTCAAACATTATATGCAGTGTTATTATGTTTAAATGTTTGTACATTGATTTTATTTGTGTATATGTTAGCAGTAAGCTAATTTCTGTTGGTTTCACAGTGTAACTACTGCCCTTGAAGTGTTTTTTGAAAAACTTTTGGGAAAACATGTTTTAGTGTTTTTCATTCCAAATAATGTGTCTAGTCTCAAATTTCTATTTTTTATGTAATTGAATTCAGTTATATCCTGTTACTTTTCTTGGCTTGGACTAAGTTTTACTTTAATTTTAAGTATTTTTAGTTTTCAGTATTTTTATTGTAAATACATGTTAGGTAATCAATGAAATAATTATTATGACCAGGGACTTAATTAAAATATATTATTGTTAATTTTATGATTAACAAGACTCGAACTGTAGAAGTTACAAATATTTAGGAGATTCTATTGTATTTTTAAGTATACAAATATGCTTTTTCATTACTTAAATGTTCTGAACTAAAAAAAATTAAATTAAATCTAATTATGATAAAATAAGAAACAGCAGTATCCTAGGGTACTTTTAATTTAGGTATTGTAGTATTTATCTTATTTCTCATTTGTTATATAATGTTAAGTTACGTGTACCAAGTAGGGCGGTGGTTACAGTGTGTAACCACATTTCTTAGGCCTATAAAAACATAATTACTTTCAAATATTAGATTTTTATTAATTATAAATTTCTTTTTTGCAATAAAAAGACAGAATTAATTGAGAAATGTGTTAAAATTTAAAAATATTTGTTTTGCCCCTCAAGGGATTTTTACCATTCTGCCACAGTGGGCTTCAAAGGGTTAAGAAGAATTTTCTCGGAATAAACCACAGCTTACAAAATGTGTGTAGAAACTGCACGGTAGTGAATTGTCGAGTAGTGTCTTATTTTTGAGGTTGGCATAACTGTCAAATTTTCACTTTCCTTCCAAACAGCCCATCCATACGCAAAAGGTCATCTCGTGACTAACGTATCTATACCTTTTCCGTTCTTAAACGCTCCAGTCATAAAATTGGTTGACCATGTGATAAGAAACAGAACTAATTTTTGTAGACCTGGGACTAACAGATCGAGTGCAAATAATTTAACACTCCACCTGCCTGTTATGGGAAAATTTTGCTCATTAAAAATTTTTGTTAAAGTGTTTTTTACAAATAAGTAAATATGAAAAAAATGCACATTTACTTGAATTTATTTAGAACTGTCAGTTAATACCACAGTACGATTGTTATTCAACGTGGAGAAGAAACTTTAGACAATGACTTTTGAGGCTTCTCACGGGATTATCCGAAATGATTCGGTAGTACATATTGTATAAATAAACCACGTGTGCGTTGATTTTTGAGTGCATTGTTTTGTTTGTTAACTTGTGCTACTGTCGTGACGAATGAAAGGTTTAAGTCATTGTGAAGCATGTTGACTTTTTTAAATTTCTTTGTTATCGAGACCATTAAATACTCTTTCTTTTCATTTTTACTTTCTCTTGCCTATATGAATATACAGTATAGGAAGGAAAGTATTGTTTTCATGTCGATTTTTCGAAATCGAGTTTTCACCGGATGTATACGTTTTCAGACCCCCTGAACCCAAAAAACATGTTTTCAGCGATTGGTCTGTGTGTGTGTGTGTGTGTGTGTGTGTGTGTGTGTGTCTGTGTGTGAACAGAATATCTCAAGAACGGAACATCGTACGAACTTGAAACTTAAAACTTAAGTTACATACCACTATAGGACCCGACACAAACATTTTCATCAAAATCGGTCAACCGGAAGTAGTAGTTTATTCGTGTAATTTTTCACTTTTTTGTGATTTTCTCAAAAACTGGTCCTACGTTTTTTTTTAAAAATCGCCTCATTTACTAAACTTTTTATTCTCTACAAGATACGGTAGGCGCCATGTTTGCTGAAATTCTGGGTGAGGCTGTTTTTACGTAAAAACATTTTCGTTTTAAGATTGCGGCTTTAATATGCATTTTAGCGCAAAACGTTATATGATAAAAGTTGTAGAGAATTTAAAAACCTACAACTTTTATTTCGAACATTTTTTTGTATAACGCTTAGTTTAGCGGTAATTTGCGATTTCTGTTTTTTTCACACGAAAAGTCAGAAAAATCGATTTTTTTAACATTTCGGCCTTAGTATGCATTTTACGACAAAAGTGTATATAATTAAATTTATAGAAAAATAAAAGATCTACAACTTTTATTTAAAGCATTTTTCTCTACAGAGCCTAGTTTAGAGAGAAAGAGTGTTTTTTCGTATTTCTAAGCCAAACTGAGGTCGATTTTCATTTTGCGTCTTTCACTCATGATTGAAATTAGGTTATGTTTATTGAGGTTAGTTTTTTGTTTATTTATTATGTTTTATTACTAATATTAGGTTTATTGTTAATTATTTGCACTGGCAAGAGTAAGTTGTGTGAGTGTTTCACGCCAGATTTTTTATCACAGTATTATAATGTATAACACAAACTTGATTAGATTAAAAGTCTAATTATGTTTTAAAACAACAGAAAATTAATGAAGGTTTCAAATAAATTTTTATTAAATTACTAGTAATTAATAATTATATTAGATTACAGATAAGATTTTCTATAAAATTCTGCAAAAACTTCATAATTATTATAATTAATTTGCAATCTGTTTAATCATTACATAAAAATATAGCAATTAAGGTAAGTAATGAAACTGAACTAAACCACTCATTTAAGTATTTTAAGATAGAAATCTATTTTTTGATAAAAAATTATCAATTTTATTTGATCTTAGCTATATTTAAAGGAATCTTGACCTTTAAAAAAATATAAAATAAACTAAAGAAAAATAGGTAAGTACGTACTAGGAGACATGCAGAGTGTCATGCAGAGTGTCTACCCGGCAATTAAATACTGTAGTGTGACGTAAAGTACAGTCACGTTACTATGAAAACTACTGTATGTATTTCTATACCTTTTTATCCTTGATTTTTCAGTAAATCAATCAATTAAACAGGACAGATGTTTTCTGAGTTCATATCAAAAGAAACTTTAATATTTGAAAATTTAAATGATTGTTTACAAAATTTTTAGTAAAAGATTTTTCGGCATGTGGTGTAGTAGTCAGCTCAACTGTCTTCTACAAAAAACATCTCCGGTCAGATCTGGAATTTTTCGTTACTTTTTTCATTTATCACCCTTTATCGGCTGAATTAACTAACAGTAATGTGGAGAACAATTGGAAGTAAAACAATAAAAATCTGGTATGAAATCTGGCGTGGTGGGGAAAATGTTTAAAATAAAAGTGGTAGGTTTTTTATTTTCTACAATTTTAATTTTAGCTGTAGTGCTTCGTATCGCTATTTGAGTTCCCTGTTAGTAGTACAATTTAAAAACATATAAGCAGAAAACCGTGTCGCTATCCGTCAGACTAACCTTTTGAAAAATTTCAAGTGATGAATTTCAGGCAACTCTTTGTAAGAAAAATCTTCAAAAAGCAACATAATAGTAAATAAAACAACAAAATAGATCCCATAGGTATAACCCAAGTAATTATTCATCTAATTCTTCCAAATAAAGCGAGAAATCCACTGTAAGAGCAATACTTCTCTCACTTAGCCCCGAAATTTTATAATCTGTTACCGAACAATATAACAGAACAGAATGAAATGCAGAAATGGAAAATTAATATCGAAGGTACAAAATGGAAGTGATGCTAGGTAAAACACAAAGTTAACGGTGGCTCACTTACCATATTTTACTTTCTCTTGCCTATATGAATATATAGGAAGAAAAGTATTGTTTTCATGTCGATTTTAAGAAATCGAGTTTTCACCGGATCTATACGTTTTCAGACCCCCTGAACCCAAAAAAAAGGTTTTTAGCGATTGGTCTGTGTGTGTGTGTGTGCAAAATATCTCAAGAACAAAACATCATACGAACTTGAAACTTGAAATTTAAGTTACATACCCTTACCGGACCCGACATGAACATTTTCATCAAAATCGGTAAACCGGAAGTAGTAGTTTATTCGTATAATTTTTCACTTTTTTGCGATTTTCTCAAAAACTGGTCCTACGATTTTTTTAAAAATCCCCTGGTTTACTCAATTTTTTATTCTCTACAAGATAGGGTAGGCGCCATGTTGTTGAAATTCATGGTGAGGCTGTTTTCACGTAAAAAATGTGTTTTTTTAAGATTACGGCTTTAATATCTATTATAGCGCAAAAATGTATATAATAAAAAATGTAGAGAATTAAAAATTTTACAACTTTAATTTAAAATAATTTTTTGTATAACCCTTAGTTTAGCCGTAATTAGCGATTTTATGTTTTCTCTCACCAAAACGTGTAAAAAATTGATGCTTTTAAGATTTTGGCCTTAGTATTCATTTTATGATAAAAGTGTTTACAATCAAATTTACAGAAAATTAAAAGATCTACAACTTTTATTTAGAGCATTTTTCTCTACAGAGCCTAGTTGAGCGTGAAAGAATGATTTTCCGTATTTTAAGGCCAAACTGAGGTTGATTTTCATTTTGCGTTTCTTTTATGATTGAAATAAGGTTATGTTTTTGAGGTTATGTTTATATTTATTTCTAATGTTTTATTACTAATGTTAGTTTTATTGTTAATTATTTGCACTGGCAGGAGAAAGTTGTGTGAGTGTTTCACACCAGATTTTTTTGTGATGTAAAGTTTAAAAAAATAATAAAAAAATAATGTTTTTTTTTAACATATCCTGGAAAATGGATTTTTAACCTTAGTTGTATAGTATGTCAATTTCTACCGCCTCGATTACTGGAATGACTTTTATAATACGAATGAATGTGTACGTATAAAAATTAAAATAAAATTTTTTTTACACTAATGTGTGTACGTTGCAATCTGTTCAATTCAGAACAATAAACAACCCCGTGACCCAATCAGATGAGGATGATATGTATGACTTGTAAGTAACTTAAATGAGGTGTAGTCTTGTACAGACCCAGGCCGATCATTCCTAAGAGAGTATGATTAATTGAGCCCCAAGCATCAAAGTACACCGGTAACCACTGTTTAGTATTCAAATCCAAATAAAAGTAACTACCTTTACTAGGATTTGAACTAGGAACCTTCGTCCGAAAATCAGCTGTACAGCTGATTTTGGCGACGACTTTACCTCTAGACCAACCCGGTGGGTTAGCCATACGGTGCAGACCCAGGCCGACCATTCCTGAGAGAGAATGGTTAATTGAGCCCCAACCATCAAAGTACACCGGTAACCATTGTTAAGCAGTATTTAAATCTGTATAAAAGTAATAATACCTTTGCTACCTTTCCTAGGAAAAAATCCTACCTTTGCTGGGATTTTTATTGGCTTCACCTTTATTTTTATTTACAACCGTACAATTTTTTAAAGCACAACTAGTAAATAAGATGGAACGAATGAGGAATGGCGGGAATGTGAATCGATCCAGTGACCGATTTTGGCGTGAAAATTTACAATGAATGTGGAGCTAATATTTTGTTTGAATGATAATGATTCATAAACTATGATGGATGATTTTTTTTCTTATGAAATGATTTTCTTTTTTGATTTTTTTTATGAAATGAAATAGGCATGACAAGTTATAACAGGACAGGTATAATAGATCAAAAAACTATGAAAATATAAGACGTATTCATCCCGTAACTCAAAGTAAACCTTCCATTTGGTTACCTTATACAGTATATTAATGCTACTAAGCATTTCAAAGTTAGTAAACGTGTTAAAAAGTGTTGTTAGTTAATAAACACAAATGTCTAAATGTTTAATTGTATACATTGTACAATAACTTAGGAAGGGAAAACATGGTGGAGATTTCCAAATATGGTAGTATAATCTGGTGAAATGTTAAGCGGTTAATCTTACTTTGCATGCATGCTTCTTAGTACTTGAAACAATAAATTAAAGGGTCTGGTTTATTTAAATAAGATAAGATTTTTAAAATTAGATAAATCAGAGATTAGTAAATACTCGTATAATACTTACATCATTAAATACAGTAATTAAAAAACAATCTTGATTATAATCAAGTTCATTTATTTTAATGTACTTAAAAATGAAAGTATTTTTATTCCCTAATGCGTGTACGTTGCAATCTGTTCAATTTAAGAACAATAAGCAACCCCATGACCCAATAAGATGAGAAAGATGAGTATGACGTGAAAATGAGGTGTAGATGCTGTACAGACCCAGGCCGACGATCCTTGATAAAGCATAGTTAATTAAACCCCAACTATTAAAATACTCCGGTAACTAATGCTCAGTATTCAAATTCGTGTGTTCTGTATTTAAGAACAGAAGAGGTAGAACTGTAAAAGACACTAATCGGAGTTATCTCCTCTGAAAGTAATGAATATCATTATACAGCCAGGCCCTGTCGTGAATGAAGTGAAAGTGTCATTTGCAGAGTGGAAAATATGTGCTTTTCGACCTGCTGATAAGCGTACTTTTCCACTCAGTGAGGAAGGCAATAGTAAACCACCTCACTCCACATTTTACTTAGTAAAACCTCTACAGGTTAAAACCAGCCTTTTGGCTGATGACCTTAACAACAACATGTAAAAGTAAGAGATCCTTGTTACTTTTATTATAATGGTGAACTCCTGTATTAAAACAATATTTATATTTTTAAAATAGTAGGCCTATATAAGAACTTCTCTCGCAAATATTTAGCGAATATAAAGTACGCTTAATTCCTAAGAAAGCTGCTCCGATGGACACCTTGGTTGTTTTTTATTAATTATTTGTAAAATCAGCTTCTGAACTTTTCTGTAGAGGGTAAATGAAGGTATTATACAGGCTTCTTCTATTCTTAATTCATGAAATTATTTTTTTATATTTGGAAAGTTCCTCTCATATACGAGGTGTGGCTATTAAATAACGAGACTGACGTTGTAAAAATTTATATTTTTATTTTATACATAATCACTTATTGTCACCTTCAATATACACTTCTTCTCTATCCCTACAACGCTCCATGCGAAAATTTCCATCGTTGGAAACAGTGCTGGAAGTCATCTTCTGTCAGCTCCTTCAGGACACATGCCGCTTTCTCTTTTACAGCATCCAGACTCAAATATTGTCCCTTTTAATGCAGATTTCGCCTTAGGGAACAGGTAGAAGATAATAACATGTGATGAAACGTAATTTTTCACTTATGATCTGGAAACGAAGTGCTAATCCATGCACTGGAAGAGCTGAACTTCACCGAGAACCAAAAAAGCTCGAATGAGCAAGTTAAAATTTAAATCAATGATGATTGTTTTTTTTTATATCCATGGAATTGTGTACCTTCACTGGGTTCCTGAAGGTCAAACAATTAATCAATATTACTACCTTGAGGTACTTTCCAAACTACGTCAAAGAGTAAGGAAAAAACGCCCCGAAATGTGGAAGGACAAATCATAGGTTCTCCACCAAGACAATGCGTCAGCTCATTCCAGTTTATCTGTCAAGAGGTTCCTAGCCAAGTACAGCATCTCAGTGTTAGAACATTCACCTTATTCACTAGATCTTGCACCATGTGACTTCTACCTGTTCACTAAGGTGAAATCTGCATTAAAAGGGTCAAGATTTGAGTCTGTGGAAGCTGTAAAACAGAAAGCAGCACGTGTCCTGAAGGAGCTGACAGAAGATGACTTCCAGCACTGTTTCCAACAATGGAAGATTCGCATGGAACATTGTAGGGATAAAGAAGAAGTGTATATTGAAGGTGACAATAAGTGATTATGTATAAAATTAAAATTAAATTTTTTACGTCAGTCTCGCTATTTAATAGCTACACCTCGTATTTTGATATAACATACAACATAAAGAAAATCTCAAGAGTGAAAAGAAAATCTCAATGTATTAAATTTATGCGCCTTGAAATCCGTATTCGGTAAAAACATCCTAAAATGCAAACGAATAAAACTGCACAATCCTTATATAGACAGACCATTAAGTAATCAAAAACAATTTAACCTAAATTCAATTTAATCTTTCAACAAATCTTGAACTTAATTTCTTTTATTTATGAAACAAATACCAAATATCGATTACCTTTAATAATTTTTCATTAACAATGATGAAATCATTGTAACTTAATGACTTAATAACGAAATCGATAACTTGAATAAAAACCAGTTAAATATTTGCAAAAAAATAAACTGTTTCTTTATAAATTATTTATATGTATTTTAAAATATATTTTATTAATGGTACTGATGAATTTATTGTAATATAGTTACAAAATACATAAATAAATATAAAATAAGTCAGTAGAATTTAAATTACTGATTCGAAGCATGATAAATAATAACAGGTTGATTTTAAAATGTTACCAACCTGGTTGGATCAGTGGTAAAGTCGTCGCCACGGGTAAGATGTTTAACAGCTAATTTTCGAAGATGAAGGTTCCTAGTTCAAATCCTATAAAAGGTAGTTACTTTTATACGGATAAGAATACTATACAGTGGTTACCAGTGGACTTTGACGGTTGATGTTCTACCATAATCTCAGGTAGTCGGCCTGATTACACGTCATGTTATTAGGTCGTGGGGATAATTATAGACTTAATTAAACGGATTTCAGTGTACCCACATTAGGTATTAAATAAATTAACATAAAAAAGAAAATACAATTTTTTAATTATTATTTCGAAATAAGAAACATAAATATCGGTTAATTTTTTTTAATCCCTAATGTGTGTTTGACTCACCGGGTTAGTTTAGAGGTAAAGTTGTCGCCGCAAAACAGCTGATTTCCGGAGACGAAGGTTCCTGGTTCAAATTCTACTAAAGGTAGTAACTTTGTACGGATATTAACACACTAGATAGTGAGTGGTTACCGGCGTACTTTGATGATTGCGTTCAGTTAACCATCGAATCGTCGGTCTGAATCTGTGCAAAATTACACCTCATTTACACGTCATAAATATCATCCTCATCTTCTTGGGTCATAAGGTTTATTGTTCTGAATTAAACAGATTGGGTCGTACACCATTAGGGACAAAAAAAATGTGTGTTCGTTGCAGTCTGTTCAATTTCAGAACAATAAGCAACCCCATGAACCAATTAGATGAGGATGGTGTGTATGAGGTGTAGTCTGGTACAGACTCAGGCTGTCCATTTCTGCGAGATTTATTTAATTGAACGTTAATCCACTGTCTTGTATTCAAATTCATATAAGAGGAACTCACGATTGATTTGACAATGTATTTTTTGTATTGAGAATCAATCCGTCAATCTGACGATTGCGTCATTTAATAATAAAGAGTTAAAAATTAGTAAATTATATCCTGTTATTTTTTTCTCTCCGCTATTCGTAGTTAAAACAGTTATTCAAAAAAAATCGTTATTCTTTAAAATTCGATTTATTGGTTACGACTCGATTCATTTACAAGGATATGATGAGATAGATATAAACGCGAACAAAGGTAAAGTTGATCACCTAAAATGAAGATTGGAATTCATTTCATCTGTCATAAATAGTACTGAGCTTATGTAACTAGCATTGTTGCCTGGGAAGAGTGCAGTGGTAATATTTAGCCCTTATGTGATGTATTTTTCTGTTATTAAGTTTCATTTAATTTCTAGTGTTTTATAATTTTTGTATTTGTGCATATACTTTTTTATGATTTATTAACAAAATTTCTGAGAATCCTTTTATGTAAACTTTTAGTAAATACAATCAACTTTTTCATTACTGCTTCCAGGATTCGGTAAAAAGGCTTTGCATTTCTATTACGCGTTTACTACCTCGTCTTTTCTATCCCTTTCTCGAAGCCTAAAACGCACAAAAACAGTTAAATCCAGTTGTTGGGTGGTTCAGTTCAGTTCAAGTTGTCATACGGTCATGAATGAGTGTTAATAGGAACTGTTAACCCAGTGTGAAAACATTGTATGTTAAGGTAAAAGTCTGCGTGTTGTACACATTCTATTTGGTTGTAGGTAATAAGTAATTGTTAAATGAAAAATAATTGATATTGTTATTAAGTTATTTTAAACTTCAAGTTTGGTGATTAATTTAATTGTAATTTGTTTGTAGTGTAAGCTAAATAATTAATTATAATGTATAATTTTGTAAATGAATAATTGTTGTAAGTTAAAAGGAAGTTTATTTATTATTTATTATACCCAGATCCCAACAGGACCTTAACATAAGGGTTACAATGTTAAAGATTAAAATATGAAGTGTTAGTAAGTATATAGTTACAATTTTAAAGCTATGGTAATAATGAAAAAAGATAAATAGTTTTTTTAAAAAGAAAATAGTTTGAGCAGTAAAAAATGTAAATAAAACTGACAATTTTATACTAGAAGAGTTATGGGTCGATGACGGAGCCCTGAGGGATTTCAACAAAATAATTTTAGATGTAAATTAAAAATTTATATGCATTATATAAGTTTCTTTTTTAGAAAAAAAAACATAAAATAGGATAAAATTTAAAAAATAAATTAAAATATTACGCAATAGAAAACAAACTGTCTCTTAAAAAATAATTTTCCTTTATAATTTTACAACATTGTTTTGAATAAAATGATAAAATAAACACTATTCAAAGAAATACTTGATTCCGGTTGAGTGACAAGACAGGAAAAAACTTTTAAGTATAACCTCAATTTAGATGTGATATATGTTCACTTTTTACAGTAATTTTGTTTGAAATCTACACTGAAATAATAAAAATAAATGGGTAAATTCCCTTAAGCATGTTTCCAGATAGTTGTTGTTTATTGTTATAATAATAACACATCTAAAGTTTATGGCAGTTTCGTATAATGATTTGCTTACTTACATTTACAATCAAAGTATAGAAAAAACCTAAAGCAACATAAAAAAAAATACAATGGATTTAAATTGTAAAATTGTGGTGTGAAATACTCACACGACTTACCAATGTAAAAAATGATCAATATAACCTATGTTTAATCATCAATAAACAATATAATATGAAAAACATAACCTAATTTTGATCATAAGTGAATGACACTAAATGAAAATCAACCTGAGTTCGATTTAAAAATACGGAAAATCGCTAACGCTAAACTACGAGTATGTTCTAAAAAAAAGCGCTAAATAAAAGTTGTAAGTTTTTAACATCCTATAACTTTAATTACTTTTTTAATAAACTTATTGTAAAATGCATAATAAGGCCACAATCTTAAAACACCAATTTTTTACCGATTTTGATAAGAAAATACAGAAAATCACTGAATGACGCTACGGTAAATGGTGTAGAAAAAAATGATAGAAATACAACTTGTAGTTTTTTTAATTTTTTCAACTTTAATTATACGAGGTGTGGCTATTAAAAAACGAGACTGACGTTGCGAAAAATTTTATTTTTATTTTATACATAATCGCTTATTATCACCTTAATATACACTCCTTCTCTACCTCTACAACGCTCTATGCGAATTTTCCATTGTTGGAAACAGTGCTGGAAGTTATCTTCTATCAGCTCCTTCAGGACACGTGCCGCTCAAAAATGTTTGAAATGAAGCTCGCAAAAATGTTTGTACTGACACTTTGTACGCGATTGAAAATGGCCCAATTTTTTTGGAAACGATAATAACATGTGATGAAACGTGGTTTTTTACTTATGATCCGGAAACGAAGCGCCAATCCATGCACTGGAAGAGCTGAACTTCACCGAGAACCAAAAAAGCTCGAATGAGCAAATCAAAATTTAAAGCAATGATGATTGTTCTTTTTTTTTATATCCATTAAATTGTGTATGGGTTTCTGAAAATCAAATAATTAATCAATATTTCTACCTTGAGGTACTTTCTAAACTACGTCAAAGAGTAAGGAAAAAATTCCCCGAAATGTGGAAGGACAAATCATGGGTTCTCCACCAAGACAATGCGCCAGCTCATTCCGCGTTATCTTTCAAAAGGTTCCTAGCCAGTACAGCATCTCAGTGTTAGAACATCCACCTTATTCACCAGATCTTGCACCATGTGACTTCTACCTGTTCCCTAAGGAGAAATCTGCAATGAAAGGGACAAGATTTGAGTCTGTGGAAACAGTAAAAGAGAAAGCGGCACTTGTCTTGAAGGAGCTGACAGAAGATGACTTCCAGCACTGTTTCCAACAACGGAAAATTCGCATGGAGCGTCATAGGGATAGAGAAGGAGTGTATATTGAAGGTGGCAATAAGTGATTATGTATAAAAGAAAAAGAAAATTTTTTTACAACGTCAGTCTCGTAATTTAATAGCCACAACTCGTTTACACTTTTTCCTTAAAATGTATATCACGTTTAAAAAAAATGTACAACATTTTTTATCACGAGAGCACACCTTCCCGAAGAATTTTAGCAGACAGCTCTTACCCTATATTGTAGAGCATAAAAAATTTAGTTGAGACAATTTCTAAAAAAAATCGTAGAAGCGTTTTTGAGAAAACTTCAAAAAAGTTAAAAATTTCATGTATAAATTACCACTTTCGGTTGACAGATTTTGATTAAAATATTCATGTCGGATCTCTTATTGGTACTGACTACAGGCGCGTGAACACACACCCACACACATCCAGACCAATCGCTTAAAACATGTCTTTTGGGTTCAGGGGACCTGAAAATGTGTAATTCCGATGAAAATTCGATTTCGAAAAATCGACATGAAAATAATACTTCTGTTCCCTTTATATTGATTTAGGTTAAGAGAAATTAACAATCGAAAATATTTACACACATAAATTTAAATATCTATATATAAGAATAATTAAAATATATTTAAAAGAATAACTTACTGGTATAGAAATAGTATGTACTTATCTTAGAAGAAGTGTACTTTTCTAAAACACTTAACAAATCAAAATGAATCGATATCGATTGTTCGATTAAAAGACTTATTGAATAATGAATAGCTTACTATTATAATGATAATAGTGATAATAACAATTGATTGTCACATAATCGATGATAGTCGCATAAGTAGTCATCGTAGAATAGAATAATAGATAGCAAGATAAATAACTATTACATTATTACAACAGGGAACTCTTGTAATAATATCTTGTAATTTTGACACGTCATAGGATGTTCAAAAAGAATAATTACTTTTATAACTATAGTAATTTTTCTGTCATTCAGTTATATGTGAGTCTGAAAGATAAGTTTATTTATTTATTTCATTTATTACTCCTCCAAAAGAGCAAATCCTGTACTTGGAAGAGGATTACTCTAATTACAAAAATCTGGTGTGAAACACTCACACAACTAACTTTCTCTTGTCAATGCAAATAATTAACAATAAACCTATCAATAGTAATAACACATTAGAAATAAACAAAAAAATAACCTCAATAAACATAACCTAATTTCAATCATGTATGAAAGACGCAAAATGAAAATCAACCAGTTTGGCTTAAAATTACGGAAAATCACTCTTTCACACTAAACTAGGCACTGTACAAAAAAAAGCTACAAATAAAAATTGTAGATCTCTTAATTTCCTATAAATTTTATTATATACACTTTTGTCGTAAAATGCATTCTAAGGCCAAAATCTTAAAAAAATCGATTTTCACACGTTTTCGTGAGAAAAAAACAGAAAATTGCTAATTACCGCTAAACTAAACGTTATACAAAAAGATTTTCGAAATAGAAGTTGTAGAATTTTACATTCTCTACAACTTTTATTATATAATGTTTTGCGCTAAAATGCATATTAAAGCCGCAATCTTAAAAAGAAAATGTTTTACGTAAAAACAGCCTCACGCAGAATTTCAGCAAACATGGCGCCTACCCTATCTTGTAGAGCATAAAAAATTTAGTAAATGAGGCGATTTTAAAAAAAATCGTAGGACCAGTTTTTGAGAAAATCGCAAAAAAGTGAAAAATTACACGAATAAACTACTACTTCCGGTTGGCCAATTTTGATGAAAATGTTCGTGTCGGGTCCGGTGGTGGTATGTAGCTTAAGTTCTAAGTTTCAAGTTCGTACGACGTTCCGTTCTTGAGATATTCTGTTCACACACACACACACACACACACACACACACACACACAGACCAATCGCTAAAAACATGTTTTTTGGGTTCAGGGGGTCTGAAAACGTGTAGATCCGGTGAAAACTCGATTTCTTAAAATCGACATGAAAACAATACTTTCCTTCCTATATATTCATATAGGCAAGAGAAAGTAAAAATAACGTTTAAACACATTTATAAAAGGCAGAGTGAATTTGATGTTTTCATTAATAATTTCAAAACAAGTCTAGGGGTCTTAGAATATTACTCCTCTTCTTCTAATTCTTTCTGTCATGGATTAGGCCTTCCGACCTGTTCCGAATCTTTACCCATCTTTTGTCTCGGCCTACCTATATCTCTTCGTCCAGCAGGTACGTAGCCTAATGCCCGTTTCGCCCATCTATCTTCACTCATGCGTATTCAATTTTCTTTACACTTCTCTGTGCATTGGTCAACTGTTTCTAAGAGAGGGAAAACTTTTAAATGAGCCCGGATTTCCTCATCTTTAATTGTTGTTTAGGTCAACAGCCGAAAGGCTGGTTTGAACCTCTAGAGGTTTTACTAAGTAAAAACGAGGAGTAAGGTGGTTTACCTTTGCCTTCCTCACTGAGTTAAAGAGTATGCTTATCAGCATGCCCAGCCCTCCGAAAAGCACTCACTTTCCACCCTGCAAATGATACCTTCACTTCATTCACCACAGGGTCTGGCTGCATAGTGAAATTCATTACTCTCAGAGGAGATAACTCTGACAAGTGTCTTTTACACCTCTACCTCTTCTGTTCTTAAATATTACAGTCATATAAGTGGCTGACTATGTGATAAGAAACAGAACTATTTTTTTTTTAGCCCTGGACCAAACAGATAGAGTGCAATTAAAATAACACTCCACCTGCCCGTTTTGGGCATAATCGTCTTTAATATGATCGCTCAAACTAAACCTCTGAACTCTTCTCAAGAACCGCATTTCCACCCCCTAGATCTGATGTTCATCCTTCTTCCCAAATACCCAAGACTCACTACCGTACAGCAATATTGGAACAGCCAGTCTTGCAAAACTTCAACTGGGTATCTTTCCGAACTCTTTTACCAAATGACCGCGACATCTTCCCACGTACATACTGATAGCGTTTCAGAGTGTCGATTTTGTCTACATTTCTAGCATATATTTTATTAAATCACATCCCAGGTATTTAAAATGACGTACCTGCTCTATCAGGTACCCATTGATAACTATGTTTGTTCGTACGGGATTTTCCCCCCAGAAAGCCATCTATTTTGTCTTTGCAGCGGATAGAATATAAAAATTCCATCAAATTTAAGAAATGGAAATTTCATTTGCTTCTCCTGAAAAATATAGCCTATATTTTTGAGTTATGACACTTTTCATCAGGACAAACGATATTATATTGTAACATTATGCCCATAACAGGCAGGTGGAGTGTTAAATTATTTTCTCACGATCTGCTAGTTCCATGGCTAAAAAAAATAGTTCTGTTTCTTATCATATGGTCAGACAATTAAATGACTGAATCATTTAAGAACAGAAGAGGTAGAGGTGTAAAAGACACTAATCAGAGTTATCTCCTCTTAGAATAATGAATTTCATTATACAAGTAGACTTGTAGTGAATGAACTGAAGGGGTCATTTGCAGGGTGGAAAGTGGATGTTTATTAGAGGACCCGGCATGCTGATAAGCTTACTTGTCCACTCAGTGAGGAAGGCAATAGTAAACCACCTCACTACTCGTTTTACTTAGTGCAGTCTTTTAGAGGTCCAAACCAGCCTTTCGGCTGATGACCTAAACAACATTGTAACATTATAATAGTTATATTCAAGAAATAGCTGCAGGAATAAATTGAGTATTTTATAAGGTGGATGGAGTGTATTGAACAAGAATAATTTGGCTCAGTTTGAGTAAAGGGGTACATGTCAAGTAACTTCAAGAAATATATATACCTATGTATTTTTTTTTTATTTAACGTCGCATCAACTGCAAGGTCATTGGCGACGACTTTGGGATGTAACTGTGCGTAATGAGGATGAAATGATTTTTTTGTAACGTATGAAAGTAAGCCGTGCCTGAGTGGGATTCGAACCCAGGACCGCATGATGAGAGGCGAGCACGTTACCAACTACGGCAATGCGGCGTAGTTATCATCACAATTATCATTTGTGATGATAATCTGGTACTGGCAATGTTTACTTATAATTTAGAAGACATGAAATTGCTGTATCAATCAGTAACAGATGATGTATTAACCCTTAACTACAGACACCCAGTTTTATGACACTAACACTGACATGGAGTCTCCCAGACTCCCCATAAAAATATACTTATTTTGAAACTGGTTTTTATATATAAAAGTATAGAGACAATAAGTTAAGTATATTTAGACCTTTTATTAGTGAAAATTACAAAATCGCACAATAGAACAAAAAATATTCATTACAAAGAAAAGAAAATATAACTTCATGGTTAATATTTGTACTCGGAAATAAGTTGTCTTATTTTAATTTTTACTGAAAACAATATTATTTTGAATGTATAATGCTATTCTACAGGGTATAAAAAATGTAAATAAACTGAAGTTTTATTCCTGAAGTTATAATAAAAAAAAATCTGCATAGGGTGAAAAATTACCACTATCACTCATCTTGGCTAAGGCTATAAATTCGGTTTCATCAGCTTCTACATCACTATTGTCACTGTTCACTTCGTCCAACCAACGATTGGCTGTTTCATCATGGTTTGGATCAGTAATAGTCGTGTAATTTGATGAACAAGCCATATTTTATAAAAACAACTTTTGTAACACAAACACGGACACAGAGTCTACGAGACTCAGATTGCTCATAAATCGAATAACTTTTGCCGCACAACGAAACAACTCGGTCTAGCGTTAGTTCGTCACTGGCTGTGAAGGTACTCAAGGCTACAGTATCTAAAAAAAATTTGTGGGGATGGTAATAGAATGCATATGTCGTGGAGTCTGCTAGACTCCGTGTCCGTAGTTAAGGGTTAAGACTACCTGATTTTCAGGAAAAAGTCAAACTTTCATTTTACGTTCCTTTAAAATTGATAAAAATGACATATAACCTCTAGCCGAGCACCACAGAATTGATGCCCGATGAATGAAATGGGTTTGAAAATATTTCTTGGAAACCGGATCGAACTAGGGTGAAATACGGAAAATATATCTTTGTTACACCTGTTATAATTGAAGACGTCCGCTGAAAAACCAGGCAAGTACCAAATATTTCAAAAATGACTTTTTCATTGAAAAACAAGCTATGTTTAAAGGCTAATACTGCCATAAACAAGGCATGTGCCAAATGTTAATATTGTGTTTACAGAAGCTTCACAAAGATTGCAGCACAGGCATGTCCAGCCACCATTTCATTGAAGAACCAGTTAAGTGCCAACCATTTTGTAAAGCATTCAACCATTTTACATGGAAATTACTATGTAAAAAATTTGTTTTGTGAATATTTTTATTAATCAATACTATCTGCTGTGTTTATTTTCTCAAATATTAATAGAATTTGTACAAGAACATAATTTTAAAAACATGTATTAGAATTTATTTTAATATTTTACTGGTTTTTTATATTTTAAGATTATTTTTTTCTGGATTAAGAGTGAACTGTATTTCATCACACAAATTAATTATAATAATTAAATAAATAAATAATAGTACAGGATAATCACTGTGTATTTATTTGACTTTTACCATCATTGTATGTTTTTCGCAACAGGTACTTAACTGGTTTATTGGTGAAATACCCCTCGGCACTTAACTACTTCTCAAAACATTACTATAAAAATAACAATAAATGAATGTTATTCCATTAAAATTGAAAATCACTGTTTATATAGATGAACTTTTTAAACTCAATTATAAATAACAGCATTTAATTACAAACTGACACTTATAAACAGTTTTTTCTGTTTTCATCGAAATTATGATTTTGGCACTTGTCTGGTTTTTCAGTAGACATCTTCAATTGCTACTGTGCTTTGGATTATCATGTATTCATAAATTTCATTTATTACTTCACTAAAGAAATAGAGTAGAAATTAATCTCTTATCAAAGCAAGTCTTCTATAATAGGAAGCAAGACTTTTGAAACATTCTGTTTTCTGAACAGTATGAATTAGAATACCAGGGGATTTGAAATTTAAATTAAATTAGCCTATATTTAATAGAATGAATACAATACAATGAAACTTGATTGTGAAATCATTTTATTAGGTAGGTAAAGATACTCAAGTCGTTCTTTCGTAATGTAATTATTAAACGGTTTCAAATTATTCATGACCTCCAAGATAGTACAGTGACTATATATATATTTAAAAATCGAAGTTTCTGGGTTCGAGTACCAGTGTATGGAATTAACTCAACATTAGCATCATGTAAAAATTCTACTAGATAACATTTTTAAAGAAAACTTCTTTTAACAATAAAAAAATTTGGTGTGAAACACTCACATAACTTACTCTTGCCAATGCAAATAATTAACAATAAACCTAACATCAGTAATAAAACATTAGAAATAAACAAAAAAATAATAAACCTCAATAAACATAACCTAATTTTCATCATGAGTGAAAGACGCAAAATTAAAATCAACCCCAGTTTGGCTTTAAAATGCGGAAAATCATTTTTTCACGCTTAACTAGGCTCTGTAGAGAAAAATGCTCTAAATAAAAGTCATAGATATTTTAATTTCCAATAAATTTGATTATACCTTTGGACGTAAATTCATAATAACGCTGAAATATTTAAAAAATCGATTTTTACACATTTCGTGAGAAAAAAACAAAAAAACCGCTAAACTAAGCGTTATACAAAAGAATGTTTGAAATAAAAGTTGTAGGATTTTAAATTCTATTACTGTATTTACATTATTGCGCTAAAATGCATAATAAAGTCGCAATCTTAAAAAAACATTTGTTTACGAGAAAACTGCCTCGCCAAGAATTTCAGCAGAAAAGGTGCCTACGTTATCTTGTGGAGAATAAAAAAATTAGTAAATGAGGCGATTTTTAAAAGAAATCGTAGGAGCCGTTTTTGGGAAAATCCCAAAAAAGTGAAAAATGACTCAAATAAACTACTACTTCCGGTTGACCGATTTTGATGAAAATTTTTGTGTTAAGTCCTCCAGTGGTAACTAACTTAAGTTTCAAGTTCGTACGATGTTCCGTCTAGAGATATTTTGTTCACATACACACACACACACAGACCAATCGCTAAAAATATGTTTTTTGGGTTCAGGGGGTCTGAAAACGTGTAGATCCGGTGAAAACTCGATTTCGAAAAATCGACATGAAAAAAATACTTTCCTTCCTATATAGGCCTATTCATATAGGCAAGAGAAAGTAAAAACAAAGATATATATGAAGTAATAAAGAGATAAAACACGCTTGACCACCTCCGCAGCGTAGTGATAGCGCGCTAGACTACCACACGGAGGTCCTGGGTTCGATTCACGGCCAGGATCTGGAAATATTTACAAGTCAAAACCAACCATAGTCACTAATGACCGAGCTGTCGATGCAACTTGAAAAAGACTAAAAAACATGTATGTTTTAAATATTCGAAAAACCTTTTCAGAAATTCTGAGTTTTTAATAAAACATTCTCGGATTAGATTAGTAGGTAAATAGTTATAATTTCTGACAAAGGGTAGGCCTAAAGTTTAAAACATCAGAATTTCTGCATTTTACTTGAAATAACTTGTAATTTGTAACGTTTAATAATTTACTTGAAAATCATATGAGATAATATTATATAAAATGATTATACGTTAAAAACATTAGGCCTACTAACTTTACGACCATATGGTCCTCTTACACTCGTGACAAAAATTAAAAAGATAATGACAAAACCTGAAAGGATTACAGAAAAAGAAATTTGAAATTATCATTTAACAAAAAGAAATATAAAACTTTATCACCATAAAAAGTGTTTGTGTTTCATATTAGTTTACCTTTTCTGATAAAATAATTTACATAACAGCAAAAGCTCTTCAACATAAAATTATGACGTAATTTTTATAATCATGTATTTAAATACATAATTTTTATAATACTGGATGAATATTAAAAATTTTATGACTGTAATTAAATTTAATTTATTACTTTATTATTAAAATTTAATCTACATAATTTCTATAATATTGAAAATCTTCTAAGTAATTTAAAAATATAAATTTTTAATATTCTATGGTCAGGTATTCTAGAAAATTTTATATATATATTTATTTATTAAATTTTTATTGTTTTTTACATAATTTGTTAAATTTAACACTTCCTGTGAAACAACCTTGTCAAAAAAAAATTATATAAAAAATGGTCGGTAAATTTTCTCCAATTCTTTAACTTTAATAGGCCTACTGTAATTTATTTTGATAATTCCAGGGCTACAAAAGAAAAACTGTTTATTATCACATGGTCAGCCAATTATATGACTGAAGCATTTAAGAATAGACGAGGTAGAGGTGTAAAAGACACTAGTCAGAGTTATCTCCTCTGAGAGTAATGAATTTTATTATACAGCTAGACGATGTGATAAATTAAGTGAAGGTGTAATTTACAAGGTAGAAAGTAGATGCTTTGCAGAGGGCCTGGCATGCTGATAAGCATACTTTACCATTCAGTGAAGAAGGTAAATGTAAACCACCTCACTCCTCGTTTTACTTAGTAAAGCCTCTAGAGAATCAAACCCAGCCTTTCGGCTGATCACCTAAACAACAAAAATTTATTCTAATATGAACACCATAACTTTACACCTAACATCAATAAACGTATAACTGTAGGTGAATAAAAAATCATAAAAAACTAAATTATTATAAAGTATAATCCACGTGTTGGTCAAGAGGTAAAGTCGTCGCCGCAAGTCAGCTGTTTAACAGCTGATTTTCGAAGATGAAAGTTCCTGGTTAAAATCCTAGTAAAGGTAACTTTTATACGGATTTGAATACTAGACAGTGGTTCCCGGCGTATTTTGATGGTTGGGATTCAATTAACCATACTCTCTCAGAAATGGTCGGACTGAGTTTGTACAAAACTGCACTTCATTTACACGCCGTACACATCATCCTCATCACATTGGGTTATGGGGTTGCTTATTGTTCTGAATTAAACAGATTGCAACATACACACATTAGGGATAAAAAAAGTTATAAAGTAGATTTATTATAAATTAAATTACCTATAACCTTCATTTACCCTTGAAAAATCAGTTAAATAATTTTTAAACTATAAATGCTTACATAAAAAAAACAAAGTTGTATATTTTTAGATTGTGATTATTCAGTTTTTCACAGTGTTTATTAGTAAATATTAACAGACATTAATGCTATTTCTAGATATATGAGCATATATCTCATAAAATTTTAATGTAAAATTAAAATGATCTCATACGTTATATTTTATGGAATATTTATGAAAATTTTCAAATTTCCATAAACAGTACAAATTATGTAGTTGCTATTACATTATTACTGTGCATAAAAATTATGCGTATATATATGAAAATTATCAAGTAATAAATAAACAAAAATTATTATATTATTATTTTAATGAGTTTTATTACCCGTAATTTGAATATGATTGACATGTAAAATTCTGGTTAAATCTGGATCTATTAAATGCGATAACCATGTTTCAATAAAAAATTATTTAATTTTGTGCTCAGTTTGTTTAGGAATTAAATTGACCAATAGAAAATTGTATAAAATAAAAACTCGTATAAATAAAAAATGTAAATGTAATGAAAACGATTAGAAAAAGAAGATTAAAATTTTTAGACACCTGTATAGTATGGATGACAAAACAAATTTTTAAGACATTTAACAATAATAGACCTAAGACTTTCCCATAACGGACAGGTGGAGTGTTAAATGAATTGCACTCGATCTGCTGGTTCCAGAGCTACAAAAAAAGTTCTGTTTCTTATCACAGTCAGCCAATTATATGACTGAACTATTTAAGAACAGAAAAGATAGAGGTGTAAAATACACTACTCAAGGTTATCTCCTCTGAGAGTAATGAATTTCACTATACAACCAGACCCTGTGGTGAATGAAGTGAAGGTGTCATTTGCAGGGTGGAAAGTAGATGCTTTTCGAAAGGCCTTAGCATGCTGACAAGCATACTCTTTTAACTTAGTGAGGAAGGCACTAGTAAACCACCTCACTTTTCGATTGTACTTATTAAACCTCTAGAGTTTTAAACCAGCCTTTTGGCTGTTGACATAAACAAAAACAGACCTAAGGTGTCAGATAAACGGTTTAAAGAAGTTAGAAAGATATTGAGAAAACCGGAGTTAACCGAGAAAATTAAATAAAACGAATTTAATTCTGACAACTACTGTTACGAAAATGATATGAAAAGTTGTTTTTTATTTTGTAATGTCTTTTATATAATTCTATGTAATTTTGTTACAAAAATAGTTTTTAACCGTAATAAACGTCCCCTAAGGTGAAATCTGCATTAAAAGGGACAAGATTTGAATCTGTGGAAGCTGTAAAAGAGAAAGCGGCACGTGTCCTGAAGGAGCTGACAGAAGATGACTTCCAACACTGTTTCCAACAATGGAAAATTCGCATGGAGCGTTGTAGGGATAGAGGAGTGAATATTGAAGGTGACAAGAAGTGATTATTTAAAAAATAAAAATAAAATTTTTTACAACGTCAGTCTCGTTATTTAATAGCCACACCTCGTATTCAGTTTAGTAATTTAAGTGTATATGTAATTTTTTAAATAATTTTTTTAAATAGGCACACGTACACCTATGTGCGGTCGTAACTCTTTGTGAAGAAGAGTTTCTCCGTATAAGTATATTTTAGTTTAAAATATTGTATGTACTTAGTTTAGAAATAATTATTGTAACGAATAATTGACTAAACTACTTTTATGAACTATTTATTATTTGCTGACGACACTGTGATTATACAGGAATCCGAGGACAAGCTGCAAATGGCAGTGCATAAGCTCTTCATAACTGGCAAACATTTTAATATGAAAATTTCTGCAGGCAAATCAAAAATTATGGCTTTCCATGGAAAATGGCCTACAAGGTCTAAAATAGTGATTGGAAGCAAGAGTTTGGAGCAAGTAGCTAATTTTAAATACTTGGGATGCGATGTTACGTATGATTATGACCATGATGTGCATCAAAAAGTAACTAAGTTCAACATGGTTTGTGGTGCAATAAGTCGATCTCTCAAGAGTAGAGCCAGGAAAAACACATTGCTAAAGTTTTATAAAGTAATGGCGATCCCAACTTTGGCTTATGGAAGTGAGGCATGGGTGCTGACGAGAAAACAGGAATCGAGAATTCAGTCAGCAGAAATGCGATTTCTAAGGCAAGTTAAGGGCTGCACAAGAGAGGATCGCATTCGTAATGAAGTAATAAGGAATGAATGCGGTGCCCAACCATTGTTGAACACTATAAGGACATACAAAGAAAAGTGGTCAGAGCATGTGTTAAGAATGTCCCAAGATCGCCTTCCATTAAATGCATTGATCCATAATCCGACAGGTAAAAGATGTATTGGTAGACCGAGGAAGAGATGGACGCCGGAACAGGCTAACGCACAGCCTAATCCATGAAGACGACGATGACGACGACGATAATTGACTAAATAAAAATAAAGAAATAAAATAAATATTTGAAGGCTTTACAAATCTAAATACTTGGTGTCCATTGGACTGAATGGGTCGTCAAATATCCGTGCAGATAAGTAATCGTTGAAGAACAGGTTACTGTAAGCGTTTATGCATTAAAGAGTAAAAATATTTCAGAACCATATTGTAAGTAACATTTACTGTTACTTGGTATTTACTAAATTTAGATAGATTTGTAGTTGTACAAACTAATGGAGCATGTTTCCAAATTAATGAAAAACAAAAGAACCCGCAAAATCGGCATAATGTGTTTGATTATTATTGACAGGCATGTCAATGTTCATTTTGATGTAACTAAAATTTGTAGGTTATACGAAAACGTTTTTAGTTATGTTTAGAATGCAATTGTAACCATATGGTCACCTTCCAACCGTTACATTTTATTAGCCAATTGCAGAAGCGCATTAGTGGACTAGTAGAATCAGCTCAAAAATTTAAGATATCAACGTGTGGTTCAGGGGCGGTTCCAGAGCTGATTTTCGGGGAGGGGCTATCTTGTTTTTATGTAACTCTTACTAATAATTTGTAATACATAGTTTGTAATTGAGTCATTGAAAAGTCCTCCTTTATGCTGTATTGCTGTAACCACAATTTTAATTCATAGAGAAATTTTCAAGGCGCTGACTGGATGCGAGTGGCTCTTGACTACTGACACTGATTGTTATCTTAATACTGTTTAAAAATAGATACTTTCTGTTTGACTCATTTTTATACTAAAATAATTATTGTTAATTGATAGGTACGAGCATTGGGATTCAGTTTTGTTAGAAATAATAGCTTATAGAAAATATTAAACTAAGTTTTCCTAGTATTTCAGGGGGGGCCATGGCCCCCATGGCCCCTTCCCTGAAACCGCCCCTGGTGTGTTTGGATTACCAGCTCTGTTCTAAAACCTTTTCACATTTTTACTTTCTCTTGCCATACATCAATATATTATAAGGAAGAAATGTTTTCGTGTCGATTTTTCAAAATCGAGTTTTTACCTGAAATAATTTTCACGTTTTCAAGACCCTAAACCCACGAGAAACCATGTTTTCACAAATTTGTGTGTGTGTGTGTGTGTGTGCGTGTGATCAAACCATTACAAGAACGGAATATCGTACAAAATTGAAACTTAGAACATAAATTAGGTACCCGGCAAGAAAATTTTCATAAAAATCTTTCAACCTGAAGTAATAGGTTATTCGTGCGATTTTTCACATTTTCGCGATTATTTTCATAAAATGGCTCCTACGATTTTTTTAAAAATCATCTTTATTTTATTCTTATACTTTTTATACTAAATTTTTTATTCTCAACGAGATAGGGTAAGATGATATTCATAAGGATGTGCTTTTACAGTAAAAAATTATTATGATCGCATTTAACCTTCATTTGCATTTAAAGGCAGAATTATAGTATAAATAATTAAAGTTGTAGAAAATTAAAAAATCTACAACATTTATTTCAAAAAAATTGTCAACAACATTTAGTTTAGGTTAATTAGTGATTTTCTGTATTTTGCTCATCAAAATTGGAGTTTTTAAGATAGTGGCATTAGTATGCATTTTACGACAAAGCGTAGAGCGGACATTAATAGTAAGCTTGTCGGTTTCCTTGAGTGCGCAGAAGGTTTATTTTGTTAATGGCGCACTCGATTGTTTCAGCGAGTGGTGGGGGTCAGAATCACGTCGCTCTCGCAACGTTATACAGAGTGATTCAAAACTATACGGCAATCTCTTGGGATCTCATTCTATAGCTAAAAATAAGAAAAAAAGTTCATATAAACATATGCCTGAAAACGCTTAGTTAGCGAGTTACAACTAGCGAAAAATTTCACCTAGAACTCTGTACCCTCGGTGAAGTTAGGCCGTATAAAAAAGTTTAAAGGTAGTTAAAAAGATACAAATACGATTGTTTCTTATGTTTTTTAATCTGAAAAATTGAATAAAATTGGTTCTAGAGCTGTACTTGCAATACTTTCAGAGATATCTTACATAAAACACAAGAATTGGTGCTAAGAAATAACACATTTTTGTGTTTAACGTAAGTTTACTTCCATAAATGGTAAATAAAGGTGTATTTTTTCTTAAATAAATTTGTAGAAAATTTAATTCTGAAAAGATTCATGTGAATTACTCAGGAAAAAAATGAATAATAGATATTGAAATTTCGCTTTATCAAAACAGATGCACCTAAAACGCACATTTTTAACTGCATAAAATCAGCTGAAACTGCATTAAAACAGCTGATAATGATCAGCTGTTACTCCCAACCTACATATTAGTTATTATTTTATTCAATTTTATTCTAACAGCTGATTTTCGGAGACGAAAGTTCCTGGTTCAAATCCTAGTAAAGGTAGTTACTTTTATACGGGTTTAAACGCTAGACAGTGGTTACCGGTGTACTTTGATGGTTGGGGTTCAATTAACTATACTCTCTCAGGAATGGTCGACCTGAGTCTGCACAAGACTACACCTCATTTACACGTCATACACATCATCCTCATTTCATTGGGTCATGGGGGTTGCTTATTGTTCTAAATTGAACAGATTGCAACGTACACACATTAGGGATTTTAAAAAAAAACATTTTATTCAATTTTTCAGATTAAAAAACATAAGAAACAATCGTATTTGTATCTTTTTAACTACCTTAAACATTTTTATACGGCCTTACTTCACCGAGAATACAGAGTTCTAGGTGAAATTTTTCGCTAGCCGTAACTCGCTAACTAAGCGCTTTCAGGCATATGTTTATATGAACTTTTTTTAGCTATAGAATGAGATCCCAAGAGATCGCTAACCTGAAAACATTAGTCCATAGTGTGTTGTATATGGTAGGCGTTAATTGTTGTATACAATGTTTTTAACGTCGCTAATAGATGATAATTTACATCTTTTAGCACCCGAGATTTAATAGGCAGCTCGGTACTAAGATACCAACTGAATCCGAACTATTCGCGCAGCTAAACCGGTGCTTATTTGGCGTCCGCTCAATAATTATAAAGTTATAAGAAATTAAAAATCCTACAACTTTTATTTTAAACATTTTATTCTACAGAGCATAGTTTTGCATCAATTAGTGATTTTACGTATTTTTACGTCCAACAGAGATTGATTTTAATTTTACATTCTTTACTCACCATTAAACCTAGGTTATATGTATTTTAATTATTTACATTGGAAAGAAAAAGTCGTGTGAATGTTTCACATCAGATTTTTAATATACTGACAAAGTGCGCAGCGTAGTTATACAATAATGTTTACATTTTTAGAAAACCCCACTGATGTGAGCAATTATTACCGCTTCATGAAAACCATATTAGGTACTACACAAAAGGAATAACAAGTTCTGTTTATTAAACTTTCACTTCGTATGTCATATGTCAATTTCAAAACCAATTTTGCGTATCATAATGACATTGTATACTGATTCCAGATGTTTATCTCTGAACATATTTTTGGTTTTTGTTTAAGGAATTTTAAACCTGTTTGGAATTAATTTTACGGTGTATAACTTTAAATAACTATGAAAAAGAAACAAGATTTTTGGGATGAATTTTTTGGTTACTTACCAAGAATAACATAGAGAGAGAAAGTATGGTCTTCGTGAAATATACTAATAACCTGAATTCAATAGACCTTTCATTTCATTCACCGAAAAACGTGAATGCTGATAAGATTATTTGATCGTTCTGAACCAAATGAAAATTTTTGGGAAAACACCTAGAAATATATAGTTCAGTTTTTTGGCTAATTAGCCTACTATAGGCAGGAGGAGTGTTAAATTATTTGCATTCGATCAGTTCCTGAGCTACAACAAATAGTTCTTTTTCTTATAACATGGTCAGCCAATTACGTAATTGAAGAATTTAAGAACAGAAGAAGTAGCAGTGTAAAAGATACTACTCACAGTTATCTCCCCTGAAAGTCATGAATTAGTCATTATAAAGCCAGACCCAGTGGTGAATGAAGTGAAGGTATCATTAACAGGGTGGAAAGTAGATGCCAATCAGAGGGTCTGGCATGCTGATAAGTATACTTTTCCACTGAGTGAGAAAGGCAATAGTAACCACCTCACTCCTCGTTCTACTTCATAAAGCCTCTAGATGTTGAAACCACGTTTCGGCTGATAACCTATACAACAAAATATTGTTTACGCTTAAATTTAAAAAAAATCTGATGTGAGACACACGACTTTCTCTTGCCAATGTTATAATGAAAAATATAATCTAATTTTAATCACGAGTGACTGATGCTAAATGAAAATAAACCTCTGCAGTAGCCTACATATTAAAATATGGAAAGCCACTAATTGACGCTAAACTAAGGGATCTGTAGAAAAATGTTTGAAATGAAAGTTGTTGGTTTTTTTATATCACTATAACTTTTATTGTATACATTTTAGTCACTAAGGTGACCATCTTAAAAATTTTACCGTTTTGACCATTTTTTTACCGATTTTGACGGGTAAAATACTACAGAATAACAGTAACTGACACAAAATTAAGCGTTTAGAAAAAATGTTTGAAACAAAAGTTGTACGTTTTTTAATTTCCTACAACTTTGATTATATAAGTTTGTAACTTAAAATTTATATTAAAGCTGCAATCTTTAAAATAAATATTTTAACACGAGCTATATTTTACTTTATTAAGTGTTACATAAAATTAGAACTAAAATGTAATCAAATTACTTTGTATGGAGTGAATAATTTTAATTCAGTTGACAATTGTTTATGGAAACGGCTTTAACAATTCTTTTAAACAATGTAATTCTTGTAAAAAAATTGAAAAAATTCATTGTTGTTTGTCATAGAATTTACAAATTTTTATTGCATTATGAAAGCATAGACCTACATATTTCTATGCAGAGAAATATGAAGAAAAAAGAAAAGATTAGATGTATCAAATCAAACTGCGTCATATTGTGATACAAATGACTCAATTGAAAAGAATGCGAATTTTGCACGATCAGCTTATCGTACATAATAAATAAGAATTATTGGTTTAAAGAAACTCTCATACTTACAAAATTGCTTATAAGATATTCAGTACAGGAAGAAATTCATGGAAATATAGTTGACAAATAACATGATTCTAAGCTGAACATCCCTGGTTCAATATTCAGATAAATTCATAAATATTTAAGTTACGTAAAATATAACACTGTTTATTATAGAGGACAACATACATTTTTTTTGCCGGCCGCATTGGAGCAGTTGGTAACGTGCTCGCCTCTCATCATGCGGTCCTGGGTTCGAATCCCACTCAGGCACGGCATATTTTCATACGTTACAAAAAAAATCATTTCATCCTTCATTGCATAAAGTTCCACCCCAACGTCGTCGCTAATGACCATTGCAGTTGATGCGACGTTAAATAAATAAAAAAAAAAAAAACACATTTTGGAACGTACGCTCTTACATGGCAAATACACCACAACAGCAGTCAAAAAATTATAATTCGTTAACAGATTATTTTAAGTTCCCCTTGATCCGTATTGAATTATCATTAATCGCTTTCAAAAGGTTTCAAAATTTTTGAAATATAAAAAAATCTGGTGTGAAACACTCACACGACTTTCTCTAGCCAATGCAAATAATGAACAATATAACCTAATATTAGCAATAAAACATTAGAAATAAACAAAAAACTAACCTCGAAAAACAACCTAATTTTAATCATGAATGAAAGACGCAAAATGTAAATTAACCTCAGTTTGGCTTGAAAATACGAAAAATCACTTTTTCACGCTAAACTAGGCTCTGTAGAGAAAAATGCTTTAAATAAAAGTTTTAGATATATTAATTTCCTATAAATTTGATTATATACACTTTTGTCGTAAAATGCATACTAAGGCCAAAATCTTTTTTAAAAAATCGATTTTTCACACGTTTGCGTGAGGAAAAAACAGAAAATCGCTAATTACCGCTAAACTAAGTGTTATACAAAAAAAATGTTTATATTAAATAAAACTTATAGGATTTTAAATTCTCTACAACTTTTATTATAGTATACATTTTTGCGCTGAAATGCATATTAAAACCGTAATCTAAAAAAATTATTTTTTACGTGAAAAAAGGCTCACCAAGAATTTCAGCAAACATGGCGACTAACCTATCTTGTAGAGCATAAAAAATTTAGTAAACCAGGCGATTTTAAAAAAATCCCAGGACCGGTTTTTGAGAAAATCGCAAAAAAGTGAAAAATTACATGAATAAACTGCTACTTCCGGTTGACCAATTTTGATAAAAATGTTTGTGTCGGGTCCGGTAGTAGTATGTAACTTAAGTTTCAAGTTTCAAGTTCATACAATGTTCCGTTCTTGAGATATTCTGTTCACACATAAACACACAGACACACAGACCAATCGCTAAAAACATGTTTTTTTTCGGGTTCAGGGGGTCTGAAAACGTGTAGATCCGTGAAAATTCGATTTCGAAAAATCGACATGAAAACAATTTATTTCCTTCCCTTATATTCATACAGGCAAGAGAAAGTAATAAACAAAAATATTACAGAATTTGGCATTTTTGTAAAAAAAAATAGTTATTAGGTACTAAAAAAATTATTTTGTTTGTTTTACTTGCGAATATTTTACACGATAATGCTACTGTAGATGACGGGTTATAGATAAAAACGATGGACGAAAAAAGCCAAACCTGACCGGGAACCGAACCAAGAACCCTTGGCGCAAAAGCCAATTGTGCTGATTAATATACCACGTAAAAAACGAATCAACATAATAAATTATTTCAAGAATTTTCGTACTTAAACATAATTTTGAACAAAAATATAAAATTTAAAATTGTAATATTGACAAAATATTTTTCCAAACTGCACTTTCTCCCAAAAGTTTTTCTCAATAAAATACTTCACAACAATCCAATGAAATGAACATTAAAATATTAACAGGATATGGTATTTTAAAATTTTCTTCTCTAAGATGTTTTGAATGACATGATTTACAAATTAACATTGTTTTAGAAGAAACGGACAAATAATAATGTCACGACAAACCGGAAAAATGTCAACAATAAAGTATAAAATAAAGATTTAAAAGTCTCTTGACTAATACAATATCGGGAAAAAGTAACTTTAAATATTATGTTCAAAAAATTAAAATTGATACGTTTAATCATGTTCTTGCATGCCCATAACAGGCAGGTGGAGAGTTAAATTATTTGCACTTGATCTGCTAGTTCAAGAGCTATAAAAAATTGTTCTCTCTCTTATCACGTGGTCATCCAATTGAAACATTTAAGAACAAAAGAGGTAGAGGTTTATAAGTCAAAATTATCTTCTCTGAGAGTAATGAATTTCATTACACAGCAAGACCCTGTGGTGAATGAAGTTAAGGTGTCATTTTCAGGGTGGAAAATATATGATTTTCAGAGGGCCTGAAAATTTGATAAGAATTCTTTTACCCTCAGTAAGGAAGGCAATGGTAAACCACCTCATTCCTCGTTTTACTTAGTAAAACCTCTCAAAGTTAAAACCAGCCTTTCGGCTGATGACCTAAACAACAATGTTTTTTCAAGGATGTATCTCTTTAAAAATTTTAGGGTCAATTTAAACATAAAACGTTGTATACTTGATTGTTAATCGTTTCTCTAATAATGTTATATTACAATTTAAAATTTTAATCTAATGTTCTCATAAAAGTCCAGGAGAAAACAACCATTCATTTTACTTTCCTCTTTGTGCATTTTAACTTAAAATATTAAAACAATAATTTGATTTAATTAACTCTATCATAAAGTATTTATAAATGAAATTTAAATTTTATTATAAGTTCATGAACACATATTAAATTTTATAAATAAAATTTTTACACAGCGATAATTTTACAACCAGTTGAGAATAAACCTATAGGATTGTTTTTTTTGGGAAAATTAATGTCATAAATCCAGAAAAAGTAAATGATATAAAAAAGAAGGTCACCGAATCAATTCCTCGATAGATTTTAGAAAATTTTCACAAAAATTCAAATGATTTTTATTCAGTACATAATTTAGTGACGTAGTTAAAGCGGTATTAAGTTAATTAATTAATTTTTGTACTATATTAAAATCTGTTCATTTTCTTTGAATAATAAATAATTGATTTTTAAATAATTTCTAATAATGAGCATAAGATGTAGAATAGTTCGAAACATCTTAGGACCTAAGAAGGAAGAAGATAATTGCAATAGATCCCGTTCGAACAAAGAGATACAGGGTGATTCACGAAGATATACAAAAACTTTGGAAGCCCATTGTACATGTAAAAATAATGAAAAAAGTTTATATAAACATGGGTCCGGAAATGCTTCGTTACCGAGTTACGGCTAGCGAAAGATTTCGCCCGGATTTCAGCTCACCAGGTGAAATGAGGTCTTCCTGAAATTCTGGTAAGGTAGATTAAGGAGCGAATTCAATCGTTTCTTATGGTTTTTGACCTGGTAAATTGAATAAAACAGGTCCCACAACTGTAAGTGAAATAGTTTTTGAGAAAACCAGTGTCAATTGCAAAAAATGGAGTGAAAAAAAACACATTTTTTCATCTTAGTTTTTCCGGTTAATTTTACTTTGTACTCTTATGAATAAAAATTCATTTAATCAAACATCTATTCGCTTTCTGTGTACTTAATTTACACCAGTTTGTTCAGAATAAAATTTTCTACATGTTTTATTCAAAAATTTTAACTGTTACTTGGTGAAATAACAAAGTTATTCTTGCCCAAAGATGAAAAAATGTGTTTTCACTCCATTTTTTGCATTTGTCATTGGTTTTCTTAAAAACTATTTAACTTACAGTTCTGGGACGTGTTTTATTCAATTTATCAGATCAAAAACTATAAGAAATGATTGAATACGCCCCTTAATCTACCTTACCAGAATTCCAGGAAGACCTCATTTCACCTGGTGAGCTGAAATCTGGGCGAACTTTCGCTAGCCGTAACTCGGAAATGAAGCATTTCCAGACCCATGTTTATATAAACTTTTTTCATTATTTTACATGTACAATGAGCTCCTAAAGTTTCTGCATATCTTCGTGAATCACCCTGTATACGAGAAAACTCAAACATAATTCATGCAATGAGAAAAAGGAGACTTGTATTTTTTGGACATGTGGCAAGAATGAATAATAGCAGATTTATAAAACAAATTTTTGTTATTTAATAAATCTCAAAACCAAAACAGCATAGTTTACAGTAACACTGAATAACCTTTAAGAAGCAAACATCGACACAAAAGACAAATACAGAGTAGGGAAACATTTTACAATAAAAAATTTGGTGTGAAACACTCACACAACTTTCTCTTGCCAATGCAAATAATTAATAATATAATCTAACATTAGAAATAAACAAAAAATTAACCTCTAAAAATATAACCTTATTTTAATCATGACTGAAAGACGCAAACTGAAAATCGAACTCAGTTCGGCTTATAAATACGGAAAATCACTCTTTCACACTAAACTAGACTCTGTAGAGAAAAATTCTTTAATTAAAAGTTGTAGATCTTTTTATTTCCAATAAAATTAATTATATACACTTTTGTCGTAAAATGCATACTAAGGCCGAAATCTTAAAAAAATCAATTTTTCACACGTTTTCGTGAAAAAAAAACAGAAAATTGCTAATTACTGCTAAACTAAGCGTTATACAAAACCATGTTTGAAATAAAAGTTGTAGGATTTTATATTCTCTACAACTTTTATTATATACATTTTTGCGCTAAAATGCATATTAAAGCCGTAATCTTAAAAAAACAAAGTTTTTACGTCAAAACACCCTTACCAAGAATTTCAACCAAAATGGTGCCTATCCTATCTTGTAGAGCATAAAAAAGTTAGTAAACCAGGCGATTTAAAAAAAAAATCATAGGACCAGTTTTTGAGAAAATTGCAAAAAAGTGAAAAATTATACGAATAAACTACTACTTTCGGTTGACCGATTTTGATGAAAATGTTCGTGCCGGGTCCGGTAGTGGTATGTAACTTAAGTTTCAAGTTTCAAGTTCGTACGATGTTCCGTTTTTGAGATATTTTGTACACACACGCGCACACAGACACACACACAGACCAATCGCTAAAAACATGTTTTTTGGGTTCAGGGGGTCTGAAAACGTATAGATCCGGTGAAAACTCGATTTCGAAAAATCGACATGAAAACAATACTTTCCTTCCTATATATTCATATAGGCAAGAGAAAGTAAAAACCAGACAGTGGTCTTCGGGAGAGAGAATTAAAAGAAGAGACACCCACATCATTGAACATAAGAAGGAAATATCCGAAAGAATGAAGAGATTGTAGGAGAAACGAAAAAAGAGCAAAACATGAAGAAGTAATTAAAATATTGATTTTGCGTGTCTCTCTAAAGGGCTAACGGGAGGGGGCGATAACTAATAAGTAAAAGAAGTTAAAAGCTGAAGAAAAGTCAAATATCCATCCATCCGTGATAATCGCGAAAATAAAAATTAAAATACAAAAGAATGTTACAATATAATTTTGTTTGCTGTATCTATAAGGCAATCCAAAAAAAATAAATCATGTATGAATTTTAATTTCAACAATTATCCAGTAAATTATGTTACGAAGTCGTTGCTTATGTACCAGAAAGTGTTCAACATGTTTCTGTTAGTTGTGACTAAAACCATTCTAAAATTTCGATGTTGGAATTTTCAGAAATACCCCAAAGTTGTCCTTCATTATGTCTAAATGAGTTTTAAATTTATTTTGTTTGATTTTAACAGGAAAAATTTATTGTCAAAAAATCAATAAATTTTACTAAAATATGAATCTAATTGTTATCTCTTGGTAGTGCGTGAAATTTCCATGTAAGGTAATGATCTAAGTAAGAGTTTAGAACTACTATAGATATCTGACATTAACACAATCTAAACTTATGTTTTTCTACACCCTTACGGTTGGACAGTCGTTTTTATTTTAAAAATTTCGGAGCATTGTCCGAAGAAAAGTCCGGGTTTGTTGATTGTAAATCTGATTTGATTTAATCGTCCTGGAACTGCGTCTATCTTTACTAAATGTAACTTAACATGTACAGATTTGGTTTCACTAATTTGTATTTTCAAAGTTTTATTTTAAAGAGTCTGATTAAAATAAAATCGCTTTTTTAAAGAAATAATAAATTTATATTTTATCAACTCATCAGGGACAAAAAGGTAAATAATTTCGAACAAAAGAGAGATGAAAACGCAATGCTCCGGGAAAAAAATCATACCTCTTTTGATATTTTCCTAAATCAACTTGATTCATAAACAAAAAATATATCAGAATAGAATCTAATGAAAATTAAATGAACCATGCTAAACTTTTTAAGAAATTTTTGTTAATTTTCAATTTTTTACACAAAACGTTTTTATTTTTCAACTTTTAAAGTCCATGAAAATCTTTTACTAAACTTTATTCTATTTGATACAATTTGTCACTACGCTGAATCAGTGGAAAATATTATTAATTCATTTCAATTAAAATTTAAATGTTATTTAAATAATTACTCGCCACTCCAGCGGCGCTTCGCGCCGCTTACGTGTCTCGACCTCAGAGGGGTAGGTGGATCAGAATTCATAAGTGGATCAGAACCATTTGCTACAAGGTGAAGTTCGGCCGCCAAAAGGGGCTGGGTGGATCACAATATTTAGAAATTTCAAGATATGAAAGTTTAAAGATGAAGTTTAAAGTTTCAAAATTTAAAATTTGAAGGTTTTACAAAAAGTTTCAAAATTTCAACTTTAAATGTTGTGGTTTGAATGTATGTTACTTTGAGTTTTTCGTTTTCTCATGCGACCTAAAAATTTTCGGGTTACCAAATTTTTATGTAATTTTCTTCGCTAAATAACATGTCGTTAAAAAAATATTTGTATTCCGAAAATTTTTAAATTTTTTTTGGGGTAGTAATCACCATAGGACCCCGCCTAAAATTTAATAAATTCTTCGTGACTCTAGGGGTATGTGTAACGTTTTGTTAATAAACGTTTGCAAAAAACCATTGTGAAGGTGTAAAGAAAGAAAAAATTGAAAACGGCAAGCCCTAAAAGCCGGAATGATAGTGTTTTGAGTTTTCTTAGCGAAGAGATAGGTTAAGGAAAACTTTAGTTACATGGCCTTGAAGTATTTTGGGAGAGGCACAAAAAAGATTCTATACAATTTTCCTCTACGAAGCACCGTTCAGGAGGTAAAAAAATACAACCCCCTACCAACGGTAAGGGGGTGGAACCCCCTTAATTTAATTTTCAATTTTTTACACAAAACGTTTTTATTTTTCAACTTTTAAAGTCCATGAAAATCTTTTACTAAACTTTATTCTATTTGATACAATTTGTCACTACGCTGAATCAGTGGAAAATATTATTAATTCATTTCAATTAAAATTTAAATGTTATTTTAATAATTATTCCTACTCGATATTTTTTTTTTTTATAAAGCGCAGAATGTGTTCAATGTTACCATTAAAAGAATTGGACAAAAAGACACTTATATAAATAAATAAAATAAAAATTACGATAAACTATTAAATAAATAAATAAATATGTAACACTTTTTACCTGAAGAAATGATGTTAAATGAGCCAAATGCTGATATTTTAAGGTAATCAATAACCGCAAAGTATATACAAGAAAATACAATACAATAAAAAAAACACCAAGAATTGTGCAGCAAGAAAGTTGATGATTGAATGAGACTAAAACTATTCAGCAATGCAAGCAATGAACAGCAAAGCTAGTTTTCATTTACCCCCACTCTTTAATGAACCACTAGTAAGGCAGTAAGCAAGCAAGTCGAATGTTGTCTCCTTCTATACCAGTCACTGTTTATGCAGAGATCTTTAAGAGTATAGAGTCCAAGATATTAACCTGATATGGTGGGTGGTAAAACTGCATATACGTTTCTGTTTATGTATTGAAAAAAGCAAACAGCATACAATATTTAAGTGGGTGTAAAATCACGCGTGTCTTACACTCGCACTCACACACGCTCCACTCATCCTTTTCGTTACGTATTTAACTCCTGTAAAATAATTACATCAACAATAAAACAATCCCCTCAAGCGAAATCAACTCCGACATGAATAATTAGACAAAGAAAAATATAATGTTAATGTAATAAAAAACATCTGGTGTGAAACACTCACACAACTTTCTCTTGCCAGTGCAAATAATTAACAATAAACCTAACATTAGTAATAAAACATTAGAAATAAACAAAAAACTAACCTCAAAACATAACCTTATTTTAATCATGAGTGAAAGAAGCAAAATGAAAATCAACCTCAGTTGGGCTTAAAAATACAGAAAATCACTCTTTCACGCTAAACTAGGCTCTGTAGAGAAAAACGCTTTAAATAAAAGTTGTAGATCGTTTAATTTTCTATAAGTTTTATTATATACACTTTTGTCGTAAAATGCATACCAAGGCCGAAATTTTTAAAAAAATCGATTTTTCACACGTTTTCGTGAAAAAAAATCAGAAAATTGCTAATTACTGCTAAACTAAGCGTTATAAAAAAAATGTTTGAAATAAAAGTTGTAGGTTTTTAAATTCTCTACAACTTTTATTATATAAATTTTCGCTCTAAATTGCATATTAAAGCCGTAATCTTAAAAAAACTATGTTTTTACGTAAAAACAGCCTGCCTCACCCAGAATTTCAGCAAACATGACGCCTACTCTATCTTGTAGAGAATAAAAAATTGAGTAAACCAGGCGATTTTAAAAAAATCGTAGGACCAGTTTTTGAGAAAATCGCAAAAAAGTGAAAAATTATACGAATAAACTACTACTTCCGGTTGACCGATTTTGATGAAAATGTTCGTGTCGGGTCCGGTAGTGATATGTAACTTAAGTTTCAAGTTTCAAGTTCGTACGATGTTCCGTTCTTGAGATATTCTGTATACACACACACACCCACGCGCGCGCGCGCGCACACACACACGCGCGCGCGCACACACACACGCGCGCGCACACACACACGCGCGCGCGCGCACACACACACGCGCGCGCACACACACACACACACACAGACACACGGACACACACACACACACACACAGACCAATCGCTAAAAACATGTTTTTTGGGTTCAGGGGGTCTGAAAACATATAGATCCGTTGAAAACTCGATTTTGAAAAATCGACATGAAAACAATACTTTCCTTCCTATATATTCATACAGGCAAGAGAAAGTAAAAAGCAACCAGCATAGAATATTTAAGTGGGTGTAAAATCACGCGTGTCTTACACTCGCACTCACACACGCTCCACTCATCCTTTTCGTTACGTATTTAACCCTTTCTTACCCAGTGTGGCATAGAAGTCACATTGGAGTGACTACTTTTGATTAAAGAGCGCTGGATGTGAAGTGTAATAATTTTCTGTACCCTAGCCAAGAATCGAACCTGAGAACTCCGCTTTGCAGTGTAAGATGCTGACCACTACACGACGGACGCGACCATTAGTTTCTTTTAAAAGTTAATTTTAGTTTAAATATTCGTGTTCATTTACTAAAATTAAGTAGCATTTCTTCGAGTACGTTGAATGTACATACAAGTATATTTTTTAGGCTGAAAATACTGATTTTTTTCCATTTTACCAATATTTTTGAATTGTAACCTTTTTTAAGTCTTAAATAATGCTTTGCTACAAATCTAAGCAAGAGAATTTTGTTTAGGAAGCCTGCACATGATTTTTACTTATTCATGTTGTTGGGAACTTTGATACCATCAAGCCCAATATGACATATGTGTCACACTTTTTTGTCAAGCCATCAAAAAAAGGCTGTAGGTCTAAAAGTGATTTTATTTCACTTAAATGTCAGTAAAGTGTATGAAATAATGTACACATATTTGTTTGTGTAAAGTTAAAAAATTTGGGATTGAAAAGGTTAACTCCTGTAAAATAATTACATCAACAATAAAACAATCCCCTTAAGCGAAATCAACTCCGACATGAATAATTAGACAAAGAAGAATATAATGTTAATGTAATAAAAATAAAACAAAAGAATATGATAAAGGAATTACAAAAGAAAGAAAGAAAGAAGAAAGAAGTTTGCAAATATGCGGGACGGGTTATTATCCTAATATACCTACAAACAATAATAATAAAAAGAAAATAACAATAATACAGTGGCAATGTACTTGAAGATTAATAAAACACATAAGATTCTAATCTGTATTAATAACACAGTTTTCCAGAGTTAAAAATCTGGTGTGAAACAGTCACGCTACATTCTTTTGCCACTGTTTTTGCCTCCCGTATAGGGCTAATTTTAAACTACTTGAAGTAAATTTAGACGTTTCTGGAAGCTCTTTATGTAGCCCACAATCTCAGTATTCGTTCACTGTAAGTTTTCTCTTTTCTTTTGTCCACTTGGCGTTTTGTTTTTGCTCTTCATGGAAAAAGCCCTTCTTGTTCTTCTTCTTTCTACTTTTTCTTCTTCTTGTGATATTTCCCTACTTCTCACTAGTTTATATCTTCTTACTAAATCAGGTAAGCGACTTTCTGGCATAATTTTAAATAGTCGAGCCATAAAAGTCCATGGAGACCCTTGAAGTTCGTAATTAGTTTTCTGAATTTGGTTCGGTTAATTAAGTTTTCTTGGTTTATTCCGGTTTTCTCAATACACAAGGTGTGGCTATTAAATAACGAGACTAACGTTGCAAAAAAAATGTATTTTGATTTTATACATAATCACTTATTGTCACCTTTTTTTATACACTCCTTTTCTATCCCTACAACGCTCCATGAGAATTTCCCATTGTTGGAAACAGTGCTGGAAGTCATCTTCTGTCAGCTCTTTCAGGACACGTGCCGCTTTCTCTTTTACAGCTTCCACAGACTCATATCTTGTCTCGTTTAATGCAGATTTCACCTTAGTGAACAGGTAGAAGTCACATAGTGCAAGATCTGGTGAATAAGGTGGATGTTCTAACACTGAGATGCTGTACTTGGCTAGGAACCTCTCAACAGATAACGCGGAATGAGCTGGCGCATTGTCTTGGTGGAGAACCCATGATATGTCCTCCCACATTTTGGGACGTTTTTTCCTTACTCTTTGACGCAGTTTAGAAAGTACCTCAGGGTAGTAATATTGATTAATTGTTTGACCTTCAGGAAGCCAATAAAGGTACACAATCCCTTGGATATCAAAAAAAACAATCTTCATTGCTTTAAATTTTGACTTGCTCATTCAAGCTTTTTTGGCTCTCAGTGAAGTTCGGCTATTCCAGTGCATGGATTGGCGCTTCATTTCCGGATCATAAGTAAAAAACCACGTTTCATCACATATTACTATCGTTTCCAAAAAATTTGGGTCATTTTTAATCACGTACAAAGTGTTCTGTACAAACATTTTTGCGAGCTTCATTACAAACATTTTTGAGCGGCACGTGTCCTGAAGAAGCTGACAGAAGATGACTTCCAGCACTGTTTCCAACAATGGAAAATTCGAATGGAGCATTGTAAGGATAGAGAAGGAGTGTATATTGAAGGTGACAGTAAGTGATTATGTGTAAAATAAAAATAAATTGTTTTACAATGTCAGTCTCGTTATTTAATAGCCACACCTCGTATATTTTATGACTTCTTTAAACCATTTATCCGACACCTTAGGTCTATTGTTTAGCGTCTTAAAAATTTATTTTGTCAACCGATCTCCATTCTCTAAAGGTGTCAGTAAAATTTTAGTCTTTTTTGTGTTTCCATTAATCGTTCGTTTTCCTTGTACAGTTCTCCTCGACTTCGTAACCTATATTGTCCGAATACTATCCTCAGACCTTGCTGTTATCTTGCAGAAGATCTTTCTCTCAAATTTCTCTGTTTCTCTTAGACCAACCTGAAGGGTCATCCCTTCTACAAGAACGGACTATAAGCAGCACCAATAGAAAAAATTCATAGAACCCGACTCCTTCCTAACCTCAATCAGGTTCACTGATGGAAAATCTGTGTTCATGCAGGACGGGGCTCCTTGTCACAAATCCAGATCATTTATAAATTTTCTTAGAGAAAATAACTTCAAAGTCTTTTCCTGGCCAGGTAACAGCCCTGAAGCAAACTGAATAAAAAATCTTTGGAAAATTGTTCACAAAAACCTCAACACAATCACTACAAAGACTGATCTCATAGCTGCACTTATCAAAATATGGCGTAGGGATGAAGAAATTCATAGAAATTGTGATTCACTCATAACAAGCATATCAAACCGTATAAAAATTATTATAAATAACACAGGGTATCATACATACTACATAATTATTAAAAATTGTAAACATTATGCCAATAAAGAAGTTTTATAAAAAATAAATGTGCTATTATTTTGATTTCCCCATGAATCTAATAAATTTGTACACTTCTGTAGCGTACATATTTTCAAATCTAATACACAAACTATGCAAAGATAATGTGCTGTTGTTTAGGTCATCACCCAAAAGGCTGGTTTGAACCTCTAGAGGCTTTTCCTAAGTAAAATGAGGAGTGAGGTGGTTTACCAATACGTTCCTCACTGAGTGAAAAAGTATGCTTATCAGTATCCCCAACCCTCTGAAAAGCATCTATTTTCCCTCGTGCAAATCACCACAGGGTCTGGCTGTATAATGAAATTCATTACTCTCAGAAGAGATAAGATAACTGTGACTATAGTAGAATCATTTACACCTGTACCTCTTCTGTTCTTAAAAGGTTCAGTCATATATTTGGCTGACCATGTGATAAGAAACAGAACTATATTGTACCCCAGGAGTGCAATAAATTTAACACTCCACCAACTTGTCATGGCCAGTCAAAGAATAATGTTGTTGTTTAGGTCATCAGCCAAAAGCTGGTTTGAACCTGTAGAGGTTTTAGTAAGTAAAACGAATAGTGAGATGGTTTACAATTGCCTTCCTCACTGAGTGGAAAAGTACGCTTATCAGCACGCCGGGCCCTCTGAAAAGCACATATTTTCCATTCTGCAAATGATACTTTCACTTCATTCACCACAGGGTCTGGCTGTATAATGAAATTCATTACTTTCAGAGGAGATAACTCTGATTAGTGTCTTTTACACCTCTAGCTCTTCTGTTCTTAAATGATTCCGTAATTTAATTAGCTGACCATGTGAGAAGAAATAGAACTTTTTATTTTAGCCCTGCAACTAACAGATTGAGTGTAAATAATTTGACTCTCCACCTGCCTGTTGTTGTTTAGGTCATCAGCCAAAAGGCTGGTTTGAACCCGTAGAGGTTTTACTAAGTAAAACAAGGAGTGAGTTGGTTTACCATTGCCTTCCTCACTGAGTGGAAAAGTATGCTTATCAGCATGCCAGGCCCTCTGAAAAGCATATATTTTCCACTCTGCAAATGACACCTTCACTTCATTCACCACAGGGTCTGGCTGTATAATGAAATTCATTACTTTCAGAGGAGGTAACTCTGACTAGTGTCATTAACACCTCTACCTCTTCTGTTCTTAAATGATTCAGTCATTTAATTGGCTGAACATGTGATAAGAAACAGAACTATTTATTTTAGCCCTGCAACGAACAAATAGTTCTGTTTCTTATCACATGGTCAGCCAATTAAATGACTGAATCATTTAAGAACAGAAGAGGTAGAGGTGTAAAAGACACTAATCAAGAGTTACCTGCCATGTTATGGGAAGTCTCCACCTGCCTGTTATGGGAAGATAATAATAACATCATTAATATAATTGGACAAAGAATTCTAATCAGCTATTAAGAATACACTTTTTTTATAAAACATGACCTAGATAAATATTTGAAAAAATTTTCGTGTGTGGGCAAGTGCATTGACCGTATATAAATTACGGAGTATTTAAAAGAAACGAATATGGTTAAAAGAAATTTGTCTAAAAATGAATCGTTTAAAATTACGATTAATTTATTAAAGCTACAACTTAGATTATACGTATCGAACGATTATCAGGTGGGTTTTAAATAAGGTAGAACTAATTCATAATGTTTATTTTTTTTACAATAAACTTATGGGAAATTATAAGTTATAGAATATAATGCGTAAAAGATTGATGATGATTATTCGTGACAGTTTCCAGTCTAGGAAAACTTATGATCGATAATAATCTGAATAATATTATTTCGCATGGTTGAATATCAATCAAAAGTACATGTAACCTGATATTGTTATAGTTAACCTTGTTACCTTAATATTATTAAAGTTAGGTAACCTTAATATGATTAAATAACAAACAAAATCAATCTGATATTAAGTCAACTATGTGACGTAAGTGAAGTGGGTGGGATAACTTACTTGGTTGTCAACTTAAATTTGTTCTGTTTTGTTTTTACTCTAAAAAACAAAAAGGTTTGAATTAAATAAACTAGGGAAAAAATGTTTTGTTATTTATCCATTTTAGGTTATAATATATATAATATAAACAACCAGTTTATAATATGTTTATAATAATGTAAATAAAAATTTTAACTTGTTTTGTTTTAAATACAGCAAAATCTACAATCTATGCTTTAGTGGAATATTAAGTAAAAGAGTTTACTTTGTTTTAATGTCATAATTGAAGAAAACCTCCCGATCAGGGAACTTCGAGGATATAAGTCATATGTTTCTTGTCGCTTTAATATAAGCCCTACTAATTAGTAAGGATGTCTTCATTTCAGTCGGTGAGTGTCATTTCAATTGTCAAGGAGTGAGATAGGGAGGTGATTTGTGTGTGATTTTACTCTTTTTTGTATTTTTTACTAGTTTTTTGTATTTTGTATCATATTTTTTGTATTTTGTATCTTGTTTTTGTATTTTGTATTTTGTTTTTTGTATTTTGTATTATGTTTTTTGTATTTTGTATCTTGTTTTTGTATTTTGTATCTTGTTTTTTGTATTTTGTATCTTGTTTTTTGTATTTTGTATCTTTTTTTTGTATTTTTTTGTATTTTGTATTATGTTTTTTGTATTTTGTATCTTGTTTTTGTATTTTGTATCTTGTTTATTGTATTTTTTATCTTGTTTCTATGTATTTTGTATCTTGTTGAATTTAGTACGTTGTTCGTTATGTATCAAGGTGATGGTTTGATTGTTCTGAGTAGTTTCGATTGAAACCTTTGCAGGATTTCAATGTTGGAATGGCTTGCCAAACCCCAAGATTGGATTCCATACGTTCAAGTTCGTTTAAGAATTGTTTTGTAAATTGTAATTTTGTGGGTAAGATTGAAAGTCGAACTTGGTTACCACCTGGTAACCAATAATTTTTTTTAATTTTGTGTTAAGCATCTTCCTTGTGTTCTGTATGTGTGTTTTCCAGTTCAGTCGTTTGTCAAAATGTGTGTATAAGGTATCAAGCGGAGTCTATTTTAGGTGCCGGCCGCATTGGCGTAGTTGGTAACGTGCTCGCCTTTCATCATGCGGTCTTGGGTTCAAATCCCATTTAGGCACGGCATATTTTCATACGTTACAAAAAAATCATTTCATCCTTCACCGTCTGCATTAGCAGTAATTGCAGAACAGTCGGACGTTAAACAAAAAAAAAACAAAAAAATCTATTTTAGGTATTTGTGTTACTTATGTAAACTAGTAATCATGTGTCTTTACTTAGTGTAAATGTTACATGTGTGCTTTTTGTTTCATTTGTTTTCATACGTCATTTATTCTGGCAGTCTTGTATTGTGTTCAGATGTTGTTACAGATGCTCAGACGCTGTAGCTGGATCTTTTTAGACTGATTGAAGTAGTATTGTCGTCAAAAGTGGTTGTAATACTGTTTGCGTCTGTACGTAAATCGGCGGTGTGTACGCTGTACAGAAGCGGAACAAGAACACTGCATAGTTTAACTTGTCTTCTTCTTCTTCTTCTTCCTTTCACGGGTTAGGCGTTGCTGCCTGTTCCGAACCTCCACCATCTGCCCATCTCTTCCTTGGACGTCCTCGATCCCTTTTACCCCTTGGCTTGTACCATAGTGCCTGCTTGGGTACTCTTTCATCCTTCATTCTACCTAAGTGATCTATCCACTTCTTCCTGCCCTCCATTACTTTATCATTTATGGAGAAGATATTAAGATGTTGTCGTATCTCCGTGTTTCTGTAACGGTCCTCTCTACTACAGCCATAAGTTTGCCGGAGAAATCTCATTTCTGCTGCTTGTAATCGGCTCTCTTCCCGTCTTGACAGAACCCACGTTTCACTTCCGTAAAGTACTGTTGGAGCAGCTATCGTTTTATAAAATCTCATTCTAGTGTCTTTACTTGTGATGTTTTTCAAGTTCCTGTGGATAGTACCACATATGTTTTGAAATCGGTGGATCCTATCATACACCTCCTTACCCTGTTGATAAGTTACATCGCAACCTAGATAGTTAAAATGGGATATCTGTTCTATAATCTTATTATATATGACAATTTTACTTCTGACAGGATCCTTCCCCCTGAATGCCATTACCCTTGTCTTTTTGGTTGAAATTGTCAAATTATATTCCTGGCATATTCTACTCATCTCATACACTGCTCTCTGCAGGTCATCCTCCTTCTCCTGTAATATTATCAGGTCGTCAGCAAATAAAAGGCAGTTTAACTTCAAACTTTCATTCATGTAGATACCTGAATGTACTAATGGTTTCCAACTCTTGATCACGTCATTTATAAAAATATTAAATAGCGTGGGAGATAGTCCACATCCTTGTCTTAGCCCTTTATTAATTATCATTTCATCAGAGTAGGAATTTCCCGTATCTACTTTGATTTTCGTATCTTTATATAAGCTTTTAGCTGCCCTTATGAGATGGGGCGGATATCCTGTCTTCTGCAACACATCCCATAGTTTTTCCCTGTCTACTGTATCAAAAGCTTTTTGAAAATCGATAAAAGCCAAATGCGTCTCGAGATTATATTCCCTTCTTTTTTCCACAATTTGCTTGATTGTAAATACGTTGTCAATGCATGATCTCCCTTTCCTGAAACCACACTGTTCTTCGAGCAGTAGACTCTCCGAAATAGTTTGAATTCTATTTTTTAATATCATGCTATATATTTTATACGCCGTATTCAACAAACTGATTCCCCTGTAGTTATCACAGGAACTTCTATCTCCACTTTTAAACAAGGATTTAACTGAGGCAATTTTCCAATCTTGCGGTATCTTTAGCTGTTTCCAGCACATATTTATTAAATGCAAGAAACGGAGCCTGAGAAACAGTCCCCCGCATTTCAATAGTTCCATGTTCAAACCGTCTAGTCCAGTTGCCTTCCGACTTTTTGCTTTGTTGAGGACTTCTTCCAGCTCCTGCAAAGTTATTTCATCCACCCCTATACTGTGATCCAAATGATCCCATCCATTTCCCTCCGAAGGAGACCTTTGTCTGTTCTGCTCATACCAGAGATTCTTATAATGTTGCACCCATTCGTCCTTCGACACTACATTCAGCTGGGCTGTGTCTCTTTCTGTCTTACTCAGGTGTTTCATTACCTTATATGCTACCTGCTGCCTTCCATATAGATCCTCCTCCACCGTTCTTATAAATCTCTCCCAGGATTCTTTATGTGCTTTCCGTGTGATTGCTTTAGCAATATTTCTCATATTTTTATATCTCTGTTTCGACTCCTCTGAATGATGCTGTAAATAAGCTTTGTAGGCCCTTTTCTTGTCTTCTATTGCCTTTGCAATCTCTTCATTCCACACCTTCAAACTTCGCCGATTTCTTACTTTCCTCTTTTTTCCCAGAGCTTCACTTGCTGCTTTCTTCAAGCAATACTTTAGCACACTCCACTCCTCATCTATATCTGTGGAGGTTGACCATTCCGAGAGATATTGTTGCAATCTCGTCTGGTACAGCCCTAGCACACTTTGCTCCTTCAAGAGATGAATTTTGAAAACCTCTTCCTTTGTTTCTGTAACCTGTCTGTTAGAAGCATTCCTCCATTTGGCAATGATATTCACCTTTGCTGCAACAAGGTAGTGGTCCGAGCCAATGTCACAGCCTCTATAGGCTCTTACATCTGTGACATGCGTGCTTAATTTCTCATTCACCATTATATAATCTATAAGTGACCTTGATCCTCTTGCCGCCCAGGTAAATTTATGCACATCCTTTTTCCGGAAAAACGTGTTAGTAATTTTAAGATTATTAAAGGATGCAAAGTCTCTCAGAGTATTTCCATTTCTGTTTACACCCTGCTCTCCAAACATCCCAACCACTCCGGGAATTGGCACACTGCCCACTCTTGCATTCATATCACCTGCTATCACCACAAAATCTTTTTTATTTGCGTTTAGTAAACCTTGCAGCGTCCTGTAGACCGTTTCTGTTTCCTCCTGTGCCCGACCCTCCTCAGGTGCATAAACTCCGATAACCATAAGATCTCCTCGTTCCACTTTAAATTTTGCCATTACTATCCTTTCATTGATGTACTTGTAGGTCTTAATTCTCTTCCCCCATTTCCTATCAAAAAGTATTGCGACACCCGCACAGGCTCTTCTAGCCTGGCCTACCCCACTATATATCATTGTGTAGTCCTCCAAATCCTTAGTTCCATTCAGCTTTTTCTTTGTTTCTGTTATTACTGCTATATTAATACTTCGATCCTTTAGCTCGTTATTTAACTCCGTCTCTTTTGTCTTTTTAGTTTAACTTGTAAATCTAAAAATTCTTAGATCTAAACTAAAAACCCACTGGGTTGGTCCAGGAGTAAAGTTGTCCCTACGAATCAGCTGTTTAACAGCTATTTTTATATGGTTAGTTACTTTTATACGGATTTGAATACTAGAAATATCTAAATTTCAAAAATCTAAAATATCTAAAATCTTAAATACGATTACCGGTGTACTTTGATCGTTGGAATTCAATTAGCCTTACTTTCTCAGGAATGTACAAGACTACACCTCATTTACACGTCATACCATTCTTATCTCATTGGGCCGGCCGCATTGGCGCAGTTGGTAACGTGCTCGCCTCTCATCATGCGGTCTTGGGTTCGAATCCCATTCAGGCACGGCATCTTTTCATACGTTACACACAATCATTTCATTTCATCTTTCACCGTCTGCATTAGCAGTAATTGCAGAACAGTCGGACGTTAAACTAAAAAAAAAAAAAAAAATTATCTCATTGGGTCATGGGGTTGCTTATTGTTTTGAAATTTGCAGATTGCAACGTAGTTCATTAGGGATTAAAAAAATTTACAAAAATGTTTTTTGTTTAAAGATTCCCACAGAACTTAAAGTGGAAAATGAGGACCCAGATTACTTATCCTACAAAAATTTATTAATATCGCAAGAGATGAAAGAATACTGGCTAAAAGAAAATTAGTGGAGGGATAATAAAAACTAAATTCTCTCAAAAAACGTTTAAATTATTTAAAATTTTTACAACATATACAAATGTTATTGAGTAGACTTTGTAATTGAAATCCTGATGAAAAAAGTACCTAAACAACATCCACTTTCATTCTTAAAACCATGTGAATCAATTACAAAAGTCAATAAATATACAAATTTAAGGGAAAAGGTACTTTGTATATCACCAAAGTTAAATTTGCTTTTAAAGGTACATTTTTCATAGGACTGGGGAATGGAACTCTACACACTTATAGCAGTCCCATTTTTCTAGCTACTGAATTTTTTTTAAATTTAATCTTTTGGACCACGAAATATTTAAAAAATAACGAATAACATGAAATTTTTTCTACGTTTTTTGAGTATTAAAAATTTTTGGAGCACCTGAGGAAGTTATAAAGATGTCGTTATATATGCATGCAACTGGAAAAATTTCAGCCTGGTAGATTTAATGGTTTCTGAGAAAAATGTTCTTAAGTGGCAAAATCTAAATTTAAGGGAAAGGGAAACAACAGAAAAGGCACATATCAAAAACAAAATGTACACAAACAAGCAAATTTCCCATTAACAGTTGGTAAGAAAGCTGAACCAACGGCTGAAAATATAAAAAACAGAGATACAGATTTATTAAAAAAAAACTAAAACTGGTTCAGCTTTCTTACCAACTGTTGATGGGAAATTTGCTTGTTTGTGTAAATTTTGTTTTTGATATGTGCCTTTTTGTTGTTTCCCTTTCCCGTAAATTTAGATTTTGACACTTAAGTACATTTTTCTCAGAAACCATTAAAACTTCCCCAACTTTCTCAGAAACTTATTTTTTTTGTTATTAAAATAATTTTTTGACGTAATATAATGTTTATCTGGTAGATACAGGTCTAAACTATAGAAAAGCATAAAAAATCGTAAATTAAATTTTTAGTCTAAATCATCATCAATTTCCCCTTAAAGAGAGTATCTAAAAATTTTAAAATATAAATAAATAACTTGTTGACATATAAATACGTATATAGTGTAATAACCGATTTAAAATTAATGAAGAAGACTTGTTGTCGTTTAGGTCAACAGCCGAAAGGCTGGTTTGAACCTCTAGAGGTTTTACTAAGTAAAACAAGGAGTGAGGTGGTTTACCATTGCCTTCCTCACTGAATGGAAAAGTATGCTTATCAGCATGCCGGGCCCTCTGAAAAGCACATATTTTCCACTCTGTAAATGACACCTTCACTTCATTCACCACAGGGTCTGGCTGTACAATGAAATTCATTACTTTCAGAGGAGATAACTCTGATAAGTATCTTTTACACCTCTACCTCTTCTGTTCTTAAATGATTCAGTCATTTAATTGGCTGAACATGTGATAAGAAACAGAACTATTTATTTTAGCCCCACAACGAACAGATTGAGTGTAAATAATTTGACACTCCACCTGTCTGTTATGGGCAGGAAGAAGACTTAAGCCTATATTTAAATGTAACAAAACAGAATTGATAAGAAGACCTCACAAGTTGCAGGGTTAGGTACTGACCAAATGTGATGTGTCATAAGAATATTTTAAAGAAAAGGTGCCCTGATTTCAAAACAAATTGAGTAAAATTAATTTGTATATAAATTACTTAGAATTTACATGTGTATATATATGTATATGACTCACTAAGACTTCAATTAATTTATAAATTGTCTTTAATAATATTATACATGTATAATATAACAAGTAGGTCTACTTAAATTGAAAAATATCAAATAAACTTTTATACAAATTAAAATAAAATAAAAGTAGCAAAACTGGTATTAATAAAATTTAAATTTAAAAATGTGCATAAATTTAAATTCAAATGTTAATTATTTTATTACTTAATTCATCATAAAATGATCTATGCAGTGCATATAATGTTTAATTTATGTAGATTTCGTTTAATTGATTCAATTAAGTTTAACATAATAGAATTCATTTTTAAGTAAATAAAATAAAAAAATCTACTAAAAAAGTTTCAAATACATAAAAATATTGTTAATTTTGACCCACCGGGTTGGTCTAGAAGTAAAGTTGTCGCCGTGAGTCAGCTGTTTAACAGTTGATTTTTGGGAACGAAGGTTCCTGGCTCAAATCCTAATAAAAGTAGTTACTTTTATACGTATTTGAATACTAGACATTGGTTACCGGTGTACTTTGATAGTTGGGGTTCAATTAATCATACTCTTTCAAGAATAGTCGGCCTGGGTCTGTACAAGACTACACCTCATTTACACGTTATCCACATCAGACTCACCCATTGGGTCGTGGGGTTGCTTATTGTTCTGAATTGAACAGATAACACGTAGACACATTAGGGATAAAAAGTTTTACTGACCCACCTGGTTGATCTAGTGGAAAAGTCGTTGCCGCGAGTCAGCTTGTTTTAAGCCGGGTTTTCATTGCACGTACAAGGCGCGTACAATCTGTCAATGTTTTGAAAGCGTAGTTCGCGCAGAAATGAGAAGTGAGTGGGGAGAATACTGCTGGCTGTAGAAGGGATGATTATACGTTCGATGCATGCAGAGAACAGATCGTAGCTCGAACGGTTGACTATTTTGTCTTATTGTCTGTGGTCGGTGGACATTTTTATGAAAATCCCCCAAGGAAACGTCAACCGTTCCACCATGTTGGAGGTCGCTCTTTTAGGAAAAAGAGGCTCCCGTAGGCCTAGACCATATAAACCTACGGTACGGTACGGTACGTTATGCATTCCAAAGAGTCGGCTGTGAATTCCCCCTTCTACTGCTGTACTACTCACACCATTATTTCTCCCTTCATCGTACCTCAACCAAATCCGTCTTCTGCGCATACGCTTACATAACTTTGAAGGCCTGTACAGGTGTCGTACTATGTCATTTGAAAGGAAATCGAGGAATGAAGATTGTCCACAAGAAACTATGGAAAAGGTATAGTTCAGCCGTCCTTACTTTGCTCCTACTGTCAACAAAACAAAGCCAGCCACTATAGGGTGTACGCTAGGATCCACAACTTTAATTTTTCCTTCTTTTTTTTACAAGATTTATACAATAAGTAACTTGCACAAATAGAAAACTATAATTAGAAATAAATAATCAAATACTATAACACTAAATTCCTAATTGAAAATAAATTATAACGCACATAAGAAAGATGCGGGACAATACGATATCATATGCAAACTGGTAGTATATTAAAACGATGACATCTTCTTCGACAAAAATGTGGAGAGAGATTTATGGCTTTGGATTATTCATCATCAAATTCAATTGTAAAATAACGAGTAACTATACTAATACTAGATAACAGATCATTAAAATTAAAATGTCTCTTTTAAAGTTCTCTTGTTTCGCAAAACAGATCAGAGGTGATACGCACGCATAACTTGTAACCACGTATATTTATGAAAAAGAATGGAAATAAAGTACACCGATTTATAAATTTATTGTTCAGTACTTAAAGCATCAGTCATGCCCGCTTCAAAGCCCGCCGCAAGTAAAGATTGAAGATAATAATCTTTACTTGTGGCGGGCGAGGTGTCGTGTAGATTTCTCTGACAGCTGGCTGTACAGAGCGTTGACCGGCGTTATGAAGGGCTTTTCAAGTTTGGTGGATGAACTCCTCCAGGCTGGGGGTGAGGACGTAGTCTTGGACGGTTTTATGAAGCCAGTGTTACTGATTTTCGTATGTCATTATGAATCAAGAGAAAAGTAGCTTGCAAGGGAATTTTTCACGATAAATTTGTTCTTGTAAAATGGGAATTTATAATTCCAAATTAAATTAAAAAGTCCAATACTGAAAAAAACATGAATTTGTACATGGTTCACTCTGGCATAAGCCCCTCCATTTATTTGTAGATTTAAGTACAACGTTTATTTGTAATTTATAGTTCGTATTAAAAATACTTGTAATTGTTAATTATTTATTTTACCCAGATCCCGAAACGGACTTTAGCGATAAGTGTCACAAAATAATCCTCATCTGTTTGGGTCATAGGGTTGCTAACTGATATTAAATTGTACGAGATATTAAACTGATATTAAATTGTATATACAGGTATTTTAAGGTAAACCCATTAAATATAGAAAAAATATGCAGTTAACAGTTCTCATGACTTCAGTTCATAAAAGAAATAGGGGGAGGTTATTTTACGAGAGATTACCAATTTATAATTCTGGATTTTCGAGATGTATGTCTCTTTTTCAAACTCTGATAGCAGACTGTGTACCCTCAACTTATGAGAAAGAGTCACATAACATGAAAATGTACAAACACATAAATCGATTTAATAAAATATATTTATGGCCATAACAGAGGGAGGACTGTTTTATTTGCACTCGATCTGCTAGTTCCAGGTCTACAAAAAATAGTTCTGTATCTTATCACATGGTCACTCAATTAAATGACTGAATTATTTAAGAACAGAAGAGGTAGAACTGTAAAAGACACTAATCAGAGTTATCTCCTCTGAAAGTAATGAATTTCATTATACAGCCAAACCCTGTGGTAAATGAGGTGAAGGTGTTATTTGTAGGGTGTAAAGTAGATGCTTTTCAGAGGGTCTGGCATACTGATAAGCATAGTTTTTCCACTCAGTGAGGAAGGCAATTGTAAAACAACTCACTCCTCATTTTACCTAGTAAATGCTCCAGAAGTTCAAACAAGCCTTTCGGCTTGTAGCAGCCAGTTTTGAGGTTTCATTATTGTAAAACATGTCATTTATTCTAGTATAAAAATAATTTAAAAAATTTTCAAAAATAAAAATGTTACCTATAGATAAATATAACTGGCTGCTACAAGCCGAAAGGCTGGTTTGAACCTCTGGAGCGTTAATGTTTATTATATTTATATAATTTTATATTATATTATTTTATTGAAAAGGCCAGGGCAGCATTTCTAAAAATAAGACCTCTTCTATCGGCCCGCGACCTGAGCCTCGAAATCAGGACCCGCCTCTTGAAGTGCTACGTCTTTCCCATCCTCTTGTATGGGGTAGAGGCGTGGACACTCACCAAAGAATGTGAGACCCGTCTACAAGCGTTTGAAATGTGGACCTACCGGAGGATGCTTCGAATACCGTGGACAGACAGGGTCACAAATATGGAGGTCCTCAGAAGAATGGGGAAAGAGCTGGAAACCCTGCAGAGCGTAAAGATAAAAAAAACTGACATACCTTGGACACATCATGAGGGGGCCTAAAAATATGAGATTCTGCATCTCATAATTCAAGGGAAACTCGTTGGTAAACGCTCGGTGGGAAGCAGACGAATATCCTGGTTAAGAAACCTGAGAGTAGCGTTTAACTGCTCGTCGCATGACCTTTTCAGAGTAGCAGTGGACAAGGTGCGACTGACCATGATGATAGCCAACCTTCGTAATGGAGAAGGCACCTGAAGAAGAATATTATATTATACGTAATTTTTACTTTCTCTTGCCTATATGAATATATAGGAAGGAAAGTATTGTTTTCATGTCGATTTTAAAGAAATCGAGTTTTCACCGGTTCTATACGTTTTCAGACCCCCTGAACCCAAAAAACATGTTTTTAGCGATTGGTCTGTGTGCGTGTGTGTGTGTGTGTGCGTGTGCGCGCGCACGTGTGTGCGTGTGTGTGTGTGTGTGTGTGTGTGTGTGTGTGTGTGCGTGTGTGTGTAAACAGAATATCTCAAGAACGGAACAACGTACGAACTTGAAACTTGAAACTTAAGTTACATACCCTTACCGGACCCGACACAAACATTTTCATCAAAATCGGTCAACCGGAAGTAGTAGTTTATTCGTGTAATTTTTCACTTTTTTGTGATTTTCTCAAAAACTGGTCCTACGATTTTTTTTAAAATTGCCTGGTTTACTAAATTTTTTATTCTCTACAAGATAGGGTAGGCGTCATGTGTGCTGAAATTCTTGGTGAGGGTGTTTTCTCGTAAAAACGTTGTTTTTTTAAGATTACGGCTTTAATATGCATTTTAGCGCAAAACTTTATATAATAAAAATTGTAGAGAATTTAAAATTCTACAACTTTTTTTTAAAACAATTTTTTGTATAACGCTTAGTTTAGCGGTAATTTGCGATTTTTTGTTTTTTTCTCACGAAAATGTGTAAAAAATCGATTTTTTAAGATTTCGGCCTTAGTATGCACTTTACGACAAAAGTATATATAATCATATTTATAGGAAATTAAGAGATCTACAACTTTTATTTAGAGCATTTTTCTCTACAGAGCCTAGTTTAGCGTGAAAGTGTGATTTTCCGTTTTTTTTTAAGCCAAACTGAGTTCGATTTTCATTTTGCGTCTTTCACTCATGATTAAAATAAGGTTATGTTTTTTGAGGTTAGTTTTTTGTTTATTTCTTATGTTTTATTACTAATGTTAGGTTATATTGTTTAAATTATTTGCACTGGCAAGAGAAAGTTGTGTGAGTATTTCACACCAGATTTTTTAAATTATTTTTATACTAGAAAAAATGACATTTTTTACAATAATGAACCTCAAAACTGGCTGCTATAGGCTGATGACGTAAACAACAACACAGTAACAAAATATATTTATATTTATGCTTGCATTTCTATAAAATTAATAATACAAAACTAAATTAATAAATTTCAATAACATTATGTTAATGTTATTAACATAAAACATTCTAATGATAAAAGGTTAGAGAGATATCAACCCACACATGGACACAGAATTATTCTTTTTTAAAAAAAACCGTATTTAATCTTGTTATATGTACCTCTAATTAATCATTAGCTTAAGATGTAGGCCTAGCTTTTAATCCTTTAATCATTTTATTGTCTAATAAATAATGTTGGAGGCTTAAATATGCTAATTTTTTAGTTTGTAATAAGTATTAAATATTACAGGCTGAAAAGTAAACAAATGTTTTTCTTCTTAATTATGAACTTAATTAAACATAAGTAAACTTTATGTTTTTATGGACATATACAGGGTGATTCTAAATTATGGAGCCTTCATTACAGAGTTACAGCTAGCGAAAAATTTCGCCCCGATTTCAGTTCCCTTGATGAAATAAAGTGATACTGAACTTTTTGGGAGTTACTTTTTGCGACATATATGGTAAATTTATAAGTAAAATCACTTAACAAATGGAATAAAACTATTCTGGAAGCTGTAGTTTTTGCAGTTTTTGAGAAAAAGGACGAAATATGCAAAAATCTTAGTAGAAAAACACAGTCTTCTGTGTTTGATGCCCAATAACTTTGTTACATGACCAATAAACAAATTATTTTTACTTTCTCTTGCCTATATGAATATATAGGAAGGAAAGTATTGTTTTCATGTCGATTTTTCGAAATCGAGTTTTCACCGGATCTATACGTTTTCAGACCCCCTGAACCCAAAAAACATGTTTTTAGCGATTGGTCTGTGTGTGTGTGTGTTTCTGTGAGTGTGTGTGTCTGTGTGTGTGTCTGTGTGTGTGTGTGTGTGCGTGTGCGTGTGTGCGTGCGTGCGTGCGTGTGTGTGTGTGTGTGTGTGTGTGTGTGTGTGTGTGTGTGTGTGTGTGTGTACAAAATATCTCAAGAACGGAACATCGTACGAACTTGAAAAGTGAAACTTAAGTTACATACCACTACCGGACCCGACATGAACATTTTCATCAAAATCGGTCAACCGGAAGTAGTAGTTTATTCGTGTCATTTTTCACTTTCTTGCGATTTTCTCAAAAACTGGTCCTACGATTTTTTTTAAAAATCGCCCGAGTTACTCAATTTTTTATTCTCTACAAGATAGGATAGGCGCCATTTTTGCTGAAATTTTGCGTGAGGCTGTTTTTACGTAAAAACATTTTCTTTTTAAGATTGCGGCTTTAATATGCATTTTAGCGCAAGACGTTATATAATAAAAGTTGTAGAGAATTTAAAATTCTCCAACTTTTATTTCAAACATTTTTTTGTATAACGCTTAGTTTAGCAGTAATTAGCGATTTTCTGATTTTGTCTCACGAAAACGTGTGAAAAATCAATTTTTTTAAGATTTCGGCCTTAGAATGCATTTTACGACAAAAGTGTAGGCTATATAATAAATTTTATAGTAAATAAAACGATCTACAACTTTTAGTTAGATTATTTTTCACTAAAGAGCCTAGTTTAGCGCGAAAGAGTGATTTTCCGTATTTTTAAGCCAAACTGAGTTCGATTTTCATACTGCGTCTTTCACTCATGATTAAAATTAGGTTCTGTTTTTTGAGGTTAGTTTTTTGTTTATTTCTAATGTTTTATAACGAATTTTACGTTATATTGTCAATTATTTGCAATGGCAAGAGAAAGTTGTGTGAGTGTTTCACACCAGATTTTTTTCAATAAAAATTGTAGAGAATTTAATTCTAAAAGCGATTATGTAAGCAATGTAAACTAAATGTAAATAAAAAATTGATAAAATTTATTCTTGTATGGTACACTACACAGCAATACTTAGCCGTTTTATGAGAACGTTTTAACTTATTAAGAAAAACTTAATAATTCTTTTGTATGAAAAACTTTATTTTTATATGAAATAAATATTTATCTAAATGATATTAAAATCATACCAAAAGACTAAAAATTATGTTCAAAATGACCTCCGTTGTTTACAATGCACGCGTTTGCGGAGTATGTTAATACAGGGTGATTCACGAAGATATACAGAAACTTTGGGAGCCCATTGTACATGTAAAAATAATGAAAAACGTTTATATAAACATGGGTCCGGAAATGCTTCGTTTCCGAGTTACGGCTAGCGAAAGTTTCGCCTGGATTTCAGCTCACCAGCTGAAATGAGGTCTTCCTGGAATTCTGGTAAGGTAGATTAAGAGGCGAATTCAATCATTTCTTATGGTTTTTGATCTGATAAATTGAATAAAAAAGGTCCCAAAACTGTAAGTTAAATAGTTTTTGAGAAAACCAGTGTCAAATGCAAAAATTGCGGTGAAAAAAAACACATCATTTCATCTTAGTTTTTCCGGTTAATTTTACTTTGTACTCTTATGAATAACAACTCATTTAATCAAACATCTATTCGCTTTCTGTGTACTTAATTTACACCGGTTTGTTCTGAATAAAATTTTCTACATGTTTTATTCAAAAATTTTAACTGTTTCTTGGTGAAATAACAAAGTTATTCTTGCCCAAAGATGAAAAATGTGTTTTTCATTCCATTTTTTGCATTTGACACTGGTTTTCTTAAAAACTATTTAACTTACAGTTCTGGGACCTGTTTTATTCAATTTATTAGATCAAAAACCATAAGAAATGATCGAATTTGCCCCTTAATCTACCTTACCAGAATTCCAGGAAGACCTCATTTCACCTGGTGAACTGAAATCCAGGCGAAACTTTCGCTAGCCGTAACTCGGAAACGAAGCGTTTCCGGACCCATGTTTATATAAACTTTTTTCATTATTTTTACATGTACAACGGCCTCCCAAAGTTTCTGCATATCTTCGTGAATCACCCTGTATAATTGTTTTTTTTAGCTCTTCAATCGTGTACTACTAAATTGTACCATAATTTAGAATCACCCTGTATATATTTTTAATAGGTAGATGAAAGTATATAAATTTCATAAATTATTACATGTTCATGTAGGCTAATAATATTATTCATAATTTTATTTTATTGCTAAAAAAAATACCCGCACTGTTTAGCCCATATTATAAAAAATATTGTAATACTTATTCCAGGTTCTTTCAGAATCTGGTTATAAATACATGATAAAACTTTTAGCTTTAGCTTTTATTTGTTTTTTGGGAACTGTACATGTTGACAACTACCCAATTTGATCGCTGCTTTTTGCTGTATTTTTTGACGTGGATTAGACATGAGTTTGAACCATAAAACTATAGACCCCCAGTAGAGTTTGTTCATGGATGGCTGTCAACTGGTCACCATACAAAGTTGCTTGCCCAACCGGTGTTACTTAACAAATAATAGCGGCTTTCTACCGGCTGACTGACTGGGCAGCCCGAAGGCCGATAAAACTTACTTTTAAATTAATAAAAATTATTTATTAACAAACTAATAAATTACAATTACAGTTAAACTACTAAAAAATTAAAAAATTACAATTACATTACATATACCTAACTTAGTTGTAGGATACTTACAATATTAAAAAAGTATTTTGGAATTAAAACTTCAGTGTGCTGAAGAAAGTTATTCATGAAAGTTATTCATAAAGGAAATAAATAAATAAATAAAATAAATAGGAAATGGAACTTGGCAATACAAGATTTCGTGTATAAAGTTAGGTTATTTCCTAGGTTTATTGTAAGTTTCAAGCTTTCCATAGGTTTAATTTAATTTAAAAATTCGGCAATATTTAATTTGCAATAATCATGGACAATGTAAACAGTGTGGCGACAGGATTTCGTGTATGAAGTTAGATTATTTTCTCGGTTTATTGTAAGTTTTAAGCTTTACGTGCGTAAAATTTAATTTAAAATGGGTGACTTTGATAAATGTGTCGTTCGTAGGTTGGTGCACAACTTTCATTTAACAGAACATCAGCTTCCTACAGCCACGTTAATGCGCGCAGCGCTAAAAGAAAGAACTGACTTCAAAGGTAGAAATTTAATGGCTTTCTTATACATTTAAGGTAAAAAAATGTGGCAACCATTTATAAATTAATCGATAACACAAAAAATTAAATAATTAATTATATTAAGTAAACATATTCATTAAATTTTTCCGTGAAAAACGAAGCACAAATCGTCTTATTAAAATTTCTTATATATTAAAATAAAATCCACGACTTAGGAGTTTGAATCAACTTCAACGTGGCGCGTCCCCAGGTGGCGGATAGGGGAAGGCCCTGTAGATATACAGGGCAGGTAGGAAATAAAATACTACCCGCGGACCAAAATGATTCAATAAAATCCTATAAGCGTCTGCTCACCAAAGGTGCGGCATATAGGTCAGCGTCTGTTCTCCAGAGGAGCGGCTGAAAGAATATCCCCTACAACTCAACACTGTAGTTGAAACCAGTGGTTCGCCACACCAGGAAAGAAACATCCTTGAAAAGTTCACAATAATGGACAAGATACTCATAACCTTAAAGAGAGGAGAACCTTGCTTGAAAGACAAAATAAATTAATCAGATCCCTAATTACCACAAAAAATATATATAACAAGAAAACCATATTATAACCACAAAAATTAGGCATTACAGGACAGTAGTGTTACCAAAGATATTATATGGGTGTGAAACATTATGGGATCCGACAGTCAAGTATGGAGGAGGAAGAATGGAGACAACTGAGAGGAAGATTGTTAGGAACTGTGTAGGGAAATGGAATATCCAAGAGGGAAAATACCAGAACATCTCCAATGCAGAAGTGTACCAGAGGATAGACCCACTGACGGACGTCATGAGAAGGAGGAGGATATCTTTCCTGGGGCACATCCTAAGAATGCCCGAGACAAGACTATTAAAAACGCTAACAGAATTTTACTGGAAGAGGAAAACCCAACCCAAGTGGCTCAGACTGGTTGTGGACGACATGAGGGAGCTGAATATAGAGAGAAAGGATTTGGAGGAGAAGTCTGGAAATTACAACCTACTGAGAGACGGAAAGGTAAAATTCAAGAGAACGGAAACCAACAGGAAAAAAATGGTGATATCCGAAGCGGAGAGGAAGAGTAGATCTGACCGAATGAAGAACTACCACGCGAGGTTAAGGGTGAAAAGGAACAATAAATGAACTTACAGTGGTCCCCTGTGGCCGTACAAGAAAAAAATAAAAAATAAAATAAAATGTTGCATGAAGCGAAATTATTTACCGTAAAAACATGGCTAGGAAACAGTAGTAGATATTTTCAAGTTGGTTAATAGCGCGGGATCCATGAGCACAGCTGCACGCCGCCCAGTTTACTGTACATTCTAGTTTTAACACAGGAGACAATTAATTTTTATTCCCTAATACTTAACAGAAATCTCAAATATTTTATCTATAAAAATTGTTGCATCTACCCATAGGAAATACGTCATATTCTGGAAAACATGGTGCCCCTGAAGTAACCCGATTACTCCCATGCACTTTATTAACTAACAATTAAATAGTTACGCGTAAAATTTGACCTTTAAAATAATAGACATGAATGAAAACACCAATTAAATGAGTTAATCAAAACCTATTGACATATCAAATAAAATATGAGCTCTACTAATTTAGAAGATAAATTCAAACGTAAATATTATAGGTATATGATTTATATCGTATATAAATGAACCAAATATAAATTCTACAATAAATCATAAGATAAACGTTAAGAAAGCCATTTGATGATGGTTAATTGTAATAATAATAATAATAGTAGAATTAATGTAATCGCAAAAAGAAACCGGTAGCAACCATGTTTAGAAAATCGCCCACAATTACATGTCATAATTGTATTCAATGGCATAGTATCATGCATACCACTTGATTTAATAAGAAAAATCTCTTATATGTTGAAAGTAAAAAGATATTAAATAAATTGTAAAATACATTCTTGTTCAAATTTTTCTTTAAAATATCTTATTTACACTTTGTGATGAACCTAATTAAAATCATCTCCATTAACTCTTCAGTACAAACAGGTTGATTCATAATGAAATGGAAATATACTTCGGAAGATAAAACTACATCGAAAAAAATTTTAAAAATGTTCATACAAACATAGATGGAAATGTTTAGTTAGCGTGCAATGGCTAGCGAATGAATCCTGAATCCTGAATCCTGGTTGAGAGGGCCAAGAAGCCCTATGATGGCGACATCGTGTTAAGGAACACCTGGTCGCTCGGGGAACAATATAACAGAATAATTGCAACCTCAAGAAATTTAGGGGGAATTTTATAGTTTAAATAGGAAATAGGATTCTGGTTCGTGGGACATTGGAACTGGGACTTGAAAGGAGGTAATTCATTTTTAGAAGTTATCTGTGGAAAATTTAAAGTAAGGGACAAGTGGGTTTAAGAGTGGCTCTTTTATTTTATTTTATATTTCAGTGGCCTTTTTCAGTTTTGTGGGAGTCCTACTTTCTTGGTGAGGGGAAGGCATGCATTTTACTGAAAGTGGACTAAAGGTATAATTTAAGGTAGGGGTTTGTTTATGATTTCAGGGGAGACGGAAAGGGTAGAGTTTGGCATAATCACCGGCCTTTTTATTTTCTGAGTGTTTACTAATTTAAAATGGCGGCTCTTTTCACCGTAGTGGAGTGATTATGCATAGGAACATGGGGACAACTACCAACTGGGGGGAGTGAGTCATACAAGTAGAAGGGGCATGGGCAAATAAGAGGAATACAGGGCGGAATAAAAATGTGGCAACTCTAAATTTTGTTAAGTGGGTCATACTGGAATTTGGATAAAGTCGTGGAATGGTAATGGCATAGAGACTTCAGGTGGATGTGGGCGTCGGTACAAGTCCTGAATGATCTGGGGTCCGTCAGTTTTCCCAGCGTCGTGTAGCCGTTTCGAGGTATTGTAAATAAAGTCCTCCATAGAAGGGAAGAGAAGGTGTTCGTGTATGATGCGATTGGATATAAGATAGTGGAACTGTGTGATGCACCGGAGGACTTTGTTCTGGTACGCTGAAGTACGTCTTTTGTTGGACTTGGAGAGAAAGGGTCACCATACCGGTGACCCGTACAAAAGGAAAGGACGTAGGATAGAGGAGTACATCAGAAGTTTCAGTTTTGAGGAGTATGCAGGAGAGAGGAACAAAGGGATGAGTAAAGCGAACAAGGCCCTACCCTTGCTAAGCTTGCTGTCAATGTGCTGTCGAAGTGTCAGTCGTTTATCTAGGTCAACCCCTAGATAACTCATGCTGTTCTGCCATGGGAGGAGTTCCCCTTCCAATCGTAGAGGCGGAGGAACATTGCGTTTTAGTGTAAAGTGGATTGCTTCGCATTTTGTGGGGTTAAGTGATAGTCTCCAGACACGACACCAGCTAGTGATGTGTAGAAGCTGAGTTTGAAGCGCGTGGCTAGCGAAAGATTTCACCTAAATTTAGGCTCATCCTATGAAATAAGTTCGTATTATTAAATTTTTAGGGCGTTTATTAAAAAATCACAAATGGTGGTTTCTTGTGGTTTGTGATCTGAAAAAGCGAATAAAACAGGTTCCATAATCATATCATCAGTAACTTTTGAGAAATCTGGGGTATAATGGAAATAAATAGGAACAAAACCCTTGTTATTATACATTTATCGAACAATAAATTCGTTTGATGGGATATTAACCTATAATGGGTTTAAATAAAACGTGCAGTTAATTTTATTCTAAGAATTTTGATGTAAATAAAGTAAACTACAAAACAAAAATAAGTTGAAAAAATAAAAATAAAATAAAAATAAAATTTTATTGACATCAAACCCCCAGGGTTGGTATAGTGGTAAAGTCGTCGCCGCGAATCAGCTGTCTAACAGCTGATTTTTGGAGACGGAAGCTTCTGGTTCAAACCCTAGTAAAAGTAGTTTACTAAGGATTTCATTCGGATTTGAATACTATATTTCCCGCCGCGAAAAAAGTCCGTTGTATTTGAAGAGCTCTATTTCAAAAACTACCGAACGGAAATTTTTTAACCCTACAGTAAATTAAAGCCTGTTCTTTCCTGCGTTAATTCGATTGACTTTATTTTTTATTTTCAAAATTTATCGAAGATACAGCAAAAACGCAAAAAACAATACCCAGTTCTTAGCCGGTTTTTTGTTAGTGTGATTTTTAAACGTCTGTTACTTCATTCAGGCTTTACATAAAAAAATCCGGGTTTAAGTACATTAAAGATCACAGTTTTCTCTATAATATGAATATTTTAAAAGTAAAATCCGATGTTTTATTTTTATACGGCGGCCATTTTTTTTAAAAATAGTGTTATTTATGCTCCACGTGACGATACGGAAATACTTTTTTGAGTGAACCATGTATTACTTTCTCTTGCCTATATGAATATATAGGAAGGAAAGTATTGTTTTCATGTCGATTTTTCGAAATCGAGTTTTCACCGGATCTATACGTTTTCAGACCCCCTGAACCCAAAAAACATGTTTTTAGCGATTGGTCTGTGTGTGTGTGTACAAAATATCTCAAGAACGGAACATCGTACGAACTTGAAACTTGAACTTAAGTTACATACCACTACCGGACCCGACACGAACATTTTCATCAAAATCGGTCAACCGGAAGTAGTAGTTTATTCGTATAATTTTTCACTTTTTTGCGATTTTCTCAAAAACTGGTCCTACGATTTTTTTTAAAATCGCCTGGTTTATTACATTTTTTATGCTCTACATGATAGGGTAGGCGCCATGTTTGCTGAAATTCTGCGTGAGGCTGTTTTTACGTAAAAACATTTTCTTTTTAAGATTGCGGCTTTAATATGCATTTTAGCGCAAAACGTTATATAATCAAAGTTTTAGAGAATGTAAAATTCTACACCTTTTATTTCAAACATTTTTTTGTATAACGCTTAGATTAGCGGTAATTAGCAATTTTCTGTTTTTTCCCACGAAAACGTGTGAAAAATATTTTTTTTTAAGATTTCGGCCTTAGAATGCATTTTACGACAAAAGTGTATAAAATAAAATTTATTGGAAATTAAGAGATCTACAACTTTTATTTTAAGCATTTTTTTGTACAGTGCCTAGTTTAGCGTGAATGAGCGATTTTCCGTATTTTTAAGCCAAACTGAGGTCGATTTTAATTTTGCGTATTTCACTAATGTTTTTTGAGGTTAGTTTTTTGTTCATTTCTAATGTTTTATTACTTATGTTAGGTTTATTGTTAATTATTTGCATTGGCAAGAGAAAGTTGTGTGAGTGTTTTACACCAGATTTTTTTTTACATTATAGTGCAAAGTATATAGCCTTTTGCATTTATAAGGTATAAGACATAAATAGACATGTGATGTAGGCCTAAACAGGAAATTATATTAATTTGTTAAGGGGAAATGGTCGTTACAGCGGACTTCTTTTGTGGCGTGCACTATAAACAGTAATTACCGGTGTACTTTGATGGTTGTGGTTCAATTAACCATACTTTCTGAGTCTGTACAATACTACACCTCATTTACACCTCATAAATATTATCCTGCCCATAACTGTCAGGTGGAATGTCACCTGTCTGTTATGGGCAGGATTTGGAAATATCGTCATGAATCAATACTTTCCTTCCCTATATAAATAGGGCAAAAGAAATATTAATTTAATTTATTTATTTATTTGTCGGGTAAGTTAAACTTACATAAAAATTTATGTTAACGAAAATTACAAAATCGTAAATTTAAATTGAGGATGAGAACAATTTCGCACAATTTTATTTGAACTGATTGAGTTAAATACCCATTAACAGTTGCACATCACGCAATGGCGTACTTAAATTCCAATTACTACAATTAGAATTAATGTATACAAATTGTATCTAGTTCTATTATAACACGCTTTTTTTAAAGCAATTTACAACAGTGCTAATATTTATCAAAATTCTTTAAGAGTTTTTTATTTTATTTTTTTATTTTTAACAGTATAGTTTTTCTTTTGCAATCAATTAATAAATACAATAACTTTAAGCAAACATGAGAAAATCTGAGTAATGTCCTTAGAATTAAAACACAAACGACACTCAGTAGTGTGTTTGAGAAAGATCAAACTGTGAAGAAACAAAAAATATATCTATACAAAATCAAACTTGATGAACAGTGAATCGACATCCCGAAACACAAAGTGTTGAAGTTGGAGATGACAATGACGATGGTAGAGATGAAAACGACGCCAATTATGAGATGCTGATGATTAGGAGTTGAAGTATAAAAGATTAAAAAAAATTTAAATGACTAACAAAATCGTAGAGGTAAGTCCAGTGGTTTAAACCGTTTCAGTCTGTAAGTATCTTCGCTGTTGTCAAGGAGGCTAATCGCTAATGGATTCTGATGGTCTTCTAGTTTTTGTAAATGTTTTTCGCTATGTTGTTTAATTTCTTCTTTTATGAAGGGCAGGTTTAGGTCATTGTGTAGTATTTCATTTGTTACGTACCATGGGGCTGCAGTGATCAGTCTCAGGCATTTTGATTGAAAGCGCTGCAGTATTTCTATATTTGATGAACTAGCTGTACCCCATAGCTCTAACCTTAAAAGTATCGTATAAAATATGAAAAGTAATTTTAGATAACTGATGTGTACCTGTATTTTAAATTATATTAGTAATACATTGCAGTAGTTTCTTTTGAATAGTGGTACAACTTAATGGCCTCCTTAAGGGGGGAGTATACCATGAAAATGACCAAAAATAAATTTTTTCCCAAAAAATGTTTTTTGCTTTTTTAATTGTGTGGAATGTTCTGAATAAGAGGGTTATTTTACTTTGTAAAATGGATTGATAGAAACGTTACAAAAAAATTATTTTGTTGCAAGAGTCAACTCTATGGTATGTTACTTACAAGAAATATCATTTAGTTTAATAGTGTTTTCCCACAAATAAATTTTTTCATGTCGTGTTGCACTAGAAACTGTGTAATTTGAGTTCTATTTCAGCTACAGTAATAAATTTGACATCAAAATAGTCAGAATTTTTGCTCTATTGACTGTAGTATGCTTTTAACCCTAAGTGTGTTAAAAAATAATTTTTAAACATATTTTGCGTTAATAACATCTTTCAGGCTTCTAAATGAAAAAAAATATAATAGTTTTCTTCTTCATTCATATATCTCAAAAAGCATACTCTAGACAATAAATATGCATGTCCTTAGCACATACCCAAAATTTCAAGTAAATTGGCTGAATAGTATTTAATAATCCATTTTCCAAAAAACCATTGTAATTGAAAACCCACCCCGTTCTTTAGGCCTAGGGGTAGTTTTTTTAACATGTGTTATAATGAAAAGAATGTGCTAATCTTAGGCTATAAAATGAAAAAGTAGTGAATGTTTTAACTTGAAAGATGTAAATTTTTATTTTTATGGTATACTCCCCCCTTAAAAACATCTCTGTCCAATGGTGTTATCTCCCAGTTCAAAATTCCCATTCCCGCTACATCTTCCCGGTGCGGTATCCCCCAGTGTAGATACCTTTAAAAAAATAATAAACACTGTTTGTTGTTGTTTAGGTCAACAGCCGAAAGGCTGGTTTGAACCTGTAGAGGTTTTACTAAGTAAAACGAGGAGAGAGGTGGTTTACCATGCCTTCCTCACTGAGTGGAAAAGTACGCTTATCAGCATGCCGGGCCCTCTGAAAAGCACATATTTTTCACTCTGTAAATGACACCTTCACTTCATTCACCACAGGGTCTGGCTGTACAATGAAATTCATAACTTTCAGAGAAGATAACTCTGATTAGTGTCTTTTACACCTCTACCTCTTCTGTTCTTAAATGATTCAGTCATTTAATTGGCTGACCATGTGATAAGAAACAGGACTATTTATTTTAGCCCTGCAACGAACAGATTGAGTGTAAATAATTTGACACTCCACCTGTCTGTTATGGGCAGAAACACTGTTTATTAGTAGATATTGTATTACAATAATAAAATAATAATGACGTTAAATTTTGTAACTGGTTTAAAATCCTAGTTAAGGTAGTTAGATCTACTCTTATACGGAGTTGAATACTAGACAGTGGTTACCGGTGTACTTTGATGGTTGGGGTTCAATTAACCATTCTCTCTCAGGAATGGTCGGCCTGGGTCTGTACAAGACCCACGTCATACACATCATTCTCATCTCATTGGGTCATGGGGTTGCTTATTGTTCTAAATTGAACAGCCATTGAAATATCCATTAACAGTTGTACATCACGCAATGGCGTACTTAAATTCCAATTACTACTATTAGAATTAATGTATACAAATTGCATGTAGTTCTATTATAACACGCTTTTTTTAAAGTAATTTACAACAGTGCTAATATTTATCAAAATTCCTTAAAAGTATCGTATAAAACATGAACAGTAATTTCAGATAACTGATGTGTACCTGTATTTTAAATTATATTACAGTGGAACTCCGCTAGTCCGAACCTCGCTAATCCGAAAACCCGCTTAATCCGAACCCGTGTTGACCCCAAAAAAATTAAAAAAAATATTATAGCCTATTAAAATTAAAAAATTTTACTTATGGAAACAAAATAGTAGTATAAATTCAGTACTGCACATATGGATAGTTTACTCATGAACGCATTATTGATCACTTTTCACAAAGTCAGTTATCTTTTGTTGGCGGAGTGATGAGAACCTAGCAGACGTCGCTGTATTTAACCACCGTCTCACAAACATTACGTCTGCAGGTGTAGCGTTAGGATGCTGCTCTATGTACTGCAGTGATTTTTCCAGCGCCTTTGCTGCTTCCGTGTGTGAAATCGCCGGGGCTCCATCTGGTTCATCTTCCACATATTCGTCTGAATCGTGATTAATTATTGAAACAATTTCCTCATCAGTTATAATTTGATCTTTATCTGCCGACAACCACTCTGCAACATCAGTGTCATGAGTTTCTTCACAGCCTGGGATTTGTTTCATAAGATCAATAACTTTGTGTTTCTCATTTGTATTTTCTGATAATTCCGTGATCGTTAGACTCGGCCAGAGGGGTTTCCACGATTTTCTAATCAATTGTTCTTTCACATTTTCCATGAGCATTGACAAACCTATTTTGTGGAATGTAAACAACAGTCGTAGGGAAAGAAAGTGACTGTTGAGCTATAAATAACATAATAGGGCACGCCGGCGATTGTCAATGACCTTCACGCTTGCAAACGAACAAAAACTATTGGAATGGTGCAATCGCTGCGTCGGGCAGAGGGGCAGTTCAGTAGTTCGTAATTACTGTAGGTAGTGTTTTAAACATTTTTGTGTTTTTCTGTTTTAAGTGGCTAGAGAAGTTTATTTAATTTTTTTTTATACCTTTACCAGTATTTGGTTAGCCTACTAGTTCAGTAGTCTATTAATGTTTCCAGCATTATGCCTAATATAACATGTAATAGGTACATTTTATAAATGTTTCTTGGAAAAACCCGGATAATCCGAACTTTTTGCCGATACGAACGGGGTTCGGTCCCAATTAGTTCGGATTATCGGGGTTGGACTGTAGTAATACATTGCAGTAGTTTCTTTTGAATAGTGGTACAACTTAATGGCCTCCTTAAAATCATCTCTATCCAGTGGTGTTATCTCCCAGTTCATAATTCCCATTCCCGCTGCATTTTCCCAGTGCGGTATTCCCCAGTGTAGATACCTTTAAAAAAATAATAAACACTGTTTATTAGTAGGTATTGTATTACAATAATAAAATAATAATGACGTTAAATTTTGTAACTGGTTCAAAATCCTAGTTAAGGTAGTTAGATCTACTCTTATACGGAGTTGAATACTAGACAGTGGTTACCGGTGTACTTTGATGGTTGGGGTTCAATTAACCATTCTCTCTCAGGAATGGTCGGCCTGGGTCTATACAAAACCCACGTCATACACATCATTTTCATCTTATTGGGTCATGGGGTTGTTTATTGTTCTAAATTGAACAGATTGCAACGTACACACATTAGGGATTAAAAAACACACTAATTACGGATTTTAAGGGCTTTCGTGAGACCAAAAAGAAAACACCGGATGGACAGAAGAAAAAATAAAAGCGTACAATGAACGAATTCTGAGATTGTGGGCTGCAAAAAGAGCTTCCAGAAATGTCTAAAGTCACTTCATGTGGTCTGAAATTGATTCAATACGATAAAACTGCCCATAACAGACAGGTGGGGTGTCAAATTATTTACACCCCATCTGTTAGTTGCAGGGCTAAAATAAATAGTTCTGTTTCTTATCACATGATCAGCCAATTAAATGACTGAATCATTTAAGAACAGAAGAGGTAGAGGTGTAAAAGACACTAATCAGAGTTATCTCCTCTGAAAGTAATGAATTTCATTATACAGCCAGACCCTGTGGTGAATGAAGTGAAGGTGTCATTTGCAGAGTGGAAAATATGTGCTTTTCAGAGGGCCTGGCATGCTGATAAGTGTACTTTTCCAATCAGTGAGGAAGGCACGGTAAACCACCTCACTCCTCGTTTTACTTAGTAAAACCTCTAGAGGTTCAAACCAGCTTTTTGGCTGATGACCTTAACAACAACAACGAAAAAACTACGATCTTTAAACATTTAAGGAAATGTGAGAGAGAAAAAACTATTTAAAAATACTTTTACATATCAACCAGACAAAATGAAATGTAGATCAAATTTAATGCACAATATAATAATTATGTAATCTATATAAATAAATAAATGTATTAACAAATACGAAACAAACAAATAAATAAAAATAAAGTATTTAAACAAGACAGTGAAAATCAAATTGGGGTCAATAATTCTGTTATAATATTCTTAAAATGGTAAGGTTATGAACGTAGAGATTAAGTCCAGTCAATGTAGTGACGTCAAGTCGGGTTATATTATCTGTTAGAAAGAAAGAGATGAAGAATAAATTAAAAATGTGTGTGACAGAGATAGAAATTAGTAAACAATGCAATGGTTTTTTTAAACAATGAACTTTTGACATCAGGTGGGAATATTAAATTTTTGTATTATAATTTATAATTATAATGTTTTAATTCTTTTATTATTATTTAAATATACTATATAATCGCTTTTAGAATATAAATTTTTTTAAGGTTCAGTACGGTACTGCATACTCTGAGCTGTGGGCCTACAAAATTAACGCCGGAGTACCTCAAGGAGCAATACTATCCCCATTTATGAATAACGAATTACAGCAGATATGCATATTTTGGACACATCGGTAACCGCGACATATGCATACTACACGGTAATTCTTGTAAGGGAAAAGACCGCGGATGAATCTTACTACTTGTAAAACGCGACTTTCAGTCAGTTGAACATATAATTATATATATATATCAACGCTAGCTCTGCCCGCCCAGCCAATTTTTTATGATATTATTCATTTAATATTATGAAAAATACGGCAACTCTTCGTAATATATATATTAATTTTATAATTGATATATATATATATATTTGACTCTACTCCCAAGCTAAACTTACTTCTGACTCTGAAACTAAATTTTCTCTCCATAACTACCCCTCAGTACGATTTCTTAGAAGAAACCCAGCCCCGTCACATTTCTTCGAACGATCAGGTGGTATCCCCCACGACATCGTCTACTAATCCTTCTATCAGTTTCAGTTTCAGGATGAATCTTACAGGTTGGCGCCGCGACATCTTTACTATAGTGCCCACCACTAAAGAAAGCCGGCCGCATTGGCGTAGTTCGTAACGTGCTCGCCTCTCATCATGCGGTCTTGAGTTCGTATCCCATTCAGGCACGGCATATTTTCATACGTTACAAAAATCATTTCATCCTTCACCGTCTGCATTAACAGTAACTGCAGAACAGTTGGACGTTAAACCAAAGAGAAAAAAACCACTAAAGAAGTCCGTTGCGTTCCAAGAGCTCTATTTCAAAAACGACCGAACAGAAAATTGTTAACGCTACAGCAAATTAACGCTTGTTTTTTCTGCATTTATTCGTTTAAATTAAATTTTTTAATTTATAAATTTTTCGGAGATACAGCAATCCAAGCATAAAAAATACCCAGTTCTTAGCCAGTTTTCTGTTAGTATGCTTTTTAAACGTCTGTTACTTTATCCAGGCTTTATATAAAAAATAGAGGGTAAAGATCACAGTTTGTTTTTCTGCAAAGTGAATATTTAAAAAGCAAAATCTCGTTTTCCTTTTTAATATGGCGGCCATTTAAAAAAGTGCTATTTGGCTCCACGTGAAGATTGGGAAATTTTTTTTCGACTGAACTATGCATATTTATGTCACCTCCAACCCCTCTTATTAATCATTTACTGTGTTGCCGGCCTTCAATACTTCTTCCGGCGTTTGTCGGCGCGGTAGGCCCTTAGGCAGCGTACCGACAAACCTTTCGGCTGCGTACTGACAGAGGTCTTTGTTGCCAAGGCCGAGCGAGTTACCGCCCCCTACCACAGCGCTCTCAGTAGCTATATAAGCGCGGTGCACTGAGCCGCTTGTCATTACGCTCTACATCTTTGACGAAGATCGACCGACTACATCCATGAGATAAAGAAGGAAGATGCTCTGGGACTTCCAGCAGCCAGCAACGCAGCAGCCGTCACCGCAGCAGCCGCAGCCACGCACTGCCTACGCCGGTCTCCTTCGAGACCAGCACAACGATCCTTCTCAGGACTAATTTATTAAGATAAATTTCACCGGCCCTTTTCAGGGCCATCAACCTGAGCCACGGCTCTCGTTGCAGCCATGTGCTGCCTACAGCGGTCTCCTTCGAAACCGGTCCTTCTCAGGACCATTCATGAAGGTTTACACTGGCCCTTTTCAGGGCCATCAACCACCTCTGTCTTCCCCGGCGGACACATACATAAATGGCCCTTTTCAGGACCACCAAAGAGATAAGGTTTGCCACTTAATGTCGCCATCTGGTGACATTTACAACAGTATTATGCCAAGTACAGTAGACTTGCATTTGTAGATTTAAAATAAAACAGAAATGAAATTGTGATGGAAACAGAAAATTTTATTAAATTGGTTGATGGGAAACTGGTCTTCACAGCGGACTTCTTTTGTGGCGAGCACTGTAATACAGGACTGGCTTACCGGTTGGCGTATTAAGGCGAACCCAAATAAATCTACATAAGTTACGTTCACCTAAAGATGTCAAATTTGTCCATCTGTGTTACTGAATAACGTTCACTACCTCCAAGTGAAATTGGTGCGATATCTTGGCTTGTGGCTTAACAGGTGACTAACTTGGAAGTATCATGTGCGTACAAAACGTTTAGAACTTAAACCGCCACTAAAAGCTACTGTTCTGCTTAATTAATCCTTGATCGAAGTTGGTCGCTCAGTTTGCGGAGAGGGTGGTTGGGAGACTGTGGAGAGAGGAGATATCTGGAGATCAGCAGGATCGCCCTCTCCCATAGTGAATCAATCCTGTCCCGATCTCAGTAGGTAAGGTAGGCAGACTAATTTCCTGAACTGGTGATGAAAGAGATGAATGAAAGTGAGAGAATGAGTGTTGGTTAGTGACAGCAAGAGGGGAATTAGGCTACGGTTCCCTTCCACGTTTGAGACGACAGCTATTTAAAAGCTTATTTTCGGAGACGAAGTTACCGTGATTCAAATCCTAGTAAAGGTAATTTATTACTTTTAAATAGATTTGAATCCTACTATACAGTGGTTACCGGTGCACTTTAATGGTTGGGGTTTAATTAACCATAGATGTACTCTCTACAGAATGGTCGGCCTGAGTCTGTACAAGACAACACCTCCTTTACACATCATATAGGTATATGATCCTTATCTAATTAGGTCATGGGGTCGCTTACTGTTCAAAATTGAACAGATTGCAACGTACATACATTAGGATTAAAACAAATTATTAAATTATTTAGCTAAGCATACTTTTTAGACATCCTGTACATAATATATAAATATATTAAACCATAAAAAATAAATACAATATAATGAAATATCAACCATATAAGGAATGTCAGATGTGCCCCATCTGTCCACCATTCCCAACACGTGAGATGAATCATACAAAAAATTACAATAATAATTGCATTAGGAACGATAAAAAATATTCACCAACTTGAACTATTGAACTTTTTAAGTTAGTTACTGTTTTAGAGAAAAACGTGATCGACAATTACAGTCTACCGTTTAAATACTAAACATTTATTCATGATTATTTATTTATTTAAATGTTAATAACATATTATTCAAATGGTATTATTTACATTTTAATTAATGCATATTTAATTATTAATATGTTATATTAGTTTTTTATAGGTTTAAAGTTATATCGGCCGCCTCCGTAGCGTAGTAGTAGTGCGCTAGACTACCACGCGGAGGTCCCAGGTTCGATTCTCGGCAAGGGTCTGAAGTTTACACAAGTTACAAAATACGGAAAATTACTGTTTCACGCTAAACTAGGCTCTGTAGAGAAAAATGCTTTAAATAAAAATTGTAGATTTTTTAATTTCCTATAAATTTGATTATATATACACTTTTGTCGTAAAATGCATACTACGGCCGAAATCTTTAACAAATCAATTTTTCACACGTTTTTGTGAGAAAAAAACAGAAAATCGCTCTTTACCGCTAAGCTAAGCGTTATAAAAAAAATGTTTGAATTAAAAGTTGTAAAATTTTAATTTGTCTACAACTTTAATTACATAAATTTTTGCGCTAAAATCCATATTAAATCCGCAATCTTAAAAAACAATTTTTTTACGTGAAAACAGCCTCTCCAAGAATTTCAGCAGACATGGCGCCTACCCTATCTTGTAGGGCATAAAAAATGTAGTAAATGAGGCGATTTTTAAAAAAATCGTAGGACCAGTTTCTGAGAAAAAGTGAAAAATTACACGAATAAACTACTATTTCCGGTTGACCGATTTTGATGAAAATGTTCGTGTTGGGTCCGGTAGACGCATGTAACTTAAGTTTTAAGTTTCAAGTTCGTACAATGTTCCGTTCTTGAGATATTCTGTTCACACACAAACACACCCACATATTCATCGCTAAAAACATGTTTTTTGGGTTCAGGGGGTCTGAAAACGTGTAGATCCGGTGAAAACTGGATTTTGAAAAATCGACATGAAAACAATGCTTTCCTTCCTATATATTCATATAGGCAAGAGAAAGTAAAACTCCACCGTTACATATCCCACCGTAGTCGCTAATGGCAGAGCTGTTGATGCGAATTAAAATAAACTAAAAAATCTGGTGTGAAACTCTCACACAACTTTCTCTTGCCAATGGAAATAATTAACAATAAACCTAACATTATTAATAAAATAACGGGTGATTCAAAAAGAGCGCCGGTTTTTAAACGGCTGGTAAATTTTTGTTTATTGGTTGGCAACATTGTTTGACCTCATTTCTATTTCGGAGAACATTCCGATTGACGATTCAGTTGTAGTTTCTCTTGTTTGCAGTGTAGTACTCTCGCAGTCTGTGTCTAACCATGGAGAAGTTTACTATTGCACAACGAGTGTTAATCGTCAAAACATTTTACCAGAGTGGAGAGAGTTATGCGGCTACTGTCAGGCGACTTCGCGGTACTCTAGGACGTAATGAAGCACCGAATGAATCAACAGTTGCAGGCTCATGAAAAAGTTTTTTGAGACGGGTTCAACAGTCGACCTTGAAAATTCTGGACGTCATCGTTCTGGCCGAACTGAGCAGAACGTTGCGTTGGTTCGTGACAGTGTGGCTGTTAGCCCAGCAAAATCAATACGTCGCCGTTCTCAACAATTGGGTTTACGATGTTCTTCTGTACGGAGAATTCTTCGGTACGATCTCCAATATCACCCGTATAAAATTCAGTTGACGCAACATTTGAAAGTGGCAGACCACCAGAAGAGACGATAGTTTGTTGACTGGGTATTGAGAAAACGGCAGGATGATGACACCTTCGCAAACAAAATCATTTTCAGTGATGAGGCGCACTTCCACTTAAACGGTTTTGTTAATAAACAGAACTACCGTATGTGGGGTTTAGAAAACCCTCGCGTGGTTAATGAAAGGGAAATGTATGCACAACGAGAGACAGTTTGGTGCGGCTTTTGGTCGGGCGTTGTCATCGGCCCTTACTTTTTTGAAAATCAAGAAGGACAAGCCGTGACAGTAAATGGAGACCGATACAGTACGATGATTAAGAAGTTTTTGTGGCGTCATTTGGATGGAATGGACATTGACGAGTTGTGGTTTCAGCAGGATGGTGCCACCTGTCACGCTGCACGAGAAACAATGTTGTTGCTCCGTGAACGGTTCCAGGATCGCATCATTTCTCGTAATTCCGACCATCAATGGCCACCAAGGTCGTGTGACTTGACGCCTTGTGACTTTCATCTTTGGGGTCATCTGAAGTCATTGGTGTATGCCAATAAACCCCGAAAAATCAATGACTTGAAGGAGGAAATTCGACGGGTTATCGGGCAAATGGAAGTCGAAACTTGTCGTGCAGTAATATCCAATTTCATGGACAGAGTTGATGCGTGCCAGCGCAGTAGAGGAGGACACATGCATGAAATCATTTTTCATACATGTAATCGGAAGGTAAGATGAAATTGTTGATGTATTTATTTTCAGTTTTTCAATAAAATAAATCTCTTAATTTGATATATCAAAACCGGCGCTCTTTTTGAATCACCCTATATTAGAAATAAACAAAAAACTAATCTCAAAAACATAACCTTATTTTAATCATGAGTAAATGACGCAAAATGAAAATCGAACTCAGTTTGGCTTAAAAAAAACGGAAAATCACACTTTCACGCTAAACTAGGCTCTGCAGAGAAAACTTCTATAAATAAAAGTTGTAGATCTCTTAATTTTCTATGAATTTTATTATATACACTTTTGTCATAAAATGCATACTAAAGCCGAAATATTAAAAAAATAGATTTTTCACACGTTATCGTGAGAAAAAAGAAAAATATGCTTATTACCGCTAAACTAAGCGTTATACAAAAAAATGTTTGAAATAAAAGTTGTAGGATTTTAAATTCTCTACAACTTTTATTATATACATTTTTACGCTGAAATGCATATTAAAGCCGTAATCTTAAAAAAAAACAAAATTTTTACGTGAAAACACCCTTACCAAGAATTTCAGCCAAGATGGCGCCTACCCTATCTTGTAGAACATAAACAATTTAGTTAACCAGGCGATTTAAAAAAAATCGTAGGATCAGTTTTTGAGAAAATCGAAAAAGTGAAAAATGACACGAATAAACTACTACTTCCGGTTGACCGATTTTGATGAAAATGTTCGTGTCGGGTCCGGTAAGGGTATGTAACTTAAGTTTCAAGTTTCAAGTTCGTACGATGTTCCGTTCTTGAGATATTTTGTATACACACACACACACACAGACCAATCGCTAAAAACATTTTTTTTGGGTTCAGGGGGTCTGAAAACGTATAGATCCGGTGAAAACTCGATTTCGAAAAATCGACATGAAAACAATACTTTCCTTCCTATTTATTCATATAGGCAAGAGAAAGTAAAAAGGTTAATACCAACAACAAAGGTTATTAGTGACTACAAAAATTAAACTATAACAAATTTTACTTTCTCTTACCTGTATGAATATAGTATAAGAAGGAAAGTATTGTTTTCATGTCGATTTTTCGAAATCGAGTTTTCACCGGATCTAAACGTTTTCAGACCCCCTGAACCTAAAAAAAAACATGTTTTTAGCGATTGGTCTGTGGGTGTGTCTGTGTGTGAACAGAATATCTCAAGAACGAGAAACATCGTACAAAGTTAAAACTTGATACTTAAAAGTCAGATACCACTAGAGGACCCGACACGAACATTTTCATCAAAATCGGTCAACTGAAACTAGTAGTTTATGCGTGTCATTTTTCACTTTTTGCGATTTTTTTAAAAATCGCCTTACTAACTACATTTTTTTTGCTATATAAGGTAGAGTAGGTGCCATGACAGTTGAAATTCTTAAGGAGGCTGTGCTCTCGTAGAAAAAAATGATTTTTTTAAGATTGCGGCTTTAGTATACGTTTTAGCGCACAAATGTACAATAAAAGTTGTAGACAATTTAAAAACCTACAACTTTTATTTCAAACATTTTTTTGTATAACGTTTAGTTTAGCGGTAATTAACGATTTAATGTTTTTTTTCACGAAAGTATAAAAAAAAATAATTTTTTTAAAGATTTCAGCCTTAGTATGCATTTACGACAAAATTGTATATAATCAAATTTATAAGAAATTAAAAGATCTACAACTTTTAACTAAAGCATTTTCTCTACAGAGCCTAGTTTACCGTGAAAGAGTGATTTTTTGTATTTTTAAGTCAAACTGAGGTTGATTTTCATTTGTATCATTCACTCATAATTAAAAAAAGGTTTATTAATACTTTTATTTATAAGTTTTTTATGTTTTCTGTTTACTTCTAATGTTTTATTACTAATATTAGGTTATACTGTTCATTATTTGCATTGGCAAGAGAATGTTGTGTGAATGTTTCACACCAGATTTTTACAAAAATATTATTGATACATAATTATAGAACAACCATAATAAAACAACCCATGGGCAACATGGGCACCATATTGGCCATAACACGCAGGTGGAGTGTTAAATTATTAGCACTCGATCTGTTAGTTCCAGGGCTACAAAAAATAGTTCTGTTTCTTATCATATTATCAGCCAAATATATAAATGAAGCATTTAACAACAGAAGAGGTATAGGTGTAAAAGACAAAAGTCACAGTTATCTCCTCTTTTGCCCTTTTTACTTTTTCTTGCCTATATGAATATATAGGAAGGAAAATATTGTTTTCATGTCGATTTTTCGAAATCGAGTTTTCACCGGATCTACACGTTTTCAGACCCCCTGAACCCATAAAACATGTTTTTAGCGATTGGTCTGTGTGTGTGTGAGTGTGTGTGTGTGTGTGTGTGTTTGTGTCTGTGTGTGTGTGTGAACAGAATATCTCAAGAACGGAACATCGTACGAACTTGAAACTTGAAACTTTAGTTACATACCCTTACCGGACCCGACACGAACATTTTCATCAAAATCGGTCAACCGGAAGTAGTAGTTTATTCGTGTAATTTTTCACTTTTTTGCAATTTTCTCAAAAACTGGTACTACGATTTTTTTAAAAATCGCCTGGTTTTTCTCAATTTTTTATTCTCTACAAGATAGGGTAGGCGCCATGTTTGCTGAAATTCTTGGTGAGGCTGTTTTCACGTAAAAACATAGTTTTTTTAAGATTACGGCTTTAATATGTATTATAACGCGAAAATGTATATAAAAAATGTTGAAAATTTAAAATTCTGTAACTTTTATTTCAAACATTTTTTTGTATAACGTTTAGTTTAGCGGTAATTAGCGATTTTCTGGTTTTTTCTCACGAAAACGTGTGAAAAATAGATTTTTTTAAGATTTCGGCCTTAGTATGCATTTTTCGACAAAAGTGTATACCATTAAATTTATAGTAATTTTAAAGATCTACAACTTTTATTTAGAGCATTTTTCTCTACAGAGCCTAGTTGAGCGTCCGTATTTTTAGGCCAAACTGAGGTTGATTTTCATTTGGCGTCTTTCATAATATATGATTAAAATTAGGTTATGTTTATTGAGGTTAGTTTTTTTATTTATTTCTAATGTTTTATTACTAATGATAGTTTTATTGTTAATTATTTGCACTGGGGCAAGAGAAAGTTGTGTGAGTGTTTCACACCAGATTTTTGTAAAACATTTTCTTCTATCGTGAACTTGCTTAACATGAATTGTCATACATGATAAAGAATTACATACAAATATACAATCATGATTTAATAACAATTTTATTTAACAATAATTAACCTATTTTGAAAGGAAAGTATGTCTCATTATATTGTACTCGCCGCTACTAGTACATGTAATAATGAATTCGCAAAATTTAAATGCAATAACAAAATACAAATAATAATGCGGTATTGTAACATATATAAAATAACATTCCACAAATGAGGTACGCTTAGAACGGGGAGGGGGTGAATATTTATTATTATTTAACAGTTATAAGGTGTTCCAAAAGAATAAGAATAAGAATAAAATTTTAACTGTTAATCAGCGAGCACTGCGGTTTTAAAAATTTATTGTGGATTGAATCTACAGATGTAAACAAAACGAGTCGTGAAATACAATTTTTTTAAAGGGAGCAAACCATTTTCATTTTCCCTATACCTGCAACACTAACTTTGGTACCCACCGGGTTGGTCTAGAGGTAAAGTCGTCGCCAAAATCAGCTGTTTAACAGCTGATTTTAAGAGACGAAGGTTCCTGGTTCAAATCCTAGTAGAGGTAGTTACTTTTATATGGATTTGAATACTAGACAGTGGTTACCGGTGTACTTTGATGGTTGGGGTTTAATTAACCATACTCTCTCAGGAATGGTCGGCCTGGGTATGTACAAGACTACACCTCATTTACACGTCATACACATCATCCTCATCTCATTGGGTCATGGGGTTGCTTATTGTTCTAAATTGAACAGATGGCAACGTACACAAATTAGGAATAAAAAAAAAACTTTGGTAGATTTTTGTAGGAACCGTTAAAGCTACAAAGCTCAGCTTTGGTACACCTATTTACAGTACCCTTTTACAAATTTGTATCAGAGCTTTTTCATTTATCTTTATCCAATCTAAAAATGATTTTTATTCTCAAAAAATGTTCAAATAAAGCCCACATTATTTTTATGAAAAAGACACCCAAAAAATTAAAACTCCAAAATTTTTGAAATACCTCTGGAGTAAATACACACCTTAGTACTAAAATGTAGTGTGCGGAATTCCACACTCTTATGTGGGATGGTTCCTGAAATAAGTGTACCTAAAGTCAAAAAATACAATATGCGAAAAATGCGAATATAGTAAAATCATAATACCGTAACAGAAACATCTATTGCCAATTGGAAGTAACTTCCAAACAAAAACACGCCAATATTTATCTTGCTTTTCAGCTGATTCCTATGCGTTCTAGAAAAATTATTGTTTTTATGTGAACCGATCTCCGTATCCCAATTTACAAGAATGAAAAACGTGAAAAAATATCGAAATAAACACTACGCATCCCATCAATGTAAAACCATAATTTTTCTCAGCAGAAAAAGCAACGAATGCCCAGTTATATGTTGTTGTTGTTTAGGTCATCACCCGAAAAGCTGGTTTGAACCTGTAGAAGTTTTACTAAGTAAAACGAGGAGTGAAGTGGTTTACCATTGCCTTCCTCACTGAGTGGAAAAGTACGCTTATCAGCATGCCGGGCCCTCTGAAAAGCACATTTTCCATTCTGCAAATGACACCTTCACTTCATTCATCACACGGTCTGGCTATATAATGAAATTCATTACTTTCAGAGAAGATAACTCTGATTAGTATCTTTTACACCTCTACCTCTTCTGTTCTTAAACGATTCAGTCATTTAATTGGCTGACCATGTGATAAGAAACAGAACTATTTATTTCAGCTATGCAACGAACAGATTGAATGTTAATAATTTGACACTCCACCTGACTGTTATGGGCGTAATTATATATCAATTTATTATATATCAATTTTTACCGTGTTATAATTATATCAATTTAAATAGGGGGAAACGATCTATCAATATATTGTAAAATTGAAAAATCAATAGTTTTTATTAAAATCAGTCTGTTCCCCTTAATCCCTCTTGCGGGTAATAATTAATAAAATTAATAAAGAGCTGGTGAATGGAGCTCACCTTTTTATCAACCAGACCCGGATAGAGAGAGAGAGAGAGAGTACAACAGTATTGTTACCTGGGAACCATAATAAACAAGCAGTAGGATAATAATATTATCCCACTGTATATATTTTATTTTTGTACATTATACAAGAAATAAAATGTTGTTTGGGCAAAGTAAGACCAGTATTTAATAAAATGAAACTTATTTTTAAGAGCTACAATTTTACTCCACCATCAAAAGTGAGGCATTTAATATATTATGTGCCGGCCGCATTGGCGTAGTTGGTAACGTGCTCGCCTCTCATCATGCGGTAGCGGGTTCTAATCCCACTCAGACACGGCATATTTTCGTACGTTACAAAAAATCATTTCATCGTCAATTGTACACAGTTAGGGTAAGCGCACAGTGAACGCTGGTCGCAGATCGCTGGTCGCAGGTCGCTGGTCGCAGATCGCTGGTCGCAGATCGCTGGTTGCAGGTCGCTGGTCGCAGATCGCTGGTCGCAGGTCGCTGGTCGTAGATCGCTGGTCGCAGATAGCTGGTTGCAGGTCGCTGGTCGCAGATCGCCGGTCGCAGGTACTGATTCACGGTGGCGAACGCGCGTAGTGGGATCATCTAATTACACGCGTAACCTTCTTTCAGTTGTCGATATTCAATATGAGTTCCAGTGGTAGTAGAGATGATGAATTATTTCTTATGGAAAACGTTTCCACGAAATTATTATCATTTAAAGACGATACCGTTAGTGACATTAATAAGAACAGAAATTGTTCGGCATAATAATCTTTTCCCGCGATTAAAAAATTATAGAGACAGGTTTTCTTTTAATGCATAAGAATGACTCCGGAAACGTTTAATTTTATATTGTCTAAAGTAGAACTCGTTTTCAAAAACAATGGTGCAACTTGCACAAGCAACCAATATTACCGGAAGAAAGACTTGATTACTTTGAAATACGTTTTTTGAACATTTTGACTACCGATATTCAATATAATAAAGCATTATTTGGCCAGTAATAATCTTTTAAGTTATTTTTATAAACCTATGTTATAATTAATTAACAAGAGGTTGTTATTTATAAACACGTATTATACGACGCCGAGTACACTTAGCAACCTGCTAGCAATCAGCAGGCGGGTTTGTGCAAAAACAAACCAGTGAGCTGGGTAATGCGAAGTTCAGGCGCTAATATCCATGTTGACTGATTCTGAGTGTCTACCTGAATTGACAATGCAGTCTGTCAATTCAGGTAGACAGTCCGACAGGATGTCACGTACACAAACTGGCAACACGGATAGTAGAGCTCACCCCCGCATTACCCAGTCTATTTGTTCAATTTTTTTTTTAAATTCTTCCACAACATATACCAATCAATATTTCATCTTATTAACATATCTGTACTAGGTTTTTTACGCTGAATAAAACGATAGTTTGTCCATGCCTAACGATCAAGAGGTTACCGAGATAGCAAGGGTTCAGAATATTGTTAATAAATCAAAATTTAAATAACGTACGAATTTGTATTTTCGTACACGCTCTAAGAATATAATTATTGTCTACATTGTGTTAAAATTTCAAACTTTTCAGTCAAATAACACTGGTCTGCATCAAAAATTCCCCTTGAACTTTAATAGGTGATCTTTATGTATTTTGACCCCCTGAATCCGAATCTGACCTCCGTTTTGCTCCATCACCCACCATTTTTAGGGGGCCACTCCCCCTAATTTGGGAAATTTCAACTTTTTATCAGCCTGGTGTAACTATGATATGAAATTGGGAAGTTGTATCACGGTTTTATGATTCTTCAAGGCCTACCTAACACTGAAAGAGTACAATAAGAGAGTAGTGATGTATTTATACATTTTGTGCATTTTTACTTATACAATTTTTCTGGTTCAAGATGCTTGTCATCGAATACATATACTTAAAGAGAGTGGTTCTACTTGGAGGAAGCTTTTCTCTTGTACTGATCTCTGGGAGTTTCACGAAAGAGTGACCAGCAGTAGTCTGCTAACATACTTGAGTTCCACTTCCCAGAGAACAGTTTTGCGAAGAGTGCAATGCCTTGATGAAACCTTTTTCCGCGTGCATCGTAAACTGCTCCCAAGTTTTCTGGGAAGAAGTCCAAATGCGCGTGTAAAAGGTGCAATTTTAATAACATGTTGCAACCCATCGACTCATATGCAGATAGCAATTCTTCGACGAGCTCAACATAATTTTCACTTTTGTTAAATCCTGAAAAATGTTCACACATGACCTTAAAATGCAGCCCAAGCTCGTTTTTCTTTTCAACTTAAGTGATTGATGAACACTGAATTTTTAAAAAGCTCTCTGATTTGTGGACCAACCAAAATTCCCTCTTTAATTTTTGCTTCACTCAAATGTGGAAATTTGCTCTTCAAATACTGGAATCCGTCTCCTGTTTTATCGATAGCTTTCACGAACTGTTTAATCAAACTGAGTTTGATACGCAAAGGATGCAGAAACATGTTTTCACTCGGGACTAAAGGCTCATTGGCAACAGTTTTTTGACCAGAAACTAAACTTTTGCACGAGGGCTAATTTCGAACGGTATAATTTTTATCGCGGGCTCGACTATCCCACTCACACAAAAAGCAACAATGTTTGGTGTATCCCGATTAAAGTCCTATAAGTAAAGCCACAACCTTAAAATCAGCGTAGAGCTTTCCGGGATGATCTTTATAACCGATTTTTTCAAGGATACGGATGATATTTTTGTATGTCTCATTCATGTTGACCGCGTATGCAACCGGAACTGAGGGCAAATCATTACCATTTGCCAACAAACAGCTTTTAAACTGGTTTTAGATGAGTCGATGAATAGGTGCCAATTTTATGGATCATCTGGCATGTTAGGTTCAATCAATAATCCATTTACATTATTGCAATACACTAAGTCACCATCCTCCGAAAAAAATTGTTTAAACGAAGTTAGCCGGGATCTAGAAACAGAAATTTTCACTTCTTTTTCCAAGAGGTTCCGTTGCTGAAGCTGAGACCCGAGCAGTTTGGCTTTAATTTTTGGGAGATTTAAATCCCGGATGAGATCATTAAGCTCCTCTTGTGTGACAAGATGAGGCTCTAAGCGTAAAAAATGTACTGAAAACGTTTAATCGTCGCTAAGCTTATCACTTGGCCCGGCTTCCCACCTTGGCAGACACCCACCCTGCTACACCTCTGAACTAACAGTGATAACACACCTCCCCCTTCGGTCTTCATGCATAAATGTGTGTGCACTGAGATAACATTTTCTATGGAGGGGAGGATGGGGTACTTACAACCTCCCCCCGCCGCTCGCTTTCTTAGGAATAACCGCTTTTAGGTGTTTTTTCGAGAATTTCGGAGAAGGGCGCCCCCCTCAAAAACGGTGGGTGATAGAGAGTAACGGAGGTCAGATTTGGATTCAGGGGGTCAAGATACATAATAATCACCCATCAAAGTCCAAGGGGAAAAAATTTTATTTATTTTTTTTTTTGCAGACCAGTGTAATTATTGAGTTACACGCCTCTAAACGCACGAAATTTGTTGCAGTAGCAACAAAACCGGGTCTTTTTGTCTTCAAACCTCAATATGGCAATTTTAAACAACATTAAAAATATACGTTTATTTTAGGTCAACGCAGAAGAAAATGAGCTAAATTTTTATGTAAAATATGTTGAAATCCGACTCATAGTTTTGGAGATGCAAGGGTTCAAACTCGGGTGTCTATGATTATGAAACCGGTAAGAGTCACCATAAAAAGTCGCTTGCCAAACCAGTGTTGCTTAACAAATAATAGCGACTTTCTACCTATTGACTGACTGGGCTGGCCCAAACGCTTTTTAGGATTTGAAAAAATGATATTCGTCTCAAACAATCAGCTGTTAAACAGCTGACTCGCGGCGTTAGCTTTACCACTAGACCGCTTGCTCATGGCTTTTGTTAAGAGACACGGTAAGGGATTTCTGTTTACCTTCACTTCACAACATTTTATTACACTGCATATTAGATTTCGTTCAGCACTGTGAATAGTCCGATCACGTTTTCGAGAAACCGATATTTCTGTTTACGGTGACAAACAGGTACATTCATATAGTTAACATACAATGTTCCGCGATATACTATATGTGCTCTGGGTATAGTGCACGTTGTTGTGTTGGATGAACTGAAACCAGAGCAGTAGCGCATGCGCATTAATGGTTTTCCCTTTTACCCCTCGTTAAAATAAAAGGCAAACTCATGAGAGAAATACAGTAGGATACTGTTCGCCAGTTATGGTGGCATGTAGGGAGGGTAGTGAAACAGAGAGAGAACGTGTTGCGTCCGCCGTTCCCCTCAACGCATTTTAATCAGTGCACGGTGTTCAAGCGTAATAGTGACAATACGCGATACGGTAGGGCCTCTGCCGGCCAGTTTCGTTCACTACGCTCTAACAAGCTCATTTTTCATCAAAAAATTCTGAAAAATTACTTCCCTTCCTAATGAATCTTATTTTATTACACTATAAATGTTATTATTATACTCTGATATTTACATAAGATACACTCGTACAAATTTAGACGTTTAAATCTCATTACATTTTTTGCGTATTACGTAGTCTAATATTATAACTTCTTTTCCAGGACGACATAATATGAGTTTTATTTTTTTGTTAATATAAAACTTTATCTGTAATTTGATTATGTTGGGCAGCAACAGAAATAATAAACGAGCTTCAAAAAATCACTTTTTGAAGGGAAGTCAAAGATAGATCATCGTGTCCGGTGTCTCCTTCCTGTTAGTATTCCAAGAAGCTGAATCATTTTTTATAACTTAGTTGTAATCTGTATACCAAACATACGTCAATTTTTAGAAATCAACTACACACGCACAATATCAGTTGAATGAAATTTTAACAAAAAGAACCACATAGTAAATATAACAAAAAGAGGGTATGACGTCCCTCTCTTTCGGGCCTGTCAAAACGATAGTAGGTACATCATTTAGAAAAAATTTATTGCCTATTACCCCTAATTGAATCGAAGACATTTTTCCCCGTATTTTGTGCTCGGGCAACTAATTTCGACGGCGTGCGGCTTTCGACAGCGACACAAATGTCAAAACGGTTAACCGCATGAACAGAACACAACGAGTAGTGAGTACTACTTTAGAGGCAGCCTGTATCAGGCTACGACGCTGTGGTGGGGGAGCTACTTACTGTGCATGTGCGGCCCGCACGCCACCGTAGTTGGTTATATTTATACTTCTACCATTATAATTTTACAGTTGCGACCTTTTTGAAACACCCGTTACGTCATACATTAACTGCAGTTTATGACTGTTGTTTAAATTTATGAATACCTAAAGTATTTTAACGTTTGATCGATAATATGTTCATATATGTTCCATAAATCAGTATTATTTATGGCATTAAGATCTTTGTAACACCCGTTGATTATAATTGCCCATAATATTTATATTATAGTTACATTTCTATTTAAATTTACAACATATCAGCCTGTTTTATCTAGGTTTATTTTTCTATTTATTTGTATTTTTATTAATGCACACATCTGCGGACTATTTACCTATTCATTTGTATTGACTTCGTAATAGTTTGTCCGTCTATGTCATTAACACGCAATAAAATGAACAGTTTATATACCTTATGTACAAACTGTTTTTCTTTTTTTTCAGTTAATGATTAAACTTTGCCTGCTATCAAATGCAATTAGATTATTTTATTAAATTAATTACAAAACTTAAGCCTGCCCGTAGCAGGCAAGTGGGTGTTAAATTATTTGCACTCGATCTGATAGTGTTCCAGGGCTAAAAAAATAGTTCTGTTCCTTATCATATGGTCAGCCAATAATATGACTGAATCATTAAAGAACAGAAGAGATAGAAGTGCAAAAGACACTAGTCAGAGTTATCTCCTTTGAGAGCATGAAATCATTATACGAGTACAACCGTCCCTGTGGTAAATGAAGTGAAAGTATCATTTGTAGAGTGGAAAGTACATGCTTTTCAGAGGTCCTGGCATGCTGATAAGCATACGGATCTTCTCTGGTATATGCCTACCACTTTTAACTCCAGTTCCCCTTGTGCCTGACTTTACTATGGTAGGTCGTACTGCACGGTATAAGCTGACGACGGGAGTACGGCAGTGGGGTCTAGAACGAAGGCGGGAATGGTTAGTCACTATTCAACCGTCGTTCTGTTCGTATCCGTTAGCATACTGCACTATTGTAGACTTATAATGATTTGTAATGAATTTCCTGGAGTTAGCTGATAGCCTAACTGTACGAAATAATAATGATGCCGTAGTTTTTCTGCAGCACAAGGGACTGCTTCATAATCCCCGTCGTTGGCATAATGGTCACGACACGCTTTTATAGTTAGAAGACTGACTTCGTTGGAGTTGTGGGAAGAGAACTTGCCAAGAATCTAAACACCTTCAACAGGGCACATGGTTTAAAGGTTCCAGACTGCCTTTAAGGGCAATAATAATGTTTATATACTCGTGGTGCTATCAGTACACGACAGAAAAATTCTGAAATTCGACAGAGTAAAAATGAAAAAAATAAAACAAGCAAGTAACAAGAATGTTTCAATTACGTTCAATGGGTGTGAGTGTGTGTGCATACGGTTACATATTGACTGCATGTGTGAAGAACACGTGGTATGTAGTGGGAAACTCTTTTTAGCAGTGAGCGAAGTATCACAAGAGGAACTGGAGTTAATAGTGGTAGGCATATAACAGAGAAGATCCAAGCATACTTTTTCACCCAATGAGGAAGGCAATGGTAAACCACTTTACTTCTCGTTTAACTTAGTAAACCCTCTTAGTACAACCGATGTTGAGAAAATTGCAAAAAATGTGAAAAATTGCACGAATATTCTACTACTTCCGGTAATACTACAATATTTGCTGAAAAATCGTCATGAAAACAATACTGTTCTTTCCAATACATCATACAGAATAAGAGAAAGTAAAAATAGAGAAAAAAACTCGCTTCGGATATATAAAGATGTTCTTAAAGATGATCATCAGGAGATGCCTGAACAAAAGATGTTTCTCTGATGGGATATGGAAACCCGTCTCGAAAGAAGAAGTATACAGAAATACAGAACCTCTAGCAGACCAGATGAGGAAAAAGAGAATTTCCTTCTTTGGACATCTCTTGAGGACCGACTCTTCCAGAATCTCAAAACAAATCATCAACTTTTTCCTTAACAGAAAAACTCAGCCCCACTGGATCAGGGAAATTAAGGAGAACATGGACGGGCTCCAAATCTCACTTGAGGACCTCAAAACAAAAGCCGGAAATTACCACAGGCTGAAAACCACAAGACTTGAACAGCAGAAACCGACGAAACGACAGAAAGTTGTGTATTCTGACAAGGAACGGCAGAGAAGATCGGATGGATTGAGGGAATACTGGAGAAAGTTCAAGGAGGGAAACATCAGGAAGGGACTCCAAAAACTGAAAGATTGAACCGCAAAAATTGAAATGAGCTCTTTTTAGTTTGATGAACTTATGTAGTCCTATGTGGCTTTAAAGAAAAAAAAAAGATGTTCTTTGCTCACTTTCGCTTAATCCGTCTTTCCCGATCATCCGACACCCGACCGGTTCATAACGGATAATCAGGGTTTTACTGTACTACTTGAATATTCTTTGGAAAAGTTAGAGCGGTTTTCTGAACATACGATACGATAAAAATATAAATCTACTAAAATTTAAAACAAAATTCAAGTTAGATTAAAATTTACATTCAATCAAAGTTATTTTTAGTGTAAACATAATCTACTGACAACTGATAAATCTAAGTTTTAAAACAACACAATTTAGCGCGGTAATTAAATATAGATTTATTTATTAATGTCTGAAACAGTTCTGCCCACTTCGTATGTTATTTTAATAGAAAAAGGTAATGTACAAGATTAATTCTTTTTAATCTTTTTCCGAAACATGATCGTTTCTATGTAATAAAATTAGTTGAACAAAATACATACAAACAAGTAGTAATTTTCTTTTAGAGTGTAGATGGGCGTAACGTAGATTTATTATTTAAAAGTACGCTATTAAAAATGTAGAAGAAAATAAGTTTATTTAAAATACAATGTGTAATTAAAATTAATTAATTAATTAGATGTTTTTAACCAGTATTAAAAACATTGTCTTTTCTTCTTAATCGCGTAATTTACTAAAAAAAAATTTGTGTAAAACACTCACACGACTTTCTGATGCTATAGTAAATAAGAAACTTATATAACCTATGTTTAATCATGACTTAAATAAGCTAAATGAAAACCAAACTAGCTATTCGACTAAAAAATACAGAAAATCATTAATTTCGCTAAATTAAGCTCTGTAGAAAAAAATGCTTTTTTTAAAGCCACATAGACATAAGTTCATCAAACTAAAAAGAGCTCATTTCAATTTTTGCGGTTCAATCTTTCAGTTTTTGGAGTCCCTTCCTGATGTTTCCCTCCTTGAACTTTCTCCAGTATTCCCTCAATCCATCCGATCTTCTCTGCCGTTCCTTGTCAGAATACACAACTTTCTGTCGTTTCGTCGGTTTCTGCTGTTCAAGTCTTGTGGTTTTTAGCCTGTGGTAATTTCCGGCTTTTGTTTTGAGGTCCTCAAGTGAGATTTGGAGCCCGTCCATGTTCTCCTTAATTTCCCTGATCCAGTGGGGCTGAGTTTTTCTGTTGAGGAAAAAGTTGATGATTTGTTTTGAGATTCTGGAAGAGTCGGTCCTTAAGAGATGTCCAAAGAAGGAAATTCTCTTTTTCCTCATCTGGTCTGCTAGAGGTTCTGTATTTCTGTATACTTTTTCTTTCGAGACGGGTTTCCATATCCCATCAGAGAAACATCTTTTGTTCAGGCATCTCCTGATGATCCGACGCTCCAATTTTGAGATTCTGTGCTCCGTGTTTATCTTTCTGAGACTGAAGATTGTTTCGCTGCTGTATCTGATCTCCGGTAGAATTACGGTGTTGTAATGCCGGAGTTTTGAATTTATTGAAAGACACTTTTTATTGTAAACATTTTGTGTGTGTTTTGCGGATTTTGCGAGTTTGTTGAATCTTTCTGTCCAGTTACGTTTCTCATTGTTAAAGAAAGAATGCTTTATATAAAAGTTAAAGATTTCTTTTATTATAAGCAATTTTATCATAATATCCATACTTTATATTTTTAATCCCTAATGCGTGTACGTTGTATTCCGTTCAGTTTAGAACAATAAGCAACCCCATGACCCACTGAGATGAGTATGATGTGTTTAACGTGTAAATGTGTGTATAGTCTCGTACAAACTCAGGTCAATCATTCCTAAGAGAGTATGGTTAATTTAACCCGAAACATCAAAGGACTACGGTAACTACTGTCTAGTATTCAAATCCTAATAAAAGTAAATACCTTTACTAGGATTTTAACCAGGAACCTACAGTTCAGCCTCTCTAAGTTTGCTCCTAATGTAAACAATTAATGACGTCACTGAGCATGCGCATTATATCAAAATGTGTACACGCTGATTAAAAAGTAATAACAAAATACTTTCATAAGTATTAAAATACAAAATACTTTTAAAGATATTTTCTAAATGAAATTGTTAGGCCTACATCATATCATAACTGATGTTTTTAATACTTTAAGTAGTTATAATTTAAAAAATAGCTAACTTTATAGGAATACGACATCCATAAAGTGGAGGACTCTAGCGTGCACCCTGTAGTAGGTGGCTTTTGTTTGTTGACAGTAGGAGCAAACTTAGAACGGCTGAACTATACGTCTTTAAAAATCAGCTGTTCAACAGCTGATTCGCGGCGAAGACTTTACCGCTAGAGGATCCTGGAGGGTTAAAATGCTACTAAGGCTCCAATCTTAAATATCCCATTTTTTACCGATTGTAACGAACAAAATACAGAATTGATGCTAAAATTAAAAGTAAATACAAAATTGATGCTAAACTTAGCGTTTTAGAAGAAACCCTTGAAATAAAAATTGTAAGTTTTTTAAATTCCTAGAACTTTAATTGTATAAACTTTTGTCCTAAAATGCATATTCAAGGCGCAATATAAGAAAAAATCTTTTTACTACGAGAGCATAAGCCCCCAAGAATTTCAGCAGACACTGCACTTACACTATCTTGCAAAGCATAAAAAATTTAGAAAATGATACGATTTTTTAAAAAATCACAGGGGTTATTTTTTAAAAAATTTTAAATTGCACGATGAACTACTACTTCCGGTTGACCGATTTTGATAAAAATGTTCGTGTCAAGTTTGCTAGTGATACTTAACTTAAGTTTCAAGTTTCAACTTCGTATGATATTTCGTTCTTGAGATATTTTGTTCACACACACGTAGTCCAATCGCAAAAAGAAACACGTTTTTTGTATTTAGGGGATCTAAAAACTTGTATTTCCGGTGAAAACTCTATTTGGAAAAATTGATATGAAAACAAAACTTTCCTTCCTATATCTATTTATATAGAGCCGAGAGAAAGTAAAAATTTAAGGACTAACAATTTGGGTTACAATTTTTAATAAATGACAGTATCACCCTATTTGAACAACTGCATTAATTTAAAAAAAAGAAAACAAATATTTTATCATTATCATCGAAGCCCATATAAAGAAATAATTAATATTTTATTAAATATTATAATCATCCGACTTAAATTAGGACAAGGTCTGTTAATAAAATTAATTAGCATAATATATTTAAGTTAAATTTAGTTAGATTATTAATTTATGTCATTTTTGATCCATAATTGTATGTACCTACTAAATTAATACATTCTGTATAGATGCATTTATTATGTAAGTTTAACTTACTTTAATATTAATTAGAAAAACTATATGTAGTTATTAAGTCTTATTTTTGTTACATCAATTTAAATAAAATAAGTTCATCGTACAAACAACAGGGTGTTAAAAAAGTATGGCGTAGTAAAATTGTTATTTTGATTAAGCTGATTTTGTTTTAGTTCACTTTTAGTTTGCCACCTATCCAACATACATCAAACCACAGTACAAACTAGTTTATACGAACTAACTTGGACCAAAGACGTATAACAAATTTTGCCCATAACAGGCAGTTGGAGTATTAAATTATTTGCACTCGATCTGCTGGTTCCAAGACTACAAAAAATATTAATGTTTCTTATCAAATGGTCAGCCAATTAGTTGACTGAAGCATTTAAGAACAGAAGAGGTGTAAAAAGACACTTGCCACAGTTATTTCCTTTGATAGTAATGAAATTAATTATACACCCTTACCCCGTGGTTAATGAAGTGAAGGTGTCATATGCAGGGTGGAAAGTAGATTATTTTCAGAGAGCATGCTGATAAATATACTTTTCCACTCAGTGAGGAAGGCATCGATAAACCACCTCACTCCTCGTTTTACTTAGTAAAACCCCTAGAGGTTCAATCAGTCTTTCGGCTGATGGCCTAAACAACAATAATAATTATACCGGGTGTCCCACGAAGAGGTTGCTATTTTTGAATTAATTTGCCGGACGTATCGCACACTCTACGGACTGGAAACTTTACAGTTATAATAAATAGATATGTAAAAAAGTACTCTCGAGTTTCATTTGCAACATGATCTGTAAACAGACATTATTGTCATTATTGTAACACACTAAATCCACATATCTTACATGTAGAGTACTTGAAATCAAAGGGTAAAAAATGTGAGTTGCTGTCACCAAGGATGGTGTTTTATCGTATGACATATCCCATCAGACAATGACTGGAGACAGATAGCTACGCATAAATTTTAACTGATCACATAGTTCCTCATCTTTCTCAGGTGGATATGCAGGACGTTATTTTCCAGCACGATGGAGCTCCTCCACATTATGCTAATGTGGCCAAAGCGGTTTTAAACCAATATCTTCCTAACCGTTGGATAGGTCGTGGCAGACTTGTCTGTTTTGCCGGCCGCATTGGCGTAGTTTGTAACATGCTCGCCTCTCATCATGCGGTCTTGGGTTCAAATCCCATTCAGGCATGGCATATTTTCATACGTTACAAAAAAAATCTATTCATCCTTCACCGTCTGCATTAGCAGTAATTTCACAACAGTCGGACATTAATTCCAAAAAAAAAGAAAAGACTTGTCTGTTTGCGATTTTTTTCCTATGGGGCATTTTGAACGAAAATGTTTATTGTCACACCATTGCAACAAACGATGAATTAATGAGGCTGATTGAAGAGAAACTGCTGTTTATACTCGTACCTCCACAATTTTTCAAAAACGCTTATGACTCATTTTTGTTTGTTGCTATCAGTGCATAGCTATTGAAGGACATCATTTCGAATAAAAATTAATGAAAAAAATTGTGTTCATTAATAATTTATCACTTTCATATTTATTTTATTTTATTACTTAAGTAACATTGCATCAAATAACCAATTTGAAATGGTTATGCAAATACAATTACTTTCCGCCATTTTATTTTGATTAATCATAAGCACGTGAAACTCGAGGATACTTTTTTTACATATTTATTTATTATAACTGTAAAGTTTCCAGTCTATAGAGTGTGCGGTACGTCTGACATATTAATTTAAAAATAGCAACCTCTTCGAGAGACACCGATATATTTATTTTAATAATAGAGGTTGTATGTTTTCAAAGCCATTGTAGTGTAGTTCTAATCAGTAAAACAAAAACATATTCTATAAAACTGCCCGAAATCACCTGCAAAATAGTTTCTTTTAAATTTACCGACAATTTCAAAACTTCACTTCTGTTATTTTTTTTATCAACGACTCTGAAACGACACGAAAACATAATACCAAATTCCCTTGAATATCTATCACTGGGTGATATACAAATGAAAAATGACCGGGAATAGAATCCGAGACTCCTGGTATAAAAACCAGGTATACGCTGACCACTGCACCAACATTGACCGATGTGTTATGTTTCCTAAACTTTGATAATCCGTACAAAATACAATACTTTTCAAACACCTTGTGTACACACACCCTAATTATCTTCATTTTTGTAGGTAAGAATATATCTTTAAAAATATATACATGTATACACACAAATATCTATATATATATATATATATATATAGGGAGGGAGAGAGAGAGAGAGAGATGTATTATAAGAGTGCATTAAAGATTAATTACCTCTTTTCAATAACATTAGCTACACGTATTTTAATTTTCAATAATAATGTTACACGAATGTCCTTATAAGATAGTACATACGAGTGTACTCATCAAAGACAAAAAAGTTTATCTTTATGAGACTCTAATAAAATATAGATTCATTAATTTAAAAATCTGTTTAAGGCAAGTAAACTTTTTATTGTCTCTTTAAAAATTGATTAAAGATTTCCTTTTGGAATTACTAATTCGATGAAGTTGCCATGCATTTCTCTATATTAATTACCAGCCATGCTCGTTCGCTGTGCGCTTTTCGGCAAACTAAAATTAAAGAGTTTAACTTCTCCAAAAAGGCAAATCACGACTGTACAAATAAAACTAATTAATACTGGAAACAGGAAATTTTGTTGATATCAGAATTAATTACCAATACAAGAGAAGAAAAGTACGATCTGAAAATAATTGAATAAGGTATTATCATAGAACTCTTATCTAATGGAATGCTGAGCCCAGTGCAGTGCGAGCGAGCCGGCCTCTGTCAGTACCTCCCACCATTAGTCAGTGATGCGTCGGCCTAGCTTCGTTTACACTAGGGCCGCTGACGCTTTGTTTTACGTTTGTTTGTCGTTTAATACGAATTCTTAATTTGTATTGTTGAAATTAATATTTACGACTAAAAAGGGTACTTTTTAAATGATTCTTCTTCGTTTCGGTGGCTCTGTTATCAAGTGGGGTGGAAATTGAAATAATGTAGCCACTGCATCCTTTTTTAATCTTCCCCGCAAACCACCTGTTTCAAATGTACTTTCTTCAAAGTGTTCACTACAAAGGCTAAAAGTGCTCGAAAGATTGAATCCTTTTCTTTTTGTAGCTATAATCCATCGTTGACGAAGTTCCCGGTTCTTGGGAAACCTTAAAAAATTAGTAGGGTTAATATAACATGACTTCCTTTGAATATGTGTATTATTGTTATTTCACAGAATAAATATTTTTATATAAGTTACTAACTATATGATATATAATGAACAGCCAAAACAAAACAAATTATATATAACACTCAGGTAAGTGTTATATATAATTTGTTTTGTTTTCAGATTTGATTTGATTTGTTTTATTTTTCAGATCTTACACTCAGGTAAGTGTTATATATAATTTGTTTTGTTTTGGCTGTTCATTATATATCATATATTATGTAGTGTATGAAAACAAAGGAAAAAATAATATGTTTAATACAATAATACTAAATCAACCTATTTCTTTGGGCTCAATCATTTCAGTCATAAAGAATATTTAGGATTAAGTGATAAAAATAGCATAGTTCAGATAATTACTGATATGCAGCGTCTACTAACATATTCTATATATTATGAGAAAATCGTTAAATACTCATTTATGATAAATTTTCGATGTTAAGTAAACGTTTACGAATGAAATTAAATAATGATTTCTTAATTTGAAAGTATTACTGGATTTTTGCACTAGTTTTAACAGATATATCGATTTTAATAATAATGAAAATAAGTAATCTTCATTGTACTTACTTGTGAGCGGATCAACCAGATTTATAGGGCGCCGAATAGACTGGCTCGTCTCTTGCCACCCAGCGCCACATCAGTCAGCGTTCCAGTGTTCCAGTTCTATGGGTATTATAAACTCCCTTTTACAAGATCAGTTCAGTTCCATTTCAGTTTCCGTTTCAGATGAAATATTAGTTAAAACTGATGTGTAAACATCAAAACTAAAGGTTTGAACTGAAACTAAAACTGAAAGCTAACTCGATGGGAAAACCATCAAGTTACTTGTCAGTTTGCTTGTTATAAGTTTAAACAGCCGTGTGTAGCTACAAAAGCTTCAGTTCATTTCTCATTTCTGTCGTAACCTTGTCCGTACCTGACGTCGTCAAATAACGAATTTTTGACTGACGTCATTAAATTATATCGCAGGTTTCCATGTCTGTTTAATAAGAAAGACTCAAATTACTCGTACATTCAAACGAGAGGATGCGTATAATAAGTTTTTAATCAGGTGTAAAGGATACTATCCATCAGCTACGATAAAAATAGGGCTAGTAAAAGTGAGACAGGAATTGTCCTTTTTTGTAACCATCTTTTACTCTAATTTGATCTCTAATGCTAATAACAGCCCAATTGCAGTAAGTAGATTGTCGTCCATTACTGTAATGAGAACCGAATTGAAAAGAGTAGAAGCGTATTTTTGTTAACTGAACTGACCGTGTAAAAGGTGGCTAAGAGAATTTGTTTTTATCGCCCATGTGTGTACATTGCAATCAGTTCAATTTAAGAACAATCAGCAACCCTTTCCCCATAACAGGCAGGTGGAGTATTAAATTATTTCCACTCGATCTGCTTGTTCCAAGGCTACAAACAATAGTTATGTTTCTTATTACATGATCAGCCAATAATATGACTGAGGCATTTAATAACAGAAGAGTTCCTTCGATCTTTAAATAAAGGTGGTGTGAGTGTTTCACATCAGATTTTTGCATTATTTTCATGACTATTAGGGCAAAATTTAGTCAAAATCTTTTTATATTTAATTTGTAATATATATTCCCAAAATGACCCGTGGGAAAAATTTTTGGTAGATAAATTCGTGAATAGTCCGCGAAGGGTTAAGATTTAATATACGTTTTCAGGTCCCCTGAATGTGAAATTGATTTATTAACAATCAGATGCTTCATGTTTTTTTTTGTCATCAGTCTCTCGACTGGTTTGATGCAGTTCTCCACCCTGTTCTATCTTGCGCAAGTCGTTTCATATCTACATACCTGTAACACCCTACATCTTTTGTAATTTGCTTTATATATTCTAATCTTTCCCTCCCTCTACAATTTACTCCCTCAATATTACCCTCCATTATTGATACCCCAATACCTGGACGTCTTAGGATATGCCCCACTAGCCTATCCCTTCTTTTGGTAAGATGCTTTGGTAAGATAAAAGAAGTATATACTTCTTTTATCATCTACTCGCCTAAGAACCTCTAAATTACTTATTTTGTCCACCCACCTAATCTTTAACATTTTCCTATAACACCACATTTCAAAATCTTCTATCCTCTTCCTTTCTACAGCCCCGATCACCCACATTTCACTTCCGTATAATGCTACACTCCAAACATAATGTTTTAAGAAATTTTTCCTAATCTGTAAATCAATGTTTGTAGTCAGTAAGCTGTTTTTCATATCAAAGGCTTTTCTAGCTTGAGCAATTCTACTCTTGATATCACTTGTGCTTCTACCATTCTTTGTTATTTTACTCCCTAGATAGCAGAATTCCTTAACTTCCTGTATGTTTTCGTTGCCTACTTTTAAATTTCCCATCTCTTCTAAACCACTCTTGCTGCTGCACAACACTTTCGTTTTGTATTGTAATCCTTTCTCAAGATATCATTCATTCCATTTAAGGCATCCTCTAGTTCTTTCTTCGCTTCGGCTAATAATACTATATCATCGGCGAATCTCAGCATTTTTATTGTTTCTCCTTGCTTCATGTTAACAAATGCCAAATCAATTCTATACTAGTTTGTACTGCTACAGATCTAAAGTAATCTAATTTTCTAAATACTTAAATTTCTGGTTTTGCATAATGGGTTGATTTTAAATGTTGGGTTATATCGAATGCGAGGAACCTTTCTAAGCACCAACACATTATTTTTCAGAAGACTGATTTTCGGAAAAAGCCTCTTCTTCAGGAAAAAATCTGGTGTGAAACACTCACAAAACTTTCTCTTGCCAATGCAAATAATTAACAATATAACCTAACATTAGTAATAAAACATTAAAAATAAAAAAACTAACCTCAAAAACATAACTTTATTTTAATCATGAGTGAAAGACGCAAACTGAAAATCGAACTCAGTTTAGCTTAAAAATACGGAAAATCACTCTTTCACGCTAAACTAGGCTCTGTAGAGAAAAATGTTTTAAATAAATGCTGTAGATCTTTTAATTTCCTATAAATTTGATTATATACACTTTTGTCGTAAAATGCGTACTTAGGCCAAAATGTTAAAAAAATCGATTTTTCTCACGTTTTCGTGAGAAAAAACAGAAAATCGCAAATTACCGCTAAACTAAGCGTTATACAAAACACTGTTATAAATAAAAGTTGTAGAATTTTAGATTCTCTACAACTTTTGTTATATAAATTTTTGCGCTAAAATGCATATTAAAGCCGTAATCTTAAAAAAACAAAGTTTTTACGTGAAAACAGCCTGACCAAGGAATTTCAGAAAACATGGCGCCTACCCTATCTTGTAGAAAATAAAAAACTGAATAAACCAGGCGATTTTAAAAAAAATCGTAGGACCAGTTTTTGAGAAAATTACAAAAAAGTGAAAAATTACACGAATAAACTACTACTTCCGGTTGACCGATTTTGATGAAAATGTTCGTGTCGCGTCCAGTAGTGGTATGCAACTTAAGTTTTAAGTTTCAAGTTCGTACGATCTTCCGTTCTTGAGATATTTTGTATACACGTACACACACACACACACACACACACACACACAGACCAATCGCTAAAAACAAGTTTTTTGGGTTCAGGGGGTCTGAAAACGTATAGATCCGGTGAAAACTTGATTTCGAAAAATCGACATGAAAACAATAGGGGAAGTTGGGGCATAGCCGGACATGGGGTATTCCCGGACAGGCGGTATTTTTCGACTTGTAAGGTTGACATCTCTGAAATGCCGATACAGTTCCCTTCCGGTGCTGTTTTGTTTGTGAGTAGAGTGAAACATGTTTTGTGTTCATTAGTTTAGTGAAAACTATATTTTATAATTTTGTCTAGAATTTTACTTAGTTTTCCGACTTGTATGCTAGGAAAGTTTATGGTTCATTATTTATAACAAAATTATGGTTAAAATCGCTCGTTTACTAGCTTTAATATTATTATAGACTCTAAAATATCTTTCCTCAGATACCATCGCAATTTAAAAAAAATCAAAATGGCGTCCCTTGGGGTATTGGCGGACAGCCGATAAGAACTGTGTTGGGGTAATGTCGGACATGCATTCTTTTGTCCGGGAATGCCCCAATCTAATTATGGTTAGTTATTTTCAGAACTATGGTCCGGAACTACGTTCCTAAAACTAACAGAAACACATGGGAGACATCGAACTTGAATCGAGCGCTTGATGCTATTAGAAAAAATGAAATGACGATCAGACAAGCTTCCATGGAGTTTTCTATTCCTAAAGCACCCTTCATGATCGGTTGAAATCGCACAGTTTCAAAGAACCTTCGTCAGGTAAAAAAACCACCTTTAACAAAGAAATGGAAATGGCACTTAGGGATCACATTTTAAAAATGAGCTATACTTTTCATGGACTCACGACAAAAGAAGTGCGGTGAATCGCATATGAGTACGCAGCTAGACCATCCATTTAACAGGGGAAAACAAACAGCTGGATGGGATTGGTTTTATTCTTTTTTAAACAGACACCCTGATTTGAAACTAAGGAAACAAGAGGCTACAAGTCTAAACAGACTTAAAGGTTTCAATAAAATAGAAGTTGATAATTTTTTTGAAAATCTTGGATCATTTTATGAATGCAATGACATAGTTCCATCAAAAATCTACAAAATGGATGAGACGGCTCTGCCAACTGTTCCAAACCTCTTAAAAGTTATAGCGCAAAAAGGTACAAAGCGACTTGGGAAAGTGGCGAGTGCAGAGCGTGGAACAACGACAACCCTAGTGGCATGTGTGAGTGCCACTGGACAATACATTCCTCCATTTTTCATATACGGTAGAAAAAAAAGAAATGATGTTTTAATCAATGGAGCACCAGGTGGATCAGAGTATGCAGTTTCCGAATCTGGATGGACTAATGAAGAACTATTTGTTAAATGGTTGAAACATTTTAAATTAAATTCAGGAGCAACGTCTGACAACAAAACTCCTGATTCTTGATAACCACACAAGTCATTGCAGTCTTGCAGCCTGGAATTTTTGCAGAGAAAATGATATTATCATGGTTTCATTACCAACTCATTGTTCGCACAGGATGCAACCGTTAGATTTAACTGTATTTGGACCAATGAAAAAAGCCTACTATGAACAGTGTGACAACTTCCTGAAGACACATCAAAGAGCAATATCTGTGTTTGACGTTGCTGCAATCTTTTGTGTAGCACGGGAAAGAACAACTAACGTACAAAACGCTGTAAATGGATTCAAGGCTGCTGGTGTGTGGCCCTTCAATGCTCAGAAGTTTTAGAATGAATGGGAGTCAGCTTTACAGCTATGCAACGCAGAAACGGAAGAAGTAAACAAAGGAAATGAAAATGGAAAAGAAACCTTCACTGCTTCGACAGTTAAACCTATTTCCTCTCCAACAGTTTCCCTGCCAGAATATGTTTAAATAACTTAAACTTTAATGATTATTCAACTTTCCAGTTCATAGAAGTGTGAAACTTAGCGATTAAGGCTTGTCCGGCAATGCCCCCTCAGCTGTCCGCCTTTACCCCAAAAACTTGGGGAAGACCGGACACGTAACGATTTTTTAAAACGCTCACAATTTTCTAAAATATAATATTTTTTTGCTTCTTATAGTTTTAAATTACTTCAGAATGAATCAAAGAATGTAGCTATTTGAAACATGATGAATTTACTTTTAACAGAATGGTACGTTACAAAAAAATAAAAAACCGTCCGGCATTACCCCAACTTCCCCTACTTTCTTCCTATATATTCATATAGGCAAGAGAAAGTAAAAATTTATTTGCGACGTGTTATGTGCATTTTCTTGCCGTGAATTACAGAATAAAATCTCGGAACCATCGGGAAATCAGAATCATTTTCGCCTGTTCTAATAAATGTATTTCTTGTTTGAATGTTTCCATTTACTGTTACGATTTACGCGTAACTTATCATTTATAATTACTTTCTCTTGCCTATATGAATATATAGGAAGAAAAGTATTGTTTTCATGTCGATTTTTCGAAATCGAGTTTTCACCGGATCTATACGTTTTCAGAACCCCTGAACCCGAAAAAACATGTTTTTAGCGATTGGTCTGTGTGTGTGTCTGTCTGTGTGTGTGTGTGTGTGTGTGTGTGTCTGTGTGTGAACAGAATATCTCAAGAACGGAACATTGTACAAACTTCAAACTTGAAACTTAAGTTACATACCCTTACCGGACCCGACACGAACATTTTCATCAAAATCGGTCAACCGGAAGTAGTAGTTTATTCGTGCCATTTTTCACTTTTTCGATTTTCTCAAAAACAGATCCTACGATTTTTTTAAAAATCGCCTGGTTTATTCAATTTTTTATTCTCTACAAGATAGGGAAGGCGCCATTTTTGCTGAAATTCTTGGTCAGGCTGTTTTCACGTAAAAACGTTGTTTTTTTTAAGATTACGGGTTTAATATGCATTTTCTCCTTGTGATGCTTGTCAGATGCTTGTCACAAATATACTTGGTCTGCTAGAGGCAGTAGGTCATTGATAGACTATGTAATAGTGAATAAGAAACTATGTTCTGATGTTAGAGACACAACCGTTTACAGAGGTTACGATGTTAATTCAGATCACTATCTATTAGTATCGCAAATTAATATAATTGCGAGATGGAAAAGAAAACCCATAAGTAACACAAGTCACACTAAAGGCTACAAAGTTTATCTTCTCCAGCAGGACAGTGTGAGACAACTATTTCAAAATAGACTAGCGATAAAATTAATGGAACGGGCGACATGCCAAACAGTGGATGAGGAGTGGGCAAACATTAAGGAAGCAATTAAGGAAGCAGCAGAGGAGGCGCTAGGTACTAAGATCATTCATAATAGGAAAAAGAAAGTGAGGGTTTGGAATGATCAGTTGGAAATAGCGGTGCAGGAGAAGAGACAAGCATATCATCACCTTCTGCAACAAAAAACGGACCAAGCTAGAGTGATCTACAATAGGAAAAGAAATAAGGTTAAAAGTATGGTTAAGAAAGCACAGGAAGAATCTTGGGAAAATTTTGTTAGTGTTCTGGAATCAGATATACATGGGAGACAAAGTCTAGCGTATAAAGTAATGAGAAGTCTAGGAGCTGAGGTAAAAGATAGAGCAAGTTTAAATATCATAGATTCAAATAGATGGTTGAAGTATTTTGGGTCACTCTGGAGTGATTTGAGTGGAACGGAACATGAATATTGTTATACCTATGAACCAGTGGATAGAAGAAGCATTGATGAAATTTCATATGAGGAACTGAAACAATCTATGATTGCACTGAAGGGTAGGAAGGCATGTGGCCCTGATGGCGTGAATGCAGAGCTGCTGAAGTACGGCGGCGTTGTGCTGGAATTAAGACTACTTCATCTAGTAAATGAATGTTGGTCTCAGGTTACAGTTCCAAAGGAATGGGCTCAGTACTTGGTGGCCCCAATCTTTAAGAAGGGAGACAGGAGTCAATGCGAGAACTACAGAGGAATAAGCCTTTTAAACAGTATGTATAAGGTTTATGCAAGAATAATTAATGGTAGACTAGCTCCTATTGCAGACACTATTTTAGGAAATGAACAAAACGGATTCCGTAGAGGCAGAACTACGATAGATGGAATTTTTCCGCTGAAGCAGGTGATAGAGAGAAGAGTGGAGTTCAATAAAGAGACACACATTGCTTTCATAGATTATGAGAAAGCTTTCGATAAAGTACGGCGCTCCAAGTTATGGTATATAATGGGAAAGAGAGGTTACCCGCAACATCTAATTGACATTGTGGTAAGTCTATACAAGGATACAGCCATAGCAGTAAAAGTAGGCAATACTACCACAGAATTTAAGAAGATTGATCAAGGAGTTAGACAAGGTTGTAGCCTCTCTCCAACATTATTTAATATCTACATCGATGATGTTTGTAGAAAATGGAAGCAGGGGGCTGGATCTGGTATCGAGTTAGGAGAAGGTTTCTACTTTAATACGTTGTTGTACGCGGATGACCAATTAATCCTCCAAGAAAGAGAAGATGAACTGCAAAGGTCTATTCATATGCTCGACAAGATATGTAAAGAGTATAATATGTCGGTATCTGCTAGTAAGACCAAAATAATGGCTTTTATTGGGAAGGACCCCATAAGGTCAAAAATTGTATTAAATGATAGAGTGTTGGAGCAGGTAGCACACTTCACTTATTTAGGAGTTGATATAACGTATGACGTTGATAGAGAGATAAGCACTAGAATAAGCAAGTTTCAGCATGTCTGTGGTTATATCAATAGGACTTTTAAGAATCGAACCAGGAAAGATACACAGTTGAGGCTCTACGATGTAATGGCGGTGCCGATTTTACTGTATGGAAGTGAGACCTGGGCACCAAAGAAGAGAGATTTAAGTCGATTGGAGGCAGCTGAAATGAGATTTTTGAGATCTGTGAAGGGATGTAGCCGGAGAGAACACATTAGAAGTAGCGCGATTCGAGAAGAACTGAAGAGAGACGAAACAATCATTGATAAAATGTGGAGGTACAGAAATAGGTGGCAGGAACATGTACTTAGGATGTCACCTGATAAAGCTAGTCTTCAGGCGCTGAAGTATCGCCCTCGAGGAAGGAGATGTTTGGGGCGTCCAAGAAAGAGATGGTGTGATGTTGGAACAGGCGATTGGCCTAATCCGTAAAGGAGATGATGATGATGATGAATATGCATTTTAGCGAAAAAATTTATATAACAAAAGTTGTAGAGAATTTAAAATTCTACAACTTTTATTTCAAACAATTTTTTGTATAACGCTTAGTTTAGCAGTAATTAGCGATTTTCTGATTTTTTTCTCACGAAAACGTGTGAAAAATTGATTTTTTTTAAAGATTTCGGCTTTAGTACGCATTTTACGACAAAAAAGTATTTAATAAAATTTATAGAAAATTAAAAGATCTACAACTTTTATTTAGAGCATTTTTCACTACAGAGCCTAGTTTAGCGTGAAAGAGTGATTTTCCGTATTTTTAAGCCAAACTGAGTTCGATTTTCATTTTGCGTCTTTCACACATGATTAAAATAAGGTTATGTTTTTGAAGTTAGTTTGTTTTTATTTCTAATGTTTTATTACTAATGTTAGGTTTATTGTTAATTATTTGCATTGGCAAGAGAAAGTTGTGTGAGTGTTTCACACCAGATTTTTTTAATCTACAAAATACATTAATATATTTGAACGCGTAAACGTAAAAAGGTACCCAAGTCCATTTCAACTAGTTCTGAGAAAAACACTAAAAACTGGTTTTTAAATAATGCATTATAGTAAATATATTATATATAAGTAATGTACTTGGGACCCAAACGAAACCGGAATGAGAGTCCTCTGCTATTTGTAGACATAGTAAAGAGTTTTCCCGCTAGATTGAGCTAGTGAAGGGATGAGAAGAAAAGATAGGCTAGTGGGGCATATCTTAGACATCCAGGTATTGGTCTATCAATAACGGAGGGTGATACAGGCCTGATTCACGAAGATATGCAGAAACTTTTGGAGCTCATTGTACATGTAAAAATAATGAAAAAAGTTTATATAAACATGGGTCCGGAAATGCTTCGTTTCCGAGTTACGGCTAGCGAAAGTTTCGCCCGGATTTCAGCTCACATGGTGAAATGAGGACTTCCTCAAATTCTGGTAAGATGATTAAGGGTCGAATTTAATCATTTCTCATGGTTTTTGCTCTGATAAATTGAATAAAACAGGTCCTAGAACTGTAAGTTAAATAGTTTTTAAGAAAACCAGTGACAAATGCAAAAAATGGAGTGAAAACACATTTTTTCATCTTTGGGCAAGAATAACTTTGTTATTTCACCAAGAAACAGTTAAAATTTTTGAATATAACATGTAGAAAATTTTATTCTGAACAAACCGGTGTAATTGAAGTACACAGAAAGCGAATAGATGTTTGATAAAATGAATTTTTATTCATAACAGTACAAAGTAAAATTAACCGGAAAAACAAAGATGAAAAATTTTGTTTTTTTCACTCCATTTTTTTGCATTTGATACTGTTTTTCTCAAAAACTATTTCACTTACAGTTCTGGGACCTGTTTTATTCAATTGATCAGGTCAAAAACCATAAGAAACGATTGAATTCGAGAATTCCAGAATTTCAGGAAGACTTTATTTCACCTGATGAGCTGAAATCCGGGGGAAATCTTTCGCTAGCCGTAACTCGGTAACGAAGCATTTCCGGACCCATGTTTATATAAACTTTTTTCATTATTTTTACATGTACAATGGGCTCCCAAAGTTTCTGCATATCTTCGTGAATCACCCTGTATTTAGGGAATGAGTTGTAGGGGGAGATAAAGTTGAATATATAAATCAAATTACAAAAGATGTAAGGTGTTACACGTAGATACGAAACGACTTGCGCCAGATAGAACAGTTTGGAGAACTGCATCAAACCAGTCGAGAGACTGATGACCAAAAAAAAAAAAATTACTCGCTAGGCGATAGCGTAGCTCTGAATGTGTACGTTTTAATGTTTAACAAGATAGTATCTTTTTACCGTTTTTGTTTTGTGTTGTGATATGTTTAAAATTATTAAGAAAGAAAAGTTAAAATTTAAAGGATTTGAATACTAGACAGTGGTTATCGATGTACTTTGACGGTAGGGGTTCAATTAACCATACTCTCTCAGGAATGGACGGCCTGGATTTGTACAAGACTACGCATCATTTACACATCATACACATCATCCTCATCTCATTGGGTCATGGGGTGCTTATTGTTCTTAAAAATTAGGAATAAAAACAAAATAAAAAAAATTAAAAAATTAGAATTTTATTATATAGGCCTACAAAAGAGAAAAGATGTCGGACATTCAGGTGTTGCTATCAGAAGTAATGATATAAGACCTGAATAGAACAATGTAAAATAAATCTACGGTCTATAGTACAGTAAATAGCATAAATTTAATTAACATAAAACAAACATTAGTTAATAGAATAAAAGAATATTACACGGCATTTATGTATGATTAGCTATATTGAGTGGGACAAGGTCATATTCCACGAATCAAAAACAACCTGTGAGTAATGAGGAATCTAGTATGATTTCGCTGATGCCAAATGACATCTTTTATTATTTCAAGATTTCGTTTTACTATGAAATATTAGATTGTAATAATTATTTTCCCACAACTGTTTACATTCCATTCGCCTAAATGACTATACAGTGTTTCATGAGGACTTTTTTCTTTTTTTTTTTGGTTTAACGTCCGACTGTTCTGCAATTACTGTTAATGCAGACGGTGAAGAAAGAAATGATTTCTGTAACGTATGAAAATATGCCGTGCCTGAATGGAATTCGAACCCAAGACCGCATGATGAGAGGCGAGCACGTTACCAACTACGCCAATGCGGCCGGCATGAGGATGAATCATACTTCAGGAACTGATTATACAACTAAAAATAAGAAAAAACTTTCCAAAAAAAATAGTTCGAAAACCATTCTTCAGCGAGTCACGGCTAGCGAAAGATTTCGCCTGGAATTCAGTTTCCCTTGTGAAATGAATTCATACTTAATTTTTTTTGCCGGCCATATTGGCGTAGTTGGTAACGTGCTCGCCTCTCATCATGCGGTTTTGGGTTCGAATCCAATTCAGGCACGGCATATTTTCATACGTTACAAAAAATCATTTTATCCTTCAGCGTCTGCATTAACAGTAATTGCAGAACAGTCGGACGTTAAACCACAAAAAAGAAGGAAAGAAAGAATTGTTTTTATACTGAAGGAAATACGCGTTTTAGGCCCCATGAACACAAAAATCATGTTTTTAGCGATTGTGTGTACATGCGTGTGTGTGTGTGTGTGTGTGTGTGTGTGTGTGTGTGTGTGTGTGTGTGTGTGTGTGTGTGTGTGTGTTTGTGCGTGCGCGCGCGCGCGTGTGTATGTGTGTGTGTGTTTAAAAAATGTCTCACTGTTCTCGGAATATTGTAGGACGTTAAAACTTGGAACTTAAGTTAGGTACCACACACAAGGGGACCCGACACGAACATATTCATCAATTTCGGTCAACCGAAAGTATTACCTTTATTAGTATGAATTTTCATTTTTCCGATTTTGTCAAAAACGGCTCCTGCGATTTTTTTTCGAAAATCACCCCATTTAGGCTTACTATTTTTATGCTCTACTAGATACGGTAATTGGCAATTCTGAAACTCGTGCGGGGCTGTACTGTTCTAGTAAAAACATTTTTTTAGATTCCGGCGTTAATATGCATTTTAGACAAAAGTATATAATTTAATTAGGTTAAGTGTATGAAAAATCTTTAAATTGTAGAAAATTAAAAAATCTACAACTTTTTCAAAAAGTTTAAATACAATGCTTAGTTCAGATCAATTAGTGATTTTCCGATTTTCTCACTGAAATCGGTAAATAATGCTGTTTTTAAGTACACATTTTACGACAAAGTTTATATAATCAAAGTTATAGAAAATTGTAGTTTAGGTCATCAGCCAAAAGGCTAGTTTGAATCTCTAGAGGCTTTACTAAGTAAAACGATATGTGAGGTGATTTACCATGCCTTCCTCAATGAGTAGAAAAGTATGCTTATCAGCATACCAGGTTCTCTGAAAAGCATCTACATTTTCACCCTGCAAAGACACCTTCACTTCATTCACCACAGAGTCTTGCTGTATGATGAAATTCATTACTCTCAGAGGAGATAACTCTGATAGTGTCTTTTACACCTCTACCTCTTCTGTTCTCAAATGCTTCAGTCATATAATTGGTTGACCATGTAATAAGAAACAGAACTATTGTTTGTAGCCCTGGAACCAGCAGATCGAGTGCAAATAATTTAACACCCCTCCTGCCTGTTATGGGCAGATAGAAAATTAAAAAACGAAATTTAACAATTAATTGGGTCAGTAATAACTGGTGTAAATTTAAGGATGTATTTTGGTATTATTTATTGTATCCGGATCTCGAACGAATCTAGCTTTAGGTGTTACAATATTAATCAATTTGCGATTGATATATAATAATTTATACCCACAACAGACAGGTGGAAAGTTAAATTATTTGCACTCGATCTGCTACTTCCAAGGCTACAATCAATATTTGTGTTCCTTACCACGCGGTTAGCCAATTATAAGGCATTTAAGAACAGAAGAGGTAGAGGTGTAAAATTAGTCACAGATATCATCTCCTGTAAGAGTAATGAAATTCATTATACAGCCAGACCTTGTGGTGAATGAATTGAAGGTGTCATTTGCAGGGTGAAAAGTAAATTCTTTTCAGAGAGCCTGGCATGCTGATAACCATACTTTTCCACTCAGTGAGGAATTCATTGGTAAACCACCTTACTCCTCGTTTTACTTAGTAAAGCCTTTAGAGGTTCAAACCACCCTTTCTGTTGATGACCTAAACAACAAACAATAATAAATTATATAATATTATTTTTAATAATTTTAAGGTTGTATGTTTTCAAACCCATTCTTGTATAGTTCTAATCAGTAAAACAAAAAAATATCTACTAAAACTGCTCGAAATTACTTGCAAATTAGTTTTTTTAATTTACCGAAAATTTCAAAAAAGTCACTTGTGTTGTTTTTGCAATCATCAATTCTGAAACGAAACGAAACACATAATACCAGATCCCCTGAATATCCATCACTAGGTGATTTAATTACAAATGAAAAATGACCGGAAATCGAATTCGAGACTTCTGGTAAAGAAGCCAGGTGTACGCTGACCACTACACCAACAATGACTTTCGGCTGATGATCTAAAGATCTAAACAACAACATATATTATAATAATATTGTGATAATATCAAAAAATGCCCAAAACGGGCAGGTGGAGTGTTATTTTAATTGCACTCTATCTGTTTGGTCCAGGGCTAAAAAAAATAGTTCTGTTTCTTATTACATAGTCAGCCACTTATATGACTGAACTATTTAAGGACAGAAGAGGTATAGGTGTAAAAGACACTAGTCAAAGTTACCTCTTCTGAGAGTAATGAATTTCACTATGCAGCCAGACCCTGTGGTGAATGAAGTGAAGGTGTCATTTGCAGGGTGGAAAGTGAGTGCTTTTCGGAGGGCCTGGCATGCTGATAAGCATACTCTTTCAACTCAGTGAGGAAGGCAATTGTAAACCACCTTACTCCTCGTTTTTACTTAGTAAAACCTCTAGAGGTTCAAACCAGCCTTTCGGCTGTTGACCTAAACAACAACAACAATATCGAAAAGGAAAGAACGTTCGAGTATGACCAAGAGTTTACAAATATTAACGTAAATAATAAGATTAATAAATCGGGTTTTCCGAAAAATAGTTAAAAATATTATGTGTAATATAAATGGTCTTTTGTAGTACAAGTAGTACAGGTTTATTGTTGTACGGGTATTGTGAGAGCCAGGTACATATTTAGATAATTGGTCTTTTTGTAACACCTTCTATTCAATCCTCATTTGTTTCCAGCTGTTAAGATTTATCCAGAAGCTATCAGAAGGTTTTTGTATTTTATTATTATATCGAAAATCTCTGTATTTTCTCGAACTCTCCATTAGCCTACCTATATAAGCGCCGGTTTGTTTACGGTCGGGTTTTAGTCTAGATCTGTCTGTGTTTGAGCGAGCGAATCGCGTAATGATTTACGGTTACGTTAGCAAAGATCAACAATACTGTTTATTGTTTTTTTTTATTCCTAAAATGTGTACGTTGCAATCTGTTCAATTTAGAACAATAAGCATCCCCATGACCCTATGAGAAGAGGATGATATGTATTACGTGTAAATGAGGTATAGTCTTGTACAGACTCAGGCCGACCATTCCTGAGAGAATATGGTTAATTGAACCCCAACCATCAAAGTACACCGGTAACCACTGTCTAGTACTTAAATCCGTATAAAAGTAACTATCTTTACTAGGATTTGAGCCAGGAACCTTCGTCTCCGAAAATCAGCTGTTAAACAGCTGATTTTGGCGACGACTTTACCTCTAGACCAACCCGGTGGGTCAGTTTATTGTTTAACGTTTATTTTATATTTTGTAAGTAATATTAAGTTATTTTTTTTTTTTTTTACTTTTAAGACCACGCTGGATCAGTTTAAGTTAGTTTAACATTTATTTAGACTACGTTGTTTTCTCTTCTCCCAGTAGGCCCTCATTCTAAGCGATCGGGCCAGTCTCACGTCATCTGATACGACACTCGTTTTATATTGTTTAGTTGGAGGAGGTGCAAATTTAAAGCTTTTAATGATGTTTAATTTTTCGGATTTATTTTGGAGGTCTTCAATTTTTAATCCCATCTCCTCCAGATCTTCATTTATTTCTCTCATCCATACCGATACCGGTTTGAGAGCGAGTCCACAACAGAAATTCAATATCTGTTTGACATATCTATTTTCTGGATATCTCAATATGTGACCGAGGTATGATATTCTCTTTTTCCTCAGCGTCTCAGTTACTGGATCAATAGTTTTGTAAACTTCACTATTGGGCAAAAGTCTCCAGTGTCCTTCCACTTTGTTTCTCTTGCCTATGCAGGTTCTCACTATTTCTCTTTCCTTTTTGACAACTCTGTCAGTGTTAATCTTGGATTTTATTTTAAACAGGGTCTCACTGCAATAGGTAATTTTGGGTTGGACAACTGTTTTATAGTGTTTTAATTTAGATTGAATTGATTTTTTCTTATATGTGTTTTTCACCATCTTATAGGTGCTGTTTATCTTGGCTGATCTTTCAGTCCAATTTATTGCCTCATTATTATTTTTTGTGATTACTTCCCCCAGATAATTAAATTTCTCAACTAATCCCACTTTGTTGTCATTTATCATCATGTGTTTAGATTTGTCCTCTCCTAAATTCATCATTTTAGTTTTAGTTTAAAACTTAAGTTATTAAGTTATTTATTGTATTAGTTAATTATAATTAGTTTGTTATTTATTAAATAATTTAATTATAATATACTTGTAGATTTTAGTCGCTTATTTAATTGTAATAAGTACTTGTAATTTTAAACTTTAGTGTGGTAATTATTTAATTTACCCAGATTTCGAAATGGATCTTAGAGATAAGTGTCACAATAGTGTCTTCTCAATATACCATAAGGAATCATCACAAAATTTCCCATATTATATAATAATAATAATAATAATAATAGATAGCTCATTAAAATTCTTCTCAAACATATCGATAAAATTATATCGATTTATCGTTTTCAACGACTCATACAAAGAACGAATCGTGAAAAGCCTAAATCGATTATGATTCCAGTGGTATAGCAAACAGGGCGGTCAATACCACCCAGTTTCCTATTATAGACTTAATTCTATGGATTCCTAATATTGAATACTACTCTGTCTTTAGTATTACTATTATTCTGTTACAAACAAATAAGATTTTTTTATCCAATCGATAATTTATTATGAAGTTTTCTATGAATCTATTTATTAAGAAGGTTAGGCCTACTTTAAGTATCATTACTATTTTCACTAGCAACTTGGGCTGAAGTTACGTCAATTATTCTGGCTCTTAGGCAGTAGGTCTCAACTCTCCCTTGAAAATAAAGTACTCGTACACAAAGTAATACTCAAACCAATTTGGACGTATGGGTTAGAGCTATGGGGTACAGCTAGTTCATCAAATATAGAAATACTGCAGCGCTTTCAATCAAAATGCCTGAGACTGATCACTGCAGCCCCATGGTACGTAACAAATGAAATACTACACAATGACCTAAACTTGCCCTTCATAAAAGAAGAAATTAAACAACATAGCGAAAAACATTTACAAAAACTAGAAGACCATCAGAATCCATTAGCGATTAGCCTCCTTGACAACAGCTAAGATACTCAGAGACTGAAACGCTTTAAACCATTGGACTTACCTCTACGATTTTGTTAGTCAATTAATTTTAATTTTTTATCTTTTCTACTTCAACTCTTAATCATCAGCATCTCATAATTGGCGTCGTTTTCATCTCTACCATCGTCATTGTCATCTCCAACTTCAACTCTTTGTGTTTCGGGATGTTGATTCACGGTTCATCAAGTTTGATTTTGTGTAGATATATTTTTTTTTGTTTCTTCACAGTTTGGTCTTTTTCAAACACACTACTGAAAGTCGTTTGTGTTTTAATTCTAAGGACATTACTCAGATTTTCTCATATTTGCTTAAAGTTATTGTATTTATTAACTGATTGCAAAAGAAAACTATACTGTTAAAAAAAAGTCACTAGCAAAACCCCCATTCGCTATGCTTCAAAGCAAACAAAACTTAAATAGTTTAATTTCTCACTTACATGTTGAAAGTCGAATCATGATTGTACAAATTAAACCATATAGTACTAGAAAAGAATTGTTTAATATTGTTGACATCTATATCAATCACCTGTGGAGTAATATATCAAGAAATACTAATGGATTTATGTGTTATAAGAAAAAAAATCTCGTGTGAAATACTCACACGACTCTCTCTTTCCAATGTAAATAATGAAAGATATGTTGTTTTAGGTTATCAACCGAAAAGCTGGTTTGAATCTCTAGATGCTTCATTAAGTAAAACGAGGAGTGAGGTGGTTTGCCATGCCTTCCTAACTAAGTGGAAAAGTATGCTTATCAGCATGCCAGACCCTCTGAAAAGCACCTACTTTCCACCCTGAAAATGATTGATATCTTCACTTTATTCACCACAGGGTCGGGCTGTATAATGAAATTCATGACTTTTAGGGGAGATAACTGTGATTAGTATCTTTTACACCTATACCTCTTCTGTTTTAAATGCTTCATTCATATAATTGACTGACCATATGATAAGTAACAGAACTAGTTTTTGTAGCCCTGGAACTAGCACATCGAGTGCAAATAATTAAACACTCCATCTGCCTCTTATGGACAGAATGAAAGATACAACTTATGTTTTAGTAGTAAACAATGTAATATGAAATACATAACCTAATTTGAATCATGAGTGAATGACGCTAAATGAAAATCAACTTCTGGTCGACTTAAAAATACGGGAAATAACTAATCAACGCTAAACTAGACTCTGTAACAGAAAATTTAAAAAATAGAAGTTGTAGATTTTTTTATTTAAAGTCGCATCAACTAACGGGTGTTTCAAAAAGGACGCACTTCGAAGTTTAAGGGTTAATATTTTCTGCATAGGGAATATTTTTTCCCCCAAATAACAGTTGGCACTACCGTAGGCCTACTCATTGTTGACCCATTGTGTATTACTGACATGTACTAGTGCTATCCCAGTATTAATTTGTGACTGTAGTGTCTGCATAAGTTCAAACATGGTTTTCTCAAAGGATGAACGTGTTTTTATTATTGAAAGTTCTTGCGCATATAAATCTTACGAACGAGTGAAAGACGAGTTCCAGTTAAAATTTCCCGATTCTGAAGTACCTAATAACACCACAATATCGCGTCTGATTAATAAATTTCGTGAGACTGGCAGTGTACAGGATCGGAAAAGCACAGGTCGACCATCAGTGTTAAAAAAACAAGTTTTGGACGATGTGAAACAACGTTTGACTACCTTACCCGGCAAATCACTTAGAAAGTTATCTTCACAGGCTGGATTATCATTATCTTCCGCTTTAAGGGCTACAAAAAATTAAATCTGCATCACGATCGAGATTGTTGGTTTCAGCAGGATAACGCAACGTGCCATACTTCTACTGAAACGCTGAATATGTTACGAGAATTTTTTGGCCATCGTGTGATATCAAAAGGATTGTGACCACCAAGATCCCCAAATCTTACTCCTGCGGATTTTTTTCTTTGGGGGAATTTAAAGAGTAAGGTTTTTAAAAACAATCCTCATACAATTGAAGAATTGAAGGCTAATATTGAAAGTGATAATACAAACATTAATGAGCAAAGACTGCGAAAAATGGCTGCAAATGTTATGAAACGTGTCCGAACTTGCATTACAAGCGGAGGAAGTCATTTTGAACATTTATTGTGAAGTTTTAAAGGTAATCTGAATGTTATAAAGGTAATAATTTCATACCGTATAATTTGTATAATTTGTAATTACTTAATGTAATAAATTAGCGTTCTCAAACTTCGAAGTGCGTCCTTTTTGAAACACCCGTTACAATGGTAATTAGCGACGACGTTGGGTAACTTACTGTGTATAATGAAGGATGAATGATTTTTTATAACGTATGGATTATGCCGTGCCTGAGCGGGATTCGAACCCAAGACCGCATGATGAGAGGCGAGTATGTTACCAACTACGCCAATGCGGCCGGCTGTAGATATTTTTATTTTCTATAACTTTGACCATATTTATATTTTTGTCGTAAAATGCATAGCTAATAATGCCGCAATATTAAACATTCAAATTTTTTACCGATGATTAGAAAAATACAGTTTTACTGTACAAAGATATAATTAGTAAAGTCTGGTGTAAAACCGGGAAAATCAATTAAATCTGTTCATTTAATTCACCTTTCCAAGACTAACAAAATAATGTTTAGGTCACAATTCCTATTAAAATAATAAATACACCTGTTATATAGATATTTTGTAATAGATAATTACAGACCTATAACAAATAAATAATTACGAATTTCTAATGTCATAAAATCAGATAAGTTAAAATAAATAAAAATTATTATATATTTTTAATTCTAACATAATTTAACAATTAATCGCAAACAAAATTTAAATTTTTAATTGATTTAATCAAAGTGCAGTAATTATGTTTAAACTCCTACTGTATTTTATTCAATTCATTAGTTAAGACATCAGGACATCAGATAACTAGAATCATAGAGTGTAATTAAAATACTATAAATTTATAAATGGTGATGTGATAATATAGAAGGCGGTGGTTGCTAGAAGGTATACATATTGCAAAACCCACTTAAGATTTTCTCCGCCTTTTCGGTTCTTTGAACTGACAAACGGATTTCAAAATTAAGTTATTAGAAAAGGAAATTGAATAGTTTTTAAACCGTAAATTTAATTTTTATCAAATTTTATAATTCATGGTTTTCAAACAAAAGTGGCATTTAAACAAAACTAGTAATTGCTACGTGCTAGTTTATTACTATCGTATAGGGGTTCACATACCACACCGATTAGTTACACCATTTATAAAATCAAGACCTGGCTCTACACTTCTAGCCATCGAGATCTCCTGATCTCACCCCATGTGACTATTTCTTATGGGGTTATGTCAAGGAAGCTGTTTACGTCCCACCTCTACCAATAACTCTGGCCGATCTGCGAAATTGTATCACTGCTGCGGTGCATTCAGTAACAGGCGATACACTTCCTCGTATGTAGGGCGAGTTTGGCTTTCGTTTAGATGTTAGCCGTACAACACAAGGGGGGACACATTGAACATTTTATAAGCGTGTAGAAAAAACTTCCTCTTTCTAATTGTGTATTCATTGTTCATTTTGAATTTATTCTTAAATAAGTACGAGTTTATAAAATTGGGTCCATCATTTAGAATAACCCTGAAGAATAAATACGTTATTGAAATTTTAATCTCACAGTAGGGATGCTGAAGCTATTTGAAAGTCATTTTTAGACAAATATTTTTTTTAAATTTCAGATGACACTACTGTTTAAAACTTTCTTATGCTCTATTTTCAAAATTCATTATATACGATTCGTTACTTATAATATTTATTTCAAAATAAAACGGAAAAAAGATTCCATGTTCAAAACTGAAGAAACATAAATACAAAAACACATCATGTAAACCAAGAAATAACCAAATTCAGCTGTAGGATAGCGTGGTTTCAACAGAGAACGCAGGCAGAATATGCAACTAAAACTCTTGTATTATACGTAAAAATATGTATTATACGTCTTGTATTATATGTAAATTTACTTTATACATTAGTAAACTATTGTACAAAACAGCAACGCTGTCTGCAGATAAATTTAAAACTAAAACGACAACATTGCAATGTTATGAAGCAAATCCGATTTTGCAATGCGATCGGTTTAAGAAGCGGTAACATCGTCACAAAATCGACTATTGCCGGCTCTAGGGTTAATAGAAATGATTAGAAAAAGAAAACTAAAATTTTACGAACACCTATATATATAAAACGGATGACAACCGGTTGACAAAACAAATTTTTAAGACACTAAACAATAGACCTAAGATGTCTGATAAATTATTTTAATAAACCAGAAAGGATATTGAGAAAACCGGAATAAGCCGAGAAAATTAATGAACCGAACTAAATTCAGTCAAGTAATACGGACATGGAGGACTTACATGAAGAGCAATAGCAAAATACAGGGTGGAAAAAGAAAGGAGATAAGCATACAGGGAATTCTGAGATATAGACTACAAAAACAGCTTTCAGATATGTCTAAAGTCACCCACGTGGTCTAAAATTGACCCTATACAAAAAAACATAAAGTTTTTGAGCTCAACAATATTAAAACAATGAAAATTCTTTAGAAATAAAAATACTTAACCATAAGGGAAAATAAAAATAAATGTGGGTACTGATTAACTTAGAAAGTTTTCTACCAGCCATTTGTCTACGTCTCGATTTTTAGAATCATTTAAATGTACAACTATTAAACATTATTTTAAACAGTACCTACATCGTTTATGTTATATCCCACGGATATGCAACAACTACTGCCATGTAGAAACACAATCATTTTCAACGAACAGCACAGCGTAACTTACCGATTGTTATCGAAGAAATACTCAACCCACACGTTATTTTACTGCCATAAACGAATAGAAATGCACTGTGATTAATGGTCTTTCAAGAATCAATTTGTTTCAGTGACTCCTTAAGGTATCCTAAAATAGATTTAGCTTCATTTTAAAGTATCGTACGACTTTTAATCATTTCTACCATTTTATATATTACTTAATTTAACTTCATATTATATGAATTATGAAAACACTGTTAATAATTTTTAATAATATTATTTTCTACAGAAAAATATTAAATGATATCAATCTACATGTTTAAAAGTATAGTAGCATAGCAGTAGTAAAAATAGTAAATAAATAAACACAAAGTACTAAATTGATCTACCCTTGAACATGAAAAACTATAAGATGTATAATCGTAAAGGCCGTTTGTGGTTGAAAAACAATTTCGTTAAAAGATTTAAAAAAAATTTGGTGTGAAACGCTCACAAAACTTTCTCTTGCCAATGCAAATAATTAACAATAAACCTAACATTAGTAATAAAACATTAGAAATAAACAAAAAACTAGCCTTAATAAAAATAACCTAATTTTAATCATGAATGAAAGACGTAAAATGAAAATCAACCTCAGTTTGGCTTAAAAATACGGAAAATCACTGTTTCACGCTAAACTAGGCTCTGTAGAGAAAAATTCTCTTCATAAAAGTTGTAGATCTTTTAATTTCCTATAAATTTTATTATACACTTTTGTCGTAAAATGCATAATATGGCTGAAATCTTTGAAAAAAATCAATTTGTTTACACGATTTCGTGAGAAAAAACAGAAAATCGCTAATTACCGCTAAAAAAATGTTATACAAAAAAATGTTTGAAATAAAAATTGTAGGATTTCAAATTCTCTACAACTTTTACTAACGGGTGATTCAAAAAGAGCGCCGGTTTTTAAACGGCTGGTAAATTTTTGTTTATCGGTTGGCAACATTGTTAGACCTCATTTCTATTTCGGAGAACATTCCGATTGACGATTCAGTTGTAGTTTCTCTTGTTCGCAGTGTAGTACTCTCGCAGTCTGTGTCTAACCATGGAGAAGTTTACTATTGCACAACGAGTGTTAATCGTCAAAACATTTTACCAGAGTGGAGAGAGTTATGCGGCTACTGTCAGGCGACTTCGCGGTACTCTAGGACGTAATGAAGCACCGAATGAATCAACAGTTCGCAGGCTCATGAAAAAGTTTTTTGAGACGGGTTCAATAGTCGACCTTAAAAGTTCTGGACGTCGTCGTTCTGGCCGAACTGAGCAGAACGTTGCGTTGGTTTGTGACAGTGTGGCTGTTAGCCCAGCAAAATCAATACGTCGCCGTTCTCAACAATTGGGTTTACGATGTTCTTCTGTACGGAGAATTCTTCGGTACGATCTCCAATATCACCCGTATAAAATTCAGTTGCTGCACGAGAAACAATGTTGTTGCTCCGTGAATGGTTCCAGGATCACATTATTTCTCGTAATTCCGACCATCAATGGCCACCGAGGTCGTGTGACTTGACGCCTTGTGACTTTCATCTTTGGGGTCATCTGAAGTCATTGGTGTATGCCAATAAACCCCGAAACATCAATGACTTGAAGGAGGATATTCGACGGGTTATTGGGCAAATGGAAGTCGAAACTTGTCGTGCAGTAATATCCAATTTCATGGACAGAGTTGATGCGTGCCAGCGCAGTAGAGGAGGACACATGCATGACATCATTTTTCATACATAAAATCGGAAGGAAAGATTAACTTGTTGATGTATTTATTTTCAGTTTTTCAATAAAATAAATCTCTTAATTTGATATATCAAAACCGGCGCTCTTTTTGAATCACCCTATAGATAAATTTTTGCGCTAAAATGCATATTAAAGTTGCAATCTTACAAAACACAATTTGTTTACGAAAAACAGTGTCACCAAGAATTTTAGCAGAAATGGCGCCTACCTTATCCAGTAGAGAATAAAAAATTTAGTAAATGAGGCGTTTTTAAAAAAAAATCGTAGGAGCCGTTTTTGAGAAAATCGCAAAAAAATTAAAAATTACACGAATAAACTACTAGTCTACTTCCGGTTGACCGATTTTGATGAAAATGTTCGTGTCGAGTCCTCTAGTGGTATCTAACTTAAGTTTCAAGTTTCAAGTTCGTACGATGTTCCGTTCTTGAGATATTTTATTCACACACACACACACACACACACACACACACACATATTAATATGTACACTACAGTATGCATTGCTTTTTAATTTAATTCAATTTCCGTATTCGCAGTGAATTTTCGGAACCTAGCCCCTGCGAAAACGGAGAGTTCACTGTAGTTCTTGAAAAGACCCAGGCCGATCGTTCCTGAGACATTATTATTAATTGAACCCCAACTATCAAAGTACAACGGTAACCACCGCCTTATATTCAAATCTGAATAGAAGAAACTTACCTTTGCTAGGATTTGAACCGGGAACCTTCGTCTCCGAAAATCAGCTGTTAAAAAGCTGACTCGCGGCGACGACTTTACCACTAGACCAACCTGGTGAGTTATAATTAAATGAATTTTTTTGGGTTTAACGACAGACTGTTCTGCAATTACTGCTAATGCAGACGGTGAAGAATGAGATGATTTTTGTAACGTATAAAAATATGCCGTGCCTGAATTAAATTCGAACCCAAGACCTCATGATGAGAGGCGAGCTTGATTAAATGATATGATTAAATGGAGGACAGATTGTTCATTATTTACATTATCAAGAGAAATTCGTGTGAGTGTTTCACAAGATATAACTTAAAATATATAAGATATGTTTAAAATATAACTTAAATGATTTATAAAACGTTAATCATTCAAGATTTTATGCATTCTTTTACAAATTAAAAAAAATTCAACTTAAATATTTAAATCAAACATAACAAACAGTTTGCAGTGGACACCGGTATAGAATGAATGACAACCGGTTGATGAAAAAAAATTTTAAGACACTAAACAATAGAACTAAGTTGTCGGATAAATGGTTTAAAGAAGTCAGAAAGAATATTGAGAAAACTGGAATAAACTTAGAAAACTTACTTACAAACTGGGCTTCCGTAGCACGTTGACTGCGGCTGACGCAGATACGAGTCGGCCTAAACACTCCCAGGTGACTGACGGACGCGATACCGCGTCAGAGCTATACAGTTTATTATTGCTTCTTTCTTCGTTTAGATAGGGTGAATAGTCTTTATTTTGTTGCCCAGTCATAGGAAAAGGTTCATTCTATGGTAGTGACCGATCAGTTCTTGGATAGACGTCACCAGGTTTTTTTTGCGGAGTTTTAAAAACGGATATATTTTCTTCTATGTTTCGAGTTTTACGGGCTGTTTTATTTTTTATTAATAAAATGTTATTTCATTATATTACTTTTCTTGCAATTACGCAACATTTACTATACTTAGTAAATATTAAGTGTGACAAAAATGCAACTAAATAAATAAATATGGGCATACGAATATATACCTAAATGCTTTAAATTTAAGTAGGCCTATTTTTTTGAACATACAGACCTAAAGTTTACTTTTTTTAAAGAAACAAGTAGGTATTAATTTTTTTTAAATGTTAGCACAATTTAAAAATTGGTTAGAAATATTTTATTAGTACTTATAATTTTAGGAGCCTACGAGGCGTGCACATTCACACGAAGCGGCAGGGTAATTCACTTATAATAGTATACTAGTAGGCTTATTCAATTCTTTTCTTAGGTGACCCCATTTTTGGAATTGCATTTTTACCTGTACACGGAAAGACTTACTGCCGTGGGAACAGAAAGGGTAATAAAATATTGTTGAAAAAAAGAAAAAATCGTATAACCGTCACAGATACCGATATCTGTCTGCCGTCTGTACCGTAAAATTACTTTCAACTTTCAACTTTTCAAAAACCTTTGGCCACACCGCAGTTATTCAGCTAAGAGTGCCATATAGAACTATTACTATCCTTTTATTCTTAAAAGTTTTTAATTTTTTCTCATAGGTTTACGTGATAAAAGCAAAGTACATTCAGACTTTTAAATTTGTTTTGTATTTATACTTTTATGTGTGTATTTTTAAAATGAAAACAAATACATTTACCTATAGTAAAATACATAAACATACACGTATAAAATATAAAATAAAATTATTGAATGAAAATACATACGAGAAATTGTAATTGTAGAGAGAAAATGAGGATATGGAGCGCCGCGGACTTGTGCATTACTGTGTGCGGGGAACATATAAATGCGGCAGGCGACAGTTCAGTCACAGCGAATAACATCGCTTAACACGGGCCGCACTGCATGTGTTAAGAGCAAAAAAATAGAACACCGGGTGGACAGAAGAAAGGAGATAAGCCTACAAAATTAACGAATGCTGAGAATGTGGGCAGCAAAACAGCTTTCAGAAACGTCTAAAGTCACTTCATGTTGTCTAAAATTGCATGTTTCAAGAAAAAAATAGTAAAAAATATACTGTTGTAAAAAATATCGATCTGAAGATACTTATCAATTTCTTAACATTGATAATGATCAAGTATTTAAAAACTAACTACTATTATTATTCTGTACAATATCTGTTCAATAATTTGTAACTTTATAAGGTAAATACAAGATCTAAGATGTTTATAAGAACGATTTTAAACCAAGTTTGATGTCAACTACAATATGACACAAGAACAACTACTACAGAAACAACAACAAATAGGCTTATAGTTAGTATACATGAAGTTCTCATGTAAATGTTACTTAACATTTCAAAGAATAAAAAGAAAAGAGGATTAAAAGGATTGTACATATTTATTATAATATGTTTACAAAGAGGATAAAAAAGATCTTTTATAAAATATAATAAAATGCACAGCAAGGGACCAGATCGCAATGCACGGCACGAGAAATAAAAGCTGCGTTCCTTGATTCGTGTCAAGGTATTGTGTAAAAGCGCAAATGCAATACTTAAAGAAAAAAAAGGTTCATGCATACAAGTATTTTACAGATGTCTTAACACCCTACTTTAATAAACTGTCATATCAATCTTTAACAAGTTTAAATAAATGCAAAATTTTGTAATTAAAATATACTAATGTATTCTATGACTCACTGGTTTACTAAATCGAAGGTCATGGATTCGATTCCTGGTTTAAATCTTATACTAGTGTTTAGCTACCGTTAACGTTATTACACCGGTAAATACCTGTTCGAAGATCTGATTGGTTGAAAGTGTTATGTAATATTTTTTGTAAATTGTCTTTATGTGATTAATTCTCAATTTGTGTACGTTACAATCTGTTCAATTTAGAACAATAAGCAACCCCACCTGCCCATAACAGACAGGCGGAGTGTCAAATTATTTACTCTCAATCTGTTCGTTTTAGGGTTAAAATAAATAGTTCTGTTTCTTATCACATGGTCAGCCAATTAAATGACTGAATCATTTAAGAACAGAAGATGTAAAGGTGTAAAAGACACTAATCAGAGTTATCTCCACTGAAAGTAATGAATTTTATTATGCAGCCAGACCCTGTGGTGAATGAAGTGAAGGTGTCATTTACAGAGTGGAAAATATGTGCTTTTCAGATGGCTCGGCTTGCTGATAAGGATACTTTTCCACTCAGTGAGGAAGGCAATGGTAAACCACCTCACTCCTCGTTTTTACTTAGTAAAACCTCTACAGGTTCAAACCAGCTTTTCGGCTGATGACCTAAACAACAACAACAAAGGTGTTATACGCATATTTAGCAAACGATAAAGCTGTTTTTTTCTCGTATAGGGTTAATTTTAAACCACATGAGGTGACTTTAGAAGTTTCTGGAAGCTGCTTTTGCAGCCCACATTCTCAGCATTCGTTCACTGAAGGATTTTCTCCTTTCTTCTGTCCACCCGGTGTTCTGTTTGTGCTCTTAATGAAAGCCCTTAAGGGGAGACTGTACTTTGTATCCCGCCAATGTTGTCCCTCTTCAGTCCTGAGGTCCTCACATTGTTACCCCTTTTGTTTCGGGCGAAAACCAAAAAAAACAGAAAACAAAATTGGCATTGGGGAAACAAAAAAACTCCAACAGGAGGGACTGCAGTGATGTGATACCAAAATTAAATCGAGAAAATAGTTTACTAAAAATAATTTAATAAGCTGTTAAATAAATAGAGTGATTAAAAATTACGGTTACAAACAATTTCATCATTAACGGAGTAAGTTATACAAGCGCATAAATGAATTTTTACCAAAAAAATAGCCAAATTTCCAAAAAAACAAAATACATAAAAAAATATTAATACATCAATATATTTAATTACACATGCTTAGTACTGGTCCAGTTTAAAAAATAATAATAAAAAAGGTTGATAATTAATAATAAATGTAATAATAAAAGAAACAATTGATTGAATTTTCAATTAGGATAGGCCTTTTAAATAATGAATTGATAAAGTTGAAAAATAAATTAATTCGTAAGGAAACATTATTAATTTGGCTTTAAGATGATTATTTAGATAATATAAAAATAAATTATTATTTGATTTAAAAAGAATAGTTCTTTTTATTTTAACAAAACCAATTGGATAAAACCAAAATGCAAATTAAAAAAATTTGAAAGTAATGTTATACAAACAAAATATAATTTTAAAAAAATTTAGGTAGAAAAGATAAAAAAATAGAATATGGAACTAGATTAAGTCCACACATTATTATCGCAAGATACAAGGTAAAGATGAAATTTAATTTTTTATCATAACATAATTTTTTATATAAAAAATGCTTCAAGGTAGTTTTTTGAAAAGACGAATCACATCGCCGATAAGAAATTTTCGGGGTACGAAAAGCAAATGCATATCGGATGCCCCTTGGCCCAAACAGGATTACGTTAATTCTTGCACAGAATAGCTTTAGACAGGGCTTGAAAAGGATTCATCCCAAATTAGATTTAATTCTGCCCCAAACTGGGTAAAAACTGCCCCACACTGGGTCCCTGCAAAGAGCAGAAAAACCAGGACTTAGTAAAGAAGAAAGCTACCCCAAAACACCAAAAGGTAGTCAAATCCCATAGGCTCAAAAAGTTCATATAAAAAAAATTTAAGATAAGGTTTAAAATACCCAAAGGTTTACAAAATTTACAAAATTTTAAATTAAACATTTTCGGCTACCATGGGTTTTAACTACAAATAAAAAAAGAGAGACTTACCGGAACACGGGAAAGCAAAAAGGTCAAGACCAAAAACAGCATAACGCACCCCGAAAAAGACTTAAAAAAACATTAACGACATAAGTACCAAAACGCGTCAGATGCCATGACCTTTCGCTGCAAGAAGGACGAGACACGCAAAATTTACCAAAAAAGAAAACTCGGTATGACGTCACGGATCCCCTCCAACAAGGAGGAGAGGAACTAGTACCGCAGATAAGACAGATGGCAGCGAACGGAAAGCAAAAGCCTAAAAGAGCGAATCAATTAAGAGATAATTAATTAACGTCGACAGAGCAGATAACGAAAATTAAAACAATTAGAACAATGCAAGGAAAATTAATTTTAAAAATAAAATGTAACATTGAAAATAAATGTTACAACATGAGGACATTTGTTTTTATCAATTTATTGTATTTTAAGCACAATTAACTTCATTTAAAAATCATGGTTTTCTCAAACCTTAACTAGGGATTATCCATATTTAAGGTAGCCAGGTTTCAAAATCAGCTGTGTGTGATTAAAATAAAATTAATCGACAAAAACGAAGGTTCTCATTTGAGGACCTCAGAATTGAAAAGGATTTGCTATTTTTGGTACATTTTTCATAGGACTGGTAACAGATAAGGGAACAAAACTTTGTACACTTATAGTTATCGGTATTTTCTATCTACTGAATTTTTTTCAATTTAATTTGTCGGACTATAAAATAAAAATAAAATAACTAATAACATAACATTTGTACAAATATTTCTTTAGGTTTTTTGCATATTAATAATTTTTGGATCACCTGAGGTAGTCATAAAAATGTCTACATATATGTTCATTTACAAGATGAATAACTGATAAAAATTTCAGTCTGGTAGGTTTAATGGTTTTTGAGAAAAATTTACTTAAGTGTTAAAAATCTAAATTTACGGGACAATGCAAAAAACAGAATTTAGGCCTACGAAAACAAGTAAATTGCCCATCAACAGTTGGTTAGAAAGCTGAAATAACAGCTGAGAATATTAAAAACAGAGATGAAGATATTAAAAAAAAAACTAAAATTCCCTTTACATTAAAATGAGCAGTATAAAATTATGAAAAATATTCGTTCTTGGTGACGATAATTTTTCAGGCTAAACCTGATAAAAAGTTAATTTTTTTCATTAAAATAATTTTTTTGACGTAATTTAAGGTTTTTCTAGTAGATATAAATCTAAACTATTGAAAACCATAAAAAACCGGAAATCAAAATTTTCAGTCAAAACTATTATACAGTCTCCCATTAAAGCCCGTAATTAGTTGTCTAAATTTGGTTCGGTTCGTTAAGTTTTCTCGATATTCCGGTTTTCTCGATATTCCGGTTTTCTCAATATTCTTTCTGACTTGTTTAAATCATTTATCCGACACCTTAGGTCTATAGTTTAGTGTCTTCAAAATGTATTTTGTCAACCTTTTGTTGTCATCCATTCTACACAGGTCCATAAAATTTTTGTCTTCTTTTTCTAATCGGTCATTTTTCTTGTACGGTTCTTCTCAACCTCATAACCAATATTGTCCGTCTACTACCATCGGGCCAATTATCTTGCGGAGGATTTTTTTCTCAAATTTCTCTGTTTCTCTTAGACCAGCCATGCCGGTCATTCTAAGGCACTCACTCGCGTACAGACTCAGGTTTTATCACAGTATTATAATGTCTGGTCTTGAAAGTCCTTTTTTTTCTTATACAAGTGGTGAGTTCTTCAGAGTGCACCGGCCATCTCTCTTCGTCTATTATTATTCGGTTTCTTTTTCCTGGTCTTTTTCTTGTATTATCTTCCCGAGGTATTCGAAGCTATCAACTTTGCCGTTTATTCCATGAGTCTTCAGGAGATGTGGAGCTGTTTTTTGATGTTAATTATAAATTTAGTTTTCTCAAAGTAAATCTGTAGCTCTGCTTTTACCGCCTGTTTTTTTAGTCTACAATGTAATATTTAAAACATAACCAAATTTTAATCATGAATGAAAGACGCAAAATGAAAATCAACCTCATTAAACACTCACTTAATTATAGGTTATATTGTTCTTTATTTACATTGGCAAGAGAAAATCATGTTAGTGTTTCATAACAGATTTTTGTTTTTCATCTTTAAATGCAATTTAAATTATGTCTGTAATACTTTAGGAAGATGATTATGTACCCGTAATTTAGGAGTTAAGAAATGTCACCTCTACTTCTAAATTGGGAAGCAGGGTATAACCAAAAAATCTGTAATAATACTACGATAAATTATTAAATACTTTTGGCTCACCATGTGTGCGTCCTTAAAATACATAATTAAAAATATATTTACAACATATTAGATTAACATATTTCATAAATACTGTAAGCAGTGTTAAGTATATTTGAAACGAATGTTTGAACATATGTTTGAATAAGTACAGTTGTTTTAAGTGCGAATGGTATTTACCATAAAAGTATGTCCTTAAATCAACTGCAGTCCAATGTAATACTAATACTAATACTACTAGTAATGGTTAGGAGTATTATGGTCATATTTCATGAATAGTTGTGCGATTAACAGGGTGGAACAAATTCACCAAAGGACCTTCGCTTCATTTATTTTTTATTCATATTATTTTTTATCGAATAATAATAATAATAATTTATGGTCTACGATGACTCTTTCGTTTTAGTTGGGTCTTTACCAGTGATAACTTTCTTCACCTTCTTTTTCTTCGTTAATTTTGCAATATTCTTCATTTTTTCTTTTATTTTTCCTCCTGCTTTTCCTCTTCCCCCTCATCTTCATACGACTTCTCCTCCTCCTCCTCCTCCTCCTCCTCCTCCTCCTCCTCCTCCAACTCCTCTTCTTTTCTTTCTCCTTCCTCTCCCTTTCCTACCTCTTCTTCTCCTCCTAGTCACCTTTATCCCCTCACTCCCTTATTCTCCGCCTCCTCCCACTTCATAGTCGTCTTGGAGGTCGTCTTCACCGTCTTAACCGTCTTCACGGTTTTTCCTCCTGCTTTTCCTCTTCCCCCTCATCTTCATACGACTTCTCCTCCTCCTCCTCCTCCAACTCCTCTCCTTTTCTTTCTCCTTCCTCTCCCTTCCCTACCTCTTCTCCTCCTAGTCACCTCTATCCCCTCACTCCCTTATTCTCTGCCACCTCCCACTCCATAGTCGTCTTGGAGGTCATCTTCACCGTCTTCTGCTTTTCCTCCTGCTTTTCCTCTTCCCCCTCATCTTCATACGACTTCTCCTCCTCCTCCTCCACCTCCAACTCCTCTCCTTTTCTTTCTCCTTCCTCTCCCTTCCCTACCTCTTCTTCTCCTCCTAGTCACCTCTATCCCCTCACTCCCTTATTCTTCGCCTCCTCCCACTCCATAGTCGTCTTGGTCTTATCCTTCTGTCACCGACGTACCTTCCGACATACCGACAGAGGGAAGCTGACAATACTTCCGACAAGGCCGGTGGACCTTTGTCGGCACTACCGATGGCTAACAACCACCCCTCTGGTTACTACATAAGAGCGCTCCGCTTAGGCCGATCGTCAGTCGATTCTACTCTACAGCTTTGACTATCGGCACACGGCTACTGGACTCTGATGAAGATCCATCGATGACAGCAAGAGAGAAAATACTGCTTCCGCTCGCCGACCCGACACCGTAACCGCAAATAGTGGTTGGTCTCTCAAACGAGCGTTGCGGCCACCGGCTCCCAACGAAGCAGCCATCGACAGATACTGCGAGGGAAGAAGATGAAGTATCCGCTGGACGACAAGAGGTAATGTCGCCCACCTAACCTCCTCGACCCTCACGGCGACTACGCTGACTCTTCCTGCCTAAATGACCACTGCTTAGACGGCCTTTTTTCAGGACTCCAAACATTTAAGTTTCCCCACACCGATTAATGTCACCATTAGGTGACACTTCACTTCCTCTCTATCCTTCTTCACCTTCGTCTCCTCCTCCTCCTCCATCTCCTTCTTCTTTCTCTCCACTATTATCACCTTTTCCTCCTCCTTCTTCTACCGCTTCTCCTTCTTTTTCTTAATTGCCTACTTTTCCTTTTCCTGTTCTTGCTTCTCCCATACCTTCTCTCTCGCCTCTTTTTTCTCTACCCTCTCCTCCACTTCCACCTGGTCCTTCTTTATCTCCTGCTCTACTTCCCCCTCTTCCTCCTTTTTCCCCATCTTTAACACTTCCTCCTTCTTCGCTATCTCTTTCGGCTAATCTCAGGTTGTAAATACAATAAACAGTTTATTGCTTTTCACGGTTTCACTTCGCATTTTCTTTTTCTAGATACAACTATCCAGTGCTATGCAGTGTAGAGAAATTTCCAAATGTAGGTAATGGACTGTATAAATATTAACAAATTAATTCGCTCTTGTGAATAATTGGTTTAAATTAATGTGGTATATTATGTTAAACAGCTGATTTTAGAAGACGGAAGTTCCAGGTTCAAATCCTACTGAACGTATATCTCATTGGATCATAGCGTTGCTTATTGTTTTTAAGTTGAACAGATTGCTACGTACACAAATTAGAGTTTAAAAAAATTATGTTTAGGTCATCAGCCGAAAGGCTGGTTTGAACGTGTAGAGGTTTTACTAAATAAAACGAGGAGTGAGGTGGTTTACTAGTGCCTTCCTGAGTGGAAAAGTATGCTTATCAGCATGCCGGGCCCTCTGAAAAGCACATATTTTCCACTCTGCAAATGACACCTTCACTTTATTACTTTCAGTGGAGATAACTCTGATTAGAGTCTTTTACACGTCTACCTCTTTTGCTCTTTTGTTCTTAGAGGTAGACCATGATCAGTAAATATAATTTGCTGACCATGGGATAAGAAACAGATTCTTTTCATTTTAGCCCGCAACTAACAGATTGAGTGTAAATAGTTTGACACTCCACCTGTCTGTTATTGGCAGTAAAAAAATATAAATAATTCTAAATATGGAAAAGATCATTCGATGAATCATTCACATCATTTCCAACGTAAGTTGGCAATACTTGGATATTAATTGAAAATATTACACCTCTCTGCTTGATTTGATGATTCAAATAAGTTGTACTTTATGACTTAATGCTACTTGATAAGGAGACAAGTGACTCTTATTTAACCGACACTAAAAATAAATTCTATAAAGAAATCAATAAACAAATAAAAATAATAATGATAAGAAATAAAAATAAAAAATACATAAATAAATCAATAAAAATATATTGTTTCAAAACAATAATAATAGGTCTGATAACCTGTAAATTATTCAACTATTAAATACATAACAAATTAATGTAAAAAAAACTTTTATCATAAAAATCCAACATTAAAATGTATTCCGTTATCTCAAAATGATTATTTTATAAACAAATTTTAAAAGCCTCATCGATTAGTTTTGTCATTTTATAACTTTTTTAATTTTTATTTTTAATACAATGCATTAAAATAAGTTTGTTTATTTTTATTATAGAAAATACAAAAAGTATTGGGTTGTTTACTTTTTTTAATAATACTATAATATTATGAATTTCAAAGGTTAGTTCAGAGTTGCTTACAAAAATGGTAATCCTATAAAATTAGTAAGATGATTTCATAATTTTTATGAACTAACTGTCTTATTTTTACTATTTTAAAGATTTCCGCTATTTCTTCTTCTTCTCCTTCTTTTTTTTCTTTCTCTCCTCCTCCTCATCCTTCCTCTTATCCTTCTTCTTTCTCTTCTTTTCCTTCTTTCTCTTCTTTTTCCTTTTATTTTTCCTCTTCGTCTCCGCCTCCTTCGCCTGCTTCTTCTTCCACTACTTCTTCTCTACTCTTCCTCTCCTCCTTCATCTTATCGTTCTTTTTCCTTTTTTTTCTTCTTTGTCTCCTTCCCCTTTCGACTTCTTCTTCCTCTTCTTTTTCTTCTTTACCTTCTTTCTTTTCTATTCCTTTCCTTCTTCGCCTTATCCTTTTTCCTTTTCTTTTTCTTCTACGTCTCATTCTCCACTTTCGCCTCCTCCTCCTCCTCCTCCTCCTCCTCCTCCTTCTTCTTCTTCTTCTTATTCTCCGTCTTTTTTCTTCTCCTTCTCCTCCTTCGCCTTTCCCTTTTGCTTCTTCTTCTTCCTCAATTTTTTCTCTACTTCTCTTCTCCTATTTACTCTCCTTCACCTTATCCATCTTCTTCATTTTGTTTTTCTTCTTGTCCTCCTTCCTCCTTTTACTTAACTTGCTCCTCCTTCGCCTTCTTCATCTTCTTCTTCCCTTCTTATTCTTCTTTTGCTTCTTCCTCCTCTTCTTCTCTTATCTAGCCTTACCCATCCAATATGGGCCTCTTCCAAATTCCTCTGTGGTTTCCCGTATAGAGCTGTTCTCATCCACCCCTTCCCAGCAATCCCCTCTGACAGCATTTATGTGATCTTCTAACTCCTCTACTGGTCCGCGAGGTCTCCATTGGACCATTTTGTATCCCCATCTGTCATTGATCTGCCTCACTACAGGTCCAAACAATCTCCACTAGCGGATTTTCAATAAATTCCATGATAATTTGCTTTCCCTTTAATTTTGTCTTACAGGTGGCCCGGATCTGTTTACCAGATCATTCTACCTAATGAAATTTAAGCAAGTATCAAAAAACTATTAGAAGCAATGTTGTGTTATATCAAGAACTGGACAGAAGGTATTCTATCTTTAAACAAATAAACGTGAAGGGCAGTCTTTCAAAGAGACTTTGTAAGTAGTCGTTTAAAACTAATGCAGGGTATATTTTTATTGAGGGAATAAAGAGATACGGAATGGAACTGTAATGATAACGAACTGGAACTCCATCTCGTCTACATTTTACAATAAAATCTAATCTAGAGTTAAAATGAAGAAATAAAAAGCAACGCTTTTGACACGTCATTTAGTACTCCTTATCAACCGAGTTATCAATTAAAAAATACATTTTTTTGCAACAATCAATCATTTGAAAAATTAGGCTAAAAAATCAATTAAATTTGTAACTCAAATCGATCAATTTGTTTTAAATTAAAATACTTATTTCTTTTATTATAAATAAGTTTTTATTATTGTGTTACTAAAAAAAATATTGCATAATTAAATTATAAAAATTAATTGACAAATCTACAGAAGTTATCATTCTGATTGATAATAAATATTTAAATTTCAAATTAGATATTGACAAGTATCTGATATAATTTCAATCTCACCGATCACTAATGGATTTCTTGAACGTGTGCTATTTATTAATACACTAACGCCTTATTACTTGAAGTTATATTATAAAATACAGGGTGTTCTCAAAAATTGATTCAAGATTCAGAGGATGATTATTCACATCACGTCAATAGAAAAAAAATTACTACACTATTAACCAAGAAATTGCGAGCTTACTAGTAAACCGAGCAGTCGTGTACCTCTATCCGTCATGCCTTACAATGTTGCCACTCCACCCGCCCTGCCCGTGGTATGGAAATTGCTTCACTCAGTCACTTCAATACATACGTAGTTCGTGACATACTTAACGTTTGTGGGCTGTATTTTTAAAAACATTTTCGTTTTAAAAAAATTGTTTATTTTATAGGCCTACTGTTTACTTGTTACTTCTGCCCATAACAGACAGGTGGAGTGTCAAATTATTTACACTCAATCTGTTCGTTGCAGGGCAAAAATAAATAGTTCTGTTTCTTATCACATGGTCAGCCAATTAAATAACTGAATCGTTTAAGAACAGAAGAGGTAGAGGTGTAAAAGTCACTAGTCAGAGTTATCTTCTCTGAAAGTAATGAATTTCACTATACATCCAGACCCTGTGGTGAATGAAGTGAAGTTGTCATTTACAGAGTGGAAAATATGTGCTTTTCAGAGAGCCCGGCATGCTGATATACATACTTTTCCACTCAGTGAGGAAGGCAATGGTAAACCACCAGACTCCTCGTTTTACTTAGTAAAACCTCTAGAGGTTCAAACCAAGGTTTAATGCAGACTTTCGTTGTTGTTTAGGTCATCAGCTGAAAGGGTTTAAGCATCTAGAGGTTTTACTAAATACAACGAGGAGTGAGGTGGTTTACAAATGCCTTCCTCACTGAGTGGAAAAGTACGCTTATCAGCATGCCGGGCCCTCTGAAAAGCACAAAATACAGCTTAAAATTTACCAAAATTGAAATGTTTTAAAGGTGTAAACATTTTCTAATGATTCCTGACTATATGACAAGTCTCATTTATTCGTGGAAAGAAAACATTAACAAACTAATGAAAATCAATGCTATTTCCATAAGGTTCAAATTCCGTGGGACACCCGGTATATGCCCCTCACGGGTCCAATTAAATAGTTTTTTTTCTAAACCCAAATTAATAATTTTGGAAAAATTTTAAAATATTAAAAATTTTATGGCCTTTAAATCCTATCTTCAATAAACATTTTGACAAAATTTCTTAAATAATTTATAACCCATTTCATTTTAACCTTGTCATCAACTGAAAGGCTGATTTGAACCTTTAGAGGCTTTACTAAGTAAAACGAGGAGTAAGGTGGTTTACCAGTGCCTTCATCACTGAGTAAAAAAGTATGCTTATCAACATACCAGGCTTGGTATGTTGACCATGTGATAAGAAACAGAACTATTTTTGTAGCCCTAGAATTAGCAGATCGATTGCAAATAATTTAATTTTTATTTATTTCTTACAGAATTTTTTCTTTTTGGTTTCACATCCGATTATTACGTACATTAAGGGGAGACTCTATGATGATTTTGACTGAAAATTTTGATTTACTGTTTTTAATGTTTTTCAATAGTTTAGACCTAGATTTACCACAAAAAACATTAAATTACGACAAAAATATTATTTTAATGAAAAAAATTTAAGTTTTTATCAGGTTTATCCTAAAAAAATTAACATGTCACCAAGAACAAATATTTTCATATTTTTATATGGCTCGTTTTAGTGCAAAAACAAATTTAGTTTTTTTTTTAATATCTGCTTCACTATTTTTAATAATCTCCACTGCAAATGCAACTTTCTAACCAACTTTTGATGGGAAATTAAACTTGTTTGGTTACATTTTGTTTTTCATTTGTGCCTTTTCCCGTAAATTTAGATTTTTAAAACTTAAGTACGTTTTTATCAGAAGCCATTCAACCTACCTGGCTGAAATTTTTATTAGTTAATTATCATGTACATGGATATTCACCAACATTGTTTTTACTTCCTGAGGTGCTCAAAAAATTATTATAATACAAAAAAAGTGGAAAAAATTGTAAAGATTTTATGTTATTCGTTATTCTTTTAAAAACTTTATGGTCCAACAGATTAAATTGAAAAAATGTCAGTAGCTAAAACCACCCTACAACTAAAAGTGTGTAAAGTTTCATTTTCGTAACTTTCACCAATCCTGTGAAAAATGTACCTAAAAATAGCAAATTTAACATTGGTGGAATACGAAGTACAGTCTCCCGTTAAAGCTAATCCGGAAGGTGAAGGGTGTTAAATGAAAATGAGTCATCAAATAATAGGAAAGAGTGACCAGGAATCGAATCTGGGAGTTCTACCATAAAATCTAGGTACTCTGACCAGTACACTTACCGGCCGACCTTACAGATTGGTAACAATTTACAGGACAATCTACAGACAGTACAGGACAATCTATATTACATACTTAAAAAGAAATATATAGTAATAAAAAACAGATGGCAATCGCTGAGCATATAGAGTACGACAAATAAATAAATTACTATACAAAGCAGCTTGACCCCAATACGTCTAAACAAAATGTACTGTAAACCCCATTTCCAAAACAAAATAAGCAAGAATTAAGTATGCATTAGACATTAACATAAGAAACAATCTTATAGATCTTCCATTGGAGAGACAATGATTTTTTTGTGTTTGTTTTCACCGAAATAATTTGAATACAAAAAGGTGACAATCCGTATTAAATAATTTGATTAGTCATGTAGAAACGTGTGCGCGCGCGCGGGTGTATATTTTGCAACGAACACAATAACAAGTTGAAGTGATATTCAATGTATACGTGCTGTTGTTGATTTTATTATTATTTTTACGTGATTTAGGTTATGATGAAAACTAGTTTTTTATTAATAGCTTTATAATATTGTGTTATCCTTTTAAGATAGATAGATTTATTTACAAGTATTACACTTTAGTAGACGTAACGCAGGAGTATAAAAATATTATGCCTATATTTAATGAATATATTATAAAATAAAGTAGCGCCACTGTGGTGTAGTGGTAGAATTTTGTGCAAAGTTCGATTCCCGGCTATCTATATACAATTATTTTTATACTTCTATTACTGTTACTAGGAACGTTTTGTAACTTTTTTTGAGAGTTGATACAGTCGTATTGACATAATTCAATTGATAATAGAAAATTAAAATGGCATTCCCAGCAGAAGTAATTAATAAAAATAAAATTCGAGCGCCAGCAATGAATCTGCACAAAATACATAGAAGTTAAAAAGGTACTAAAATGTTACATACATGCATGTTACATACATTTTAATATTGCTAACCATTTTTGCTATTTTCTCTCTACCTGTTTTGGTTATCCATTTATTTGGTTCCTTATGAAATTTTACACCCGTTAGATTTTTTAAATCTAACGGGAGCAGGTTATGTATTTTGGGTGCCAAGTACTCAAAATGACGCTGGTAAAGAGCAATTCTCGCTTTCTCCGATAAGAGCAGATCTCTGTTTCGTGTGTAGTACTGATTCCCTCTATTTTGCAGGTACAAAATACATAGAACGGTAAAAAGGTACTAAAATCCAGAAGGTACTAAAATCCATTATTCTAGCAGCATAAATTTTCCGACCAAACGCCGGCCCGTTGGCGTAGTGGTTAGCTCAACTGGCTTCTATACTGGGGCCGCGGGTTTGATTTCCAGTCAGGTCTTTCATTTTTTCATCACTCATTTTCATGTATCATCCTTCTCACCGTCTGCATTAGCAGCAATTAATAAAATAATAATAATAATAATTTATTTATTCCCATAATATTACACATTACATAAAAAATAAATTACGATAATACAAAATTTCTTACAGTAAACTACTATCCTATTACGCTAGAGGTGGTGGAAATTATCCCATCCAACTATGGACAAAACCATCTACTAGGATGGGTTGGAAACTTTTAAATAAATATCAAAAAACTAAAGTATTAATTATTAGCAGTAGCATTCAAAATCTACTATACTTACTTACTACACTAACTTAACTAACTAACTTAACCAATACTTTGCTATGTACTAATATTTCGATTGTATCAATATGATACATTACATTTTAATAATAATTAAACTTACACTATTTTTAATAAAGTAAAGATAATTTAAAACAACCTAAAATTCATTATTACATTTAAAAACAAAAAAAAACATTAAAAAAGTAAAAAAATATACTATTTTATTTCCCTCTTGTCTCTTTAGTTACATCTACATTTTAATATTGCTAACCATTTTTGCTATTTTCTCCTACCTGTTTTGGCTATCCATTTATTTAGTTCCTTATGAAATTTTACACCGGTTAGATTTTTTTAAATCTAACGGGAGTAGGTTATATATTTTGAGTCCCAAGTACTCAAAATGATGCAGGTAAAGAGCAATTCTCGCTGTCTCGGATAAGAGCAGATCTCTGTTTCGTGTGTAGTACTGATGCCCTCTATTTTTCAGGTTACTTAAGTTCACTTCAAGTCTTTTAATTATTTCTTTCGCGTACAGTTATCTTATATCCATGACATTGAAAACTGTATATATCTGCTCCGTTGAATATCTACGCGGTTTATTAGATGTTGTTGTTGTTGTTTAGGTCAACAGCCAAAAGGCTGGTTTGAACCTCTAGAGGTTTTACTAAGTAAAACGAGGAGTGAGGTGGTTTACCATTGCCTTCCTCACTGAGTGGAAAAGTACGCTTATCAGCATGCCGGGCCCTCTGAAAAGCACATATTTTCCATATTAGATATCGCGTTCAAAATACTTCTTTGTGTTCTTATCAGTAGTTCAATTGCTAAACAGTTAGACGTAAAGCCAAAAAAAAAAAAAATTAAAATCAAGATATCATTAAGAATAATAAAATTGAAAAAAAATATCTCGGATATACAAAAAAACTTTGCCCATAAAAGGCATGTGAAGTGTTAAATTATTGGCACTCGATCTGCTAGTTCCAGGGTTACAAAAATAAAGTTCTGTTTCTAATCAAATGGTCAGCCAATTATATGACTGAAGCATTTAAGAACAAAAGAGGAGCGGTGTAAAAGATACTAGTCATAGTTGCATCCTCTAAGAGTAATGAATTACATCCAGACCCTGGGGTGAATGAACTGAAGGTGTCATTTGTAGGTTGAAAAGTAGATGCTTTTCAGAGAGCAAGGTTTATTGTTTGATTTATTATTTATACCTGTAGATAAAGATGTCGGATAAATAATTAAAAAGAATTCAGAAAAGATATAGATAAAACCGGAATAATCGAAAAAACTTAATAAATCGAACCAAATTCAGAATAATTACAGACTACAAAGGTTTCCATGAAAAACAAAAACAGAACACTGAATGGACAGAAGAAAGTAGAAAAACCTACAGTGAACGAATGCTGAGAATGTGGGCTACAAAAAGAGCTTTCAGAAACGTCTAAAGTCACCTAACGTAGTATAAAATCGGTCCTATACAAAAAAATAATTACATTAATATATATTAATATAAATTATATATAAATTTTTTTTTAAACAAATCTTGGGTATTTTCTGTTATTCCCACTCCGGCATAATTTTTCACATTTCATGAATATTTCGTATGCAGTCTTACAGTATTTTTACGATGAAAATGGTAAAAATATTTTAAAAAATCTAACACCAATATTCTTCAAGTTAAGGTTAAATATAGGTAGGGTAAATAGATTGCTTTTTCTCAATATTGTTACTGTGTGTAATAATGAAATATAAACGTATTGAGTAAATGACATCATTAAATTAAATAATTTTTAATACAAATAGTTTATGGTTAACTTGAAAAAGGAAATAAATTTAACGCTAACTTGAAAAGTATTGTTATACGATTTTTTAAATTTAAAACCTAAAGACGAAATATCCACAAAATGTGAAAAATTATGCAGGGAAATAACAGAAAAGAATAATAATAATAATAGGTACGGTAATAATAATATTAGGTAAGAAGTAAATACGAGTAGTAATATTAAGTAAAAAGTACCTAATAATATTCAGTAAATAGTATTGGGTAATAATGTAGGTAATATTAGTAAAATTCATTGATAATGTAACATTATGCCCATAACAGACAGATGGAGTGTAAAATTATTTATACTCAATCTGTTTGTTGCAGGGCTAAAATAAATAGTTCTGTTTCTTATCACATGGTCAGCCTGATAAATGACTGAATCATCTAAGAACAGAAGAGGTAGAGGTGTAAAAGACGCTAATCAGAGTTAACTCCTCTGAAAGTAATGAATTTCATTATACAGCCAGACCCTGTGGTGAATGAAGTGAAGGTGTCATTTGCAGAGTGGAAAATATGTGCTTTTCAGAGGGCCCGGCATGCTGATAAGTGTACTTTTCCACTCAGTGAGGAAGGCAATGGTAAACCACCTCACTCCTCGTTTGGTTAGTAAAACCTCTACAGGTTCAAACCAGCCTTTTGGCTGATGACCTAAACAACAACAACATGATTAAGTTAAATAATTTTTAATAAATAGTTTATGGTTAACTTGAAAAAGGAAATAAATTTAACGCTAACTTGAAAAATATTGATATACGATTTTTAAAAAATTTAAAACATACATACGAAATATCCACAAAATGTGAAAAATTATGCAGGGGGAATAACAGAAAAGACTAAAATAATAGGTAATAATAATATTAGGTAAAAAGTAAATACGAGTAGTAATATTAGGTAGAAGTACCTAATAATAATAATAATATTAGGTAAATAGTATTAGGTAATATTAGTAAAATTCATTGATAATGTAACATACTAAAATTCTTATTATTATTGTTATTATAATGATTCGATTTACTTGAAAATATTTTTCTGTAAATCGATTCCGATTAATAAAAATTCCGAATCAAAAAAACCCCGAATAAATGAGGTTTGTTGTATATTGAAAAAAGAATAAGAAAAATATGGATACAAAATATTAATAATAATTTATAAAAAGAAAATGGCCATGGCAGTGTCTCCATTCATTTTTAACCTTGTGATAATACCACAATACATAAATAAAAATATACACGTAAACTTCAAACAGTTTGTATGTAAACGTAGAGAAGTTGAGTGGAAGGAAGAAAACTGATGCATGGTGGCGCCTTAAGGCAGACCTTGTGATTACGAGTGAAAGTTTTTAAAAAAATACCTTTCCTGGATCGATAAAGAAAATTGAATCACACGAAATTTAATATTTTAATACCCTAAATATATATTTATATATGAAAATATAAATTTAATAAAGATGGGACAATTATAAAGGGTGTTTCTACCCACATGGCAAACGGCCTTCTATATATGTTATATACTTATGACCCAATAATGCACACATTGTATAAATACAGCTTAAGTTGGCCAGTCCCGTCAATGTACTAGTGGTACTACTAAAAAAGCTTGCTTTACCAGTTAACTCGCTTTCATACACAAGGTTGCGAGGACAGCCTTTATCTCTTTGCCAAGTCATTTGTCTGATACAACAGTCTCGACACAGGTTTATCCCCTTTTTTAAAAACATTCTCACTATAATAAACGAGTGACTCATAACTTGGAATGGAATTTCATTTATTTATTTATTTATTTATTTATTTCATTAACTTTATTTTTAAAGTTTAGTTAGTTTACTAAATAAGTATAAAAAAAAAATACTTCATAAATTTGTCACTTTCACTGAATTTATTTATTTATTATTAAAATAAGTAAATAGTTTGTATACATTTTAATGCAATGTGAATATGTATCAAATTATGATGTAAGATTTTAAATGTTGTTCAGTTTTTTATTACATTACATCATAAGTTATTAATTTAATTAAGTTGGATTCAGTGCATATTTTTAATAATGTTGAAATGGAAATGGGTATTTTATGCTTTATTCTAAGATATTTTCTAAATTTTTTTTTTAGCGTGATTATATCTCGTAGCTCCAAATAGGTTTTAAAATACAGTCATGGACAAAATTAAAGCATCACTTCAAAAGATTTTAAAAAACGGGTGAGGCAGTGACTCGGGCGATTATGAAAACACCGTGAGGAAGTTAAAAAATGTAGTTTAATTAATTTAGAATATACCAAGTAATACATATTTACAATTTTGTATAAATTACTAAAAAATTATATCATAAAGATGTCCTACATTTTGTCGCACACATTCCTGAACATTTCGTAATGTGGCTGTAGGAATTCGTGCCACTTCTTCACGTATCCGTTCTTTGAGTTCCCGTCATTTCGAGGCGGTGGAGATTGGAAAACACGTGATTTTAAGTGTCCTTATAGAGAGTAATCACATGCAGAGAGATCTGGTGATCTGGCTGGTCATGAAATGTCTCTGTTCTTAGAAATGACGCGATTGGGAAACAAGCGTCACAATACATTAATAATTGAAGCCCTGGATGTGTGGCAGGTAGCACCGTCTTGTTGAAAGAAAAACATGTTTTTGTAAGCCGGATTACAAACTAATTCCGGTTAAAGACAGTACTCCAACATGTTAACATAGCGCTGTGTATTCACTGTAACTGCACGTTCATTGTCATCCTCAAAAAAATATGGTCTGGTCTGAGTTGATATTGCACACCAAACTGTCACTTTAATACTGTGAAGCAGCTTTTCGTGTATTTTTTGTGGATTTTCGCGTGACCAATATCTAAAATTCTGCTTATTTACGAAGCCCGAAAGATGGAAGTGAGCTTCATCACTCATCCAAAGATTGTTGAAAAGATCTCCGTTGTCATTCATCATGTCCAATAATCGATTACAAAAATCAAGTCGGAATGCGTGATCAACATTATTCAAAGCGTGCACTAACTGAATTTTAAACGGATGGAACTGTAGATCTTTGTGTAAAATCCTCATCACACTGCGATTACAAATGCCGAGTGACATTGCATGCTGTCGAGCTGAACGCGTAGGACTTCTTAACACAGCCGCCTGCACCTTGTCAACGTTTTCTGGTGTACGGACACTTTTTACGCTTCCAGTTCGTATCTTCAGTGTTGAGCCTGTTTCTTCGAAGTTTTTAACCCATATTTTTTTGCATGGGCTGAAGGTATCGGATCATTACGCGGAATATTGAAATAATTACGAAATGCGCGCTCCGCGAACACGTAACTATCATTATTTTTATAATACGCTTTAACAGCGTATGTTCGTTGTGCACCGCTCCACGACTCCGTTACTAAATGGTAAAACAGACGCTTCAAGATGGCGGTAGTCTCATTCTCCTAGCCATACTACAGGAGACTGTATGCAGTGTTGCCAAATCGCCCGATTCAATGCCTCACCTGTTAGTTATATAATTTTATAGGTTACGAGATCTAGAAGAACTGTACAAGAAAAATGAACGATTAATGGAAACTATTAGAAAAAAAATACTTAAGTGTTACGGACACTAGTATAGAATGGATGACAACCGAATGAAAAAAATATATTTTTAAAGACATTAAACAATAGACGAAAGGTGTTGGATAAATGGTTTAAAGAATTCAGAAACGATATTGAGAAAACTGGAATAAACCGAGGAAAACATAATGAACCGAACCAAATTCAGAAAACTAATTACGGACTTTAAGGTCTTCCATGAAGAGCAAAAACAGAACTGGGTGGACAGAAAAAAGGAGGAAAGCCTACAGTAAACGAATTTTGAGAAAGTGGGTTGTAAATATACTTCTAGAAATGTCCAAATCACCTCACGTAGTGTAAAATTGGTCCTATACAAGCGAAAACGGGCTGTAGAAAAGAAGAGGACAGAAGCTTCTGAAATGTGTTATAGGAAATATTAAAGATTAGGTAGGTGGACAAAATAAGTAGTAATTTAAAGGTTCTTAGGCGAGTGGATGAAAAAAGAAGTATATGGAAACATCTTACTAGAAGAAGGGATAAGCTAGTGGGGCATAACTTAAGACAACCAGGTATTGGGCTATCAATAATGGAGGGTAATATTGAGGGAGTAAATTGTAGAGGGAGGCAAAGATTAGAATATATATAGCAAATTACAAAAGATGTAGGGTGTTACAGGTATGTAGATATGAAACGACTTGCGCAAGATAGAACAGGGTGGAGAACTGCATCAAACCAGTCGAGAGACTGATGACAAAAAAAAGAGCAAAAAATATTGATGGAAAATAAATTTAAAAAAATGGAAAAATGGAAAATAATAAATATTGAGGGAAATCATTTCTTACTATCAGATCTAAATTTTCAGGTTTTGTTAAGATGCACCGCATTGAGCGTGACCTATATATTTGATCAGGTTACATCAAACAGATGGTTATGTTTCGTGCTCATTCACATGAATTGTTAAGCCAAAAGGCAAAAAAAAGTAGCAGGACTTCAATAATTGTCAATACTAATTAATATTTCTCTGAATGAAGCGCCGTTTCTCTATGAACTTATAATTAAGTTAAACAAAAATTATGAAGTATAAACGTGTACCAGTGCGTTTACAGTATTTATTTTCTAATAAATAAACTGATTGAACGATCTCACCGTTTCTTTCGCCGTATAAATTCCTTGACCTATCATGAAGGTCAAGCACAAAGTTATTTTGAAAGTGTTATCAAATCTTACGAACAAAAAACTATCTAAAACAATCTGGTGCAAAATACTCTCATGACTTTCTCGTAACAATGTAAATAATGCACAATATAACCTATGTTTAATCATGAATAAACAATGTACCTTATTTTAATCTTGAGTGAATGATGTAAATTAATATCAACCTCTGTTCGACATAAAAATGCGGATATCACTAATTTTGACCCTAACGGTAGAAGAAAATGTTTGAAATAAAAGTTGTAGGTTTTTCTATAATTTTAATTCATTACACTTTTGTCGTAAAATATATACTAATGGCACAATCTTAAAAACTCCCATTTTACCCGTATTTAATAGGCAAAATCTGGTGTGAAACACTCACACAACTTTCTCTTGCCAATGCAAATATTTAACAATATAACCTAACATAAGTAATAAAAACAAAAAACTATCCTCGATAAATATAACCTAATTTTACTCATGAGTGAATGACGCAAAATGAAAATCGACCTCAGTTTGGCTTTAAAATACGGAAAATCACTCTCTTACGCTAAACTAGGCTCTGTAGAAAAAAATGTTTTAAGTAAAAGTTGTAGATCTTTTTATTTCCTATAAAATTAATTATACTCGTATACACTTTTGTCGTAAAATGCATACTAAGGCCGAAATCCTAACAAAATCATTTTTCACACGTTTTCGTGAGAAAAAACAGAAAATCGCTAATTACTGCTAAACTAAGCGTTATACAAAAAAATGTTTGAAATAAAAGTTATATAATTTTAAATTTTCAACATTTTTATATACATTTTCGCGTTGTAATACTACATATTAAAGCCGTAATCTTAAAAAAACTATGTTTTTACGTAAAAACAGCCTCACCGAGAATTTCAGAAAACATGGCGCCTACCCTTTCTTGTAGAGAATAAAAAATTGAGTAAACCATGCGATTTTTAAAAAAATCGTAGGACCAGTTTTTGAGAAAATCGCAAAAAACTGAAAAATTATACGAATAAACTACTACTTCCGGTTGACCGATTTTAATGAAAATGTTCGTGTCGGGTCCGGTAGTGGTATGTAACTTTAGTTTCAAGTTTCAAGTTCGTACGATATTCCGTTCTTGAGATATTCTGTTCACACACACACACAGACACACACTCAGACCAATCGCTAAAAACATGTTTTTTGGGTTCAGGGGGTCTGAAAACATATAGATCCGGTGAAAACTCGATTTCGAAAAATCGACATGAAAACAATACTTTCCTTCCTATATATTCATATAGGCAAGAGAAAGTAAAAATATAGAAAAAGTTACTAATTAACCCTAAACTAAGCGTTATAGAAAAGTAGTTTGAAATAAAAATTGTCGGTTTATTAATTTTCCACATTTTAATTACATACTACACTTTTCCACTAAAATACTTGCTCGTACATAACAAGGCCGCAATAGATAAAAAAATATTACCACAAAAGCACAATTGCCGAAGAATTTCAGTAGACATGTCAGTTTTGGAGCATGAAAAATTTAATAAACGAAGCGATTTTTTAAAAGATCGTAGGAACCGTTTTTGAAAAAAATCTATTTCACGAATAAACTACTGCTTCCGGTGAGGCATTTTAATTGGAAATGTTTGTGCTGGTTCCTCTAGCTGTACACTTACCTACCTTATGTTATAAGTTTCAACTTTGTACGCTACTCCGTTCTTGAGATATTTTGTACACACACACACACACACACACACACACGAATCACTAAAAAACACGTTTTTCGGTTCGGTTGTAGCCTACTACTTATATTCGAACCGATGAATTCTTAAAAGCTGATTTTTCAAAAACAAGAATTTGCGGCGGCTCTCCGATGGGAACTGGCAAGACAGAGAGAGGTGGTACTTAGGAAGCGAGATACAGCTGGGGCTGTAAATCCTCGCATGAATATAAAAACATATATAGAATTTTCTAATGGTTTACTTTTGCATAATACCATTCCAATATTGTAGTTAAGGTCATCAGCCGAAAGCTGGTTTAAACCTCTAGAGGCTTTACTAAGTTAAACGAGGAGTGAGGTGGTTTACTATTGCCTTCCTCATTGAATTGGAAAGTATGTTATACTTTTTCTTTTTCCTTGTAAGTTGAAAAGTAAAGGAAAAATAAAGTTGATAAAGTAAAGGTATGCCAGGCCCTCTGAAAAACACTTACTTTCCACCCTACAAATGACACCTTCACTTCATTCACCACAAGGTCTGGGTGTGTAATGAAATTCATTACTCTCAAAGGAGATAATTATGACTAGTTTCTTTTACACCTATACCTCTTCTGTTCTTAAATGCTTCAGTCATATAATTGGCTGACCACATGATAAGAAACAGAACTATTTTTTGTAGCCTTGGAACTAGCAGATCGAGTGTAAATAATTCTACACTTCATCTGGCTCGTTATGGGCACACGTGTTTCATATTACTTAATAATATATTTTAATTACTCTAACAGTTTATTAACAAAGAATAAATTTCAGACAGATTTAAGGATCTTTCGAACTAACAAAAAATAAAAAATAGAAGGTTGTTACACAAACAGCGAGAGTATAAAATATCAATGAATTTTTCTTTTTTGTGCTATAATGAAAGTTTTTCTGATAATACCATAAAAACAATGTACCCAAAAAGTTATAAAATTAGGGTTAATTACATAAAAAAATTATATAAAAATACTTAACCCTTTTTCATTTCAACGATGAGGGGTCTAAAGATAAACTTTAAATTTGGCACATATGTAGTAACTAAAATATGGTGTGATGTAATTTAATGAAATATCTATAAAAATTCGTGAATCTCCGCCCCACCACATACATCTCTAAATATTGGTACAGTAAAATATAAAACACAAATTACTTAAAATTGTCCCAATTGATATTTCAAATCAACATATGGATAATTTTTATAAACAGAATGCAAGGTTACGCACTAGAATAGCATGTGTATTGTAATACGGTAACTTCTAGGTCAAGTTCTGTAGTACGAATTCGATTTTCCGGACTAACAATAACATAATAAAACCTTGAAGATCCGGACTTTCGTAGTTTCAACGAATCCGGACTTAAATTATTTTATACTACCCATCTTGCCCATAACAGGAAGGTGGAGTGTTAAATTATTTGCACTCAGTCAGCTAGTTTCAGGGCTACAAAAAATAGTTCTGTTTCTAATCACAAGGTCAGCCAAATATATACCGGGTGTCCCACGAAGAGAATCCATTTTTGAATTAATATGCCCGACGTATCGCACACTCTACAGACCGGAAACTTTACAGTTATAATAAATAGATATGTAAAAAAAAGTACCTCGAATTTCATTTGTTTATGATTAATCAAAACAAAATGGCGGAAAGTAATGTTATTTGCATAACCATTTCAAATTGGTGATTTTTTACAATGTTACTTAAGTAATAAAATGAAATAAATATGAAAGCGATAAATTATTAATGAACACAATTTGTTTCATTAACTTTCGTTCGAACTGATGTCCATCATTAACTATGTTGATCAATTTGGAATGGCAAAATCAGCTAATTTTTTTCTATCTGAATCCTATTGTAAATATAAGGGTTTTATACACAAGATTATTGTTCATTTTTGATATTATTTTCTCTTATTCCGCCATTTTGTTTTGACTAATCATACGCAAATGAAACTCTAGGGTACTTTTTTACAAACCTATTTATTATAAGTGTAAAGTTTCCAGTCTGTAGAGTGTGCGATACGTCCGGCATATTCATTTAAATATAGCAGCCTCTTCGTGGGACACCCGGTATATGACTGAAGGATTTAAGAATAGAAGAGGTGGAGGTGTAAAAGACACTAGTCAGAGTTATTTCCTCTGAGAGTAATTAATTTTATGATACAGCCAGACCCTGCGGTGAATGAAGTAAAAGTTTCATTTTCAGGGTGGAAATTATATGTTTTTTAAAGGCCCTGGCATGCTGATAAGCACACTTTTCCACTCAGTGAGGAAGGCCAAGGTAAACCATCTCACTCCTAGTTTTGCTTAGATCGTTGAACCGGTCATTGTTGACTATTAGAAGGAACAAGTAACTGTGTCCCCCGGTGTGGAAGATGTCGCGAAGAATTGTAAGCTGTCATTTGTTGTTGTTCATTTTTACTTTCTCTTGCCTATATGAATATACAGGAAGGAAAGTATTTCAGACCCCCTGAACCCAAAAAACATGTTTTTAGCGATTGGTCTGTGTGTGTGTGTGTGTGTGTGTGTGTGTGTGTATGTGTGTGTGTGTGCGTGCGTGCGTGCGTGCGTGCGCGCGTGCGTGCGTGCGTGCGTGTGTGTGTGTGTGTGTGTGTGTGTGTGTGTGTGTGTGTGTACAAAATATCTCAAGAACGGAACGTCGTACAAGCTTGAAACTTGAAACTTAAGTTATATACCCTTACCGGACCCGACACGAACATTTTCATCAAAATCGGTCAACTGGAAGTAGTAGTTTATTCGTGTAATTTTTCACTTTTTTGTGATTTTCTCAAAAACTGGTCCTACGATTTTTTTTAAAATCGCCTGGTTTACTAAATTTTTTATTCTTTACAAGATAAGGTAGGCGTCATGTGTGCTGAAATTCTTGGTGAGGGTGTTTTCTCGTAAAAACGTTGTTTTTTTAAGATTACGGCTTTAATATGCATTTTAGCGCAAAACTTTATATAATAAAAATTGTAGAGAATTTAAATTTCTACAACTTTTATTTTGTACAATTTTTTGTATAACTCTTAGTTTAGCGGTAATTTGCGATTTTCTGTTTTTTTTTCTCACGAAAACGTGTGAAAAATCGATTACTTATTTTAAGATTTCGGCCTTAGTATACATTTTACGACAAAAGTGTACATAATAAAATTTATAGGAAATTAAAAGATCTACAACTTTTATTGAGAGCATTTTTCTCCACGGAGCCTAGTTTAGTGAGAAAGAGTGATTTTCCGTATTTTTAAGTCAAACTGAGGTCGATTTTCATTTTGGGTCTTTCACTCATGATTAAAATAAGGTACGTTAAATTAGGTATGATTAAAATTATTGACGTTAGTTTTTTGTTTATTTCTTATGTTTTATTACTAATGTTAGGATTATTGTTTATTATTTGCATAGGCAAGAGAAAGTTGTGTGAGTGTTTCACACCAGATTTTTGATATTATTTTCTTATTCCGCCATTTTGTTTTGATAAATCATAAGCAAAAATGAAACGCAAGGTTACTCTTTTACATACCTATTTATTAAAACAATAGTTGCAATTGCAATAGTTGAGTCCTTGATCCTTCTGTTAGTCAGGCTCAACTTCAAGAGGTTTAAATATTTTTAAATAAAATTGGGTTAAAGTTGAAACTATTAAATGTTTTTTAGGTTATTTTAAATCTAGAAAAATTCTTACGCGGCTTTAATCCAAATTTTTATCTTCTCTCGACGGGTTGAAGGTTCACTTGACGTTAATTTCAATTTAAATATCTAGACTTACTTTATACTCTTAAAAAGGGTATTTTGCCTAAGCAGCAAGTAGAATATTATTGCTATCCGCGTCAAGAGTTTGTGCTTGAAACCCCGACGGAAACTTTCTTTAATTATTCAAAATATTTTCCTCAAAATTTTTGTTTCATTGATCATTTCTAAAACGCTTAACACCTTAGTTGATGATAAGTTGAGATTAAAATTATAAAAGATATTTTTATTTTATCAAACATCCTATGTAGGATTATCAACAGCCGGATTATTTTTTAAATTGAAATATATATTTCTAAACAACAGAATACGGTAGCAGAAAATACTTACCAATGTTTGTAGGGAGGAGACATTTGGAGATCAGCGGGATCGCCCTCTCCCACAGTAAACCAATCCTGTCCCAATCTCAGAAGGTAGGCACATTAATTTCCTGAGCTGGTGATGAAAGAGATGAATGACACTGAGAGAGTGAGTGTCGGTCAGTGACAGCGAGATGGGAATTAGGCTACGGTTCCCTTCCACGCCCCGCTGATAATATATAAATTTTTTAACCCGATATTTCCCTTGTAGTATTACATAAACAGTTCCGAGGGAGATGGAGGGTTCCTTGCTGATGTTAGATCAAGTGACCAGGCGGCGGGTTTTTGGTTGGTAAGCGGTTGCGGCCTCCTTGGGGCTGGACAAGGACGCCTCAATTGAGCCTAAAACTACTTCCCCCATCGTGAACGAGTGGAGTGAACATTAGTTTTTCTCACCACCTCGCATAAAAAAAATGTTTATAGCGCTTTCGTGTATCTTGTAGAATGTGTTTCTTATACACATCTTCAGTAAATTAAAATTTTTTAAAATATTTTTCACATCAAAATTGAAAACTTCTTACTCCTACCATGAATTCCTTATCTGCCATGTTAGAAGTAAGAAGTTTTAAATTTTGATGTTAAAAATATTTTTAAAAATTTTAATTTACTGAAGATGTGTACAGGATACACGAAAGCGCTATAACCATTGATAAGTGGTTTTTGTTACCTTATTCTGGTGGTTAGAAATATAATATTTCAATTCAAAAGATATTTTATATTTACACCACATCACTCCTGACGGTATGATTTATAGTTAAGTGCCCTGTATATTCTTATATAGGACAAGAGAAAGTAAAAATTTCTAACTCCATGAAAAATTCAGAAAAAAAATTTAATAAAGAATTGAACCTGGAACTTTTGACATCAAATCCAGTTGTATTAATCAATATACCATCTTTCCTTAAAAATAAACATAAATTAGCAATAACATATGTTTTACAAGTAAAGGCCCATTATAAATGAATGATACTTATTGTTGTGTTTTATGTAGGCGAAATTTCTAAACGGTTAAGATAACATAGGTGATATTTATCGGGTATCTACAATCATATTTCATACACTGTATCATATTTTATCTGACAACAAACAGTGTACTATGATATACAGTCGGAGATGACGTTCCAAATAATAAATTACAAAACTTACCTTACTTTAAATCATAATTCATGAAAATCAAATACAAATACGATATAAGGTGGTCAAAAAAATCTTCTGTAAACACTAATTCTATCGGTGGCAATTTCTGAAATTATTTTTTATCATTTTTCTATGTCCGTCCGTCCGCCATACCCAGATGTCAGAAACAGAACTACAAGAGATATCAACAAACGGTTTTCGGATTCGTAATCTACAAAAAAAGTTAGTGGGCCTGAATTGGGTTTGAAGTTCCGGTTTTGACCGGATTTTGCCAAAACCGGAAGTCACGAAATCAAAGTCGAAATTTGGAAACAAATATAGTGTTTCCTCTTAAAGGGTAGATACTAAAATCACTAATGATTTTTGCCATAAGTCAAAGGTAAGTCTGTTTTTTAAATTGCCAACAGCCATGAGACGCGTCATCTCATGAAACGGAGTTTTTACTTTTGAATTCTTCAAGATTTGTTGTTCAGATCAACAGTATAGAAAAGGCTGGTTTGAACGTCTTGTGGTTTTACTAAGTAAAAAGAAAAGTGAGGTTGTTTACTATTGCCTTCCTCACAGAGTTGAAAAAGTATGCTTATCAGCATGTCAGGCCCTCCGAAAAGCACCCACTTTCCGCCCTGCAAATGACACCTTCACTTCATTCACCACAGGGTCTGGCTGTATTGTGAAATTCATTACTCTAAGAGGAGATAACTCTGAGCAGTATCTTTTACACCTCTACCTCTTCTGTTCTTAAGCAGTTCAGTCATATAATTGGCTGACTATGTGATAGATAAGAAAAAGAACTATTTTTTGTAGCCCTGAAACCAGCAGATCGAGTGCAATTAATTTAACACTCCACCTGCCCGTTATGGACAAAAATATTATAGGAAACCTCTTCAAGACCACCTCTTCAAGATTATAGGAGATTAAAGATAAAATAATTAATCAACATAGAAATGTTTACAGTTCAGCCGTCCTAAGTTTGCTCCTACTGTCAACAAACCAAAGCCACCTACTACAGGGTGCACGCTAGAGTCTGCGACTTTACGGATGTCGTATTCCTATTAAGTTAACTATTTTTTTAAATTATAAGTACTTAAAGTACTAAAAACATCAGTCATGGTATGATGTAGGTCTAAAAATTTCATTTAGAAAAATACTATTAAAAGTATTTTGTATTTAAATACTTTTGAAAGTATTTTGTTGTTACTTTTTAATCAGCGTGTACACATTTTGATATAATGCGCATGCTCAGTGACGTCATTATTTGTTTACATTAGGAGCAAACTAAGAGAGGCTGGACTATAGCTGTGATCGAAATATAAACAGTAACCCTCTCTTTAGTCCAGCATTTTCGGGACTCGGGTGATGCCGGGTTACAAATTTTTCCAGATTACCGAATGTGGGTAATTTTACTCAAGATAATCCGGATAAATCAGGTAATTTAAATAAGAACGCGAGCGGTCAACCGAGTACAATATATTGGGAAGGGAGCCATATATGGAATATGGTCCTATTATGGAATACTAGTGTTTTTCCAGACAGGACATTGGAAATCCTGATCTTCTTCCACCATTGCTTATACCGACATAAACAACTACTGGATTCAAACAGACCAAATGCAGCGTGTTTTGTCAAGGTAATTACAATGAAGATAAAAAAGGTGAAAAGTGGATTCAATGCTCGAGGTGTAATAATTGATATCATGAACAATGCACTAGTGCTGAAAGGTTGTATTTTGTCTGTGATTATTGTCAATAAACTGATTGGACTAATACTTTGGTGCTTTAAAAACTATGTATGCAAATTATGTATCTATTTCAAGTATTCCAAATTATAACCCAATGTATTCCATATTAAGATCCTATTTTGTGAATTGTAAAAATCATGTCGCTAAAGAAAATTTTTTGTTTTTTAATTATATTTGTAATTTTAAGATTTTGTATTTTCTAGTTGTGAAATAAACTATTTATACTATAGATATAAAATTCAAGTAATTTCAAAAAAGTCATAGAAGCCCAGAAAAATCAAAAAATGAAAATGGTATTCCATATTTGGTTCCTCTCCCCTATTTACAATTTTACTCGCATTCTTTTTACAACGGAGATTGTAAACACCATGGTCAGACCACAAGCGTTTTTAGCATTCACAACCAGTAACGAAAACCACTGAATTTATTCCAGAATTAATTTATTGTCTTTAGAACACAACAGTAAAGTAGATTTGAACGAAAATCAATTAAAACATTGAAAAAGTAGTAAACATTGCAATATTAGACGTACAGAAGCATGGTGCTCGCCTCTCATCATGCGGTCCTGGGTTTGAATCTCACTCAGACACGGCATATTTTTATACGTTACAAAAAATCATTTCATCCTCATTACGCACAGTTACACCCCAACGTCGTCGCTAATGACCACAGCAGTTGATGCGACGGTAAATAAATGAATAACAAAAGAAGCATGGTATTTAGTAAACAGTAAAATAATTAAATTAGAACTACGTAGTTTTGTTAGTGAAACTGCAATTCCCCTAATTTCGTTTGTTTTTTACAACTTCTGCTGAATTTCTGTTTAAAGTAAGACATTTTCCTAAAAAATATGTAGTAATATTTTTTGTTAGATCTGAATTCGAAGCGTGCCGAACTAAAGAGAAGTTACTGTACTTGTTCCAGGTAAAAACAAAATTAAATACCAGATTGGTACTATTATAATCGTCGTATACCCGGTGTCTCTGCATATTTTATCAGTAAAGCCCTTGTTAAATTAGTACTGTACTACCAGGCGCTTGACTACTATCACGCATGCGTAAGAACAGTGACATTGGAACTTTCACCAATCACAGAAGATATAGCTTCGACCAATCAGAGAAGAAGTTAAATTCTCCTCCATAACCAATGATGACTATAAAAGCGAGTGCCGCTTTTGTAGTAACATCTAAGTCTATACATCAACGAACTAAAGACTGCTGATGAGATCTAGCCAATAGCAGCCAAGGTCGTATGTGAGGTTGCCCCTTCGATAAGTCACACTCTGTTCCACCGAACTCCAGCTGACTTTTTGTTAGGCTATCATCCACAGTGGGACTACAACGTGGCAATGCAGGATACGATTAACGAAAGTCAATTGGCTCTGTGCTCTAGTGATCTAGGTCACTATGCTCCGCCTTCAACTGCAGTCTCTCACTCGTTAAGGTACAGGTTCGTTCGCGATCTGGGTATATAATAAACAACCTTCCTTAAAATTAAACAATTATTTAATTATTGACAGTACTAAATAAAACTTGAACTACTAACAAACACAATTCGATTACTTCAATTAAACTAATTACAAAAGTTGAGCTTAAACTAAACTTGATTGTAATTAAGTCACTTAACTATTAAAATAATACTTTACCCGCCCACAACCACTTCCCACCACCCGTACGCACATGAACTATCAAGGTTATTCAAAACCAGTCCCGTTACGACACTATTTCTAAACACTTTCCATTCACAAACCAACTATTGACTAACTCACTACAAACACACTAACTGTTTTTGTACCTGCGATCTGATAGTTCACCGAACAATCGAAAACCTTCTAACAATTCCACCGCTTTATTGGAACATTGTGGAAGGAATTATATTTAAAAAAAACTTATCTACTAGTTTCGATTTCCGAGAATTCTTATTCAAACCATTCCATTCATCGTAATCGATTATCCTTGTTCAATACACAACACTTCATAGAATACCCAATTTCTTACCCAGAACAATTTATGTTCTTAGACATTTCCAAAATACTGTACACTGTAACACTGTACTGTTACAATATCATCTGCCAAGCTGTCATCAGTCATCGTCGTCATCATTATCATTATAATTTGATCGATTGCACTAATCGATCAACTGATGCACACGGCTTCCGGACTCCGACGAAGACACATTGACCACTCCGCAAGATGAGAAGATGATACTTTCGCTGGTCGACCCGACACCGTAACCAACGTTACGGTGGCCACAAACGCGAGTGATGTTCAAAATACTTCTTTAACTATGCGTTACGCCTATCTGACTCCCACAAAGCACCCATCCACTATTTCCGCAGAAAAACATCCGAATGGCCCTTTTCAGAACCACCAAATTATTAAATTACGGAACTCCTACCCGTGTTCTTGTTGCCATCCGGTGATAAACTGGACCCATAAACTTTACTTGGTTTGTCCTTCAGTCTTTTTCCATCCACATCCAAGTACAGTATCCTTTCAGGGAGCTTATTCTTCTCCTTCCTAGTGACATGTCCACACCATCGTATATTCAAATCTTCTTGTCACGCTGTCCATCTCCAACTGTTCCCTAGTTAGAGAATTTCTCATTCTATCTCTTCTTGTCTTCCCTAGTATACTGCTATTGAACTTCATTTCTGTTTCCTGCATCTCACTCTCTGTCTTCCCACCACCTTTCCATAATTCCTCTCCATAAGTCAGTTTTGGCTCAAAATATACTTAAATATAATTTCCTTGGAATACACTGAAACTTCTTGATCCCTACTATGTTCCTCAAGCTTTGGAGAAACCGCTTGCTTGACGAAGAAAGTAAGTGTGAGGGAAACAGAATTCGAAATTGCAATATAAGAAAATGGTTGTTAGCAGTAAGTGTAAATGTGAGAATCTGTTATTACCGCAATGAATGTATGGAGCATTTTCAAAAATTGAAGGAAGATAGCACTTCAAAACGGGTTTTGCAATATAGATTTGAGAGGGATAAAGAAACTTGGTATAACCTCTAAAACGCTGGGAGTGATTTACTTTAATTAAAACTTTCCAATAAAAAAATACAATTTTGATGCCGGAAAAGACATCGGATGTCCTATGCCGTTAAGAGAAGTGGAAGAGGAAGAAAATTAAAAAGAATAAAAAGGATAAGGAGGAAAAGGAGGAGCAGGAGGAGGGATGGAAGAGGAGGTGAAAGGGAGGAGGAGGAGGAGGAAAAGGAAAAAACTGGAAAGATACAAGATTGCTATCCTGAGTATTAGTGAAACCAAGAAGAACTGGGCAAAAATCGGAGTGTAAGACCCAGAATACCTGACAGGGTTGGGACGCTAAAGGATTGCAGAGATCTAAGGATGTCGGCGACAGACAGAAGAAGGGAATTTTAAAGTTTTTATGATGTTCCGTACGTCACTACAAGACAAAAGGAATAAATAAAGAACAAGAAAAACATTTTTAAAGGTAAGAAAAAGTAAAGAAGTTTTTGAACACCCTGTCTGTATTCCTTACCGTGTAATTTAAGTATATTATAAATTGCGGTTACGTTACCAATTGAGTACTTTATTAATACGCCCCCTCCACTTTACTTTCGTAATGCTGATCACAAAGGTAGGTCTACATTGATTTTTACGTATAAAAAGGATAAACCGGTTGTAACATAGTTTTATTTTGAATGTTATTATATAACCTTAAAATGCTACTGTTTATATCATCTTCATCCAAATCAGTTTATTAATATAATACAATCTGTACTAACATTTTTGCGAATATTATAGACCTACTTATCACACGAATATGTTTGCGAATGAACTGAAAATTTTATTACATTTAATTCATTGGAGCGTACCGGTCATCATAAAGTAGTGACACCAGATCCTAGCCATTTTTAGCTATTTTTAAGAGATCATAGTAAATTAACTACAAAAGTTATCTCCTTAACATTGGCATCTATTTAAAGCTCTAAATTTCCACTTATATTAAATTGAAAAATAAAATATTTATTAATATTTAGTTTTGATCCTGGGTACGTCATGGATACACCCCTCACTCTTAATCACATAATGGAGGAGCGCATGCCAACCGCATTGGCGTAGTTGGTAACGTCCTCGCCTCTCATCATGCGGTCTTGGGTCCGGCGTATTGGGATCCCATTCAGGCACGACATATTTTCATACGTTACAAAAAAATCATTTCATCCTTCACCGTCTGCATTAGCAGTAATTGCAGAACAGTCGGACGTTAAACCAAAAAAAAGGAAGATCGCACAAACTACACACATCTCAGAAGAAGACTAAAACTGAAATGAAGAAATTAAAGAAGATATGCGACGATGTGTTATAAAAATGAAAATTGGATGATAGACTTTTTAAAACAAAACGGATTATTTATTTTTTATTATTATTATTATTACCAGTCGTAAAACTCCCAAAGTGGAAGACGCTAAGTAAAGATGGTTCAGTTTTGGAGTTTCTTGTTGTTCTTTTTATATGCCCACCAGTTTTTCATTTCTTGCGAGAATTTAGCTTTTCTTTCTTCACTCCATTTTACTCCAGTTCTCGGAGCTTTTGTCTCTGGTTTAACTTCCCATTTCTCAACCTTCCTCCTAAAATTGTTTCTTGTGTCCAAGTCTTCTTTCACAATATTAGCCATTTCCAAGTCTTTTTTAACATTTCGGATCCATTCTCCTCCATTAACGAGGGATGCTACGTATTTTACTATTTTTTTTGTTAGTCTGTGATCGGGAAGCCTCATTATATGGCCATAGAATTTAAGGCGTCTTTTCCTCATGTCTGTCTCTACATTAGAATATTCGAACCATGATTTTACTCACAATTTTTTGGTGCCTGGCATGCGCCAGTTATTAGGATCAAGGTTGTTGAGTCTTGAAACATAAATCAGCCGCCACTAACATGTAGAACAGTCGCTGTCGGGTTACCGCCACTGACATGTGGAACCGTCGTACCCTTGCATTAGTTTTGGTCCACCCCGGGCATTTTATTTACCCGGTACCCACCATATCTGGTGAGCATCCCCCTATCCGCCACCTGGGGAGGCGCCCGGTAGGAGCCTAGTAACTCCCCCGGGATTATTATTATTATTATTATTATTATTATTATTATTATTAGTCGTAAAGCTCCCGAAGTGGAAGACGCTAAGTAAATCTGGTTTGTTTTTGGGATTTCTTGTCCTTTTTATCCGCCCACCAGTTTTTCATTCTTTGTGAGAAATCAGCTTTTCTCTGTTCACGCCACTTTGTTCCGGTTCTTGGAGCTTTTGTCTCTGGTTTAACCTCCCATTTTTCAACTTTTGTTCTAAAATTGTCTCTTATGAGAATTTCTTCTTTGGTGATTTTGGCCAATTCTAAATCTTTTTTAACACTTTGTATCCATTCCCCCCCCCCCCCCATTAACAAGGGATGATACATATTTTACTATTCTCTTTGTGAGTCTATTGTCAGGAAGCCTCTTTTTGTGGCCATAAAATTGAAGGCGTCTTTTCCTCATGTCTGTCTCTATGTTGGAATATTCTTCAATTTTCGACGTTCTCTGTAATCTGTACCCGTTTTCGGTCCATCTAGGTCCAAGAATTTTCCTAATTACTTTTTATTGATTATTATATAATTAACTATTATATTAAATTACACTATTGATCATTATATAATTAATTTTGAAAGCAAGTATAAGTTCAAAAAATATGCTTTAATAATAATTAGTGATTATGTATTCAAAGCACGTAAAAATATAACGCAATAACAGTTTTTATAACACAGGTTTAATAAAAAATAAATAAAGGTGTAATTATCATAATTTAATAAACATTTCTAATTGATTGGTAAGAATCTTAGTGATTATAATGTCGGGAAAGATCATATGATCATATGGTTGACTTTACCATATATATTTAATGCAATTTGTTTTTAAAACTACACGTGCTAAAAATATTAATAATTTTTTTAAGTCGTATTAATGTATGTTTTTATTAGCGATCATGTTGGGTTGTAACTGTAACAAATGTTTCATTCATGTAAAAATATTTGTAAAGCTCAGAATCGAACCTGGTACCTTTGGTTTAACAGTTAGATGCTCTGCCCACTGTGTCACTAAGGCTTGACATTTTGTATGAAATTGTTTAAAATGTTTATAAATAATTTCCTCACTTTTGTATACCAGCCAAACACAGATGGAAAAATACTTTTCAAAAATCTAGTGTGAACCACTTACACGAATTTCTTTTTCCAATATAAATAAAACCCATATAACCCCTTTGTTTAATCATGATTAAACAATTTAAATGAAATATATAACCTAATTTTAATCATGAGGGAATGACGCAAAATAAAACTCAACCTCTGTAGGACTTAAAAATACGGAAAATCACTCGCTAAACTAAACTCTGTAGAACAAAATGCTTGAAATAAAAGTTGTAGATATTTTAATTTTCTTAAAATTTAATTATACACACTTTTGTCGTAAAATGCACACTGAAGGCCGCAATATTAAAAAATCCCGTTTTCTACCGATTTTGATGAAAAAATACAGAAAATCACTTATTGACGCTAAACTAAGCGTCGTAAAAAAACTGTTTGAAATAAAAGTTGTAGGTTCTTAAATGTTCCATAACTTTAAGTACATACACTTTTGCCTTAAAATGCATATTAAGGCCGCAGTCTTTAAAAAAAACATTATTTTCTAAAAGAGCACAGGCCCGCAAGAATTCATGCAAAATTTCAGCAAACATGGGCGCTTACCCTATCTTGTAGAACATAAAATGTGTAGTAAATGAACCGATTTTTTAAAAAAATCGTAGGAGCCATGTTTAAAAAAATCACAAAAAGTGAAAAATTTCACTATTTCCGTTTGACCGATTTTGAGGAAAATGTTCGTGTCGGGTCCCCTAGTGTTACCTAACTTAAGTCCCAAGTTTCAACTTTTTACAATATTCAATTCTTGAGATATTTCGTTCACATGCAAATAAATCGCTAAAACATGTTTTTTGGGTTCAGGGGGTTCTGAAAACGAGTATATCCGTTTTCAAAAAAACCTATTCTAAAAAACCGACATGAAAACTGTAATATTTTTCAGGGCTGATGAGCTCTGAACGTACGCATTGCCCCCTACCCACTTCATAGTTACCCAATGTTTCCAACACTTGCTCTCGTAGCTCTGTTACATATTTCGTCAGCCATTTTCTTGGTCTTACAATAATAATTATAACCTTTAAACATACAACCAGCTAATTATATTATTAAGTATTGAATGTTAATGCGCTCTATAATCGATGTGTTCAGTACGAAATGTAATACACGAGTGAACTACTGTGGCTCTTATACGCATGTACGCGTAATGTTTTGTCACGCTGAAACATTCGCACAATCTGACAACGCTGGCAAAACTTGTGATTGGTCTAAACGCGTGGCACAGCAGAGCTCATCAACCGTGAAAAGCATTATAGTACAGTCCAGCCTCTCTTAGTTTGCTCCTAATGTAAACAAATAATGACGTCACTGAGCATGCGCATTATATAAAAATGTGTACACGCTGATTAAAACGTAACAATAAAATACTTTCAAAAGTATTTAAATACAATGTACTTTTAAAAGTATTTTTATAAATGAAATGGTTAGGCCTACATCATATCATGACTGATGTTTTTAGTACTTTAAGTAGTTATAATTTAAAAAATAGTTAACTTAATGGGAATACGACATCCGTAAAGTCACTGACTTTAGCGTGCACCCTGTAGTAGGTGGCTTTTGTTTGTTGATAGTAGGAGCAAACTAAGAACGGCTGAACTATATAGATGGATATGCACAATACGGTCCGCTCCGCATAATATTACGTCACACACGGAAGTTGGATACCTCCCATCAACACCCTTGTTAGCTCTAGTAAAGTTGGGTGGTGACTGGATGCAATTTTTAGATACCAATTCGTGTATTTACTTATAAAGTAAGAAAATTCAATTCACACGAAAATTTTTCAGGATAAAACAAAATTGTAAAATGGCTGCCTCCGTGGCCCAGTGGTTAGTGGCAGGTTATTTGCAGCTACGCTTTAAAGGAGAGGTCCCGTGTACAATTCCCGGCCAGAATCTGGAAAATTATTACAAATTCAAGCTCTCTGTTCATTAACCCAAAGTAATCGCTAATAATCAAGATATTGATGCTACTTAAAATATTTTTTTTAAATTGTTAAAACCCACCGGGTTGGTCTAGAGATAAAGTCGTCGCCAAAATCAGCTGTGTAACAGCTGATTTTCAGAGACGAAGGTTCCTGGTTCAAATCCTAGTAAAGGTAGTTACTTTTATGCGGATTTGAATACTAGACAGTGGTTACCGGTGTACTTTGATGGTTGGGGTTCAATTAATCATACTCTCTCAGGAATGGTCGGCCTGAGTCTGCACAAGACTACACCTCATTTACACCTCATTTCAACCTCATCTCATTGGGTCATGGGGTTGCTTATTATTCTGAATTGAACAGATTGCAACGTACATATATTAGGAATTTAAAAAAAAAAATTGTTAAGATCCTTAGTTTTACTATTCTAAGTCTTGGGTTAAAAAATTTAGTTACAATAATAAGCCCCAAAATGTGTATTCCTCACAAACTAATTCTTTTTATTTTTATGGTAGGCCTAATAGCTTAGCCCTACACATTAAAAATATAATTTAATCTGGCAATTTGTTTTATTGCAAATACCCCAGATTCGATCGGTATAAAAATCCCACGATAAAGATCTATCTAGTGACACTCCTAGAAACTTCATTTCCCAAATGTTCTAGGATATTATTTTTTTATCTAAAGACATCCACTTCTCTATTTTCCTTTATAATATTATGTAGTTTTCTTTTTTTTGAATTACAAGTACTGACTGCGCTGACTGACTGACATCAGGGAATAAGGATCAAGACAACTAAAAAGATTAGTGAAATTTATATTTTAGAATTTGTTATCATTAGCTAGATCACGAATGGAAAATTGTTCGTTAGTTTAACACTAGATACAATAAAAAATGAAAAATTTACAGTACATAAACTTCATATATTATAAGTACGATAAAGTGATTGATTGGTATGAAATTGCAATTTCCAAATATTTTTGCTTCATTAAAAATGTTTATTGCAATGCGAATTATTATTAGTAATAGTAATAATAATAATAATAATAATTATCACTTGCTATTTTTGGCATCTTGAATCTCATTAATTTTGTTACATTTTAAAGTCACCACCCTTGCAATTTTAGTTTAATTCCCTTTCAAGGTTTCAGTAACGTAACCGGTTTAATATAAATTTTGTTTACTTAATAAATAAGTCTACTATTTTAATATATTTGGAATTATTGCAATTCAAAGGAAATTTAAATCACATCATTGCAGCGAATAAAATTTAAATTATTTGTTCGATCTTAATATGCACTAAGAAGGCTACATTTTTACATGGATCTTCTAGTGGGTGTGGCTACGATATTTTTTTAATTTTTTTTTAACGTCGCATCAACTGCAGCGGCCATTAGCGGCACGTTGGTGTGTAACTTTATGAGGATGAAATGATTTATTTGTAACATATGAAAATATGCCATGCTTGAGTGGGATTCGAACCCACGATCGCTATAATTTTTTGCTTACCCTAAACAAAAGGTTTTTGTTCACCCTAATATACGAGGTTTGTTCAAAAAATAACGGGAATTTTCGTTTTTTGAAAAAAATATTTATTTATTCATCTACATTAATATTGTCGCCTTCAAAGTAGTCCCCTTCGCATGCAATACACTTGTGCCAACGCTTTTTCCAATCCTCGAAACACTTCTGAAACTCGATCTTTGTGATAGCTTTTAGCTCTTTCACCGATTCGCTTTTAATGTCATCTATGCTTGTAAAACGACGGCCTTTTAATGTTCTCTTTATGTTTGGAAATAGAAAAAAGTCACATGGAGCCATGTCTGGCGAATATGGAGGCTGGGGCATCGTTACAGTTTTTTTTTTGGCAAAAAATTCACGAACAAGCAATGAAGTGTGAGCAGGTGCATTATCGTGGTGCAAAAGCCATGCATTGTTTTGCCACAAATCCGGGCGTGTTTTTTCGGATTGCTTCACGCAAACGGCGTTGAACTTGTAGATAGTACTCCTTATTGATTGTTTGATCTTGTGGCAAGAATTCATGATGCAATATGCCATTAAAATCGAAGAACACAGTGAGCATAACCTTCACATTCAACCGCATTTGTCGAACCTTTTTCGGTCTTGGCGATACAGAATGCCTCCACTGGGACGATTGAGCCTTAGTTTCGACATCGTATCCGTAAACCCATGTTTCGTCACCTGTTATAACACGTTTGAGTAGATCCGCATTGTTGTCGACTTCATTTAGTGACTCCTGAGCAACTTTCATTCGCCGCTGTTTTTGTTTGAAATTCAACAATTTTGGAACAAATTTTGCTACCACACGTTTCATACCCAAAACATCCGAAAAAATTTCATGGCATGAGCCAATTGATATGCCAACATCATCACTGACTTCTCTGATTGTGATTCGGCGATTGTTCATAACCATTTCTTTCACTTTTTCACGTTTTCATCGGTTGTTGATGTGCTTGGACGTCCGGGTCGTTCGTCATCTTCAACGTTTTCGCGGTCATCTTGGAAACGCTTATACCACTCGTAAATCCTTGTTTTACTCATAGCAGACTCACCATATGCCTTTGTTAACATTTCACACACTTTATTTCATTTTTCACGCAAAATTTAATACAAATTCTTTGATCCATTTTTTTTTTAACAAACAAAAATAGCCGTGCTCGAAAAACACGTCTAACCTTAGCGGCTTCCACTTAAGAACTAAGCAATGAATATTGTTGACAATTTTATCGTACGTCAGGGGCATGTGTACCAACATAATAAAAAAAATTTTTACAATCGGACTATCCAAACCCGCGAAATTTAAAAATTCCCGTTACTTTTTGAACACACCTCGTATGTGTACGTTCCAATATGTTCAATTCAGAACAATAAGCAACCCAAAGACCAAATGAGATGAGGATGATATGTATGTCGTATAAATAAGGCGTATTCTTGAAAGAACTCAGACCGACCATTCCAAATGATATATAAAATAGCTCAACAACGGAATATTGTACGAAGTTGGAACTTGAAATTTATATTAGATACTGCTAGGGAACCCAACACCAACATTTTCATCAAAATCCGTCAACCGAAAGTAGCAGTTTATTCGTACGATTTTTTTTTAACTTTATTTTATTTATTTATTATTTTATTGTACACAACACACCGTATAATGGCCCAATTACAGTATACAATATTACATTTTAAGACTAAATAAAAAATTTAAAACTAAACAATCAATAAATTAACTTAAATTATAATTGAATACTTTTAGTCTATTACAGTCGATTCCGGATAATTGGGGCACATCGGGACCGGAGCATTTTGGCCCAGTTAAACGGTTGGCCCTAATTAATGAATACGTAAACCGTGGCGTACACGATACTGTATTTTATTAAATTATCACATAGTACATAAATTTTTTTTTTTTTTTTTTTAACGTCCGACTGTTCTACAATTACTGCTAATGCAGACGGTGAAGGATGAAATGATATTTTGTAACGTATGAAAATATGCCGTGCCTGAATGGGATTCGAACCCAAGACCGCATGATGAGAGGCGAGCACGTTACCAACTGCGCCAATGCGGCCGGCACATAGTGCATAAATTTTACATGCAAGTTCTTTCCATATACACACGAAACAAAGAAAAAACGGTATCAGAACAATGATTAACTTTTTAGCAAAACCTTTTGCCTTGGTTTTAAGAATTTTATCATTGACACAAACACCTTGCGAAGTTTTTTTTTTATTCCTAATTTGTGTACGTTGCAATCTGTTCAATTTAGAACAATAAGCAACCCCATGACGCAATGAGATGAGGATGATGTGTACGACGCGTAAATGAGGTGTAGTCTTGTACAGACCCAGGCCGACCATTCCTGAAAGAGTATGATTAATTAAACCCCAACCATCAAACCACTGTTCAAATCCGTATAAAAGTAACTATCTTTACTAGGATTTGAACCAGGAACCTTCGTCTCTGAAAATCAGCTGTTACACAGCTGATTTTGGCGACGACTTTACCTCTAGACCAACCCGGTGGGTTTATTGCGAAGTTACAATGGCAAATCATTCATTCAACGCTTCTCAACAAGTGGATCCTTCCTTTACGTTTTCTTTTCTGAAATGTTCCATGATCTTTTAATGCCCACTCTTGGCGTATTTTCTTTTCTTGGAGAACGATACAAGATCGTAATTTTCGGTACATCGGTTAGTTCCGATAGTTTACGTAGGCTTAAGTTAGGTGGATACGTTTTTATTTTGTCAAGAAGCTTTATTCATTCGCACAGTAATATCGTTACGCGTCATTTAACTCACAAAGACGTTGATAGTAGGTACTGTACTGTAAGCCTACGCATAAAAATATCAACAAAATGTGTGAATCTAATGGGAATTGTTGTTGTTTAGGTCATCAGCCAAAAGGCTGGTTTGAACCTGTAGAGGTTTTACTAAGTAAAACGAGGAGTGAGGTGGTTTACCATTGCCTTCCTCACTGACTGGAAAAGTACGCTTATCAGCATGCCAGGTCCTCTGAAAAACACATATTTTCCACTCTGCAAATGACACCTTCACTTCATTCACCACAGGGTCTGGCTGTATAATGAAATTCATTACTTTCAGAGGAGATAACTCCGATTAGTGTCTTTTACACCTCTACCTCTTCTGTTCTTAAATGAATCAGTCATTTAATTGGCTAACCGTGTGATAAGAAACAGAACTATTTATTTTAGCCCTGCAACGAACAGATTGAGTGAAAATAATTTGACACTCTACCTGTCTGTTATGGGCAGAAATGGGAATTAAAAAAAAAAAAGTATGCCTACAGATAACAAAACAACCATCCCAATAAACAGTGTGTTTCAGTACAATCACGAAATCACAGAAACTGATGCCATGGAATTAAAACGCAAAACAAAAGCCATGGAATTACGAACGTTTTATGTATGTATGACAAGTGACAACTGACCATAAGATGCAAGGAGGCTATACAGCTTGTAAGGTTGGGCATAACTAGTGGATATGACTCACTGAAATTTATGCAATGACGATTATGTAGCCTACACATTGTGATGTAAATAACATCTCTATTATGACTGATGTGTGATTACTGTTGTTTATCTGTCGAAATGTTTATTTTACTACTTCTATCTTATCTTGCCGCTTAGAACCACGTGTTGTTCGTCGCTCCCCTGTAATGGGTTTAATAAAACATACATTGTACATACATCAGATTGGCCCCAATAAACGGCATTATGGACCGAATAAACGGAGTACTTATCAATATAAAATTCCGTTCTGTTTTTGTTCATTAACCCTTTACAGGGCAGTACTACAGGGAAAAATATACACATTGTAAAATGTTAAATTTAGCTTTATAGGGACTTGAGTAATGTAATTCTAGTGCCATAACAGTAAGATATTTCTTTTTTATTGATGTTAAGTTTTGGTAAGTATACTTACCAAGGAACGTTAATTGAAATGGAAATCACATAATGTTTAGTGGTAAGAATGCTTATTAAAACAACTTGTAGTACTATATAACAAAAAAATGTGTAAACTAGCTTATCTTAACTTTAATATTAGCATGAATGCTTGATTTCCCGTAAAGAACTCGAATTTTCTAAGCACTTTGCAAAAGTAACAAAAAAACAACACGGTAGCATACGCTGGTATGAACCCTTACCACATTCGTGCATCTCACGAAGGAAATAGTTGCTGCGCGCTAATTTCAAAATGTGGATAGCCTACGTACCAGAGAACACCAATAAAACCATAAAATGCCAATAAGGTTTAACTGCATAGCTTATTATTAAATAAAATCGACCTTATTGCCAGCGGTAAGTATATTTACCAAAGACCTATAAAGGGTTAAAACACTGTCCCAAAAAACCGGCTGCCCCAATTAACCAGTTGACCAATTATCCGGAATCGACTGTATATTGAAAAAATAAACAAAAACGGAAAGAAAGAAGAAAGGAGAAATAGGTAGCTATTCTACTTTACCAGAGGCGAACAGCGAAAACGGATTATGCAGTATCGGAGGGAAGTAAAGCAATAAAGGTAATTGAATTATTTAAATTAATTTTCTCTATACTAAATACGGGCAAATAAAGAAGGTATCGCATTTCAAATACCTGGGAGAAATTTTAGAACCTACTGGACTGGAGAAAAGTCACAGGAATCTCGAACACAGAAACTGAAGAAGGTTTACGAACGAACACACAAACTTTATAACAAAAAGTGCATTTCCACACATGCAAAAATCAGACACTACAACTCAGTCCTCAAACCCGAGGTGCTATACGCAGCAGAAACATTGTCACTTCACAATAAGACTCTGCTACAAAACCTAAAAAAAGAAGAACGTAAAATCATCAGGAAAATACTTGGACCACGAAAAACCGACAACGGATACCGGCTACAAACCAACAGAACCACAGAGAAAATTTCAAACATTTCAGCAGACATTAGAAAAAGACGACTTAAATTCTATGGACACATACAACGACTTCCTGAACACAGACTTACCCACCAGATTCTTATTGCTACGGAAAATCTTAAAAGCATAACATGGGCCGAACAAGTAAGAAGAGACCTTGACAACGCTCAACTCACTTCTGAAGACGCGACAGACCGCGATACATATAGAAAAAGAATAGACGAGTGAGAAGTGCAGCCAGAGATTAGAGCCAAGAAGACCGGCACTACGTGGACAGAGGAGAGGAAGAAAGCCATGAGTGAGAAGATGAAGATATCAAGGAGAACCCGCAGGAAGAACCGTAGAAGCTTCACGTGATCCATAAGGGTCTACAACGTGTATAATAAAAATAAATTAATTTTAAATGAGCGAGCTCATGATGAAAGAGGTCCAAGTTGATAACACCAGAAATTCTATTAACTCATTATTCTATATGTAATTCTATTATGTTTTTCATTTTACATTGTTTACTGATGATTAAACATCTATTATAATATAAAAGGACAACATGTCCTGGGTGATTTATTTATAGATCAACGCACAGCCGAAACTACTGACGCTAGAGACTTGAAATTTGGAAGTTAGCTTTGTTATGTTGTGCAAGCATGCACTAAGAAAGGATTTTGCAAAATTTTGATTTTAAAGGGAAGAAATTGCAAAATTCCCCCCCTATTGATGTGAGGATACGGAATGAGCGCGAAGCGCTACGCTTATGTACTGGTTGTTCTCCGACACACATTTACCCCCTCCATAGCATATTCCGTAGCATCCAGTATATACATTCTTATCGTACGTAAATAGCAGATCAATTACAAAAGTGTAGCTATTTTCCCAGAAGTTGTATTGACTTTAACAACGATTTTAATCTATGTTTTACTTTTGTCACTCCGGATGTTGTACTGTACGTAGTGTTTAATCTTTTGACCTAACACTGGATTTACATTTTAACCAGAATTAATTCCAGAATTGTTGAATTGTTGTTCTTTATACTTAATTCCAAAAAAAAAATTATATTTGTGATTTAAGTCATTAGTGAATAAAATACAGAATCATAGCCTTAAAATTGCATGGGCGAAGCCACGACGGGGCGCTATCTATTATATAAAAAGAGATGTTCTGATTTATAGATCATTTTAAGTTTTCTAAGCTGTTGCTAAGAAAGGATTTTGCAAAATTTTTATTTTCAATGGTAGAATTCGCAAAAATACCCTCCCATAAGAAATACAAGACATACAGAGAGTATACATTAACAGCTGATTCTTTGTTTACGTTTGCGTGGGCGAAGCCACGCGGGGCCCGCTAGTAGGTTATATTTTTCATTATTAAAATTGAAAAGAGAAAGTATCGTGAGTGTTTCACACCAGATTTTTACTTTCTCTTGCCTATATTAATACATAGGAAGGAAAGTATTGCTTTCATATCGATTTTTAGAAATCGAGTTTTCACCGGATCTACAGGTTTTCAGACCCCCTGAACCCAAAAAAAAACATGTTTTTAGCGATTGGTTTGTGTGAACAGAATATCTCGAGAACGGAACATCGTACGAACTTTAAACTTGAACTTTAAGTTACATACCACTACCGGACCCGACACAAACATTTTTATCAAAATCGTTCAACCGGAAGTAATAGTTTATTCGTGAAATTTTTCACTTTTTTGCGATTTTCTCAAAAACTGGTCCTACGATTTTTTTTAAATCGCATAGTTTACTAAATTTTTTATGCTTTACAAGATAGGGTAGGCGCCATATTTGTTGAAATTCTTGGTGAGGCTGTTTTCACGTAAAACAATAGTTTTTTTAAGATTGCGGCGTTAATATGCATTTTAGCGCAAAAATGTATATAATAAAAGTTGTAGACAATTTAAAATTCTACATATTTTATTCCAAACATTTTTTTGTATAACGCTTAGTTTAGCGGTAATTAGCGATTTTCTATTTTTCTCTCATGAAAACTTGTGCAAAATCAATTTTTTTTTAAGATTTCGGCCTTAGTATTGCAATTTACGACAAAAGTGTATATATATATTCAAATTTATAGGAAATTAAAAGATCTACAACTTTAATTAAAGCATTTTTTTCTACATAGCCTAGTTTAGCGTGAAAGAGTGATTTTCCGTATTTTTAAGCCAAACTGAGGTCGATTTTAATTTTGCGTCACCGCTCATGATTAAAATTAAGTTATGTTTATTGAGGTTAGTTTTTTGGTTTATTTCTAATGTTTTATTACTAACGTTAGGTTATATAGTTAATTATTTGCATTGACAAGAGAAAGTTGTGTGAGTGTTTCACACCAGATTTTTAGCTAAGGATTAGCACCTGATCGCGTTTCGGGGACAGTCCGTATAGACTTAATGAAACAAATGAAAGTTATACGCAAACTAAAGAACGTGATCAACAGCATGTGTTTATTTTTTATTATTTTTTTTTTTTTTTTACTTCATATTATAGGTTATGTTTACTTGTTTACATATACATAATGTCATATTAAAGTTACTGTAAAATAGTGTCCTGGATAAAAGCACGATAAAATACGTTATACAAGATCAGATCAAGTCGGCTGCCAAATTTGGAAGTAAACAGTTGCAAGAGCTCTGTTCTCTCAAGTACAGAACTAAACGTAAGCTGTGTCAGTATTACCACGATAATAATATTAATAGTAAAAATAGTAAACAATGTAGCCGACTACAACTTCTTACATTGTCTATAAAATTCATTGTTTATAAAATAGTACTTACTGTACCATACTTAACAATGTTTATCCGTGCTTTAACACGAATTTAAAACTTACCCGTTATTTCTTAAAAAGGTTTTAAAGTTTTCCACTTTAATCTAGTATACTAGATGGCCCGTGCGTAAAAGTTCACACAACGAATACTGTGTAACACAGATTTATGTTGTGATAAACGTGATGCCCAAAACAGGCAGGTGGAGTGTTATTTTAATTGCACTCTATCTGTTTGGTCCAGGGCTAAAAAAAATAGTTCTGTTTCTTATCACATAGTCAGCCACTTTTCTTTTTTTTTTAATCCTAATATGTGTACGTTGCAATCTGTTCAATTTAAAATAATAAGCAACCCCATGACCCAATGAGATGAAGATGATGTGTATGACGTGTAAATGAGATGTAGTCTTGTACAGACCCAGGCCGACCATTCCTGAGAGAGTATGGTTAATTGAACCCCAACCATCAAAGTACACCGGTAACCAACTGTCTAGTATTCAAATCCGTATAAAAGTAACTACCTTTACTAGGATTTGAACCAGGAACCTTCGTCTCCGAAAATCAGCTGTAAAACAGCTGATTTTGGCGACTACTTTACCTCTAGACCAACCCGGTGGGTCAGCCACTTATATGACTGAACTATTTAAGAACAGAAGAGGTAGAGGTGTAAAAGACACTAGTCAGAGTTATCTCCTCTGAGAGTAATGAATTTCACTATGCAGCCAGACCCTGTGGTGAATGAAGTGAAGGTGTCATTTGCAGGGTGGAAAGTGAGTGCTTTTCGGAGGGCCTGGCATGCTGATAAGCATACTCTTTCAACTCAGTGAGGAAGGCAATGGTAAACCACCTTACTCCTCGTTTTTACTTAGTAAAACCTCTAGAGGTTCAAACCAGCCTTTCGGCTGTTGACCTAAACAACAACTACAAACGTGATGATAAGCTTGTGTCATCTGAGTTACCAAAACTGAACACAAAATTTTTTCAGTCAATACATTGTTACTTTTCCTTGCCCTTAGTGAAGGAAAGTATTTTTTTCATATTGATTTTTCCAAATCAAGGTTTCACCGGAAATACACGTTTCCAAGCCCCCTGAATCATCCAAAAAAACATATTTTTACCAATTGGTCTGTGTGCTTGCTCATAACAGGGAGGTGGAGTCTTAAATTATTTTCACTTGATCTGCTAGTAAAGTGCCACGGCTAGAAAAAATAGTTCTGTTTCTTATCACATGATCACCTAATTATATGACTGAACTATTTGTAAACTGAAGAGGTGGATCTCCTCTGAGAGTAATGAATTTCATTATACAGCCAGATCCCGTGGTGAATGAAATGAAGGTGTTCTTTTCAGGGTGGAAAATTTGACCTTTTCAGAGGGCCTGGCATGCTGATAAGCATACTTTTCAACTCAGTGAGGAAAGCAAGATAAACCACGTGACTCCTCATTTACTTAGAAAAGCCTCTAGAGGTTAAAACCAGGCTTTCGGCTGATCACCTAAACAATAACGGTTCGTGTGTGTGTGTGTGTGTGTGCGCGCGCGCGCGCGCGTATGTCTGCGTCTGTATTTCGGTCTGTGAACGAAATATCGCAAGAACGGAATAATTTACGAAGTTGAAACTTGGAACTTCAAGTAGGTACCACACTGGAACTATTTACTGTTATCAAAATCGGTTAATCGGAATCATTTTCGTACAGTTTTTCACTTTTTTACAATTTTCTCAAAAATGGCTCCTAAACCTTTTTTTTTAATCACCTCATTTACTAAATTTTTTATGACTACAAGATAGGGTAAACGCTATATTTTCTGAAATTCTTGGAGGGGTTGTGCTAACGTAGTAAAAAAACGGGTTTTTACAGATTGCTGGCTTAGTATGCATTTTAGAGTTAAAGTGTTTAATATAATCAATGTTGTAGAAAATTTAAAATCCTACATTTTTTTATAACGCTTCAATTAGAGATCTTTTGTACTTTGCTCATTACAATCGATAAAAAACGGGATGTTCTAAGATTGCGGTCGTTTAAGCATTGCGTTTAAGCATTTACGACAAAAGTAGGCCTTTAAGTAACTAAAATTAAGTTAATAGAATATTAAAAAATCTACAACTTTTATTTAAAATTTTTTTTCTTCAAACCCTGTATGCTATATAGTTTAGTGTATCAATTTGTGATTTCCCGTATTCTTAAGTTCTACAAAGGTTGATTTGCATTTTGTATCATTCATTCATGATTAAAATTAGGTTTTTCACTTTACATTGTTTACTCATGATTAAACATAGGTTATATTGTTCATTATTTACCTCGGAAACAGAAAGTCGTGAGAGTTTAACAACAGATTTTTGCTCAACTTATCCACCGCAATACTTCCATATTTTTTTTTCACTTTTGAGACCTCATAGGATCACTCTAGAGCAAGTTAAGGTATGTTCCAGTGTTGAGTTTCTTTGAAAAGCGCGCTCTCCTAAGCGTGGCTTCCTTTCGTTTGGCCCACATTTTCTTAAAACATTCCGATCTCTGTTTCCGGTCTTTGTCGGTAAACACCCTGTTGTACACTTTTCTGGTTTTTGGTTCGAGTGTTACCATATTAGTCTTGACTTGTTGGTTGTACTTAGCTGATTTTTTTAGCAGGTCTTGTTTAGTGATTCCAAGTTCCTCCACATTCCGCTGTACCTCTTTCAGTCACCTAGGTCTCGACATCTTATTTCAAAAATCTGGTGTGAAACACTCACACAACTTTCTCTTGCCAGTTCAAATAATTAACAATAAACCTAACATTATTAATAAAATATATTAGAAATAAACAAAAAACTAACCTCAATAAACATAACCTTATTTTAATCATGAGTGAAAGACGCAAAATGAAAATCGAACTCAGTTTGGCTTAAAAATACGGAAAATCACTCTTTCACGCTAAACTAGGCTCTGTAGAGAAAAATGCTCTAAATAAAAGTTGTAGATCTCTTAATTTTCTATAAATTTTATTATATACACTTTTGTCGTAAAATGTATTCTAAGGCCGAAATCTTTAAAAAATCGATTTTTCACACTTTTCGTGAGAAAAAAAACAGAAAATTGCTAATTACCGCTAAACTAAAAAAATGTTTGAAATAAAAGTTGTAGGTTTTTAAATTCTCTACAACTTTTATTATATAAATTTTTTCGCTAAATTGCATATTACAGCCGAAATCTTAAAAAAACTTTGTTTTTACGTGAAAACAGCCTCACCAAGAATTTCAGCAAACATGACGCCTACCCTATCTTGTAGAGAATAAAAAATTGAGTAAACCAGGCGATTTTTTAAAAAATCGTAGGACCAGTTTTTGAGAAAATTGCAAAAAAGTGAAAAATTATACGAATAAACTGCTACTTCCGGTTGACCGATTTTGATGAAAATGTTCGTGTCGGGTCCGGTAGTAGTGTGTAACTTAAGTTTCAAGTTTGAAGCTCGTACGATGTTCCGTTCTTGAGATATTCTGTTCACACACACACAGATACGCACACAGACACACAGACACACACACAGACCAATCGCTAAAAACATGTTTTTTGGGTTCAGGGGGTCTGAAAACGTATAGATCCGGTGAAAACTCGATTTCGAAAAATCGACATGAAAACAATAGGCCTACTTTCCTTCCTATATATTCATATAGGCAAGAGAAAGTAAAAATGGTTGATCAACCGGTTCACAAGTCTGGACTTTCTGGCTCAGAGTTTGTGTCCTAGGAATGATATTCTTTTCTTTCTAAAGTTATTTGTTTGTGGGGGAAATTAGTTTGTAAATTTCTTTGTTTGGTATTAACCGCCACTGTCCTTCCACCATGTGCCTTTTGTTCATGCACTTCCTAAGTATTTTTCCTTCTATTTTCTCAATTCTATCGGTATTTTTTAAGCGATATGGCCCGAATAACGTTTCACTGGAATAGCGGATTCCTGGAAGAACCCCTGTTTGGTAGTGTCTTAGTTTAGTTTTGGTTGACAAACATTTCTTGTTGTAGATGTTATATACATATTTCTTTTTTAATAATACTTCCATATTTTTAAAAAAGAAAGTAAAAAACTTAAACAATGTCAAATAAATCAATACAATAACTTTCCCTGATACAATATTTCCAAAACAAAACTTTTACTAAATCAAATACAAAAAAGAACAAGGTCAAGAATTTGACGCTGGAATAAAAATAAATTCAACATACAAAAAAATACATGAAATAAAAAACCGAGTAGGTTGTAATAAAATTTATGAAGACACTAAGACATTACAATAATTTGGAAGTGTATTTACAAAAAAATAAATAAATAAGAGAATTTAAATTTTATTATGGAAAATTTAAAAATAAAGCAAAAATAAAATATCAATTTATTTTAGCTAAAAGAATAAACAATATATTGTTATACTTTTAGAATGAACATGGAAGGTGGTCCTTGTAAATAAAATCTATTAGTTGAAACGATAACGTAAAGGGAAGGTAAGTCATTTGTCACCTCTATTCCTTTTATGTATGCATATTGCCTACAGGGTGCACATAAAGAAATACATAAAAAAATCTGGTGTGAAACACTCACACAACTTTCTCTTGCCAATGCTAATAATTAACAATAATCCTAACATTAGAAATAAACAAAAACTAACCTCTAAAAATATAACCTTATTTTAATAATGACTGGAAGACGCAAAATAAAAATCAACCGCAGTTTGGCTTAAAAATACGTAAAATCACTCTTTTACGCTAAACTAGGCTCTGTAGAGAAAAATGTTCTAAATAAAAGTTGCAGATCTTTTAATTTTGTATAAATTTGATTAAATACACTTTTGTCGTAAAATGCATACCAAGGCCGAAATCTTAAAAAAATCAATTTTTCACACATTTTCGTGAGAAAAAAACAGAAAATCGCTAATTACCGCTAAACTAAGCGTTTTACAAAAAAATGTTTGAAATAAAAATTGTAGAATTTTATATTTTCTACAACTTTTATTACATAACGTTTTGCGCTAAAATGCATATTAAAGCCGCAATCTTAAAAAGAAAGTGTTTTTACGTACAAACAGCCTCACGCAGAATTTCAGCAAACATGGCGCCTACCCTGTCTTGTAGAGCATAAAAAATGTAGTAAATCAGGCGATTTTAAAAAAATCGTAGGACCAGTTTTTGAGAAAATCGCAAAAAAGTAAAAAATTACACGAATAAACTACTACTTCCGTTTGACCGATTTTGATGAAAATGTTCGTGTCGGGTGCGGTAGTAGTATGTAACTTAAGTTTCAAGTTTCAAGTTCGTACGATGTTCCATTCTTGAGATATTTTGTATACTCACACACACACACACAGACACACGCACACACAGACCAATCGCTAAAAACATGTTTTTTTGGGTCCAGGGGGTCTGAAAACGTATAGATCCGGTGAAAACTCGATTTCGAAAAATCGACATGAAAACAATACTTTCCTTCCTATATATTCATATAGGCAAGAGAAAGTAAAAATTGTAAGATAAATTACATTACGTTTCTTCTTGAACCTTCAAAATAAATCAACATTATATACATGTATATATTATATAAATTTTTACGCTAAAATGCATATTAAAGCAGCAACCTTAAAAAACCAAATTTTTTACGTGAAAACAGCCTCTCCAAGAATTTCAGCAGACACGACTCCTACCCTATCTTGTAGAGCATAAAAAAATTAGCAAACCAGGCGATTTTAAAAAAATCGTAGGACCCGTTTTTGAGAAAATCGCAAAAACGTGAAAAATTACACGAATAAACTACTACTTCCGGTTAACCGATTTTGATGAAAATGTTCGTGTCGGGTCCGGTAGTGGTATGTAACTTAAAATTCAAGTTTCAAGTTCGTACGATATTCCGTTCTCGAGATATTCTGTTCACACAGACCAATCGCTAAAAACATGTTTTTTGGGTTCAGGGGGTCTGAAAACCTGTAGATTCGGTGAAAACTCGATTTCGAAAAATTGACATGAAAATAATACTTTCCTTCCTATACATTCATATAGGTAAGAGAAAGTAAAAAGTCGTTTTCCTAAATGCTTTACTGTTTGCGGATGATTTGTGAATATTGTACAAGAAAGTGAGGATGAGTTTCAGAGATCGGTGTATGTTTTAAATTATGCAAAAAATATAATTTCAATGTTTCCATAAAAAAATTCAAAGGTAATGGCATTTACTGGTAAATATCCTACCAGGTCTAAAATTGGGGTAGATAATGTGGTGCTTAAAAAAGTATCATAATGAAATTATTTAGGTTGTGACATCGGACTTGATCAAGATTTGGATGTAAAGAAGAAAGTTGGCAAATTCAAGCAGTGTGCGGCAATATTAGCAGGAAAATATTCCTAGGACAATATTCCTAGACTATAATGTCCTAGACAATATTCCTAGGCAGGAAAACATGAAAATAAACCCAGATAAAATTTTAAAAAGTGATGGTTGCCCCAGTCCCTACTCTATGGTAGTGAGTCGTGGATTAGTACCCGATCACAGGCGAGTAGAGTACAGGTGGCAGTGATGCGATTCCGAGAACAAAAGGTTCTAATTGTGTGAACCAATAACGAAATGGGGATATAAGAACGGAACTGGATGTTTACAATCAGAATGGAAAGATTCCAGAATATCAAAATCGATGGAGGGATTTTTTTTTTTTTTGGTTTAATGACCGAATGTTCTGCGAGCACTGCTAATGCAGACGGTGAAGGATGAAATGATTTTTTTTGTAACGTATGAAGATATGCCGTGCCTGAATGGGATTCAAACCCAAGACCGCATGATCAATGGAGGGAGCACGCAAAGAGAATGCATAAGGGAAGGATCTCCCCCTCAATGTTCTGCAATACAGAAAAAAATATTTTGTTATAAAGTTGTAGATTTTTATTTTCTACAACTTTAATTTTATACACTTTTACATTGTGTAATTAAGCATAAATTGTGTTTTTAAGATTACGGCTTTAATATGCAATTAAGCGCAAAAATTTATATAAAAAAAGTTGTAGAGAATTTAAAATTCTACAACTTTTATTTCAAACATATTTTTGTATAACGCTTAGTTTAGCAGTAATAAGCGATTTTCTTATTTTTTCTCACTAACACGTGTGAAAAATCGATTTTTTTAAGATTTCGCCTTAGAATGCATTTTACGACAAAAGTGTATATAATAAATTTTATAGGAAATAAAAAGATTTACAACTTTTATTTAGAGCATTTTTCTCTACAGAGCCTAGTTTAGCGTGAAAGTGTGATTTTCCGTATTTTTAAGCCAAACTGAGGTCGATTTTCATTTTGCGTCTTTCACTCATGATTAAAATAAGGTTATGCTTTTGAGGTTAGTTTTTTGTTTATATCTAATGTTTTATTACTAATGTTAGGTTTATTGTTAATTATTTGAATTGGCAAGAGAAAGTTGTGTGTGTTTCACACCAGATTTTTAATTTTGTAATCCCTAATGTGTGTACGTTGCAATCTGTTCAATTCAGAACAATAAGCAACCCCATGACCCAATGAGATGAGGATGATGTGTATGTCGTGTAAATGAGGTGTAGTCTTGTACAGACCCAGGCCGACCATTCCTGAGAGAGTCTGGTTAATTGAACCCCAACCATCAAAGTACACCGGTAACCACTGTCTAGTATTCAAATCCGTATAAAAGTTAATATAGCATACATATTTTGTTTTGTTGTCTTTATTTGTTTATATTCTGAACCATAATAATGAAAGGGTGAATTATTTTAAATATTACCATAATGTAAAACGTTTTATCTATTACTTTCTCTTGCCTATATGAATATATAGGAAGGAAAGTATTGTTTTCATGTCGATTTTAAGAAATCGAGTTTTCACCGGATCTACACGTTTTCAGACCCCCTGAACCCAAAAACATGTTTTTAGCGATTGGTCTGTGTGTGTGTGTGTGTGTGTGTGTGTGTGTGTGTGTGTGTGTGTGTGTGTGTGTGTGTGTGTGTGTGTGTGTGTGTGTGTGTGTGTGTGTGTGTGTGTGTGTGTGTGTGTGTGTGTGTGTGTGTGTGTGTGTGTGTGTGCGTGCGTGTGTGTGAACAGAATATCTCAAGAACGGAACAACGTACGAACTTCAAACTTGAAACTTAAGTTACATACCACTACCGGACTAAACCGCACGATGATAAAAGTTTACTTTATTATAGATTCAGTGTCTGCTGATTTTCCAATGTTTGAATGCGCGCGCATCACTATTTGAACATCGCTCTGTCATTCTCAAAAACTACTACAAAAGTGTAGTAGACTTTTTATACTAACATTTGTGTAAACTTGTTCTTGAAAAATATTCTTCGGGGAAACTCTTATGTTATTTTTATAATATAAACTTTAAATTGTATAAAACAATTTTCGTTTTTTATTTTCTTAATAAATTTAGTTATTTCTTATGGCATATTTATTGTAGTCTAGTATTTACAGAGATAAAGTATGGTATCGTGAAAAATCAACAAACGTTCACTAATATCACTGATCTAAAATATTGTAACATCTGCTTTCAGATTGTTACGTTTTGCTTTGATTTTGTTGGCGTTCGCTAGTTGTTTTGGTTGCCGATAACTCGAATCTACTGGCGACGTTAATTAACTCACCGTCCGGTGGTGCGCTCTACCGCTTTTACTGCTAACTGCGTTCCGCCCTCTCATCGAGCTACTCCATTTGCATGACAAGACACTCTCGGTTGAATTTTCGTTCGGTCGCTATGTAGTAAATTTTTATTACGTGTATTTTAAATTTATAACTTTTGAATAAAGTTAATTCTTCTTGCCCATTTAAACATGGTAAGTAATTTGTTTTTATTTTAGTATTCCGAGAGCTGGAAATGTTTCACGAGTTGCATAAAATTATATTTTTGTACTAAGGAAACTACGTTGCAATTGTACTTGCAATTTCTTGACTACTAGATTCGATTTTGGTCTATGTAAAACTAAATTATGACTTATGATAAATTTATTGTAAATGATGTAAAGGTTTGTAATTTGGTAAATTCTATTCTACTTCGAAATGTAATTGCTTATTTTAATTGTTTTAAATTTTTTTTTAAATCTTCCTTATTGTTAATCTATTGCAACTCGTATTAAGTTTCTATCTTTAAATTCATAACTTTGTTATTTTGTTCATTTACATTGCATTATTTATGCGTTAGTGCTTTGGCTTGAGATCGACGCTTATTTTACTTAATATTAACACTAGCTCGATCTTTTCTTCAGGGTTCAAATCCGGGAACGGGAATTGCCGTTCAGTAATCTTACCATATCTATATTCAGTACATGGGGTTCGACTCCCGAGAATGACGAATTTTCACTTCGTCAGCATCCTGTAATTGATGTTCAAGGTTTTTCTTGACATTTTCTTTCATGGAGTTACATGGAGTCCAATCTGGATGAGAATTTCATCAGAAAATCTTCCATTAGTCGTTGCACACGTCAGTAATACTTCAAAAATAAGTGTTAACTACAAAAGGGTATGTTTTATTATTTTATTTATCATGAGAGGAGCTCATCCATCTACTTAAGGTGTTTTCAAAGTGAAAACCGATGCCTTTTGGGGAAAAGATCACGCCAGAAATTAAGATCCATCTTGTTAACTTCTTGTTTTGGACAGGAAATTTAGTGAATTCAAAGTGACCTGCTTGAAAGGTTTTCCTGTTAAATCTTTTGCTAAACTAAGAAATCAGGAACATTGATCTGTAAAATTTAATTATTTCATTCCATACATTTTTTTAATAATTATTATTTCTTTTTTACACTTTATTAAAAGGGTTGAATTTGAATTTGTGTATTTTTCTAAATTTAAAATTCTAATGATAAAATTTAACATTTCATTTCATAAATTTTTTTTACAATTATTATTCTTGTTTTACACCTTATTAAAAAGGTTGATTTTGAATTTAGTTTTTTTAAATTTAAAATTATAAAAGTAAACTTTAACTTCTGGTTAAACAATTTTATATTTGTGAAACAACATCTAGTACAACGTTAAATGTCTCTACATATTTGCACTTTTATATATATATATATATATATATATATACTAAATATTTTATAACTTGTGGAATTTAAGGTAATACTAATGATAAAATATATATTGAATAGAAAGCTGCTAGCATGCTAAACTTGAAAAATAAAAGTTTAAATTCAAATATTTTGGCCATTTCGATTTCCAGTTATCATTTAATGAATATATCTTTGAATTTTATTGTTTTACTTAATATTTATAAAATTTACTTCAGGAAGTACGTTTTTAGATCTGTTATTGTATTGAACTTTCCAGCTATTTAAGTCTGAGTAACTTTGTACTAATTTTACTGTTTACTCCATTTTATTGTTATAAATTAAATTATTTTACTATTTACTTTTCTAGATTTATTTCATTTATGCAACGATTACCCGAGTGTTTGTTTTTTTGAGCTTCCTTAAATTTTTTTTTTTTTATGTTTTGTTAACACCCTTGCCGACCTATCGCTTGGTTTGCGTATGTGTTGCCAGCAGCGATAGGGGGTGGTTACAATATGTAGCCTACTCATGACTTCCACTAACCAAAAAAATCTGGTGTGAAACACTCACACGACTTTTTCCTGCCAACAATATTATTTTTATGTAGTCATGAGTAAAGAATGTAAAATGAAAAACTTAACCTGATTTTAATCATGGGTGATTAAGACAAAATGAAAATCAATCTGTAGAACTAAAAATATGGGAAATCACTAAATTGACGCTACACTAATCTTTGTAGAAAGAAATGCTGTAAATTATTGTGGTAGATTTTTTATTTCCTATAACTCTTAATATGTACATATTTGTCATAAAATACATATTGAGGCCGCAATCTTAAAAATTTCAGTTTTTTACCGATTTTGATAAGCAAAATATAAAAGAAAGTCACTAATTGACGCTGAACTAAGCGTGGTAGAAAAAAATGTTTAAAGTAAGTTGTAGGTTTCTACAACTTCGGTTATATACACTTTTGCCCGAGAATGCAAATTACGGCTGCAATCTTAAAAATCTTTATTTCTACGAAAGCACAGCCTTCCCAAGAATTTTAGCAGACATACCGCTTACCCTATCTTGTAGAGCATCAAATAATTTAGTGAACGAGGCAATTTTTAACAAAAAAAAAAAAACGTAAAGCCATTCTTGAGCAAATCGCAAAAAACAAAAAATCGCAAAAAAAACAAATAAACCAAGAAACTACGACAGATTTTGATAAAAAATTTTGTGTCGGAGCCAATAGTGGTAACTAACTTAAGTTCGAAGTTTCAACTTTTTAGGACATTCAGTTCTTGAGCTACTTTGTTCACACACGCGCGCGCGCGCGCACACACACACACACACACACACAAACACAAACACAAACACATTAGTAATAACAAAAAAGGTATAGATACTGAAGTCACGAGATTGCCTTTAACGTATGGATGGGCTGTGAGGAAGGGAAGTGAAAATTTGACAGTGCTGCCAACCTCAACAGTAAGACACTACTCGTACATTTCACTACCGTGCAGTTTCTACATAAACTGTTTCTACATAACTGCTTACATTTTGTAAGCTGGGTTTTATTCCGAGAAAATGTTTTCTCCATAAATCTTATGTTGTTTAGTTCAACAGCCGAAAGGCTGGTTTGAACCTCTAGAGGTTTTACTAAGTAAAAACGAGGAGTAAGGTGGTTTACCATTGCCTTCCTCACTGAGTTGAAAGAGTATGCTTATCAGCATGCCAGGCCCTCCGAAAAGCACTCACTTTCCACCCTGCAAATGACACCTTCACTTCATTCACCACAGGGTCTGGCTGCATAGTGAAATTCATTACTCTCAGAGGAGATAACTCTGACTAGTGTCTTTTACACCTCTACCTCTTCTGTTTTTAAATAGTTCAGTCATATAAGTGGCTGACTATGTGATAAGAACAGAACTATTTTTTTTTTTTAGCCCTGGACCAAACAGATAGAGTGCAATTAAAATAACACTCCACGTGCCCGTTTGGGGCATATATAAATCTTATAAAAAATAAATTTGACCTGTAATATTGCCTTATAGCTTAATTACACAACTAGAAATGTTTGATTTACTGTAATTACCTTATTCCAGCTTGCTACCTTATTCCATTGTAACAAAATTTTCTACGAATGAATCGAAACGCCTTCTTTACTTTCAGTCTCACTAGTTTTTTACCATTTGTTTTTTTACCATTTATCAAAAAAAATGTTGATGAAGAATTATCTTCTTCCCTGTCTTTAACTTCTTCCTTATTTATATTTCGAATTGTGGAACGAGAAACATCGCAGTAGTTAGCCGCTCGCTCACGGTTTTGGTTAAGAGGCACGGATAGGCATTTTTGTTTAGCTTCAACTTCACAACATTTTATTACATTGCATATTAATAGATTTTGTTCAGCACTGTGAATAGTTCGACCACGTTTTCGAGAAACCGACACCTCTGTTTACGGAAACAAACAGTTATATTCGTACAGTTAACCTACAAAAGGTTCCACGATATACTGTATATGCTCTGGGTATAGTATAAGTTGCTATGTTTGTCGCACTGAAATTAAAGCAGTCACGCAAGCGCACTGATCATTTTCCCCCTTCACCCGTCGTTGCCAACTAAGGCAAACTCGTGACTCAAGTAACTGTATTTAGAATTATGCTTATATTGTAGAATTATGCTTAGGCTAGTTGTTGTTGTTGTTTAGGTCATCAGCCGAAAGGCTGGTTTGAACCCGTAGAGGTTTTACTAAGTAAAACAAGGAGTGAGGTGGTTTACCATGCCTTCCTCACTGAATGGAAAAGTATGCTTATCAGCATGCCGGGCCCTCTGAAAAGCACATATTTTTCACTCTGCAAATGACACCTTCACTTCATTCACCACAGGGTCTGGCTGTATAGTAAAATTCATTACTTTCAGAGGAGATAACTCTGAGTAGTGTCTTTTACACCTCTACCTCTTCTGTTCTTAAATGATTCAGTCATTTAATTGGCTGACCATGTGATAAGAAACAGAAATTTATTTGAGCCCTGCAACGAACAGATTGAGTGTAAATAATTTGACACTCCACCTGTTTATTATGGGCAGTATGCTTAGTTAACATAGTGTTACTATTTAGGCCTATTAGTTTTTAAGTTGACAGACCTGTGCTTCTATTATGAAGTACAGGATTTCCTTAACTAAGAAAATGAATTTGATTAAATTTGATAATTGTTGTTTTTTTAAACACCCTATATTTGCATGTTAGAATTAAATGTATTTTTATTTGTATTTGTATGTAGAATAATGTAGGCGGTCAGTGGCACATTGAGAGAGAGAGAGAGAAAGTGTAAGTGTCACCAGCCAAGAGTAGGTGTCTCTCCACTGTACCATTCGCTCTTCACAACTTCTCTTATTTTTCTCCTCCTTCCCTTCCACTGCCCACGTCACTTCAATAAATTTTCCCATCTACCAATATCGTACCAGAAGACCTGCCTCAACAACACTAATTTGGTATTGAAGGTATTTTCAGATTTTATTACTAAAACAGAGCGTCAACCATTCGGTTGTCAAAAATCCAATTTCATTCACAGGAATAATATACTTATATTTTTCCCCTCGTATACGGCCAGTTTTAGACCACGTGAGGTGGCTTAAAACGTTTCTGGAAGCTTTTTTTGCAGCCCACATTCTCAGTCTTCTCTCACTGTACGCTTTTCCCCTTTCTTCTGTCAACTCAGTATTCAGTTGTCGCTCTTCATTGAAGAAAGTCCGTAATTATTAAACTGAATTTGGCCTGATTCATTTCATTTTCTCAGTGTATTCCGGTTTTCTCAATATTCTTTCTGACTTCTTTATACGATTTATCCGACACCTTAGGTCTATTGTTTAGTGTCTTAAAAATTTGTTTTGTCAACCGGTTGTAACCCATTCCAATACAGATATCCTTAAAATTTTAGTTCTTTCTACACTCTCTTTCACGTTTTCAGACCCCCTGAACCCAAAAAACTGTTTTTAGCGATTGGTCTGTTTGAATAGAATATCTCAAGAACGGAATACCGTACGAACTTGAAACTTAAAACTTAAGTTAGATACCACTAGAGGACCCGACATAAACATTTTCATCAAAATCGGTCAACCGGAAGAAGTAGTTTATTCGTGTCATTTTTCACTTTTTTGCGAATTTCTCGAAAACTGGTGTTACGATTTTTTTTAAATCGCCTCATTTACTAAATTTGTTATGCTCTACAAGATAGGACAGGCGCCATGTTCGCTGAAATTCTTGGGAAGGTTGTTTTCTCGTAAAATAAATTGATTTTTTTAAGATTGCGGCTTCAATATAAATTTCAGCGCAAAAATATATATAATAAAAGTTGTAGAGAATTTAAAATCCAACAACTTTTATTTCAAACTTTTTTTTGTATAACGCTTAGTTTAGCGGTAAAGAGCGATTTTCTGTTTTTTTCCTCACGAAATTTTTTTCACTCATGATTAAAATTAGATTATGTTTATTGAGGTTAGTTTTTTTGTTTATTTCTAATGTGTTATTACTAATGTTAGATTATATTGTTAATTATTTGCATTGGCAAGAGAAAGTCGTGTGAGTACTTCACATCAATTTTTTTATCGTTTCCATTAATCGTTCATTCTCCTTTTACAGTTCTTCTCGACCTCGTAAGCTATAATGTCTGTCTACTATCTTCGAACTCATTATCTTGCTGAGTATTTTTATCAAATATCTCTGCTTCTTTTAGAACAGCCTTCCCGCTCATTCTAAGCTACTCACTCTTGTACAGGCACACAGGTTTTATCACATTACTGTAATGTCTAATCTTGGCTTCTCTAGACAATGCTTTCTTCTTATACAGGATGTTGTTTAGGTCAACAGCCAAAAGGCTGGTTTGAACCTCTAGAGGTTTTACTAAGTAAAAACGAGGAGTGAGGTGGTTTACCATTGCCTTCCTCACTGAGTTGAAAGAGTATGCTTATCAGCATGCCAGGCCCTCCGAAAAGCACTTACTTTCCACCCTGCAAATGACACCTGCACTTCATTCACCACAGGGTCTGGCTGCATAGTGAAATTCATTACTCTCAGAGGAGATAACTCTGACTAGTGTCTTTTACACCTCTACCTCTTCTGTTCTTAAATAGTTCAGTCATATAAGTGGCTGACTATGTGATAAGAAACAGAACTATTTTTTTTTATCCCTGGACCAAACAGATAGAGTGCAATTAAAATAACACTCCACCTGCCCGTTTTGGGCATTTATACAGGATAACAGGTTGAAAACCTTTACTCCGCATTGGGCCGAGAATATTTTACCATTTTTGTTCTGGGTAACGAATAAAATGAGGTAGCTTACTGCTTGAAAATTTTCGAAAAAATCAAAGCGGTTTTCTGTCCCATATATACCCTCGATTTTAAGACTCAGCTTATTTTGGCAGTACACATTTTGGAGAAAAATAAAATCTAGAAAAATCAGTAAAATCCTATTGCTAATATCAAGTGAAATTTTATTACCTTAAATGGGCGATGAAACAGAATTAAATATAACACGATATTGATGGAAATAATAACTTTTTTGATTGAGTTTGTTTCCATCGGCTGTTATGCATAACTAAACTGTATTCGCAGTTTCTCGTACCCAGTAGTTTTCTTTTGCACTTCTTTGATATCTTTCACATCGACCATGTAGTTTCTGGGCATATTGAAGTAGACTGGAGTTTCGTCTGTATCACCTATCTGATCAAGTGTGCAGATGTTTTCAGTTCGTAAGTTAATAACATGGTGCTGAAAATTCACAAGCTACGTATTAAAATCAAATATTGCGTTTGTGAGCGTTGTGAGCTTCTACGAATTCTGATAATTATAAAGTTTTATTTTATTTTTATTTTAAAATATAATTTATTTTATCTTATAATATATAGTAGATGTCTCATACGTAGTTTAGAGTGATAATACACCGGTTCAAAGATAATAAGTGTATGTGACTGCGAGACACCCTCGAATTGAAAACGCACCTCGCTTTTAGAAGTATCAAATTGTAAAAAAAGGTGCGTCTTAAAATCTAGGAAATACGGTATACGAAATGTGGCTAATAAATAACGAGACTGACGTAAAAAATTTTAGTTTTATTTTATACATAATCACTTATTATCATCTTCAATATACACTCCTTCTCTATACCTACAACGCTCTATGCGAATTATCCATTGTTGGAGACAGTGCTGGAAGTCATCTTCTGTCAGCTCCTTCAAGACACGTGCCGCTTTCTCTTTTACACCTTTCACAGACTCAAATCTTGTCCCTTTTAATGTAGATTTCATCTTAGGGAACAGGTAGAAGTTACATGGTGCAAGATCTGGTGAATAAGGTGGATGTTCTAACACTGAGATGCTGTACTTGGCTAGGAACCTTTTGACAGATAATGCGGAATGAGCTGGAGCATTGTCTTAGTGGAGAACCCATGATTTGTCCTTCCACATTTCGGGACAGTTTTTCCTTACTCTTTGACGTAGTTTAGAAAGTACCTCAAGGTAGTAATATTGATTAATTGTTTGACCTTCAGGAACCCAGTGTAGGTACACAAACCCATGGATATAAAAAAAACCAATCATCATTTCTTTAAATTTTGACTTGCTCATTCGGGCTTTTTTGGCTCTCGGTGAAGTTCGGCTCTTTCAGTGCATGGATTGGCGCTTCATTTCCGGATCATAAGTAAAAAACCACGTTTCATCACATGTTGTTATCTTCTACCTGTTCCCTAAGGTGAAATTTGCATGAAAAGAGACAAGATTCGAGTCTGTGGAAGCTGTATAAGAGAAAGCGGCACGTGTCCTGAAGGAGCTGACACAAGATGACTTCCAGCACTGTTTCCAACAATGAAAAATTCGCATGGAGCGTTGTAGGGATAGAGAAGGAGTGTATATTGAAGGTGACAATAAGTGATTATTATGTATAAAATAAAAATAAAATATTTTATAACGTCAGTCTCGTTATTTAATAGCCACACCTCGTATATTAGCTGTGGGGTGAAAGGGAAGAGGGAGTAAAGAAGAAGGAGGGGGACATTAAAAAGAAAAGAGAATTTTCCTAAAGTACACAGCCTACACAATCGTTATTGCAGCTGTAAATATCTGTTACTCAACGAGATAAATGTTTATTTGCATAGAGTAATTGACTCCTGCAATGTCAGTCTAGACCTTAAGAAATGTTCAAGTGTAAACAAGTCTAGTTGTGGTATGATCTTCTAAGGAGGTCAGGGGTAGAACCCCTATAAATAGCAGCAATTATACAGATAGTGAAATGAAACACCGTAACATTATTATCTAAAATCTTAATAGCAAACATAGAAAGTAATAAAAACATTCAATAAAATTGTAAATGAGAGATTTAAATAATTTTTCAATATCGAAGTTTAAAAAAAATATGGTGTGAAACACACGACTTTTTCTTGCCAATGTAATTTTTCCACTCGTATAAGGTCAATTTTAGACCACGGAGTTGACTTAAATCGTTTCTGGAAGCTCTTTTTGCAGTCCACATTTTAAGCATTTTCTCACTGTAGGCTTTTTTACTTTCTTCTTGCCACCCGGTGTTTAATTTCGCTCTTCCTGGAAGCCTTTAAAGTCTATAAATAGTTGAATTGAATTCGGTTCCGGGTTTTCTCAATATCCTTTCTGACTTTTTTAAACCATTTATCTGACCCATCCTAGTAGATGGTTTTGTCCATAGTTGGATGGGATAATTTCCACCACCTCTAGCGTAATAGTATAGTAGTATAATGTAAGAAATTTTGTATTATGGTAATTCATTTTTTATGTAATGTATAATATCACGGGAATAAATAAATTATGTTATTATTGTTGTTGTTGTTGTTGTTGTTTAGTGTCTTAAAAATTTGTTTCGTCAACCTTTCTCATCCATTCTATACAGGTTTCCGTAGAATTTTATTCTTATTTTTCTGATCATTTCCAGTAATTGTTCATTTTCCTTTTATTATTCTTCTCGACCTAGTAACCTATATAGTTCGTCTACTAATTTCGGACCCATTATATTGCAGGAGATCTTCCTCTCAAATTTCTCTGCTTCTCTTAGACCAGCCTTCAAGGTAATTCTAAGACACTCACTTGTGTACAGACAAATAGGTTTCATCACAGTATTATAATGTTTAAATCTTGGCTTGTCTTGAGAGTGCTTTCTTCTCATACAAGTGTTGAGTCTCGGAGTGCATCGGCCATCTTTCCTCGTCGGTTATCGTTCGCTTCCTTTTCGCTGGTCTTTGGTTGTATTATCTCCTCGAGGTACTTTCCCAATTTTCCGTATTGCATCTTTAAGTGACGCAGAAGTATTTTAATGTCCATTATGTATTAGTTTTATTTTAGTTTTTCGAAGGAAATTTGTAGTCCTACTTTTTCTGCTTGTTCTTTTAACACGCTAATTTGTTCTATTGGTGTTTTCGTGTTCCTAGAAACGATTGCAAGGTCGTCTGCAAAAGCAAAACAGTTTATCTTTGAACCGTTCTTTGATCCTACAATATGTAGGTACTTGTTTTATCAATCCTTTATTGGTAAATTCCATTTCCCATTTCTGCATATCTTTCTACAGCACACAGTTAAAAAGAACCGGCGTGATGTTACACTCTTTGAGATATTTTTTTCATATATTCTTCTTATTGTTCGGGATATTATGAACCGTATCAGATAAATCTCATTTTATAGTACTATACATCTTAAACAATAGATGGCACTGCTATAGATAAAAGAACTCCCCAAAAAATACAAAAAAATTACTTTGTTACACCATTTAAATTCTTTTCAAAATTTAAAATTTACTTAATGTTACAGCCTATGTTACTGAGGAATCTGAAAACTTTTCAATGGTGAAATAATTTTTGAAATTGGTTGAGTAGTTGGTAGATTACCTCATACATAAAAATAAACAAAGGAATAAACAAATATTAGTTCTTATAACATTGGAATAGATTAGCGCACCACCAATGTTTGCAATTTTCCTCCGTTAAATTTAATTTAACCCACCGGGTTGGTCTATGGGTAAAATCGTCGCCAGAATCAGCTGTTTAACAGCTGATTTTCGGAGATGAAGGTTCCTGGTTCAAATCCTAGTAAAGTTAGTTACTTTTATACGGATTTGAATGCTAGACAGAGGCTACCGGTGTACTTTGATGGTTGGGGTTCAATTAACCATACTCTCTCAGGAATGGTCGACCTGAGTCTGTACAAGACTACACCTCATGTACACTTCATACACATCATCCTCATCTCATTGGGTCATGGGGTTGCTTATTGTTCTGAATTGAACAGATTGCAACGTACACACATTAGGGATTACAAAAAAACATAAAAATTAATTTAGAAAATTAAATACATCGAAAAACGGCTTTCAAAAAAAATTCAACATTTTAGAAACCTAAAAAAGGTACAACCGAGAATAAATATGGAATCTGACCGCCTACGTGGCGCAGTGATTAGCGCGTTAGCCTACAAGCGAAAAGTCCCGGATTCGATTCTCGGCTAGGGTCTGAAAATTTTAACACGAAAATCCATCGTTATCGTACCAAAACCCACAGTAGTCGGTAATGACCAAACTGGTGATGCGACTTTAAATAAACTAAAAAATATATGGAATTATGAATGAATTTAACAAACTTTAATGAATGCAAATATTTCAGTCATTAAAAGACATTGACGAATTAATAATAAACATTACATAAAATAATAACAAGGAAGCACTGAATCATAGATTAAAAAAAAGGTTATATGACAGGAGATCTCTTTAATATGTTCCGATACTATATGATATTTGCCAATAAAGTTAAAGGGTCACAAGGTTTGCCACAGCCTTCTCAATATGGGGGCGTGTAAGTTGTTATGCGAAGGCGTCTCGTCGTTGTGTTGTCGTCACTGCATGGAGGCGGTAGTCACATCGCCTCCAAAGCCCTCCTCCTAAGTATTTCACTCGCAACTCAACATTGATCTTCTTAACCTAACAACGTTTTATAGGCATTCCTATTAAAAGGAGGTACGATTATAAACACAATTGTAAATCACAGGGGAAAACTAGTTCTTACGTTTAAAGGAAATTTAAACAGATCTAAATGCAACAACGTAACCGATTTGCACAAGTAACTAGAGTTCCGTTTAAAATGACGTCACCTCACATTTACATTTCTTATCCATCCTCCTCTGCCCATAACAGACAGGTGGAGTGTCAAATTATTTACACTCAATCTGTTAGTTGCAGGGCTAAAATAAATAATTCTGTTTCTTGTCACATGGTCAGCCAATTAAATGACTGAATCATTTAAGAACAGAAGAGGTAGACGTGTAAAAGACACTAATCACAGTTATCTTCTCTGAAAGTAATGAATTTCATTATACAGCCAGACCCTGTGGTGAATGAAGTGAAGGTGTCATTTGCAGAGTGGAAAATATGTGCTTTTTAGAGGGCCCGGCATGCTGATAAGTGTACTTTTCCATTCAGTGAGGAAGGCATGGGTAAACCACCTCACTCCTCGTTTTACTTAGTAAAACCTCTATTGGTTCAAACCAGCCTTTCGGCTGATGACCTAAACAACAACATCCATCCTCCTCTTAAAAATATTTTTTATTAATAAATATTAAGAAAGCAGTGAATCTACTTTCAAGAAAACTTTTAAATCTTTTCTTATACTTCCCCCCCACAGCATAATTTTTCACATTTTGTGAATATTTCGTACACAACCTTACAGTATTTTTAACGATAAAACGGGAAAAACATTTTAAAAAATCTTACACCAATATTCTTAAAGTTAAGGGCTAATATAAATAGTTCTGTTTCTTATCAAATGGTCAGCCAATTAAATGACTAAATCATTTAAGAACAGAAGAGGCAGAGGTATAAAAGATACTAATCAGAGTTATCTCCTCTGAAAGTAATGAATTTCATTATACAGCCAGACCCTGTGGTGAATGAAGTGAAGGTGTCATTTGCAGAGTGGAAAATATGTGCTTTTCAGAAGACCCGGCATGCTGATAAGCGTACTTTTCCACTCAGTGAGGAAGGCAATGGTAAACCACCTCACTCCTCGTTTTACTTAGTAAAGCCTCCAGAGGTTCAAACCAGCCTTTCAGCTGATGACCTAAACAACAACAAGGTTATAGGTAGGGTAAATAGATTGCTTTTTCTCAATATTGTTACTGCATGTAATAATGAAATATAAACTCACTGAGTACATGACATCATTAAATAAATAAATAATTAAATTAATTTAACATAATTAAATTAAATATTATTAAATAATTAATTAATTGTCAATAAATAGTTTAAGGTTACTTTAAAAAGAAAAAAACCTTTAACGTTAACTTGTAAAATATTGATATGATTTTTTAAAATATTTTAACAGTTTTTATCGTTAAAAATACTGTAAGAGTACCTACATACGAATAATCCACAAAATATGAAAAATTATGCAAGGGGGAATAACAAAATTTTTTTTAACTTTGTTGAAAACAATTTTTTTTAACTTTGTTGTTTGCTGGTCGTTCAGGAAATTTACTAGAGAATGATGCAGTTAGTTCCTTTACTGTCGTAATTTCGCAATCGTCGTGCAGGGTTTATTGCTTACATAAAAAGGGCGCCAGAAGCAAGTCTTAACAATTTTGACTGAAAGACCTGATCGACTTTTAAGTTACCCTCTGTCGCTACTCAAAGAGTTAGACACCGTAAGTCCAGATTGGGCTCAAAAAGGTTTTGTACATTAAAATTTTGGAACGGAGGTTCAATGTTGATCAAGGGTTAATTAAGCAGAACAGTAATAACGTTTTTCACGCATTTGATGCTTCCAAGTTAGTCATCTGTCAAGTCACAAGCCAAGATATCGCACCACTCTCGCCTGGGGGATGTAAACGATATTCAGCACCACAGGTGGACAAGTTTGACGTCGTAAAGTGAACGCAACCGGTGTTGATTTATTTGGGTACACCTTAATACCCCATGAATGACGTCACCTGTAACCCAAAGGGTAACCCAATCCTGTATTAGTAAAATATGTCGCTACGTCAACCACGCACGATCTTTATTCACGGTCTCCCAAACAAGAATTTCCGTGTCGTCAGAATACGACAGTTTAAAACAAAAAGTTTATTTATTTAGGCCTATTCAATAAAAATTAATCGAAAATATATCAACTAAACATTTTTACTTTCTTTTGCCTATATTAATATAAAGGAAGGAAAGATTGTTTTCAAGTCGATTTTAAGAAATCGATTTTTCACCGGACCTACACTTTTCAGACCCCCCTGAACCCAAAAATTGCTTGAAAACAATATAATTTTTAAAATGTACATACAATTATTATTTAAATACATTTTTTAAAGTTTTTTTTATTTATAACAAAAATATATATATGAAGTTTAATCAAGCGAAGTAAGCTCTGAGATGCAAAACAGACCCCGTGAGGCTATCTTCTTGCCCCAACCTACCGACATGGCCCTACATTTTATTATACTGAACTGTCTGTAATTTCATTAACTTTTTAAACCCAGATATAACAATCTTAATACTATTAAATATTCTAACCCACCGGGTTGGTCTAAAGGTAAAGTCGTCGCCAAAATCAGCTGTACAGCTGATTTTCGGAGACGAAGGTTCCTGGTTCAAATCCTAGTAAAGGTAGTTACTTTTATTTGGATTTGAATACTAAACAGTGGTTACCGGTGTACTTTGATGGTTGGGGTTCAATTAACCATACTCTCTCAGGAATGGTTGACCTGAGTCTGTACAAGACTACACCTCATTTACACGTCGTCATCCTCATCTCATTCGGTTTTGGGGTTGCTTATTGTTCTGAATTGCAACGTACACAAATTAAGGATTACAAAAAAAAATTAAATATTCTGGGTAACCTAAGCAATTTTTTTTTTGTTGTATTCACTTCAAATAATATTTTTGAAAACTAATAGAAAAAAATTAATTTGTTAGTTCACAGACAGACGACCGGGAAGCCTTCTTGTTGTTACGCCCTAACTATGAGTGATAAAGCCGAATGGGCGGTACCATCCCACCAGATATTTTTGCTTAAAAACGATGTAATTTTTTTAATGTACATAGAATTTGTTATTAAAATACATTCTTTACAGTTTGTTTTTATTTATAACAAATAATACTTGAAGTTTTATCAAATCAGATTAGCTCTGTGATACCGAACAAGCATTGTAAGACCATCTTGTTGCCCCGACCTACCGACATGCCCTAGGTACATTGAAAGGCCTGCCATTTTATTAATTTCTCTAAACCCAGGTATTAAAATCTAAATTTTATTAAATATTTAGGGTAAGGGTGATTCACGAAGATATGCAGAAACTTTAGGAGCTCATTGTACATAAAAAAATAATGAAAAAAGTTTGTATAAACATGGGTCCGGAAATGCTTCGTTACAGAGTTACGGCTAGCGAAAGATTTCGCCCGGATTTCAGCTCACCAGGTGAAATGAGGTCTTTCTCAAATTCTGGTAAGGTAGATTAAGGGGCGAATTCAATCGTTTCTTATGGTTTTTGACCTGATAAATTGAATAAAACAAATCCCACAACTGTAACTTAAATAGTTTTTGAGAAACCAGTGTCAAATGCAAAAAATGGAGTGAAAAAAAACACAATTTTTCGTCTTTGTTTTTCCGGTTAATTTTACTTTGTACTGTTATGAATAAAAATTCGTTAAATCAAACATCTATTCGCTTTCTGTGTATTTTATTTACACCGGTTTGTTCAGAATAAAATTTTCAACATGTTTTATCAAAAATTTTAACTTTTTCTTGGTGAAATAACAAAGTTATTCTTGCCCAAAGATGGAAAAATGTGTTTTTCACTCCATTTTTTGCATTTGACATTGGTTTTCTTTAAAAATATTCAACTTAAAGTTCTGGGACCTGTTTTATTCAATTTATCAGATCAAAAATCATAAGAAATGATTGAATTCGCCCCTTAATCTACCTTACCCGAATTTCAGGAAGACCTTATTTCACCTGGTGAGCTGAAATCCGGGCGAAACTTTCGCTAGCCGTAACTCGGAAACGAAGTATTTCCAGACCCATGTTTATATAAACTTTTTTCATTATTTTTACATGTACAATGAGCTCCTAAAGTTTCTGCGTATCTTCGTAAATCACCCTGTATAAGCAAGGTTCTATTTGTTGTATTCACTTCAAATAGTATTTTCGAAAACTAAAAGAAGAACATTCATTTGTTAGTTCACAGACAGTGCCGAGAGGCTACCTTGTTTAAAAAAAATACGGGTTTTTCTTCAATAACAAAACTTTTACTAAATTGTACATTATCTCATTAAGCATGTGTTTTACGAAATAATTTATTTTTGTCATCATTCTATCGACTGGTTTGATGCAGTTCTCTAAGCTGTTCTATCTTGCGCAAGTCGTTTCATATCTACATACCTGTAACACCCTACATCATTTGTGATTTGCTTTACAAACTCTAACCTTTGCCTCCCCCTACAATTCACTCCCTTAATATTACCCTCCATTATTGATAGACCAGAATAATTTTATAGAACAAAAAACATGCAAAATACTTTGTTTTATAAAAAAATACATCATATCCGACAAGTTTTAGTTACTTAAAAAAAATTATAAATGTTTTCTGAAATGGTTTTACAATCCGCATATTGCTCCGTTCTGACGGAGGCCATCAAGTTATAGACACACGGTACATTCAGTACGAAAGTACTCTATGAAACTGTGAAAAACAAATTTATTATCTCCAACTCAAGAATCGAACCTAAGATCTTTACACTCAAACAATACACAACTACATGAATTAACCCTTTCTAACCCAGTGTGGCATAGAAGTCACATTGGAGTGAAATAACAGCCATCAAAATGTTAGGTGTTAGTGACTTCTTTAGATGAAAGAATGCTGGGTGTGAAGTGTAATAATTTTCTGTACCCTAGGCAGGAATCGAACCTAAGACCTCCGCTTTGGAGTGTAGCATGCTGACCATTGCGCCACGGAGGCGATCATCAGTTTTTTAAAGTTAATTTTAGTTTCAAATATTCGTGTTCATTAACTAAAATAAAGTAGCATTTCTTCGAATTTGTTGTATGTATCAGGAATCGAACCTAAGACCTCCGCTTTGGAGTGTAGCATGCTGACCATTGCGCCACGGAGGCGATCACCAGTTTTTTAAAGTTAATTTTAGTTTCAAATATTCGTGTTCATTAACTAAAATAAAGTAGCATTTCTTCGAATTTGTTGTATGTATGTATGTATGTACAAGTATATTTTTAGACTTTTAGTAAATAGTGATTTTATCCATTTTACCAATATATTTTCGTTGTAACATTTTTTAAGTCTTAAATAATGTCTTTAATATTAAAATCATATTTAGTTTTTTGCTACAAATATAAGTAAGTGAATATGTTTTGTTTAGGAAGCCTGAACATGATTTTACTTATTCATATTTTTGGGAACTTTGATACCATCAAGTCCCAATGTGACGTACGTGTCACACTTTTTTGTCAGGGCATCAAAAGGGCTAAAGCACTAAAAGTGATTTTATTACACTTAAATTTATGAAACAATTTACACATAATTTTTTGTAGTATATAGTTAAAAATTTTGGGATTGAAAGGGTTAAGGAGGTGATCAAAAACTAAATATTATTAAGTGCTAATATACATAATGATTGTTCATTCGAACATAATTTCATGAATACCGTAGGAACATAAGAAATTTTTAATACGTGTAATAAATTTTCAAATAAAGGTCCCGTACAACATTTCTTTATTTAATAATTAACATAAAATTAACATATAATTTGAATACATTTATTTTATCACTTCTGTAATTATGTAGCATAAAGGTTGGTTACAGAAATATTAAACCAATGGTTATGTATTTATGTTTTAGTTATGTTATATATTTTTAACAGTAATTATAGTTGTTGAACATAATATGTTTAATGTAGATTTAATTACGATTAACATAAATAATATATTTTCATGTTATCTATTTAAAATTTATTATACTTAAATTTAAATTAATAATGCCAGTAGGTAAATAAATAAAATTTTGATATATTGATGGAAAAATCTTATTTGATTTGGTATAGGCCCCTATGTCTTATGGTGTTTCTTAGAATATTATACACAGTAGGTACTCGATTAACCGGTCTCGCATTTACCGTGGTTCGGATTTAACGTTATTACTCTTTTTTTTTTAAATCCCTAATGTGTGTACGTTGCAATCTGTTCAATTCAGAACAATAAGCAACCCCATGACAAAATGAGATGAGGATGATGTGTATGACGTGTAAATGAGGTGTAGTCTTGTGCAGACTCAGGTCGACCATTCCTGAGAGAGTTTGGTTAATTGAACCCCAACCATCAAAGTACACCGGTAGCCACTGTCTAGCATTCAAATCCGTATAAAAGTAACTACCTTTACTAGGATTTGAACCAGGAACCTTCGTCTCCGAAAATCAGCTGTTAAACAGCTGATTTTGGCGACGACTTTACCTCTAGACCAACCCGGTGGGTTACTCAATTTAAAAAATAAAAATTTCGCCCTCGCCCCTTATCTTTCTTGTTAGTTTTGATTAAATAATTTAAACTCCTGCGTTGGTACACAAAAACGGAAACATTTGCTCTTACATGATTATTCTCTTCCGTCATTTCTTTTGGTTAAATGATAATTATTCTCCTGAGAGTTGTTGTTGTTTAGGTCATCAGCCGAAAGGCTGGTTTGAACCTGTAGAGGTTTTACTAAGTAAAACGAGGAGTGAGGTGGTTTACAATTGCCTTCCTCACTGAGTGGGAAAGTACACTTATCAGTATGCCGGGCCCTCTGAAAAGCACATATTTTCCACTCTGCAAATGACACCTTCACTTCATTCACCACAGGGTCTGGCTGTATAATGAAATTCATTACTTTCAGAGGAGATAACTCTGATTAGAGTCTTTTACACCTCTACCTTTTCTGTTCTTAATGATTCAGTCATTTAATTGGCTGACCATGTGATAAGAAACAGAACTATTTATTTTAGCCCTGCAACAAACAGATTGAGTGTAAATAATTTTACACTCCATCTGTCTGTTATGGGCATCTCCTGAGAGTATGGACAAAAAAATACCGAATAAATAAATATTTTTAATCGTTAATATGTGTACGTTGGAATCTGTTCAGTTAAAACAAAAGCAACCCTATGACTCAATGAGATAAGAATGATATGTATCACGTGTAAATGAGGTGTATTCTTGTACAGACTCAGGTCGAACATTTCTGATAGAGTACGGTTAATTGAATTCCAACAATCGAAGTAGACCGGTAACCACTATATTGTTGTTTAGGTCATTAGCCGAAAGGCTGGTTTGAACCTCTAGAGGCTTTACTAAGTAAACAGAGGAGTGAGTTGGTTTACCATTACCTTCCTCACTGAGTTGAAAAGTACGCATATCAATAACCCAGACCCTCTGAAAAAAATAAAAAAATAGAAATAGAAAAATAAAATAATCTAATAATAATAAATAATAATAATCTAATAATAATAAATAATAATAATCTAATAATAAAATAATAAAAAAGGGTATATAATCAAATTTGTAGGAAATTAAAGGATCTACAACTTTTATTTAGCGTAATTTAAAAGAATAAAATAAGAAAAAAACCAAAATTTAAAACGAGCCGTATTTGAAATTTCTGTGTTTTACTTGGTACGCGGTTCCAAACGCAAGCTTCATCTTTTATTTTACGTTTTTTTCTTTTTCTTGCCTCTATGAATGTATAGGAAGTAAAGAATATGAATATATATAAAGGGTCCCGGGTTCGATTCCCGGGACCCTTTATTATTCCCTGTCAGGTCTGGCATTTTTTCATCTGTAAATCACCACGTATCATTAACTACACACAAGCCCAAGGCTTATGTAGGCATCATCACTCAATAAAAAAAAGTATTGTTTTCATGTCGATTTTTCGAAATCGAGTTTTCCCCGGACCCGTTTTCATACCCCCTGAACCCAAAAAAACATGTTTTTAGCGATTGGTCTGTGTGTGTGCGTGTGTGT